>CAVNZK010000112.1:0-1200000 GCA_963693345.1 Pieris melete
ACATGTTATATTATACTCAAGTTAACAAACAGTTTTGTAGTCCTAATCATAAACGGACTTAATATTGTCTTTGGTGACTCTTTTACATTAAAAAAAACTATAACGTGGAATTAATTTGTGGCTTTTTTGGTTAACGGTTGCTTGCTTACCTACCTACCTACTGTTGCTAACCTATAACTTGTCGTAAAGGAACTATTATTCAATCTTTAACAAAGTTAATATTTTTTCCATATGTATAGCATGCCATACCATAATGGTAGCATAATAAATTGAACTGCTCAGCTGTCAATATGAATTTGACAGCTGTCGCTATGACATTTCCTCGGTTCGGTGCTGTCAATTGTCTAGACACCATTGTCGCGCCATCATCAGAATTTGTAATGCTAAACAATCGCTGAGTTGTGATTTATGACTTAATTTTATAGTTAATCCTTATAATGCGATGGGCTTTAAAATATTACTTACATAGATACACTTGGTCGATAGTAACATTGGGTTTTAAGAAAATTTTTTTATATGCAACCGGTTTTAGTTTACTATAACTTATCACAACGAATATTTCATAATAACATAAATATTTTATCTAATACAAAAACTAAAAAAATTCAGTGGCCTCAAAATCTTTTTGGGTATGTGCCTCAGATTTCTGAATCTGCTTCAGGATCATTCCTCACGATGATTTCCTTTAGCGTTCGAGTGAATATTAAATGCGTACTTACATAATGAAAGTCGATTGGTTCACAGCCGGGGATCGAACCTACGAACTCAGGAATGAGAGTCGCATACTGAAGCCACTACAACTCTATATGTTATAAGTAAATATCTATAATTTAAATTAGAATAAATCCAGGCTTATTTGTGTTAACTTTAATAAAAGTTTAAATATTGTTTTCTACTATAAATCATTTCATGTAATCACCTAAATAAACAGGTACCAGCCAAAACCAATTTACACAATGACACATTATTTAATTAAATGTATTGTCTGTGAACTCGAGACAATCGGTTTGATTGCGGCCCAAATTGTTTTCATCATGAATCATCTTGATTTTATGGCAAGGAAAGTTTTAAGAAATCGTCAAGACACGAAAAAAACAAATGTAGTTTTTCCTATGAAATAACTCTGCGTGCTTTTAGCAATGGTTAAATTTAGTAAAATATACGTTTGTACGACCTTGAAGTGGCCACGTAAAATTTAATTTTGTATGAATAATAAAATGTTGATTAAACATAGTACAGTGTTTTTTACCATTGTTACGATGTTCTATGTAAAAAAATTTAGTCAGAAAGAGGGTATTGTCTTGAGTATTACCTCGTCTTGGAACGAATGTGCCTATTAGCTAAACACATGTCACAACAGCGAACAACGACACCCGTATGTCATCCCGTAATCACACTTACCGCTAAGTCGGGTTTCTAAATCTTATCCTTACCGGAACAGGTACATTATCTTAAAATATTTCATCTAAACTTACCGCGCATTTAATCTGATTAGAACTCAAATAAATTACAAAAGAATAACCCTATTATAAAAGGTACTAGAACTTTTTTATCCAAATTAAAACCAGGTCAAAATATTTGCTATCGCGTTTCGTGTCAACTGCCCATTTAGTCGTGACCTTATGGCTCCTATAAGCAATAAAACCCTTGAAACATTACCCCTTTTATTAATTAACCACGTACGTGACCCAGCCGTCAAGCTTCGTTTGTTTGATGGGTCAAACAATATTTATTTCTGCCTTGCATTGCTTGTTTTTGCCTTAAAGGCACGGAAAGCTGATCATCTACTTACCTATAAAGAAATATGTGAAATAAGTGCCGTTTTTTTGTTGTTGTAGAACGAAATAATAGGCTTATTGTAATTTGAAATCAAAACAGGTATATATATATACATATATACAGGGTGGCCAAAAAGTCGTGGATCAAACGCAAATAGGGGATAGATCGCAGCTCAACCCTGCAGAGTTATAATTTATTTTGCAATTTTATAAGAAAATTTACTTTTTTTACTAATCTACTATATAAAAATAAGTCGGGTTTTCCTTCCTGACGCTATAACTCCAGAACGCACGAACCGATTTCCACGGTTTTGCATTCGTTGGAAAGGTCTCGGGCTCCGTGAGGTTTGTAGCAAAGAAAATTCAGGAAAAATTTCAAAAGAAAAGCGGGATCACCAAACGAAATGTTACATAAAACGAAGCCAGTGGCGAAACGGAGTTCGCCGAGTTTGCTAGTTCTTATTAAAATTCGAAAAAATCTATATCACTTTTTGACCACCCTGTATATATATATATATATTGTAATAGCTTATATAAACGCATATTATTTCTGTAGCACTAGTAGAGTTGACATTGCTCAACACACCTTTTTTCACCATATTTGGTGTGATTTTCTACCTATCCAAAAATATCTTGTAATAAAAAATCTATTTTTGAGTTATGAACATTTCTAAAAAACAATAGTCACAAACCTTTACACTACATATACTATTTACACTCACGCACTGATACACTCACATATATTAAACACTATTCTAGTGCGATCTCACTTTATCTCATGGCTCATGGCTACAAACACGTCACAAGTGATTATAAACATTTATTCAATCTCGGCTTTACTGCGAATTTCTTATCCCAAGTAAATTATAATATCTCGAAGTGTACGGAAAGTATCTGGTTACTCATTTATGGATAGTCAGACTACAATCATGTACGAATTAGATAACATACAAATAGCCCAATCTAATGTCCATACTATAAATGACTTTTCAAGACAGACAACCATACAAAAATCTGATTTCACGATAATATCACAAAATATAAGAAGCATTTACAATAATTTTGATGATCTTTTAATAACTTTTTCCTTATCTGTGTTCCAATATTGTACCTAAATTGATTCATAATAATTAATAATATCTATGCAATGCTTTCAAATTATATTATGTCGTCGTCTATATTTACGTCGTGATCGTGACGTGTGTTAAACTCTTAAATATGACGCAATTAATTGAAATAAAAGATATTAAATATTTTTTTATTTTTCGTCCACAACCTTCAGGTTTATAGGTACTCAACTCTTTGTATATATGTTTTCTAAAAAAATCCCCTTATATAAAAGTCGTTTACTGCGAAATCATTAAGTGCTAGGTCCGGTGAATATGGAGAATGTTCTATTCAATTCGAACTCAGCTTTTTGTCTGGCAGCCATCGCAAATCTAGATCCGTTATCTTGGTGATTTAAAACAACTTCAGCGAGTCTGCCACACCCTTGCTTGGGTATTTCCTCAACCTCTTTGTGATTTGTCCTGCGTACAAAATCCCATTATGAAGGTATTCGATCATTTCTACCGGCTGTCCCAGCAAAAACACTTCATGATGGAATTTCCTTTCAGGCAGATGGAATTACCTTTAATATAATTATTATATAGTAATCTTCAGAGTTGGCGATGATGGTCTTTGTGAAATTCTGTCTCGTTTATTTATTTAAGCATTCTGGGCACCCAGTGACACATTTTTCATCCAAGTGTTTTTATATAATATTATGGGGTTACTATAGAAATCTTCACCTGCTATAAAACAAACAGTAACACGACAATCCTCCAAGACAATTATTTCATCTTTTAAAGTCATTTGTTTAGCCATTAGTGATGTGTATACACCGACGTTCAACCATAGAACCCGGAAGAGCATGAACCCCTACTGTTGCTCTCAAGTCTTAAATTATCAGCCCCATATTAAAATGTTTCAACCAGACTTATTTTATTACCGCGTGAACTTCAATACTATATTGTATTTATTAGATTATATTATTGGAGTATTTATTGAACCTCCTCGTAAATTATACAAACCTAGCTAAACTCGCAGGAAACATAAGATTGTTGTGTATTAAAACGTAAGTGAATCACTGTTTGGCATAGATGAAGGAAATCGAAGGCATATATTATCTACAACTGTTATGTTAAGCATTTATGGTTCTCTGGGGACACCTACAATCTTCGGCTCCGAAAAAGGTACGATGACGTTGAATCGCGTTACCAAAGTTATTCCAATCGCGATACCTTCGTGCTAGAACAGGTTTGTGTGCTTCTGTAATAAAAGTAAAAAAAATATTATTTTCTTAATTTCGTGTTATTTTAATAAAAGGCTGTAGTCTGGCTAATGAAAGAAGATAATTGAATTATTTGAAAACTTTCGGTTAGCAACACAGAATGTCATTGTCAATTTCTCAATATGGCTGTTGTCAAACATTCGTTTTGGTTTTTTTTGTTCTTATTTATTCATTTGCGTGTTTAAATATGATTAAAACATTAAAAGTGGAGTTCAAGAGATATTGTTCTGCATGATATCCAAATTCCAAGAAAAACAAGAAGAAAAAGAAGCTCAATTCTACCAAAAACAAGATTCTTTACGTATGGTGTTCCGTGTTGAACTTCTTAGGTTAGTATGATTTATTGTCTTGATACTTTATGCAATTACTCATTTTTATTCCTATTATATATTTTTTCTGAATAGTTAACAGGTATAATAGCCTAAACTTTGTTTTATTTGGTAGAATATTTCGTTTCTTTTCCAGGGAATCTGGAGAATGTAGAAGGACTCCATGCAATAGCGAGAACTATTGGTTAGCTCACTGATTTAGAGTAGAAAGATCCAGAATCCCAGAACCAGTACTTTAAAGAAATCGCTTCCATCACTGGTAAAATTTTCAAGTAAATTTGAAAAAAATGTGTGTGGTAATAACCTTTTTATTGTTTTTTCCCGGTGTAAGTGTAATATCATAACACAAAATAAACAAAAAAGAGGCAACAAATCAAGGTGTCTGGAGTACACCTGGAAAAAAAACAACCTCAAACCAACAGTGTCTCATTTGGACAATTTTGACATGGATGCTATTCGCAACAAAATTAATGAATTTTATATTGTTAGAAAACAAGTTTCAACATTGAGAACACTTTTGCTGGAATTAAGAGAAAGCATAGGATTTACTGGATGTCGGGAAACTCTTCGCCGAATATTATTGGCTAATGGCTATGAATTTAAGAAAAACGAAAATAAACGTTATTTGTAATTGAACACAGAATCGCAAACATGAGAAGAGAATGGCTTACTTTGAATAATATTCAATTTGAAGAGTACCATACGAAAACAGAACTGCTATGTCTAGTGAAACGGTATAAACCAGAGGCAATTATGAAGCTGATGAAATTTGAAAGCACAGAGTCATTTGAAAATGTAACAGCAGAAGAGTGGAAGAAAATCTGACTGATCATGTTGTACACGTGGAAATTAAATATAAAGAAAGGAACAGGACTACAGAGTAACATTTAGAAAGTTTCATAATCAATGTGAGAGACAGTGACAACAGCAATGACTCAGATGAATCTAGGCATATTGATTTTTTGGATTCTCCGAATAAAGTTGTGTTTTATAATAAATATAGTTTTAGTTTTCCCTGCAATGTCGTTTTAAGTATCAATAGTAAAAGACTAAAATGCGTATAGTATTTAATTTCATAGAAATATAGTTACTATCAATGTAAAAAGTAATAAAATAAAATCAAGTATCAAGTAAGTTTAATCCACAAAATATCAAACTTATAGGGATACCATACTAATTGGAGTTTACTCCTTAAGAAACGATTTGAGTGATAAGGCCCGGTACGGAAATTTTATGAGGAGTAAAATCAAGTGTAACACGAAAAGTTGAGGCGTTATGTAGAAAGAGACAAACATATATCTGTAGGATTGAACGTGTAAAAGAATGAGATGGAATACATTACACAGACTTTTCTATTTTGAATTCACGTTTTGACAGCCACGTTACAACATTGTCAGTGTTGACAGCTGTAAAAAATAAAAGTAGATTGTCTAGCGTGCCATAGAGTTTTGTCAATACTAGTAATGGTCAGTGAAATTAAAACTAAAAATATTGTTCATTCTTATTCTTCTCTTACTATAAAGGTAACTTGGGTCACAGAAAGAAAATCTTATTCGGGCATAGATGATGTAGGTACGTTTTATTACTACTACAAACATTTATATTATAAAAACATATATTCATACCACGTTTAGTATGAAAATATGGTCGACAGCCACAGAACATTATCGCCATTTTATCGTTCGTAAGGAGTAAACTCCAATCGTGCGTCGTAGCTGACACACATACACTTTTTTTTTAATTTGTCGCGCTTTTTCGTTATCTTCTTTCATTAGCCAGACTATCACTTTTGATAAAACGAATTTTTTAAAATTTTTTAAAGGAATTTTACGTGTTGAGATGATCTTTAGCCATGTCGAATTGGCGTATGGACACCAACTTCATCCATCAGGCTATGCAAACTATGGAGGGAGATTCATGAGAATCGCGACTGAAGCGTAAGGGCCACCGTGTTGGTTTTGAAGAAACGTTTGAGAGACCAAATCTGACCAAGTGGCCGTGTGCGATAGGCGGGCTGTTCGGGGTATTTGTTGTGTTTCTCCGAGGGAGTCGGTACGGTATAAGTTTAAGGAATTAAATATTATGACACTATCTGGTCAATATATTCTTGAAGCCTTGTTGTATGTCCAAAAAAATATAAACGATTTTAAAACAAATGGTGACTTTTACCAGTATAATACGCGAAATAGAACTAATTTGAGTGTACGACCAACCAGGCTCCAAAAGATAAACCACTCCTTATATGGAAATTGTATTCGTTTTTACAACAAACTCCCAAGCGAAATTAGAGAATTATCACTAAATAAATTCAAAGCCCTTGTTAAACGAAAATTAATCAACAAAGCTTGTTATAAATTTGAGGACTACTTAAATGATCCTAATCCTTCGGATTGAATTGCTCCAGTTCAAACAATTTGTATGACAATACTTGGCGATTAAAAAGAGTGGCGGAAAGTTACTTGCCAGTTCTTCTTACCCGCTCTACGCCCTTGACTTGCGAACTGGTAGTAAATGTAAATTTATGATTAATTTAACTTGACGATACAAAAGTGTACTTGGTTATCCACTTGAATAAAGATATTATTTGAGTTTGAGTTTGAGTTTGACAATTCGCGAGTGAAGCAATTCCAGCGTTGCGTTGGCGTGGAGAGCTCTGCAGTTCTCATCGGTCGTTTATGAATAAAAACGACCATGACCAAAAAAATCACCAATTTATACAAATATTAATTCCACGCCACGCGCTGTGGTTGGACATAGTATACTTTTGTGCTGAGCTCAAAGATTTAGAGGGCTACGTGCGCTTCGCGATTTGCTAGCGTGCGGCGCGGTTGTTATAAGATAATATGTGCGTTTTCCAATTACAGAGCATTTTGCGACTCAGTGCCGCACAATGCCGCATAATGCTGAAGCTTAATTGGAACGTGAATTAGTTTTCAAATGCATCAGCAGAGTGCGCTAAGTGTTGTATAAAAAATGTTAAATTTGTATGAATTGAGTTAGCAACCTCATTAATGTATAAATAATGTGGTAAACAATAATAATTGGTTGAAAACTTTTTACGCTTATTTTAATCATCAAATTATTTCATTAACATTTTTTTATTGAAATAATAGAAAACCTTTAAAGAATATAAGGTTTTAACAAACTAAATTAACAGTAAAATATTTAGTTTCATGTAAGAAGTTTACATCATTTACGTTTTGAGTAATATTTTTTAATGATTTCTAAAAAAATTATATACTTTTTCAAAACCATTGCAATTTTTTCTAAAGTATAATCCTGTAAAATAAATTGGTTTACAGATCCGAATTTTAAAATAAAATTGTATTAATATTTTAAATGTGGAATATAAAAAAGTAACTATTTATCATCCATACTAATATTTTTTTTTTAGCAGTTTGAAATAACTTTAATTATTTTCAAAATCTACGACGAAACGAAAGCCTTACAAATTTTTCAACAATAAATAATATTTACTAACGAAAATTTCGATAAATGCCAACTTAAAGAAAAATACTGGTCAATTTTCTGTCACTGTGTTGGAATTGTTTGCGAGAAGCACGCGAGAGCATTCGTTTTGAGAGTGCTCAATTGTGCGAAGCGTTGCTGTAGTTGGAACACTCGACGTTGAGCATTATGCCGCAAAATGCGCTCTAGTGCTGTAATTGGAAAACGCACTATGTCATATGTGGTATAACTATTTAAGATAGTCTTTACTCTTCCTATTCTGTGGTATAAACATATTGGGATTAATGGTATCTGTATTTTGTACTCTGTAGTCTGTACTTTGTATGGAGGTGTAAACGTAAATTCGTTACTGTATATATTAAGTTCATTTCTACTATTCAATAATAATTAATCAAATTAAAAAAAATACATGTAAATTTTAATATGATTTGCTATTTTAGATCCACATTAAAAAAATCGTTGCTGAATAATATGCTTGTGTAAAATCAGTTTAAGGACCTTACAATGTTTGTAGTAAATTGCCTCGTATAAAATTGGTTGTAGAAATCGCCTATTTCCTTTGTGAAAATAAATAAATGTAAAATGCCTTGTGAAAGTTGCGCTGTACAATTCAGTGTATTTAAGAGGAAACGGCTATGCTCAGAATGCGAGCGATATTACTGCAGTGGATGTTTACGACGCGGAGGAGGAACTATGTGTGCTCCATGCCGAGTGCTATCCACCAGACCCTTGTTCCGACAGACCATAGCTCACCTGAAGGTGCGCGATCTGCAGTGCTTCCTTAAACATCAAAACATCTCGACCCGAGGCTGTGTCGGTAGGTTACCTTTATGCATAATACCAAGATTATTAGAACACAGTATCATATTTATGTCTATACATTCCATAATATGACAATATCCCTTAAAATTAAAAGTTAATTAATGTATTAATGAATCTGAATGTACCAATTTCTTTGCAAAGCAACATTTTAATTCCTTATTTAGTTTGAGTAGTTTTGACAATAACAATTAGTCTATTTTATACAATTAGTTTTTTTTCTTGCTTTTCATCATTGTGTGAATAATAATCGTATTTTAAGCTTCAAATGTTTCAAGATTGAAAAAAAAATTTCAGCTTTATTCATTTTTGTTTCTAAGAGTCCCAAGTAATTTAAAAATACATATAATTTAAGTTAGGAATGGGACAAAAATATGTCATGTATGACATTTAATTATTACAGAAAAAGAAGAGCTATTGAGCTTGTGCGTCTCTCATGTGAACAGCTCAGCATACCGGCGACGAGGCTCTCGGACTGGGGCTAGTCCATTTAGCAACACACTGAAGGGCATCACTAATAACATAAACGAATTTATCACTTCTACATTTGATTTGCGTAATACAGGGCATCAACCACCACATCCTGATAGAAGTAAGCTTTCATGAAAATATCATTACATAATTATGGAATATGAATTAAGTTTTAATATATTGTTAGGCTTAGGCACAAAACTGTTCTTTATTTGATTTTATTTATTTATCAGGTAACTGTTACAATTCAGCTCACTCTCACTCTCCAACTGGAAACAGTGAGATGAATGAAAACATATCTGATCAACGATTTACACCTACTCCAGGTAGGTCATACATGTATATTTAAAAAAAAGTGCGTGCATACAAAGTACACATGTCAGAAGAGAAACTTCTTTGGCAAACTAATTTTGAAGTCTTGTTCATATTTATACAAATCTAAAACTAGATTTCCGAGACTTTGAGGAAGGGATTAAGGAAGATATATTAGGGAATTTAATTAATTTAATTGTTATTAAAATATTAACAGTGTTGAAAATTAATACAAATTTAATTTGTTTAATTTATTTCCTCAATAATAAAAATTTTACCCCCATGCGCTAAAGAAGTTTCACTTCAATAAATAAATAAATAGGGAAATAATAAAAGAGTAATACAACACAAAAATATTTTAAAGATTTATTTTCTGTCTGTATATCTATATTTAATGATAAATTTTCAGGAGTAATGAGGAAACAATTTTTTGTAATTTTCACATTTTTATTTGATTGAAAATAGGTTTAAATAATTTCACTATGGGACAAATGGGTTTTGCTGGCTAAAAATCTTAGTTCTGGTACTTTGGTAACTAAATGTCACAGTTAATTTGTATAAATGTAGAAATTTTTTACACCTTGTGTAAACTTAGGTATAACTAATCAGGTGGGGAACGCGACGTACGGGTACCACTCGTGACACCGGCCCCCGTCTCGCGCAGTGCTTCAGTCGAGACTGCTAGAGTGGACACCACCGATTGCTTTGAAATAGAGGACCTCGAAGACTTTGGCTGGGAATTTGTTACTCCTCCGGCTGATCCTTTGCCTACAGGTAAAATCTGATGTTTTTATTCTGATTTTAGGAATAGATTTATTATAAGTTATTTAATATGGCTTATATTGTTTGACAAAATGTATGATCTTATCATTTTTAACTGTTATATAAACAGATATAAAACTGTTACTCGACTGATTGTCGGCAAATGCAGTTCTGATATTTCAATACTCTTCTTTGCAAACTCAAAATAGTTGATAATTATGTATTATCATTTTAGTTCGGTTTCTAAAATAATTTTACTCTCTTTAATAATAAATTATTCCAACACAGTATTGGAATTAAACATATGAGACTATTCAACTAGCTTTATGATCGTGTACCCACTTCTTCTTGATCTTCATCAGTATTTTGTGAAGTCACGGCTGCCACACCAATCGATGCTTATATATTTACACACTTAATAGATTGACAATGCCCCGTCACGTTGTAGATTCAGCCGTTCTAATAACGGACGAAGAGGTGACGGAGCTGCGGTCGGCCGGAGGGCGCTCCACCTCCGACCTGGACCTCTCCCGCGGCGAGCCCCACTCCCGGCCCGACACGGCCAGTCTGCGCGACGAACCGCTGCACGTCACCGGTGAGACCCCACTCTTAGCGCCCGACCGATCTCTTCTCTCTTTGTTTGAGAGGGGTGACTCTCGTTTGCCACTCGGAATGTGCGGTTCGCGTGTATATAAAAGATAAAATGCGGGATATGCTGAAGTATGTTATTTTAAGTTCTATTTATTAATTTTATTTATGGAGTAAATAAATTTTATTAAATTCTAATCGACGACAAATTTTGTAGCGGAGAAAGAGCCGGAGACCGCTCCGCCGGTGAGCTTGGAACAGATCAGACGGGCGTCGGAGCTGGAAGGGCTGACGGTGCGCCAGCTGAAGGAGCTGCTGGCCAGGAACCGCGTCGAGTACCGGGGCTGTCTAGAGCGGACCGATCTGCTGCAGCGCGCGAGGCTGCTGCTCGCCGACCACGCCCGGTGCCGCGCGGAGGTGGAGCGGCTGCCCCTGGAGGAGTGCTGCAAGATCTGCTGGGCGGCGCCGCTGGAGTGCGTGCTGCTGGAGTGCGGCCACATCGCCGCCTGCACGGCCTGCGCCAAGCGCCTGCCCGAGTGCCCCATCTGCCGCCAGTACGTGGTGCGCGCCGTGCGCTTCTTCCGCTCCTGAGCGCCTCTCGAAGTCGACGAGAAGACAATTGTAGATATTAAGTGCTACTCTATTTTTGTAATCCTGAAATCGCCCGACCGAGTCGAGTTCCCGGCGGATCGGACGAATCCGCTCGAGAAAGAAAACGCTGGCGTCCTTCGAGTCAGTCTCGTCCGACGCCGTGCGTCTCCAGGGGCCGGTCCACCCTGATCACGGAGGAGGCGAGGGTGAAGTACCCCTCGTAGCGCACCTCCAGGGGCGTGGTGTCGTAGTGGTAGTGGCCTCCGTCGCCGTGCGCGCTGTACCCGTGGAAGTGCTGGACGCGCAGGTCCAAGCCCTGCAACGCGCCATTCCGATTCAACGAGATTCGGGCGGATCGTTACTCCTCGTCGTCGGAGCCCGGGAAGTCGACTCACCAGGTCGCCGGTGACGAGGGTGCCCAAGTGAACGATGGGCGCGGTCATTTCGAAATAGTGCAGCCAACGGTCCACGTCTTCGTCGGAACAGAGGGGCGAAGCGCTAAAGTCCGGCATCACGTGGTGTTTCACCTTGCCCGCCGCCAGCAGGAACGCCCCGCCCAGACCTGTGACACCCGACCGTGACTGAGCAGAGAGAACGTCGGACGGCGGCCGCGTTCGGCGTGACACTCACCGACCGCTCTGTCGCCGTACCGCTCCTTCAAAGCTTCTCTGATGGCGGTGATGAAGTTCGACGGGCCGATCCGTTTCTCGACGACCACTTTGAGAACCCGGCCCGGCCGGCCCTCGCTGAGCAGGTAGTTGCCGAGCAGCGCCGTCCTGGTCTCGCCGGGGGGCAGCCTCCGCTGCAGGTACGAGGCCTCGCCCTTGGCGGCGCCCGGCGGAGTCACCGACACGACGCGCGTGCCCTGCGTCACCGCGCCCTCGCGCACCGACAGGTTTATGATGCCCTGCAAACGTACCAATGCCCTAAAAATGTGTCAATATATATTTAAACGGGTCACCGAATTCATTCCTTTTTTTTGTCAGATAAAGATGCACGTATTCGTGATAAACTGCTCTGTCATTATCGTGCGCGAGCGCACCCCACAGACGAAACGCTCATAACACACACACACACACACAAGCTTATTTCGAATAAAGCAAGTCGATTCTCCACCCGTCTCAAAGTTTAATACACGTTTTAAGCCAATATTATTGGTTATCAGACAATCTTATTTAAAAACAAAACACTTCGGGAAAAACGGACTCCGTAGAAGCGTTCACCTCGCAGTTGACGCCGAGATGCGGCCACGGCCCGGCCCCGGCCCCGGCCAGGAGCGCCGGGTCTCGTCCGAGGTGTCGCAGCAGAGCGGCCAAGTCGTACACCTTGTCGCGACGCACCTGCGGCGTCAGGTAGGGCGGGCCGCCCAGCTCCACCAATTTGCTGTCGCCCGACAGCCCTACCGCAAAACGTATACGCTCGTAAATTACCTCGTATGCAAACAAGATAAGGCCCGTTCCATTGACTGAAGTGGTGATAAATGATCTCAAAGTCAACACTCCGATGCTACTGTCGCTTATTACGTGATTAGCTATCTCTTCTCTGTTTACTTGCGAAATTATTTAATTAAATAATTATAAATGCTTAATAAAATATAACCGTCAAAAATTCGTAGACGGATGCGGAATAATTACCGGGTGTCGTGAGGTCGAACGGCTCTCTGGTGAGGTCGGGGCAGTCTTCGACCGTCACATTCACGAACTCGAACGTTTTCCGGAGGCCCTCAGATAAAACTAAAACGTGACAAATATTAGTACAATATACTATTGCATACCCTATGAAACGTCGATGCAAACGCGAGACTCACCCTCGGCCACCTCTTCCGAAGAAGGTGTGTAGAGCGGCTTCTCTTCGATGGACACTTTGGAGTAGTCGACTGAGGCCATGCTGGAACGAAGCGGACGTGCAAAAGAGAACATTTATTAAAAAAGCGCGTTACCCTACATATACTGAAAAGACTCACTCGATTTCGTCGCTTAAGGCCGCGGCGTTTATGTGGTTGACGAGGAAAATGGCACACGCTACGACCCACCTCCCGCGCCATGCGAGCGGTGGTCCGGTCATCTTTCAGATTATGTGTGAGTTTATCGGTTGCGTTTGACATTTAGAGACTTACATATCGGAGGGTCGAAATTGATGACCTTTTGCGTAAGATCGCCTTGTCGGATTTCGAGGTGAGGGTCACGCGCAGGTCTCGTGTTCGACTTTGTTAGGGACGTGTTGCTCTCGAGCCGACTACGCGGCGACTGGCGCCTCGGAGGACGCGCAACTTTTATGCTGAACGACCGCATCGTATTGATATTACTTATTGAAATACTTCGCATGTATTTATGCATATATGGTGACGGTTTTTATCAGCATTAAAAACATTTGATAAGATCGTTAGAGTTACTTTTGTAACGAGTTAAGAGGTGGAAGTGAATATACATTTGGTACGTACGTGGTAAGTAAGTACGTACCTACTGGTAGGCACGAAAAAATTATTTCGTGTAATCGTACATACGTCAGTCACTGCCCACAGTTACTGTCCTTATCGTTAAAATCAGGTCTACGTACTGACTGGAGTTCAAACCCTTGTTGATCAAATTGAACAATTGAGTCCCTAAAAAGATCAGTGGTTTCCCTGCTGAAACTCATAAATAATAATCAGCATTGACCGAGATAATTCCACAGGCGGCCTCTAGAGACTTTTCAGGTACCTTTGAAGGTAGTTTATTTATTCCAAAACGAGATTATTGGTTCGTTAAAGACATGTAAAATATACGAATTTTATACTATATTGTTTGTTTAAATATAATTAAATCAACACAAAACATTTGCTGAACTTTGTTTTGTTTTTCGTCAAGAATTAATCTAGAAGTAAAGTTTCCTAAAACAAACAACAGCTCCACACGAGATACTTCAATAAGGCGTTCCACAGAGAGGCTCACTGTGTCCTTCCTTTCTTTAAATTTTATTTTTTACTAAGCAATATTAATGAGCAACCGTGTATTGCATTTGTCTGATGATTACAAAAATTAAACATAAGGTCACATGTCTGTAATACACAATATGTCAACAGTTTCATTCACTACTTAATGCCTTGTATATTTTGTTGAACCAGATTGATAGTATTGTTCTTAAATCAACTTATCTTACTTTCTAATTCTAGGCCCGAGATACTCTCTGTTGTCTTAGTATCTAATTTGAATTATAAATACTATTTCTTGGAATATCTTCCAAGGTCTTACTAACTAAAACCTGCTCAATAGAAGCAGGTTGTCTAGCCAAAATTCTTGGCATAAACAATAAATATGGTCATCAGCTATCTGTCTTTTAAAATATGTAGGTAGATTATATCTATCCTTTGTCATATTTTTTATTATAGTAGGTAGTTATTTTTATTGAACTAAAAAAATGTTTCCTAGAAATAATATAAGAACGACGTTTGCCGGTTCAATCAGTGTTTTTATAAAAACCTTTCTTATTGGATATGTTAGTTTAATTTTTATGGTATTTAACGATACAAGCTTTGCATGTAGATAGTAGATTTTTTTTTCTATAGCTTATACGTAATTCATTATGACAATAAGATACCGAGAAGGTTTTTAAGAGAAAGAATCATATACAATGAGTCTACATGCTTTTAAAAGCGGATACAGATTTCGTCAAAATGTTGTGAAAAACATAATTTTGAAGTTAATTGAATCAGATTTGTATAATAACTTTATAAGCGGGGACTACTAGTGGGTACCAGCCGAGATGCAAATACTCACATCCAATCTGTCAAAACCGTCTACAATATTCGTGAACGAACAAGACTACGCCATACCGATATATTATGCTCTCAGTTTTATGCATCAGCCTCTTTTCAAGTCCCTATATAGTTTTCATAACATATATCACGTTTTATTAATTATTAATTGGTATTTATGGAACTGGTATTGACCAGTTCCATAAATACCAATTAATGAACTGGTTTTAACCCAGAAATAAGACCTAGGACTAGACTTTCATATAAAACAACATATTACATATTTTGAGATTCACCTGTAGTAATAGCACACTACTAGGTACTATTGGACCTACTAGTTACTTTACTGGCTTAGACTTTACAGAATTCTACAGATGATGATAAAAATATAAATCTTTTGGTGATAGTGGGTGCTCCTGACTATACCTTTCTTGTTAACTGTATTTCGCTCTCCATTAAGTGCTGCTGAAGAGACCAATTCGACTGAGGGTCCTTCAAGAAAAGAGCGTCTTGAAAGGCCGGCAATGCTCTTGCGAGCCTTCTGGCAATGTGAATGTCCATGGGCAGCGGTCACTTAACATCAGGTGAGCCTCCTATTACGTGCGTATTGTTGCCACGAGAATGTATGTGCGTGAGTAAAGGAACGGCAACGGACTTTTGGTTTAAAAATAATTTATTTAAATCAACAGAGTGACAGCACTTAATTATGAACTAAACAATAATCAACTTAATATCTATTTCTTCAAGCATTTATACATTCAGATTTACTTAGTAAGTATTGGTCGTTGCTGACGCACGACCTACATTCGGCTTAGTGCTAGCAAAGCATATATTAATAGGGTTGGTACTCTTAACTCCTCCCTCCCTAAGAGAGAAATTATCCGAAGGGGCTAAAGGTGACTTCGGAGAATTTCTTTTATTGCAAATAGAATACAATTTAAACTTTAATATTATAACAATTACTATTATTACTACTATAAAATAAAGAACTAATGTCCATACACTTATGTTATGTGTCACCACACTTTCCATCACTATTTCACTATTACTATTTCTCACATTATTTAACATTTCTTTTACATCACTGAAGTCTACGTTTGTCAAATCTAACTTTTTATCTGCCGTTGGTAAATCTTCCTGAAGTTCGGGAATCACCACCAGTGGCATCTGTATATTCACATCCGATACATTGCTTAATTGACCGAAGATCGTTCTGCCAATTTGCATGTTGCACCCTTGACTTGGCGTCACGATGTAAGTTCCCAGTAAACTGAATCGACGGACGTCGTTTCTGCAGTGTTCTGACAAAATTATTTTATCTGCTGTGAATATCAACCAGCTATTATTCATTATCTTCTGGATTTTTAACTTCTCAATTCGTATTTGATGTTGATGACATAGGCTGTAATTATTCTTTATTAACATTAATTCCTCGATACATGTTTCCTCATTGTCTGTTGCCATATTTTCCTCTGAACATAAGTATTTGTTGTCTTCTATGCTCTCGCAAGGGCTCAACACATTTCTGTATTTCAAACCATTCACCAAAAGGTAAGGATATTTAGGAATAATTGTGTAAGTTTTAGAGGATTTTGTTATAGGAATAGGAGTAACCTTGTAATAGTTATACGTTTCTGATTCTATCAAAGGAATTTCTAATACAAATACTAATTTATTCTTATCAATATAAGACTTTAATATAATATTACGTTCTAATTTAAGTAAGTTGTTTTTTGTTACTGGATAAATTGTTTGTGCATGTTTTTCTATCACTTTAAAAACACCTAATAACTCTGTAGAATTAATAATAGATTGGTGTAAGGTGTGCAATTTACTAAACGCAATAGCAGTTTCAATTTCTTGTATACTCTCATAAATGTAACGAAAGTTATTTAGAATCTGGTATAAACTATTCATAGTACGAATGACATTACTAATTTTAATTTCTTTTTCGACAACTTTATCAAACTCATTTGTTTTAAAATTTAAATTTTCTATATTTTGATTCATTATCTCGGAGATATTGGCTAAAGTAGCAAATGCTTTGTGCATAGAAGATACTTTAATTTCCGTCAAGTGTTCCCTATTACTTATTTTACTAATTTCCTCATTAAATTTAACAGCATCTTCCTCATCTAAATTTCCAGTTATGACTTTTACTAAAGAACCCAAAGGACTAAAAATAGCACGTTTCCTCATACTATATGGAAGTAACTGGTGAAACTTATTTTCTACTATTTTAATTAATGTATCTATTTGAACTCTTATTACAACTAATTCCTTGTCTAAGTGATTAACCATTATTAATTCATTTAATTTATTATATATTTCTATATTATTACTTATTTGTATACCTAAAGTTTTAATGTCTACTGTTTTAAAAACTGTCCAATAACTATTCTTCATTACTGCTACTCCAAATTTCATTGGGATGATTCCTGGATTCTGGTCCATCTTTCGAAGTTCCAGGCTGTGGACTTGGCTCTCTAGTATCAGGAGTACTAGCCATAACCTGGGGAGGACGTTTTATATTTTTAGCAGCTACTCTGGTTTTTCTTTTATTCAACTCTACCGGTACAATGTTATGATTCGATTTTCCCACTACTTTTGCTTTCTCATAACGCGGCATTTCTTTCGCTTTTCTTGTTCTAGTAGTTTTCATGAAAATAGTATCACCTTCTTTAATATTAGATATTTCTTCACCACCTCTCTTGTTCCTAACTTTAATCTTATCCTCTTTTAATTTGTCCGCGACATATTCATAAAGAACTTTGTGACGTTTCCTATGATCTTCTTCAGTCAGGTTAACGATTCTTTCTGTACACTCTACTAAGTTACAAGTTCCCTTTTTGTATAATTCTATAACTACCTTTGAAAATATTCTTCTAAATTCAGGATTTTCAAAATATATATAATATTTATATTTAAAATCTACATATTCCTTAAAGAAATCCTTCACTAGACTTTCTTTATTCAGCGGCATATGTACTTCTAATATGCGTTGTTTCCTATTTGAGATATCTTTAACTAAAATTTTGTCAATGAACCAAGTGAACACTAATATCTGTCGTGGTTTACAGTCTATAGCTTCGTTTAAAATAGGTATTCCCTCGTGTTCCCTATTTGACACTGAATTAGCGGTAGCACCGTCGTCTGAAATTTCTACCAGTTCTATCGGTTCCTCACATTCTGTGTCAGAGATATCCATTCGATTTTCATTTTCTAAATCAGACAATGACATTTCGGGCTGAGGCCTAGGGTTTTTGTTCCTAATTGTCACAAACTCGTCATTAAGTTCTTGTATTACCTGTTGAAGTCTTTCGTCATTATTAGCCAAAGTCGAGTCGAGGTCATCGTCAAGAGCATTAATTCTTATTCTAGACGATTCATTATTCTTATTCGGTATTGTTGTGGCTATCATAAAAAAATTTCTTATCTGTTCATGGTTCGAACCATCCGAGTTCGATTCATAGTTATATGAACAAGATGGTTGAATATTTTCGGTATCAGTGTAATTAGTGCGTCTTGAACTAACTGTTCTCATCGTAATATCAGTATTGGAGGTCGATGGCATAGGCGATTCTTGGTATTGTAATCCATTGTTCGTAAAATGCCGACGCTGCTGTGACGACGACTGTTTTACTGGTGACCTAAATACCGTGTTATAATTGATTCGATTATTTAATGTTCTATCATTTCTAAATTGGAAAGAATTATTATTTGAATTATTATTTGAATTATTATTTGAATTATTTGAACTATTTTGATAGTTGGATGCATTCGAGTTCCTTTGGACGTTATGAGTTGGAGAATTAAAATTATTAACTTGTCTCGGATGAGAATTCCTATTTTGAAATGAATTAAAATTATTATAATTAGGTCTAAAATTTTGATTGGACCTTGGGTTCTTATTATCGTAAACCATTTGAAAATTTTGTTCTTCCAACACGGTTTTTAAAGCATCTTCCAGCGTGGTAACATTACGTAATCTCACTAATCTTACAAGGTACGCTGGTAAATTAAATAAGAAAACGTTTAATGCCGAATTATTATATATCGCTTGTTTGGCCTGTCTTATTTCGGGGTTGTTAATGGTTTCATTAATTTTAGAGAATAAAATACTCCTTAAATGTTGAACACGATGACAGAAATCTAAATAACTTTCGTTCCTATCCTTTTTTAGAGAATCTAATTCCATAGCCAGACAATCTTCTGACCTTGGATCGCCAAAGTGTTGGCTTAATAATAACTTAAGGTTATCCCAAGTATCTATTTGTTCCCGTTCCCCAACTAGACTTGCGGCTTCCCCGGATAATCGACTAGTAATTACGTGAAACAGATATTCATTTTGTAAATTGCCACCTTGAAATGTCTGTAAAATATATTCGCATTTCTTAATGAATAATGGTAATAATCTAGAATCACCATCAAAAACAGGAATAATTTTTACCATTTCTACGGGTACTCTTACGATATTTTCCATTTTGAATATAAAAAAAAAAATTTACCTATAAAATAATTGTATAAACCTAACTTCTATTAACAATATTTTGATTGTTTAATAAAAATATTTTTCCGGCGTTTTCCAATCCGAAATAAACGTATAACTAATACAAGAGGAAAACAAGGAAAGTCACGGGAAGTGAAAAGTTTTACTCACAGTCCTGTAATCTTGACCATGCTCCTCCGGGATACTGCTAGTTCTTGGCTGCTCTTGCACCGATGCCGTGCTGTCCTTAACTTATTTATTTGTTCGGCGATCTCCGTTAAAACGTTAAAACGTACGTTACCCGGTTGGTACTAGATCACGAAAAAAAACGCGGTATAACTTCTTCCAGGCAACTATGGAGATCCTACCGGCTGCGCCAGTAAAGGAACGGCAACGGACTTTTGGTTTAAAAATAATTTATTTAAATCAACAGAGTGACAGCACTTAATTATGAACTAAACAATAATCAACTTAATATCTATTTCTTCAAGCATTTATACATTCAGATTTACTTAGTAAGTATTGGTCGTTGCTGACGCACGACCTACATTCGGCTTAGTGCTAGCAAAGCATATATTAATAGGGTTGGTACTCTTAACTCGTGCTCCTATTTCGCCATGCCGCCTGCTGATAGACGACAAGGCTTTGTTTTAATTTATTATTTTATTATTAATTATTTAAGATGTCATGTGGAACATGTTGTAATGGTAGCAGCTCCTTATTCAATGTTCATTTTAAATATTTTTTTGTCTAATCAATTATTATAAAATAAACATTACTCACAAATATTTTAATGTCTATATTGTAACGAATATAAAAAAATAGTTCAATTTCACAAATCAATAGATTCTTTAAAACCTTTTTTTTATTAATTTAGCTTCTTTCACTAATATCTACAAAGATACTTAGCACTATCATTTTTAAATACGATCTTTCAAATTAATAATCAACAACCTTCACTATTGTAACAAACAAAATATATCTATATATACCTACAACATAAAGAATAATCAGTATTTTTTTTTAAATCTACATAAATTCAACATGACAATAAATTTGTCTCTTAAATTGAAAGACATATGTAGTTAAAGAAAAATTATAACTGTTAAAAAATAACGTATAGGAATTAGGACCAAAAAAACTATTTACTGCTAGTAAAATAATATTCTTAACATTAGTAGATACATACCCTATGTGGTGACTGGAGACTGACAATGGACATTAAATATTTACATAAGCATTTATCAATTAAAAACGTAATCAATGCTTGAAACTTGAACCAAAACTAAACTAAAATCTTATTGATAATTTTTCAAATTAAACTAATTTATTGTTTGAACAACAATGTACCTAATGGCAATAATCATCGAATTTCACTTTGCGATAAGAGAAATGGTTGTGGTCGTAAATTGTCGAAGCCAATCCAAAATACAGATTATGATCAGATTACGATCATTACTATCGGAGGCTGCCACCGCCCTCCAGGTAGGTACGAGGGCAATTTAAGATATCGTAATAGATATCATGTTACCTCTGGTTAACAATCTTCTTCAATCCAAATGGTATTATTCATCAAAGAGGTATGCTCTGCTGAAAGAACTCTATGAGTTATGGCTTAGGCTTTGTTGCCTAGATATGTAATAGGTAGATTTGACGTAAACCGCGGAGTACCCATGTCTGAGCAACGAAGATTTTTTTAATCTTACTAGATTAAAAAAATTAAGAAAAATGCTTATTTTGGTTTTTCTTTATTTTTTTAAATAAAACATAACTATTTTTTCCTAAAACTTATACAGAACTATTTCATTAGTATGTGATTTTTATGAGACCTTGTTTTTTGAAAGTAGGTACTCTGCTACCTTCAGGAGTTAGATTAAATCTTGGAACAAGTTTGTACCTAGTAGATAGGTACTTTCGACTGTAGCCAGAATATAGGGACCTATGATCTCAGTAGTTGCGTTATATCTCCAGTCAGATTGCGGGAAAAATGTTTTATTTATTTAAAAAAGGGCAAGCGTTTAGTTCTGATAAGTATAATAATATAAACATACATCTAGGAATTCAAAAATAAAACAGTAAAAATGATCCTTTATCAAGCAAACACAGTAGGTATGTTTAGACTTAATAACTATTGCTTACAGAATTCTTACAAACAAAACTAGAAATAAAACGCGAAAGATATAAATGATGTTATTTCAAAATTATGGAAGAGAGCTCTGCGGAAGTACCTAAGAGAGGAGGAGGAGAAAATTTATTAGATAAGCTGACCTAGGACTGGTTTGCGGACGGGACTGTCAAAAGCTTCAATAGGAACCGGAGGACTGTGGTTGTTGACTTCCCAGCGACGAAACTATGTTGTTAACTAGGGATTTGTCGCCATTACATGTAAAATATCCTCTTTCATTTTAAACCAGCTTCCCCTTGCGTTGATTTCGTGTACTTACACAATACCTTAATGAATGAAAGTTTTGTTCTTGGCATCGGTGCATATACAGTAGAGAAACGCATTTTGTTTTCTATAACTGTACGAGCCAAGACACTCACTCAGGCTTTCTTAGCGTGACGATGTCCTATGTACGTGCCAGGCGTTACATTTTGATCACTTATAAGCGTGACAATTTCCTAAATCGTCGGAGTGACGCCCCGAAAGTATAGCCAGACGCAGGCGCTCTCTTTGTCTGTTAAATTGCATTCATTCGTTACATAGCAATTAACATTTCATTATTTCACACAATATATTCTAGTGTTATACGCGAGTGGTTAATATAGAGTAAAACAAAAGTCATCTATTATTTAAAGCACCCGATGACCAAAGATCCGTATACGATAATTTATTAGTTAGGATTTTTATATTTGAGATTTCTAAAATTCAAAAATTTGTCTCAAGAAAGTAATATCTAGAGATAATTCACTGTCAGTAACAATCATCCATTATGCCATTATGTTTTTGACTTATATTTAACAAATATGAATGTATAAAGCAGCTGTAAATCATAAAGTAGAATAAGTGTTAATTTTGTATGAGGCTTAAAATTAAATTGTTTTATTACCCTTTGCATGGTTTATTCTTATAATTTTATTCCGTCTAATTATGTTCAGTACACATATTATGTACTTAGTTTATGTATACCGACCGAACATTCACTAAAAAATAAATTGATAACGCTTTGTGGAGTAGGTACTACATAATATATCCTGCTGCATTATGCCTGAAATATGAAGTATAGTGCTCCAAAATGAAGGCTTGCTGACATACAGACGGCGCAAAATAAAATTACAAATGCCTTATACCACTTTGACGCGTACCGTTTACACGCTTGTCAACGTGAATGTGCACGTTGAATGTAGAGTTGAACGCGCGCGTGTGAACCTACCATTACTCGTAGCTCGTCTCGGCTCGTAAGTCTGGCAGCGCTGCGAGCCGGGAGCGGCCTTTTTTTTTGTTTTATTATGTTTTTCTCTTACTATATTCACATGCGATAAACGCTCTCTTTTCGTAATCCAGTGCTTTACTCACACTTGTCGATTTCGTATTTTTTTTATTAGTTTTTAAAATTTAGTATGATATAATTCCCAAATAACACAAAGCTTCTTCTCTCGACGACATCGCGATAATATAGTATGAGCAAGTTTCACGTGTGTCACCGACGTCGAGCCTAGTAAGTTCACGATCTTAAAAACCGCGTACTTTAAGCTCGTACGTCTATCACCCACTTTAAAGAGACCTTTGGCGTGCTTTTGACTGACAATAAGTAATACTGCGTGTTATTTGTTAAATCACTTGTATAAAAATTCATTGAGTGCAAAGAGTTTATTTATAGGTATATAAATGGTATATAGTCCCGCAACTCAGATCTACCGTGAAAAATTATAAGATCCAAGTCGTTTAATCCGTCTTAAGTTATTAAATAATTAGCTAACCTACAAACTTAAAGTGACCCTATCAATATTAAAAACATTGCACGCTCTCTTTCTTATCGCTCTCATTCTTTTAACACATTTTTTAAACGGGTAAACGAGATTTCTACACGTTTACTATTGATAGATATAAATAAAAAACACGTTATAACGTAATAATAATGTATTATCTTACAAGTCATAACTATTCAATTATTGCTTTATCGTCCGTAATAGCAGAGATATAATAATTTTTGGCAGCAGTTCCTTCTCGCTTCCCAGATGAACCAAATTCACGTATTCACCTTAAACATTAAACGCATCACTCGCACTGGCGGTAATCGCCCCATTTCAGTCGACCGCAAAACATTTTTCAAGTCTTAAGACTATCGTTTATTGACGAGATCGTGTCTGGGACAAAAATGAGAACAAACAAATATTAAACCTACACCGTTATCGAGGAAATATTATTATTAATGGTGAGTTGAATGACCGCGAATAGACCCGATGCCAGTCGAATAAATTTCTACTTTGCAATATTTTCTTTTTCACTTCTTCACTCATGATGACTGTGCTTTTGGCTTTTGTGCTTTTGACTTCGAGCAGTCACTTTTATAACGTATGATACGACAGACTGCGTCAGATTAAAGCTAAAGGTCGAGCGGCGCCAACGTGTGCGTGCGGTCGTGGTGCAGCTGCCGCGCGTGTGCGGCGTGGCGAGCCAGCCAGAGGGCCACGGCGCGCGAGTCGCACTGCACGCGAGGCCTGCGCAGCCCCTCGGCCGCCGCGCCGCGCACGCCCAGCTCCACGAAGTGACCGCCCTCCGCCGTCACCGCCGAGCACGACACCAGATTTCTGTCGAAGGAAAGGTCTCGTCACTCGAATCGCTCGTCGCCCGAAAGTCGCCCGAGAGTGCGCATCGCCTCTCACCCGAGATGCGTCTCCATGACGATCTGCGGCGCGGAGCCCTTGCAGGTGAATATCCGCAGGTAGGAGTCGGAGAGCAGCGCGCGGATGTCGTGCGGCGTGTCGCGCACGATGCGATGCGCCAGGAACCGCTCCGAGTGGTCGTGGCCGTTGAGCGCGTACAGCGTGGCGGCGGCGCGCGCCTCCTCGGCGTCGTAGCGCGGCAGCAGGGCGGCGGCCGGCGCCCGAGGCGGACGCACGCGTTCGCCCCCGGCGCCGCGACCTCCGCGCAGACCGCGACGGCTCGAGTCGCGGACGGCGGCGGCGGTCTCGGCGGCCAGGTCCAGCACGCCGATCACGGGCTTCGTCACCGTCCCGACGATGCCCTTGCCCACCCCGGCTATGAACCCGGGCAGGCCCTCGGCCGTCGCTCCCTCGTAGGTGTGCTTCACCAGCGACGTCATTCCGCCTGCCGAAACGTGAGATAGCCGTGAGTCGAGACGCTCTCTCGCTCGCGACGAGAGGAACTTCGAAGGTCCGTACCGAGTATTCCGAGGCCGAGGCCGCGCAGTCCCGCGGCGACCCTGGAGCCGGCGGCGCCGGAGCGGATCCTTCGGCGCGTCTCCTCGTGCGCCTCGTCGCAGACCACGCGCTCCAGCCCGTCGCCCAGCGTCTCTGAAGTTTGGATCGGACCGTGAGCTCGAGCGTCGAACGTCATCGCCGGACGACTTACAACTGTGAACGTTTTCGTCACCTGAGACCTTCGCGGCGGAGTTCGATATGCCGTGGGTCAGGTTTTGGAGCAACGCAGCCACGTTCCCTTCGAGCAGCAAACCCGAAACTCCCTCCGAGACGTCCGCGACGAAGCCGAGCGGGTTGCCCAGGAAATCCACCGAACCCAAGATCTTGGCGGCTTGCCACTTTAGCTCCTGGGGGAAGAGGGACGCAAAGGTAAAGGTGAAACGCCCGCGGACTCGCGGAACCGTAAGAGAACTCACGTCTTTGAAGTGCTGCGACACCTGCGCCGCCAGGGCCGGCGCCGTGTCGAAGGCGTGCGCGCGCAGGAACGGCTCCAACTCCACGGCCGCGTCTTCGAAGCGGATCAGCGTCAGCCCCAAGCGGCGCTTCAGGCTCGCCGCGCCGCCCTCCAGCTTGTTGGCCGTGAACATCGACAGGCGGATCTGAGCCGAACGACGAGCGAGGTCATCGTCGATGTCGACATCGCGTCGCCACCGCACAGACTTCGGAAGACTCACCTGGCTGGGCAGCAGCTTGATGAGCGCGAAGTAGTAGCGCGTGGCGTGTAGCGGCGCGTGCTCCGGCGTCACCCACTCGGCCTCGTCCGCGGCCTCCTCTTCGGCGCCGTCCGACACCTGCAGCCACTCCCACAGCAGTAGCATCAACCTGCGACGCGGCCTTCGTTTATTTATTTGAACCGACGTCATTTATTAAGCCACGCCTCTTTTACGTCCGTCCAATGGACTAGGTTAAGAGATGAAATATATGTACTCGTATGTATATTGTTAACGCTTTCGAAGAAAAATGGGAGTCTCCCACAATTAAAACATCGTCTTTATGTCACCTCTCCTCCAGTCGCACGGCGATGGGTCGGAGAGCGACCAGCAAGTGCGTGAAGTAAAGCGCGTTGTATCGGGCCGGCGCCGCCCTCTGCAGCTCCACGGCGGCGTGCAGCGCGGGAATTGGCGCCGCGCCGCTCTCGTTGCGATCCGGCAGACAGTAGAGCAACACCGGGCTCGGCGTCCCCGGCAGCTAAACCGAGGAACAATTCTCAATTAACAATCGCCGTCCTGAACGGCCGGAGCCGAAACCACCTCGGGCGGGAGCCTACAGGCACCTGGTTATCCCACTGCATGTCGTGCACGGAGAGCGCGACGCGGAAAGCGACGCGGTCGCGACCGAAATCTGCGCGGACGGTCGCGAAGTGAGCGTATAGCAACTCGGCCCGCGACACCAGAGAGACGCCGACGCCCTCTAGGCGTACGCTCACGCCCCACTCCCACGCCGACCCCGCCTCGCTCCGCTCCTCCCGCTCCTCTTCCGCGAGGCTCTCCATCGGCGGCGGCGGTTCCTGCCGGCGATCGAGCTTTAGGATCGACGAAGAACGTTCGTGAACGTCTAGTTCTATACGCGGCGTACGGAGCGTTACCGTGGCGACAGTGTCGACGATGCGAACGAGCCGAGTGGGCCCGTCCGCGGCGAGCGTGACGCTGAGTCGGCCGGAGCCGGGCCTCAGGGTGCGCCAGCGCACGCGCTGCTCGCCCGACACGGCCGCGCCCTCTCGTCCGCCGCTCAGCCCCAGCACTACGCGGCTACCTACAACGAAAACTGACGAATAAAATCTCTAACTCGTTAAATACAAGTAGACATTAGACAAACAGACGTACCCGGGGCGAGCGCCATGAGTCCGCCCACGGGCTGCACGCAGAGGTTTCTGTGCGCGCAGGCCATACGGCCGTCGGGCAGCAGCCGCCAGGCCTGCGTCGACGCCCGTCGTCCGTCCGCCCGTCGAAGCACCAACGCCGAATTGAGCCCCGGCCGAGGCGCCGCGCCCTCGATGTCCAGCACCTGCACGACGACTCGTTAACGCGAATTCCGACAAAACGGTTGAACTCACTCGTAACCTGCGAGATTTATCACCATAACGTGAGGCGAGACGGTGGTCTCGTCCGACAATCGGGCGTCCGTGGGCTGCGGCGGCGAACTGCCCTCGTGGATCAGCTGCCCGTAAGGACCCCGACGCCACAGTTGAGACCTTCGAGAAACGAAACGAAGGCACCTTAGAATAATTCAAAGTCGGAGACGAACTTTACTCATCGAATAACCGGAGACGCACCTGTCTCCGTGGCGCTTCGGAGCGAGGTGGACGCGGGTCGAGCCGACCGGCACCTCCAGCACCAGCTCGGGGGCGTCGCGGGCGGGCAGGGCGGCGTCGACGGGCGCGGTGGCCGCGAACGACACGTAGATGAAGTTCTGGTAGAGCAGCGCGTGCGTGGAGTGCAGCGCGTCCAGCGGCAGCGTGAGACGCGGGCCGCCCGGCGCCCGCAGCGCCACACCCCGCTCGCCCTCCGGCTCGGGCAGCGCCCAGCGCGCCCGTCCGCCCGAGCGCACCACGCTCTCTTCGGCGCACCCCACCTGATGGTACATGATGGCCACGGGCGAGTAGTTGTCGATGCGCAGCGGCGGCGGCGCGCACTCGGCGTCCGACACGGCCACGAGTAGCGCCGCTCCCTGTCGCACCACCTCGGCGCGCATTATTTGGTACGAGCCCCCGCTCTCCCTGCGAAGCGAGCGCGCGGTCAGTGCGACACGAGTCGGCGTCTGTTAGATTTCGAGGTAGCTTCGCCGATCGCTACCTGCACGCTACGTGTAGGCTCCTCGGCGAGTCTATCTTGAATCCTCCGCTCCACGCGGTGAGCGGCTCGTGCGTGGCCGCGGCCAGCACCCTGGCGCACAGCAACGGCGAGCGGTCCCAGCGCGCCCAGTGCCACGGCAGACAGCAGCCCGCCACCGCCAGGACGTGGGTCGCCGCCGCGCCGGGGTCGGTCTTTCGAAGATACGAGTGCCGTTATGTATTTCAAATAGAAGCGTCTAAAAAGTAAAACGGACCGACTACTCACGAGCGTGGTCGCGCTGCACTTCTGCGCAAACTGCAGCGTGCGCGAGGTGTTGTTGTGAATCTGGTAGCGCGGCGTGAAGGTGACGACGTCGGTGCGCCGATGGCGGCCTCGCGCGGCGCGCACGTTCACGCCCACGGTGAAGGCGCGTTCCTCGCCCCCAGCGCCGCGCCCCTCCAGTCGCTTCACCGTGACGCCCGGGCCCAGCCCGAACGGAGAGCACCACTGGAACGCGACGAGTCCGTCAGCGTCCGTCTCGCTCGGGTTCCCGTGGACTCGAGCCGGAATGAACTCACCTCGGGGTTGGCTACGACGGCGGTGCCGAGGCGCGCGCTGAGCGTAGGTCCGTCTCCATCGGCGAAAGCGAAGGGCAACGGTGCCACCATGCGCGCCACCTCGTGCTCGCCGAACTGACCCGCCGCCTCCGTTCCGCCGCCTTCCGCCCGGAACACCAAAGGTAGCCCCGTACGGTTCACCAGCCAGTAAGCCGCCGATATCGACACCTACGTCCACGGAATAGCGAGATTCGTTTATTATTTTTTAATACAGTTGCTCAAAAAGTGGCGTATTGCAGGGACGTATAGCGTTCGGGATGTGGGCTATTACACACTCGTGCTTTTTCTTTACCTTTTCCGAACTAGTGCGTTTTCTTTCCCAACTGTCAAGATAATGTCTATTAAAAAGAAAAAAACAACCACGAAGTTTTTACTAAAAAAAATCATAGAAGTTTTTATAATTCATGCAAATATTTCAAAAAAGAAGCTACTCATTTGTTTTAATATCAGATTTAATGATTTGATTCAATGAGTTTTAGGTTAGGTTTCATTTCATTTCATCTCATTAAATTTCATATCAATAAAAAAATTCTACTGAAGATTTGGCTATATGGGCAGAGTTCCCTTTGCCTACCCAGAATGGGTGAAGAAAAAAAAATCTCTGCTCATATTCTTTTACAGTTGGCGCCATTTTCCAAAAATGTTCTTTGCTAGTTTAGTTGTTTGTTATATTATATATTAAATAATAGTTTGTCTGTCAATCATACGAAATTAATAATAGTTTGTCTCAAACAGTAAATATGCAACCTAAAACTTCCCCAGTAAGTAAAAAAACTGTAATTTCGATGAATATGTGAATTATACCTTTTATAAGAAATAACTGATTAGTTAGTTGAGGTTATTGTGTTTTAATATTTTATTAAATCGCTTAATTTTTTCGCAACTGTATTAAAAATAGTCGTTCAGTACACGTGCGGAACCATCATTGCAACTTGTTCCGACTGTCAACCCTCACCTTCGGCTACGCCTCGGCTCGGGTAGACATTTGTCGGAACTCTTTGCAATGACAAGCTTTCCGCACTCGTAATGAAATATACTATTAGTGGGTCGTCCAATATAACCTAATAAATAACCGTAATTACAAAATTCTTACAACAAACTCCCAAGCGAAATTAGTTTAAACAATTTGTATGACTCAAAACTTGGCGACTGAAAAAGCGGCGAAGAGTTTCTTGCCAGTTCTTCTTGCCCGCCCTACGCCCTTGACTTGCGAACATATATTAAACTAACTGATCCGGCAAACGTCGTTTTGCCATGTATATAATTTATAATAAAAAATAGGGGTTGATCGTACAGGGGTGAAAATTAGGGGTTGTATGTATTTTTAATGCTGTATCATAAAAAAACTATATCTAAAAAATTTAAAAAATAATAATAATTTACATTTAGGGGGATCAAAAATAGATGTTGTCCGATTCTCAGACATACCCAATATGCACACAAAATTTCATGAGAATCGGTCAAGCCGTTTCGGAGGAGTTCAACTACAAACACGAATTTTATATATTAGATGTAAATTCAGAATCAATTTAACATCTTTTCTGTTGACGTTCATAAGTGTACTTGGTTACATACATATGTATATGAATATAGTTATTTTGAGTTCGGCAGCGTTCTCTTTAAATGTTATATAGCTCTCCCTAAGCATTTCATGATACTCGGCTTAATATATCTGTACGAGCCAAGGCTGTACATTCCGATCATCTACAAGCATAACTATTTCCTATGTATCTACGTGCTCTGGCTGTACAGTTTGATCACTCATAAGCATGACGATTTCCTAAATCGTCGGAGTCACGCCCCGAGAGTATAGCCCGACGCAGGCACTCTCTTCGACTGTTACAGCAGTCATTCGTATCATTACAATTAACTGTATCATGGGAGTTTCACCTCGGGAGCATAGCCAAACGTCGGCACTCTCTCTTGTTAAATTGCACTTATTATATAGCAATTAACATAATAGTTATTATTTCGCTCATATTCTATTGTATTTCGCGAGTGATAAATATAGAGTAAGTTAAAAATATTCTATTATTTCGAAGCCCTGATGACCCAGGAACCGTACAATATCTCTTGGATACAGCCTGTATCTGTTGTGATATTTAAGTTTTCTTTCGAGCATTTAATTAAGGGTATGTTGAACCGGGGACGATATGATTCACATTCATGGTTTAGAAATCTTATTTAAATTAATTATTTATGTTGTAAAGTGGTGAAATAAGTTTTAGCAAAACTTCGCAATTATTGAATCTTGAATTTTTCCTTAGACTAATGATAACAAGGATTTCTGCTTGTCAGTGTCGCCATCCCACTAACTGAACTGTAAATGTCAAAAGTAAAAAAAAATGAAATGCTCCTAATTTTACATTTACTACCAGTTCTCAAATCAAGAGCATAGAACTGAAGAGAAGAACTGGCAACTAAGTCTCCACCACTCTTTTTAATCGCCAAATGTTTGTTTTACACAACGTTTGTAAGGAGCTGCAACCATTAGGTAATAAATAATAATAAAATTAATTAAAAACAAAGATTTGTCCTCTATCAGCAGGATATAATTTTTTTTATACAAACATTGCCGGTCTATTACTTAAATTGTCTTAGATCATGGCGACCGGTACTTCGCCATCTTGCCTACAAAACAGTTTTAGCGGCTTTTTTAAATCAATGTTATAATGTAGAATTTGACTTTCTAAAGCTAATACTCATACTCTCTGAGGACCTTAACACCGTCGGTCTTCTTCACGGTGACGCGTGCGTTGAGATAGAGCCTCCTGCCTTTCGTGTCTCGCAGTTTGAGTCTCGCAGAAAAGGAACCGTCCGCGCCCCCGCCCACGCTCAGCGGCGACGACCAGCCGAACCCTTCCAGCTTCACGGCGACTTCCACGCCTTCTACCACGTCGACCTGCAACGTACGAGAATCGGTTCGATCGTTTCTAATTACGTTACCAATACTTCCCGAGCGCCGTTCCGAAGCTCACCCGATGGGCGGGTTCGGTGATGCCGGCGGCCAGGGTGCCCGCGAGCGAGCCGGCGCGGTACTGCAACTCCACGGGCAGCAGGTTCTCGACGCGCAGCGACGGCACCAGTCGCAGCGTGTGCCCCGCCAGAGGCTCGCCCCGCTCCGCCGGGAACCGCTCCCGGACGATCACGCAGCAGAACCTACGGCGGCAAACCGTCGTCAAACGAAACGCAGACAGAGCGAAAGCGGCGAAAGCGACGTATGGCACCTGTAGACGTAGTCGTGAGGCGCGCGGCACTCGTAGTGAAGAAGGGCCGGGCTGGAGGACGCGGCGCGCCAGTCGAGGGGCGCGGGGGAGAGCGGCCGCACGGAGCGCACCAGCGGCCTCGTCCACAGCACGCCGTCGCGCTCGCTCAGCGGAGCCGCCCACCAGCCGCCCGCCGCCACTTGCGCATTGCGACCGGACCCCGAGGCGCCCCACTCGCCTTAAACCGTCCGAACTCGTCAACAACGAGACGTTTCAAAACGGAACAGGTGAAACGAAACTACCGTACGTGGCTCTCTACTCGTGAATTAGTTATTCTATTTGCTATGATTCATGTATCGTCGACGGTTACGAAATGCGAATGAACGACGAACCGGTCACTCGACTTTACGACGATGCGATGAAACATCAATCGCGAAACCGAGAACGGTCTCGACGACGCGATCTAGTCGAGTCACCGGCGTCGTGGACGGATGCGTCGTACCGCAGCCGAGGAAAACGGACGAGTCGGGCGGCGGGCGCGACAGAGACGCGGGGCAGAGCGCGGCTCGTCGCTGCAGTGCGGCGCACGCGGCGTGCACCGCCGCACCGCCGAGACACCGCATCGGGCCCCGCTCTGCACCGACCGGACTGTTACCCGCCGCGGTACATCGCCACCGCTAGCCTAATCCGACGATTCGACACGTCTACCGAAGCTTAAAGCGGGCGTACCGTGCGCGTGCGCGGGCGGACCGGGGTGCTGCAGACGCACGTCGACCGGGTGAGGCAGGTCGTTGCGCAGACAGAGCGCGGAACGCACCGTCACCAGCTTACGGGCCGACCCCTCCAACGACACCTCCAGCACCAGACGCGCCTCGCCTCCGGATTTCTATCGAGGACGACTTCCGTTAGCGCCGCACGGTGCCCGTTCTTAACGTATCGCAGACGAGAGAAAGCGTTAAGTACTCACGTTGTGCGTGACGAGCCTGAAGAAGACGCCGACGCGGTCGACGCACACCGGGTCCAGCGGCGACCAGCCGTCCACTCTGACGACGAGGCGATGCAGCGGGGCGAGAGTCGAAGGGCCCGCGGGGCCCGGCGCAGGAGCGCCCCGGGCGCGACCCCGTCGAGCTCCGAACGAGAAGGGCTCCGTTTCCCCGGCGCGCACGCTTACCCAGGAGTCGTCCGGTCCCGAAAACGGAGCCGCCTCTCCGCCCTCGCGTAACCTGGCATCGCATACGACATATTCACCGCTCAAACGTCAACGGCCTCCTTTCAAAACGGAAATGGGTAAGAGCGCTCACTCGTCCGAAGCGGTGGTGAGAGTGGTGAACCAAAGCCGCAGGCCGGTGAGGTTGCGCAAGGCGTACGGCACGAACGGCGACCGGCGTCGATGTCCAGCGGGGCTGCTCTTCGGCGATTGATCGGCCGGTCCGGAGCCCTGTGCCGACGACGGAATGTTATATCTCGTGGGTCGGGTCTGGCCGAAGCGACGAGACATATCGTACCGACCTGGGGAGCGTAGTAATCGGCGGTCCAGTTGGTCCTCACGAGCCGCACCAGGTCGATGAGCGCCGAAGTGACGTTGGTGTCGAGGATCTCGGAGGACGAAACTTCCACTTGCAGCCGCCGCAAGGACAGCGCGCTCGACAACGTGTACTCCCAGCGACCCTCGAACCTGGAAGTCGATCGTGTCGTAGGGCCCGGGTGACCGACGAGCGTCGGCCGCGGGCCCGATGCTCACCTCCAGGGCTCCACCACGGGCTCCCAGCCCGAGAGCATCCTGTTGTAGTAGTCGAGGGTGAGCAGCGCCCTCAGCCTCCCCCCACCCGCGGCGGGCCTCCGCACCTCCACTAGCGCCGTGCTCGTCGGGCTCGACGGAGTCGATACCAGCAGAGGGTCTTCGAACGATTCTTCTACACCTCTCAAGTCCTGAACAAAACGTACGTAAGCTATGCAGGCTATTCGCGCGTCGTATAAACTTGCATGCATAGTACGAAACGAGGGCACCGACTTGTTCGAGCTGCAGATCGGCGAGAGAGAGTTCGAGCAGCGGCACGTCCGAGTCCAAGCAGTCGTCGATGACGCACAAAGTCACACAGTCGGCAGTCACCTGGAGACAGAGTCGTATCGACATAATCGTGAACGAGCACAAACGACGCCACCCGCGAGGAGAAGGCCGTCACCTGTAGGGACCGCAGCGGTCTCTGCGGCTCGGGCTCCACGGCCGCCGGCGGCGAGCGTGACCGCGAGCGCAGCCAGCGCGGCGCCACCAAGGTGCCCGCGCGCATGTGCACGCTGTTGGCCGGCTCGTCCGACGACACGGCCGCCTCCGTCTTATCTGCGTTCGAAAACTTTCGTGTACCGCCCGACACTCGTCCGCTAGGATACGACATCCGCCCGGGTGCTCCGAGGCGCGACTCACCCGATAGCGCCAATCTAGCCTGGGCCGGCAGCGATTGCAGCATCGCAGCGAACATGCGCATGTCGTGGTACGACAGCCGAAGGTTGACGGTACCCATGTCCACCTGGAAACGACAGCTTTAGTTAGAAAGTGACATCGAAGGTCGCGTCGACACGGGCGTAAGCGTTTTGTCGGCGCTGCTGTCGGTGTTGCGAAATCCATGCGAGCAAAGGGAAAGGACTAACGTGCAGCGCCGCGTCGTCGTGCAGCGCCAGGTGCAGCGCGGCAGGGTCCAGGATGGCCAGCGCCGTCTCGTCCTCCATCCCCAGCACGCACGAGAACACCTCCAGCTCGCTCACCTCGCACACCACGCCCCGTCCCGAGTCGCCGTCGCGGTACGTTATCACTGTCGTGCTCTGGATTTAAGGAACGCGAAAGGTGAGTAAAGGCAAATGTGGAACGCTATAGTAGGTGAGCCCCCGATGCTAAATGGGGATTTATTCGAGCGTCATAGAGACCTATTGGGTTGCGAAGCTTAGTTAATAAAAAGATAAAAAAATTATAAAATGTATACCTTTTTATCGGTGGGGGGAAAAGCTGTAGATTTTCAAAAATGTAAAAAGAAACTGTGCCATGGCGCGCAATGGACTCGAGCGCGTCAGATATTGATAGCATCCATGTCCTACGTATTTTTGAAGTTATACTTCTTTAGGCGCGTTATGAAAAATTGTTGAGAGTGAAATTTTACGATGCGCGCGTACCGTGACACAAAATTAACAGAATGAAGTTGCCCACGGAAGATGCTACGGCATTGGACATAATTTAAAAACAACATTCGAATAATAATAGAATTTATGTTACACTTTATGTAAGAGAATAATAATAAATGTTCATTTATTTAATTTTTCAAATGTAAACTGAACTTTATTGACTATAATGACTACTTTTCCAGTCTTTGATTATTTAATTGTAATTAATTATTTGCATGCAATCAAAAACAAAACTATTTTTAATAATGCCAAAGAAGTATAACTTCTTACGCGCGTACATAAGTACACGCACCCTTTTTTTTTTTTTTTGAAGGAAATAATGAATAATCAAAATAAATATTTATTATTATTCTCTTACATTAAACAAATAAAACACTATTGATCTTTAAAACATTTTTATGTCATTATACTATTTATTTTAAGTGACTCTAATATCTTCATCAGAATTTCGGTTTGTAATTTTAAATTAATCATTACTTGGGTGTGCATCTACGAGGCTTCTCCAAAACTAAAACTACTACTTGCTTCTTTCTGCAACAAATAAGAGAATATTAATTTAAGCTCTGTCCATGCAAAACTGTAAAAATTTTATAATTCATATTATACAAATTTTAACACATTTATATTAATATAAATGTGTTAATAATATAATTTGTAGCACATGCTACAGACCTGGTTAGCAACTTTCTTTTATTCTATTTAGAGATAGAGATAATTTAAATATAATACCGGTGTCTACTTTGTAGGTTTCTTTGGAGTTGTTTGGGGATTCTTGTTGTTCAGTTCGACATGATTTTCTTTAACTTTTCTTTAATCCTACAAAATAATGAAATTGTTAAGTTAAGTTATGTTGTCACTGTTGTGCACACCTTTGTCTGGCTTTTCTAGTATTCAAGTTATGTCAAAACTGATTTATTACCTTGTCATTGTTGACTTTATTTGCTTTTGGGATATCAATTGTTTCCAAAAAGATTTTATTTGTAATATCCTGAAATATATAAATAACATCTATTAATTTAAGTATCATGGTGAGTTGTTCGCACTCAGGTGTTAAGGTGTATTATACCCACTGTCCATTATAAGTGGGAATGGGCTCACTTCTGGCTGGACAGAGTTTCGGTACTACAAGAGCAACTTGGATGTTTTGAGGTATTACAATATCTCTAACTACCCTGTAGGGGAATAAAGTACTGTTGTGAGCATATGCCTATGCTTGAAAGGTTGAACCTTGAACATCACCATACATCATATTTATAATTATTAACATTCCTACCTCGACACCATCACAATCAAATTCATTGAAATCTACTTCAAACCGTTGCGGTATCATCTCTGCCATATCCAATGTGTCTGGAGAAGGTGATGGTGGCTTTGTTCCACCTCTAGTTTTTGATGTTTCACGGCGATAAGATGACAACTCTTTTTTTGTATTCAATTTAGTGCACTTCCACTGATTCATCAATTGTTTTTTGTCTCTTGTCCCTATATTTGCTAGATTAAATCTGAAAAATTACATGTTTTGATTAAATAATGTGGTCATTTTTTTGAGATGCAGGTACTTATTAAAATGTTTACTTCTCTGTTATATCGCTCCAAGCCTTCATTTTCTCCTTATTAGTATTTGTGCTTAAATCTTTGTTCTCAATTATTGATATATAGGGTCGTAGAATATTTCTAAAAAGTTGCTGTAACAAACGCAATAAACAAAAGCAAAGAATAATGGTTCATGTTTCAGTTTTAATCAACAATAATACTCGATAATACATACGGATAGTTAACCTCAATTGTATTGAAGCACTCGGGAAGGTTGGCACAGTTTTTTCACAAATATTTTGTCATATTTACTCCAGTCAAATTACGAAATAAATAAACATGAGCGAACACAGTTTGGGGATTTTGAGGATCGATAGGGGGGTGTATTCTGAGCATAAAATCCAATTTGAGGGGTTGTACTGAGGTCAGCTCAAGGTCATTTCGATGGAAACGCGTTTAACTCGATATCTCGAGAATGGTTAGTGTTAGGCGAAAAATTATAGTTTTTCCAACAAAATTTACTAACTTTTTTATCTGAAACTTTTTTTTATAACATTAATATTTTTCAAGTTATTACTCCCGCAAGGCAAAAATTTTACGTTTACCGATCATCAAAGTGTAGAACTTTTAATTATGAACAATTTTGTTCTCAAACTTTTTTCCGTAATGCCAATACCTTCGGAGTTATAGATTACTTTACCGAGCGAAATCCGCGCCACTGTCGCAATATAAAAAGGTCAATCGATTAAACTATTTAAAATTAGGTATTTAATTTGGGTAAGAAGTAAATTAAGAATTAAAACTGTTTCACACATTGTGCCAAAAGAGGCCTTTCTGCATCCGCACGCTTTGCCGCATTTGGTTTTGCATTTGCGCGCAATTGATCTTAGTAAATTATCCGGAGCTGGTTTCAATGACATCGCTATCGGCTGCAATCAACGGGGGGTGCGACGCCAGCCCCATTCCTTGGGTTTCAGATAATTTTCCAGCCAGTATTGAACTTGGTAGAAACACCTCAACGAGTGGAAAAATGCCGCATCAGAGGTAGGAGGAAGGGATTCTAATTTAACCCTCCCACTGCCTGCCATTTTTTATATCAATTATATCGGAGCTAAAGTTAAAGTTTTTGTTTTGTTTAAAGCTTAAAGTTTCAGATAAAAAGTTAGTAAATTTTGTTGGAAAAAGAAAAGGTTTCTATAATTTTTCGCCTAACACTAACCATTCTCGAGATGTCGAGTTAAACGGGTTTCCATCGAAATGACCTTGAGCTGACCTCAGTACAACCCCTCAAATTGGATTTTATGCTCAGAATACACCCCCCTATCGATCCTCAAAATCCCCAAACTGTGTTCGCTCATGTTTATTTAACCCGTTTTTAGCCATAATTTGACTGGACTAATTAATTAGTATTGATTTAGATATTCAATTTAAATCACTTCTGATTATAATTCAGACGCACATATAAATTTCGCACTTGTATTATTAAAATAACTAGGTATATAATCTTTTATTTTAAACAATAATTAAAACTTCTATATTTGTTTAAAAGGTAAATGTCATTGTCAGATGTCATGGTCATTCAAAATTCTTGTTAAGCTGCTAAGCTAAGAAATAGAATATGCGTGAATGCGTAGTTAGCTTCACGCATATTCTATTTCTTTTTACTTGTAGATTGTCTTATTCCCATCTTGCTCGCGCACGCTATATCACACTGCCAATTTTGTGTCACAGGTGCGCGCGCATCGTAAAATTTCAATCTCATCAATTTTTCATAACGCGCCTAAAGAAGTATAACTTCAAAAAGAACAGCTACGCCCGAGAATGTCGAGATGACGTTTTTTTTTACTTTGCAGCCCTTCCCTTTCTACACGTTACTTGCAAAATGTCAGATTAGTGAAATATACACTTCTTAGCATTGAATTAACTCAACGTTGTGTAAAACAAAAAACTTGGCGATTAAAAAGAGTGGCGGAGAGTTCTTCTCTTCCGTTCTACGCCCTTGATTTGAGAACTAGCAGTAAATGTAAAATTTAATTTAATGTACTTTTGAATTTTTTTACCCTACTCAGAGAGTCTGATGATTAATTGAAGTGAAACTTCTTTATCGGGGTTGGAAAAAAATTTAGTGTAACATTTTTTCGTTACGCGTCACATTTTTCGGTTACGCGCTATGTTGCTTTTTGAAGTCACACTTCTTTATCGGCGTTAGAATGAATTTTTTATCGACGTATGGGAGAAATTTTGTGGCAAATCGTCACGTTTTTCGGTTACGTGCCTTCTTTTTCTTGTCCCTACCACGGTTGATCCGAAGAGATTCGAAGCCATTAATAACAAAAATATATAATAACGATAACAATGATAGTAATAATTCTATTACAATTAATGAAATTCTGTAATAATCTTAGTAGTAAAAAATGTGCGTGTACTAGTTAGTGTACACACGTTAGAAGTGAAACTTCTTTATGACCTTATTTTTCGAAAAATTATGTATGTATATGCAACTTTACAGAAATTGGTGAAATAAAGTTAAATTAGATAAAGTTTAACAAAAGGCTTTTAATGTCACAGAATTTCATAAATTGTAATAGAATTTTTAGTATCATTGTTATCGTTCTTATACATTTTTGTTATTAATGGTTTAGAATCTCTTTGAATCAACCGTGGTAGGGACAAGAAAAAGACGCGCGTAACGGTCAAATGTGACGCGTAACCGAAACATGTGACGCGTAACCGAAAAATGTGACGCGTAACGAAAAAATGTTACACTAAATTTTATTCCAACCCCGATATAGTATATTTCATTACGAGTGCGGAAAGCTTGTCATTGCAAAGAGTTCCGACAAATGTCTACCCGAGCCGAGGCGTAGCCGAAGGTGAGGGTTGACAGTCGGAACAAGTTGCAATGATGGTTCCGCACGTGTACTGAACGACTATTTTTAATACAGTTGCGAAAAAATTAAGCAATTTAATAAAATATTAAAACACAATAACCTCAACTAACTAATCAGTTATTTCTTATAAAAGGTATAATTCACATATTCATCGAAATTACAGTTTTTTTACTTACTGGGGAAGTTTTAGGTTGCATATTTACTGTTTGAGACAAACTATTATTAATTTCGTATGATTGACAGACAAACTATTATTTAATATATAATATAACAAACAACTAAACTAGCAAAGAACATTTTTGGAAAATGGCGCCAACTGTAAAAGAATATGAGCAGAGATTTTTTTTTCTTCACCCATTCTGGGTAGGCAAAGGGAACTCTGCCCATATAGCCAAATCTTCAGTAGAATTTTATTATTGATATGAAATTTAATGAGATGAAATGAAATGAAACCTAACCTAAAACTCATTGAATCAAATCATTAAATCTGATATTAAAACAAATGAGTAGCTTCTTTTTTGAAATATTTGCATGAATTATAAAAACTTCTATGATTTTTATTAGTAAAAACTTCGTGGTTGTTTTTTTCTTTTTAATAGACATTATCTTGACAGTTGGGAAAGAAAACGCACTAGTTCGGAAAAGGTAAAGAAAAAGCACGAGTGTGTAATAGCCCACATCCCGAACGCTATACGTCCCTGCAATACGCCACTTTTTGAGCAACTGTATTAAAAAAGAAGTTTCACTTCAATAATACAATTATTTCATTTTACCTTATTACCACTAAGATTATTACAGTATTTCATAAATTGAAATAGAATTTTTAGTATCATTGTTATCGTTATTATATATTTTTGTTATTAATGGTTTAGAATCTCTTTGAATCAACCGTGATAGGGACAAGAAAAAGACGCGCGTAACGGTCAAATGTGACGCGTAGCCGAAACTTGTGACGCGTAACCGAAAAACCTTGACGGGCGGGTACATGAGATCTCCCTGTTTATTAATCTGCCACGCTGTACTAAATCCCGGAATTCCCGCTTCCCTACTACTAGATTCGAGCCCTATAAACAGTTACCTTTAGTATGACGGCGTTGGTGTCCCAGACGGAGGCGTCTTCGACGAGCACGAGCTGTGAATCGGTCACGTTCAGCTTGAGTTCCATCTGTTCGGGGACCTCGCGAGTCGCGCGCTTGACTGCGTTAGCGGTTCCTTCGAGCTCCGGACCAAATTCAGACTCTTCACTGCTTAAACAGAGAGCGTATTCAGTTTGGGCGGACGAAGCTATATCTGCGGATAGGTGGGTGCAGAAACTCACAAGTGCAGATGGTCGGGATCCGCCGGCGGCGGCGGTGGCTGCATGATGAACTGGTGGGCCGCCTCCCACCAGTCGAGGATCGCCATCAGTCGCATGTTGTTTACCATTATCGTGTACGCAGAAGAATCTGGACGTTTTCTGGATACAATTGTCGAAAAGTTTTTGAAGTTATACTTCTTTAGGCGCGTTATGAAAAATTAATGAGAGTGAAATTTTACGATGCGCGCGCACCGTGACACAAAATTCAGTATGGGCGCCGAGCGTGCGCGATCGAGATGGGAATAAGACAATCTACTTGTAGTACCTTTTAAACAAATAAAGCAGTTTTAATTATTTTTTCAAAGAAATTTAGCAATGCTTTTTCACAAAGACCTGTTTTTACTTAGTTAAAAGGTTATAAAACATACCTAGTTATTAAATTGAATTAATAATATATTATAATAATTATTATTATTAATATTAATTAATAATTGAATAATATACTAAATATTGTTAAATTATTAACGCATAATATTGATTATTAATTATTTAATATTTAAAAAAAATAAAGAAAGCCAAAGAAGTATAACTTCTTACGCACGTACATAAGTACACGCACCATTTTTTTATTTATTTAACAGTTTATCGATAACCCACAGCTTTTTTTTTAAAATAATACACCACAAAGACAAAGAACATTATGTAATAACGAAGACCATGTAGTATTATTAGTAGTTTTTTGGTTAAGGTGTGTGGGGGTGAGTGTGTGTTTGCGCACGTTTTTATGATCTGAAAAATCTTTTTGCATTTGGCATGCGCGAAAATGCAATCTTTTGACATTTCTTTGTGTTAATATTTCGTTTGCCCGGGAAACAATATCGTCAAGTTTTAATATTTTCTCATTGTTGACTTCCTCGGGTGATGTACTATAACTGTAATTTATTAAGAATATTTGCAAAACATTTTAATAAAAAAAACCGCAAGGATGTCTTTATGCTACAAAAATTTACCAAATTAAATTTACTGAAATGATAGCATCAAACATAAAGTGTTGCTACAAAAAAAGATCTCCACCGAAAAAGGGACAAATTTGACTTATTTGTACTCAGTATCCTCGTAATTCCTTTATTTAAAAAAAAAAAATATTTTGCTTTTACGCCTTTCTTTTTCGCCAAAACGATTTACTGGGCATTTGAAAGCAAGTAAATATAAAACCGAATTAAAAACCGCTGAACAGTAACGGGCCTATAATCGATTCTCGGTTAACCCTAGGGACTGTACTTAAAAATCACGTTTTGCGGCACCGACTGTTAGTTATATAAGAACAGATCCACTCTAAGAAGCAAAGCAAATTTTTCTGAATGGAGAAATAATGTTACGTTTTTGGAACACCTCATCGATGGTATTTAGGATTAATATGGTTTTCGTCTATAGAGGCGTGCCCCACCTGGCGTGCAGCTCGGCCTGGACGGTGTGCGGATGGTCGGGCTGCGGCTGCACGATGCGGCTGAAGACGTTGCCTCTCCGGTTGGCCGGCTCGCTGCCGTAGCGGCTGTCGCTCACCAGGATTTCCTGTCGGGCACACGTTTACCTATTTATAACACGGATCGAGCTTTACAACTAAACTAACTCTTTGCATATGCCGTATTTTACACGGGCCGTTTCAATGTAACGTAGGCATTAAAATAAGAGCTAAGAATATGCACTGAAATTTTACGTCGTAAATATCAGACGCGGATTCTAAACGCTAGAACAGTTGAGAACCTGAGACACGAGGTCTACGTCCTGACTGGTGTCGGAGTAGGTGTCGAGCAACAGCCGCGAGCGGATGAAATGCACGCAGGCCAAGGGCGGCGCCGAAGGCCGACGCAGCTCCACCTGCACGTTCTGCAACTCCAAGCGCAGCGACCAAGTGCGTCGGGCGCCTGAAAACAAGCCTTCGGTCACCGCGGTTCGCAGAGATGTCCGATTCGCTCGCGATCTCGCCTAGACCCACCTCGCGGCGGTCGCGGCGCCGGTTCCTGGACGGCTGCCAGCTCCGAGCACGCTTCGCCCAAGTTGTGAGCGAGCACGCCGCGTATCAGCCGGTACTGCGCCGCGTCGAGCGACACTTGTAACGTCGTCAGAGTGCCGTGGATCGTCACGTCGGCCACTGCGAACAGTTTAACCGATCGTTACGAGCGTTCTCGACTCTCTCTCTTTAGCGAAGCGCGACCTCACCGTTGTGCGTGTCGTCACAATTGGTCTCCATCTGCAGGACTAGTCGCGTCGGCGCCGGCAGCAGCGGCGGGCCGCAGCGACGCATCCGCCCGCCCCGACCCGCCCCCCCCTCGGCGCACCACACCGACACGCCCTCCAAGCGGATACCGCGCACGTCTAGCAGCTCTCGTTCCGCTGTGGGCAAACATTCGTCATATCCGACGACTCGAGTCGACTCGAAGCGAATCGGCGAGCACACTCACGTCTCGCGGGGTCTAGCACGACGCTGACCGTGTCCGAGTCTCCGGCGCGTGCGAAGCGATTGTCGACGTGCAGCGAACGGAGCTCGGCCACCAGAGCCGAGCGGCTTCGCCCCGACACCGGCACGACGATCACCGGGGACTCGCACCGCACCTTTAGCGACATGCGCTGGAACCGGGAGGCGTCGCGGGCGACGCTGGACACCTTCGCGGAAAGCTTTACGTTATTCGAGTGACCGACGGCTCGATCGCAAATATGTTCTCGAGCGACAACCGACCTTTCGCCGCGCCTGAACGATGACGTGTCGCAAGAGACTGAAATCGCGCGCGAACGCCTGCAACTCGGACACGAAGCGGCGCGTGTGGACGTACGTCAACGGGCCCATCTCGAGCTCGAGACTCGTGTCGTACCCGGTCGCGCCGGCTCCTTCGGAACTCAATCTGGAAAACGGAAGCTTCTAAGTTTTGGACCACGAAACAAATCATAAAACACGAACGGCTTCTCACCGGTGATAGTGCAGAGTCAGCGCGCTCTCGGCCCTCGTGCGGAGGCGATCTCGCCAGAGGGGAGCCCGCGGTGCCAAGTCCGAGACCAGCAAAGCGCCGAGCGAGGCCCGTACGTGCCGCTCGGCTGGCGCCCGGTGCGCTCGCACCTGCGCCGCCACGCGCGACACCAAGGCGCGACAGGCGTCGCCCCGCGCCCCCACCACCACCACCGACAGAGAGCGCACACGGATCTCCGTCTCCGACACCCCGCCCTCGGCCTCGGCAGCCGCCGCCTTGTCGCCGGCGTCGTCGCCCACGTCTTGTATCAACACGAGTCGCATAAGCAAAATATCGTCGACGGTCCAATCGTTAATGAATCGCTAGCCTGGACTATTAGACGTACCTTTTCCATTGTCGTCGACCTCGGAAGTATCCCGTTCGGCCTCGTTTACGCCGAAAAAGTCCAGGACAGCCACCCAGCTGTCGATGCTGAGAACCAACTTGAGGCAATTGAATTCCACTTTCGTCATTCTCGAAACCTGTCGAATGAGAGATAAGAGACGGTTAGGTTATCACATAGGGTGCCCGTATCCCGTGTCTAAAACGCGAGCGGCACTAGCCGCGCTTGCCTTATCGAATTGGCTGTCGAAGAGCGGATGTTGCGGATCCCGGGTGTGTATGGACACCCACACCAGATTGTCATCCCCTCTCTCCCCCTCGGCCTCATATGCCCCGCCACCCGCGTCCCGAACGCCCTCCACGGGCGAACACGGGGGAGTCGGACCGCATTTGCTGTCTTGTTTCTGCCGCAAGTGCTGAAAAGTTATTTAGCGAACGCAATAAACTATGGAATAAGACTTACTTTTAAGCATATTTTATGTTCTCTGTGTAAGTAACGGAACACAGACATGTTTTCCTTCGCTGTCTGCTTACCTCCTTTTTAGTCATTTTATCGGTTACACTGAAGCCGGAAGGCAAGGAAGGCGTCCTGACCGGCCGTTCGGGCCGGAGTTGAGGTAGAGCGGAGGCGGCCGAAGCCAGGTGACACGAAAAATCCGGGCAAGACTTCGACACGAACACGGCTTTGGGCGGCATCGGCGGAGAGTGGGACTCCATTAGCGTCCGGTGCCGAGAATCCGGTTCCTTCGTCAGATCTTCCATAGTTATCGAGTAGAGAGACACCTGTCGACGACACCGACGGTTAGCCTGATAAAACAAACCGCTTCATACCAACCGAGTCATAGCTAACCTGCAAGGCGGTTTCGTGCGGGTGCAGGCGCTCGTGACGCAGCAGGAACTCCCGGAACGTGAGCGCCACCAGACTGCGCTCCCCCGCACCCAGATCGGCTCGGAGCTCCACGATGAACGTCGACAGCTCGAACGTCACTGCGAACGACAAACGGAACGTATGAGTCGTGGTCGCCGTCGCGAAGCGAACGCGTGCGCTCTGCGACTTCTCACCGGTGTACGGAGCGTGCGAGGCGACGGGCGTAGGGGCGGCCGCGGGGGGCGGGACGGCGAGCACGGCGGCGCGAACCGCGGGGTCCAGGCGCAGCGTCGGCACCGACGGCTCCGACAGCGTGCTCGTCTGCGGGTTCGATCGTTTTATCGTCAGTTTAGGAAGCAACCGGCGACGGGAAACTGGAACGAGGTATGTCTAGAAATACGCACCTCTCGTACACGGTCGGCGGCAGCTTCGTCGGGGCGGTCGGGGGCGTCGACGGCTATCCAGCGCACGGTGTCGAGCAGCTGCTCGTACTGTTCGCGACTCGCCGTCACGTGCAGCCCGCCAACCACGCCGCCGGCCACGGCGCACTGCGAGGTGGGGGACACGATATATATTCTTCAAATAAAAGGACGCGAAGCGAAACTAGGAAACGGTGTGAAAGAAGAGACCGACGAATTTATACTAGAACGCTGAACACTTTCCCGCTTCTTAATTTTCTTTTTCTGAAAATGCTATCGAAAATTCGCGAAATGTACACTGCATCATAATCCACGAGGAACCGTAAAAACTAACCTGTGGCTTCCCGTCGTCCTTACTGAGAGTAATGGCGAGTTGAAGCGCCGTGTCGTGGAGTACGGGTTTCCCGCCCTCCGAATCGTACAGCCGCTGCATGCTGCCGCCTGCCTCCTGTCGCTTCAGCCGTTCGCTAACGTCTAGCTATCGGGCAAACAAAATAATGTATTAATATATATGGTATGCCGAAGCAAGGAAGTTGCGAACGGCAATTTCTCAATACTTTGAGCAAGAAAGAAAGAAAAAACTTTATTAAACCGGCGTGATCTATGCAGTATTATTTTTAACGAATACTTTGTATATCTATCTACTTCTGGGGCCCGTAATTGTTGCTGTCAGTCTTGTCACCTTTTTATGTATAAGTTTTATCGTCCACTTTGTTCATTGTTCCCAGATCAAATTTGATTACGATCTGACTATCTCAGTAGGTACCAAAATTTCTTTTAGACCTTTTAAAAGCTTTTGTGACCTTATCTGGACCTGGCGCTTTGTCCTGCTTAAGAGTCTTGGTAGTCCTTTCTAACTCCCTTGGCAATATATTAGGTATTATCTCTTCTCCTTCGTCTAGTTTCTCCTTCATTTTTGGGCGGAGTATAGTTGTTTATAGAAATCCGTCGCTGTCGAGACAATATTCGGCCCTTTTGTTATTTTATATCCTCTATTGGATATTTGGGATCCAATTTAGACATACACTGAGATTAGTCTCAGTTTTTGTCTGTCATCCCTAAAATATAATTTAATTTGTTTAGTAATCATTGATATTTCTTCTCCTTCTATTTCGTTTTATTTTCCAATTTAATTAATTACCAAGGAGTAAAAAAGTATCGTCTGACATCGTATGCAACCTATTTCTATTTCGTAGCATTTCTTTCGAACTGCAAGTTATGGCTTCAAGAACCCTGCTGTACTTTTCTTGTACTGACAATTTTCCAAATTTAGTTACATTAAATTTTCTTTATTTTCGCTGTTATTACCGGAAGGATGTTTAGATTCTCTTGACTTAGAATTGAAAGGTGTTGTTTTATCAAATTTACCTTTAGTTTAGCTCTGAACTTTTAAATTATTTTCGTATGCTAATTCTATAAGTTTAGTTCCATTCCTGTTACTTCTCCCTGTAGCTTAGAATAATTTATTTTCCTTTTCTTCTTTTACCTAGTTGAGCATTATAATCTACCATAACAATAAGGTTTTTATGTGTAGCTCTTCTAAGGTCTGCGTAGTAAGAACTTATGTTCGTAAGTGTAAGTTAAGTGCCCTGTAAACGATCAAATTGTTTGTCAAATTTTACGTGTTTGTCAAATTATTTGATAGTGTACTGCTGTGTTTGACGCGTTTGTCAAACAATCTACGTGTTTGTCGTGTTTGATGAAAATCTGGATTGATGTCGAGTTTGAAACAAGATCTCACTCGTTGTATTGACATCATGGAGGACGCTACGCTCAGTGACAATATGAGTGTCAATATTACTAACATAGAATTCATGTTGCATTTCATATCTGTTTATCGTGATTTTTATTTTATTTTTAGTAAACCTATGTTATTTTGTATATCTTTTAGCAAGAAACAAAAGGCTTTTTATTTTATTTATTGTTTCACAAGATTCAATGATAATGTTGCTCAATGTTCGAGGTGCAACGCAGGCTTGAAATTTTAAGTCTTCAAAATCATCGCCGCTAGCCAGGTACCTCAAAGTTATTGATAACCTTTGAGAAGCTGGTATAGATTTCCGCATAAATGTGTCCTTTTTTTCAATAAGAGGATGGAGTATAGTCAGTAAATCTTCAAAAGTTTTATGGTCCATGCGCAGGAAGTTTGCGTAGTCTTTAGGTTCAGTTCGCAATTTTTCCCGTAGCAAATTCTCGTATTTATCTCTTAATTTCAACCATTCTCGACTCCATCGTCTTATTTTTTTGTCTTGATACACAGTGCCAGAATCAAAGCCAAAAATGCGTCATCTGAATTACTCATTGTAATAATTGTAAGTGCTCGGCACGGCGACGTCACGTCACGAAAGGAGAAACCCGAATCTACTAGAAAGTTAACAAATTTGTTTGACATTTGGTTTGATCGTTTAAGCTATTGTTTGATGAAAACGTGAAGTTTGGCAAACAAATTTGACAAGCAAATTTGATCGTTTACAGGGCACTTTACTGGCTTGTTCCGTAGGGCATAAAATATGTACTGTTAATATTGATTAATATTGTAATGTTCAAAATATCAAATCATTCTGATATTCCCACAAACTCCCCGATATTCTTTTTCAGTTCTTCTTTGGTAAAAAATCCGACTCCGTATTTGCCTGGTATTTTGCCTTTAAAATAATATACGAAATTACCATAGTCTTCTCTCTTTCCCTAGCCTCCGAACTTCGCTAAGGCTTATAATAGACCAATGAACTTTTTCTATTGCTATTATTAGCTCGGTAAGGCTTTCTTTCTTTCTTAGAGTGCGTAATAAATATTGCAATATATATAACCAGCGGCACGTAAGTCTAGCGCTGGCCGATACGTGGAGGGGATTGCTGCGCATGTGTACTGTCGCGCGGGGGACAAAATGCGACTGGAGAGCCAATCGACGCTCTTCATTCCGCTAGCCCCCCTCAGGTACCTTTTTTTTTACTTCTGCGCAATATCGGTCAGCGCTAGAGTTTCGTGCCGCTACTTATACAGATGTTGACTGTTTTTTTTTTTTTTACGTAATAGGAGGCAAACGGGCAGGAGGCTCACCTGATGTTAAGTGATACCGCCGCCCATGGACACTCACAATGCCAGAAGGCTCGCAAGTGCGTTGCCGGCCTTTCAGGAATTGGTACGCTCTTTTCTTGAAGGACCCTAAGTCGAATTGGTTCGGAAATACTTCTGTGGGCAGCTGGTTCCATATAGTGGTGGAGCGCGGCAAAAACTGCCTTAGAAAACGCTCTGTTGTGGAACGACGGACGTTGAGGTGATACGGATGGTATTTTGTATTTTGCCTTGACGTCCGATGATGAAACTCAGTTGCAGGTATTAGACCGAACAACTCCTCTGAACACTCTCCATGGTAAATGCGGTAGAAGATGCAGAGAGATCCCACATCTCTACGCAACGCCAAGGGATCAAGCCGCACGGAATGTGACTGGTCGTCGACGATTCGAACCGCTCTTCGTTGAATACGGTCAAGTGGAAGGAGCTGGTACTGGGGAGCTCCCGCCCAGAGGTGAGAGCAGTACTCCATATGGGGCCGAATTTGCGCTTTATATAGTTGCAAGCGGTGGCCCGGAGTGAAGTATCGTCTCGCCTTGCTGAGCACACCAAGCTTTTTGGAGGCTAATTTAGCCTTTCCTTCCAGATGACCGCGCAACTGAACGTTATTCGATATGTCAACGCCCAGTATTCCGATGCTAGCTGAGGCTTTAAGGAGAGTGTCTTCAAAGAGGGGAGTAGCGACAAAGGGAGTTTTGTTAGCGGAAAACGCGCATACTTGTGTCTTCTTGGGGTTACATTGGACTAGATTTAGTCTACCCCAGTCCGAGACTCCACGTAGAAGAGTTTCGACTTCAGACACAAGTTTGTTCCGGTACTCATCGACAACAGCCCGAGAAATACCTGCCCGGCCAGTGTAAAAAGTATCCCCAGTGCTGTCGTCCGCATAGCAATGAATGTTGCTAAGCTGCAACATATCATTGTCTGTCTTTTTTGTTATTGTTGGTTTTGAGAGATTAATTTATTACTTTGGGATTTGAAGGGTAGTCTTCTTCCTCCACGGTGACTAGCCGGGATGAGGTAGTTTTTCATTAACTTGTTGTTATTTATTTATTTATTCAACTTTACCATATCATATAAAATACTATATCTAAAAAATATACTAGATGGTATAAATTATAATGGCAGCGCACTTGCACCGACCCTCTTTTTAATATATATCAACGACCTGTGCAGTCTGGGACTGGACAACGGAAATATTTATTCATTTGCCGACGATACAGCTATGATACTTCATGCTAGCACTTGGGAACAAGTTTCCGTCTTAGCAGAGAGAGGTATAAATTACGTCTCCAACTGGCTTCAAAACAATCTAAATCTCAGCAAAACCAAATATATGTGTTTCAGCATAACAGATCGCTCCCGCCCAATGACCCTTCCAGTCATAAAACTCCACACGTGCTATAACCAATATCCATGCCAGTGTCCTGTTCTCGAATACACCGAAAGTATAAAATATCTAGGAATGATAAAAGATCGACACTTGGGAAAAGCACATTGATGCATTGTCTTCTAGGATCAGAAAGCTTATGTTTATCTTTAATCGACTGAAACGAGTAGCGGAGGACGAAGTTATTAGAATAATTTATTTAGCACTTTGTCAGTCCATTCTCACATACTGTATATCGGCATGGGGAGGAGCGGATCTTTATTAATTAAGTTGGAACGTGCACAGAGAGCAATCCTTAAAGTTGACTGTCGCAGACCGTTTAGATACCCCACAGTCAAACTCCATCTAGAAACAAAAACCCTCTCGGTAAGGAAGCTTAACATCTTGGCGACCTGTTCAAGATATCATAGATTCCATGGGCTCACAAATCAGGACACATTTAAGAACAGACGTTTTGTATTCCCAACGCCAAAACGAAGGACTGTGTTTGGTCAACGCTTCTTTGCATTTAGGGGCCCCTTACTTTATAATAAAATTCCCAAATCTATGGATTCTGAGATCGTAAAACTATCGTAACGTAACGTTTTTTCTTTTTCAGTAAGGTATTTTATTAAGGAGGAACTGAACCAGACCGGATCTTTAGATTTCACGTAGGACGTTTTAGGAACAAATTTATTTATAGCAGTGTTAAGAATTTTGTAGAATATAGAAACCATATCATTAATAATATCATGAGATTGTTAAGTTCCGACGTAACCAATCGCTTAATTGTCACAATGAGTTCGCTGCGTTACTTTATCAGAACGGAGGTTCAATGTTTGTTTTGTTCGTTTTCTCTCCGAATAGACTTGAGTAAATTGTTGTTATTTTTTCTTGTAGTCGGCGCTAGATATATTATGCTTAAATCTTTAGGGTCGACACAGTACTGCTTTTTTTCTTTTTCCACCGAAGTCCTTCACTAAAAGATAATCTCTCCAAAGAATGCAATCCTCCCATTCTTTTAATTTCGGTTAAAGTCACTTTCTTTTTTCTAAAGTTTTTGGAAAAGTCTTCATCGATATATATAAAAGGCAGTAGTTTTGTCTTATTCTTAATAACCTCATTTCTTTTCCAGCTAACAAATGTAGGAAATGAGACCAATTGTGAAACCGTTAATTTCTTTACTTTTTATTGCAGTAACATAGTCACGCTAGCCTGCGTAGGATAAGATGGTTTCTACTGTAGAGTGGGTTTGTTCTTCTTCTATTCCATATATCACAAAGATCTTCCGTTTTTCGTTTTCTTCTAGAAATTTCTACTTGAGTTTTCAAAAAACTGTTTTCGTATACAAGTATCTGCAATTTCTATTTCATCATTTCAGTAACATTTTTGGTTACTGCTATTGTAATGTCTTTGGTTTAAATCTTACAAAGTAAATTGAAAGGATGTGGAAAGTATCAACATAAAATAAAAATCTTGGCGATTAAAAAGAGTGGTGGAGAGTTCTTCTCTTCCGTTCTAAGCCCTTGACTTGAGAACTGGCAGTAAATGTAAATTTAGAATAATTTCATGTATATTTATTTATTTTTTGGGGTTCATATATTATTGTTATATATTTTGTCCCCCACCGGAATAATCCCAAAACAGAATTTACCAAATTGTGACACCTCCCGAAATCCCCTTCCATCACCCTTGAAAAAGTAATTTTAAATAGTACAAGATTAACGCGCAAATTCCTACAAGATAATCCATAAAAAATCCTGTGCTCACTTGGCTCAGGCCCGCGTGCAACATTAAGCATCGGGATCGCGAATCGATAATCGATAACAGTTAGGGTACCGATTGAGGCGAAGAGACGTCGCGAAGAGTATACTAACCGAGACCAAGGAGATGTCCCGCACTCGCACTTGGTACATCGTGTCCCTCGGAGATCCGGGCTCGTTGGAGAGGCTCATGCGGCCCAGATGCGCCACGAACACCTCCGGGCTGCGAGCGAACCGCGGCAGGACCGCCACGGGTGACTCCAGCGACACCGACACCCTGCGAAGTAATCGACGGGGCCTCCGGTGTGAAAAGCTCTCGTATTCAAAGTTTTGCGAGGGAACAACGAGACACCTTAGAACCAATCGTTGCGTGTCGCGGTCGGGCTCGTCGAGCGAGCAGCCCAGACTGGTGGTGCGGCGCCGCGGGGACACGCCCTCCGTGGATTGAGACAGCTTTGGGTTGGCGTACAGAGACTCTGTTCTGTAAAAGTTAGACACGCCCCTTTACACTTAGTAATTTTTTGATCGTCCTATAAAACTGATCGATCCCGACTCAAAATCCGAGGGCAGAAATTATTCTTCTGGCATTGAAGATCGAGGAGTCGGTTCCGTAAAAATGTTTGTTCGTCACCTCGGGTGCACGAGGCCGATGGCCATATCGGCGGCGGCGGCGCGGATAGACCGCGCCAGGTTCGCCAAGTACTGCTTGAACTCGGTGAGGCAGCTCTGCAGCTCGCGCAGCAGCGGCCCGGAGTGCGTGTACCACACGCTCGCCACTCGCACCTCCAGGCTCACCTCCACCACTGAGAACCGCCCGAAAGGTTACGTCTCGTTCGCGAACGAAGTCCGACGTCCAGGAGGCCGACTCACCGGGGAGTTCGTCGCGATCCGGCGGACGCACGTTTCTGGATACGGTGAAGAGAAGCGCCTTCTCCTCGCCCGGCTGCGCGTCGGGCTGGCGCGGGCCGAGGGGTCCCGGGGGCGCGGCCGGAGGTCGGCCGGCGCACAGGATGCGCGAGTGTAGGCCGGCGCCCTCCGACAGGGACACCACCTGCACGCCGCCCAGGGATCCGCTGGCCTCGACGAGAGAGCCGTCTGTTGAATTAAATCGGCGGTCACCGCGAGGCCTTCGCCGACGACCGCGCCCATTTCAATGTCAATGTCTTACGCAAGGTCGCCTGAATTCGAGCGTCCCCGAGCGTGGCGGTGGCGATCTTGTTGGCGACGACGGCGCCCTCGCGCACCGCGGCTCGAAGCAGCAAAACGCCCAACCGGTGGAAGTCAAAGGTGATCTCCGTGCGGACGCCCACCTGGATGCCGTCAGAAAATGTCAGTCGCACTCCGACGGCGCGAACGCGTCCCGTTCGCTTCTCCTACCTCGAGATCGTCGCCGGCGGTGGGCTCGAATCGCGTCTGCGGCGGAACGGGGGCCGGGGCGCAGGCGGGAGTGGCGCCCGCCACGCGGTGCGCGAACCCGATCAACTCCACGATCGTCTCCTGGTTAGCTGCAACGGGTGACGTCACTCGGTCGTTAACATTCGCGGAGACGAGTTTCCACATTAGAAGAGCAAACTCACCGATGACGTCCAAGTTGTTAAACAAAATATTAGCGATCCTCAGGTCTTCGGAGCCCCCTTCGCCTCTGACGACACACAGTTCGACCGCGATGAGCGCCTCCGAGTCTACGACGCCCGGCGCCACCCAAGCGGGGCCTTCGGAACCCCGAGCGTTCCTCGAAGCCCTCGGATCCCAATCGAAGCCCCGGGCTCCTGAAGGACTGGTCGCCCCGGTATCTGTGTAAACTCACCGAATTATCAATTTATTAATTCCTTATATTCTTACAGTAACGTCCAGTTAATAATGCGACCCTCGAGATGAGTTCTGTCTCAGACGCAATATCGTCGAGAGTGCGCAATGCGGCCTCGTGGAACAGTACCGAAGGACGCCGTATACTCAGGGCGTACTGACAGGTGTCGTGGAGCGAGTACAAGGCGCGATGCAGGTCCGAGGGTGAAGGCGCGGCGGGCGGCTCTCGCGTCTCGGGCGAAGCGGGAGAAGTGGGAGACGTGGGCTCCGAGCCCCGGATGCTACCCGAAGTTGTGTCCATTCTGGAAGGACATCTCTCATTGAAAAGGCGTGTCCGACGAAAACGACGAGGCGTGAGAGCGCACGGCGAAGACGCTGACCCGACGTGACGATGACTCGCGACGAGCAGCTCGAAGTCCGGACCGTAGGTCTGAAGCGCGTCCACCAGCAGAAGGGAGTGCACGGACAGCGACAGCGAGCTCTCGCCCGGCCCGAGCCCCGCCGCCAGCCGCACGCCGCACACCTGCACCTCCGCGATGCTGCGGCCTCGGGACTGCACCTGCGACACTCGCGCGTTCAAGTCTCGCGCCTCCCCGGCCGCGACCTCCCTCCGTCACCCACCTCACCTCTACGGAGAGCTGATCGACGGCGAACTGCAGCACCAAGAGAGTGGCGTTACTCTGCGACGAAAACTCGGTTTCGGAGCTCACGCTCTTTTCTTCGTCCCCGTCACCGTCGTCCGGGTCACCTTCGAGAAATCTAAAAAAATTTTACTTAAAATGTTAACTTACGAGACGTAATGGTCTAAGATCCGGCTGCAGGATGAGTGCGTTCATCGGTTACTTAGTAAAAACCTAATTTTTATGTATATTTATAATTAGAGAATATATGTATATGCTATTGCCTATAAAATATATGCCTATAAAAATTGGGCCGCTAGTATTTTGAATTGATGTTTGGGAAAAAATTTAGTTTTTAACAAATAACCGATGAACCCACTCATCCTGCTGCCGGATCTCGTACTATAACGAGCGGCGTACTTACGATTGAGGAGCTCGGGCGGCTTGCGGGCCGTGAGGGGGCGGCGGCGGGTCCGCTTGCGCGGCCAGCACGGCGCGAAGCGCGGCCAGCTTGTGCTCGGACAGATGCGCGACGAGCGCGGGCAGCGAGCCGCAGAGCGCCGCGGTCGGGTACTGCGGGTCGCTCGTGGCCACGACGCGCCGCTCCGCCTGCCACAGTTTCGCAATTATTCACCGCCACGCCTCTGGCGCGTAGCCTTAGGTTTCGACCCACCTGCAGCGATATACTGAATCGGTCCAACAGATGCAGCGCGGAAGTGGCCTTCGTGTGGGCGTACTTCCAGTTGTCCCGCGCTCTTCCCACCAGGATCTGCATGTCGCTCAGCTCTATTTTGTACCTGACGCAGACACGACCCTTTTTATGTTTCTTTCTATTGACTCAAATCGTTCCGAGATCGATGACGAGACGACAGACCTGTCGTAGAGGCTGGTGTGCAGGTGTACGGGGTCGAGCGGACGCGACGGAGGTCCGCGCGGGTCCGGCGGCGACCCCGGAGACAAAAGGCTGCCCGGCGGGGTCGAACACGGCGTCATGAACGTCTCTGCCCGGACCGAACGTACGATTAGAAATTACGACGAGACATCCGGACGAACGCGAGACGGACTTCGAGGACGGACCTTCGTCGTCGTCGAAGGGCTGCGCTCGCGGCGGTTCCTCGGCGGCCGCGTCGGCGAGGGCGGCGTTCGCCAGCCGGAGCCGGCCGAAGTCCACCAGCACCACGCCGCCGTCGCGCGACCGCAGCTGCTCCACGAACATCAGCTGCGGCGCCGATATGTCCAGCTCCACTTGCCACGACCGTCTCTCGCCCTGTTCGTCCGACCGACCTATCAGTGACGCGGTCGCGGCCAAACGGCGCGGCGACGCCGCCGGACATACCGTGCGTCGAGCGCGCAGCAGCCTCTCGTAGTGGTTGAGCAGCGTGGCACGGGTGGAATCTCGCACGTGAGCGATGGCGCCGCCCGCTCCCGCACCGGCGCCCGCCCAACTCGCCACCCAGCGCGCCGCCGAAGCGCACCACACCACCTCCACCGACCGCGACTTGACGCGCAATCTGCGAACGAACTCAGAGTGAGCCTCACTCGGCCGCATCTCCGACGCGGGTGACGTATACCCACTTATGATCGCAGTTGAAGCCGAGCGGTCGCCTTTCGTAGGTCAGCTGGAAGAGCGGCTCTTTGTCGTCGTCGGGGGGACGGGAGGCACCCCACCTGGCGGCGGCGGTCGTCGTCGGATTCGCCGCGCTCAAGCCCTCTCTGATCGTACCCTGTTTCACACTAGCGTTAAGGAAAAAAATACTTGGAGCGGTTAACTTAAAGAGAGAAGAGAAGAGCAACCTGCGGCGCCACGAGGATGGGAAACAGCGTGCGGGGGTTGATGCGATCTCGCACGCATACTGCGCCGAGAGACGCGTGAAGGGACAACGGCCGCGACTCCACGCGCACGCGCACCGCACTGAACTGGAGCTCCAGACCCACGCCGCTAGACCTTGAACGACGCGTAAAATCGAGATTCCGCCCTATGCCCGACGAGACGTCGAAGCGTGGGGAGGGAGACGTACCCCTCGTCGTCGTCGGAGTCGGCGCAGACGTCCAGGCAGCCGGCGTGCAGCGTGAACTCGAAGAGGGCGGAGAGGGCGTCGCGCCGCGACAGCTCGGGGTCTTCCAGCGAGTCGGCGATGACGTGCAGGATTTCGGACTCGAGGCGAGCCGCAGGTTCCGAACCTTCGTACCAACCCCACCACTGCGGGAACCAGCGCACCAACACCGAGCGCCCCGCGCCCCCCTCCGCACCGCCCGCGCTGCGCATCGGCACCTTGCGCATCGCCACCTGCGGACACCGATCCATGCAGACGCCTTCGACCTTCGCCCTCACCGGAGCCGATCGACGGAAGAGAGACCTCTCGGAGCGGCCGGAGCACGGCGAGAGAGTTCGCCCACTCGTAGTCGTCTTTGGCCCGCTTGCGGTCGGGATGCAGCGTGGCGGCGGGATCGGCCAGCGTGCTCGCGCAGATGTCCACGTACTGGCGCGTCGCGCGCGCCCGCTCCAGGCACGATTCCCACGTCGGTTTCGGATCCATCCCTGAGGAGAGCCACAGTTTAAGCCGTCCGCAGCGATACCACCGTTCGGTTACCGCTCGTCCGTAACTCGGATCCGAACGACCCTGTGACGCGATGGAAAATAATTACAGCGGTGGTGCGGCAGATGCGCCTTGACGGCGTAGTGCCACCAGAGACGGGCGTGACCGCGGGGCGGGGCCGCCGGCCGCCACACTCTCGCCTCGCGGATCCGGCCCACGCGCTCCAGCCCACGACTGCAGCCCCACATCTCGCCGTATTGTCGCTGGAACGGCGCACACGAGAAAAATTAAGTTGATGTTAGGCATGAGTGAAATCATCGTGACAGTATGTCGCAGTGCACCGACAGAGGTGAGTCGCAGCAGGACGGCGTCAAGGGTGAGATGGCAGACGAGGCGCGGCCTGGCGCGGTCCCTGAGCGGCTGCTCCGTGCGCTCGCGGCGCACTCGTGCGCTGCCGCCGCCCGGCCGTAGCACCCAGCGATGCGCCGACGCCCACGTGCCGGACATGCGCTCCTGTTACACATAATTCTCTTTACGTGGAACTTTATGGGCAAATATTATTTTAATATTTTCTTAATGCTCACGGTAAGCTCTACGATTGTACATGCCGCCAGCATTCCCGAAGGAACCGGCATGGGATCCCAGTAGATTGCCAAGTTTTTTAATTCGAGCAATTTGAAGGAGCAAGGCTCGGAGAGCGGAGTGAAGCCTCGTTGCCAATTTGCGTCGCAAGATTCTGCGGCCAGAGATTCGGCCGTGAAGCCGCAAGCGAACGATTGGCCCGGACATGTAAGGGCATCCTCGTAACGAAAATGGACGTCGTTGATTTTTAACTGCAACGAGCCAAAATACATACAATTTACTTTCAAATCGAATTAAGAATTTTTCCTACCAATGTAGGAAATAAATTTAATTAACTTGTTGGAGGTAGATACTGAAAAAAAACTAAGTACACTATAACATGAGGTGCAAATAGGCATCAGGTATTAAAGTATAATGAACCTTTTTCCAAAAATTATAAAAAAAACGTTTCCTACCATTCTTTTTAAAATCCCAAATTAACCAAAAAATAGGGACACCGTCAGACAATTTGCCCTTAATGCTTGTATTATAAATATTATGTATAGGGATATAGGTGGACACAGACACATATTGTAAGTTTTTGGGTTTGTTTTGTTTTTTTTTTCAATATTCATCACCTGAAGATTTTCCACAATGTTGGCCAGCAAACCAGTACCAAAATTGAGCCATGACGAGTAAGATGTTGCATAATAACCACCATCATTGGCCTCATGTTCTGCCCGCCACTGTGCCTCAAGTGCATCAAGAACAGATACCTTTTGCTCATGAGCAATCAGTGCTTCTATGTTACTGTCCCACTGAAAGTTTTTTTATGTGCAGTCAATTAATTTTTAAATAGACCAAATATTGTTTCAAAAGGTAATGATTGCAATTACATTTAAGTTATTGTTTAATAAATTATTTGAAATTGGCTACTGCATTAGTATAAGGTACATGAATAAATATTGGATACTATCCAAGTTACTCACTTCATCCAAATTAACAGGAGCTGCAACAAGGTACAACTTCTCAATAGCAATGAGCCATGGAACAGAACGTATTTGCCGTACTGGCACCTGGAGCTGGACCTTCCCAATAAAACCTGCCTTTATTTCGACTGGCAAACCCAGATGTCGCAGTGCATCTTTTTTAAGTGGAAGGTTTTCAAGTTCAACTTTACCTAAAAATTTCACATTGATTGAGATGTTTTAAAGAGATGATGCTTGAATTAATAAACAATATCCATGAACCGATTCTCCCCCAAAGGAATTGACAGTATTGTACTTAAGTTCAAATATTACTTACCTGATAAAAGTGCTACACTCAGCTGATCTGTATTGAGATTTTCCACATATTTTCCAAGATAATTGTTTAGAACCCAAGCTACTAGTCCTTCCAACATTATGCATTGTTCTTTTTGTACACACTCCACCCAAAAATTTTAGTTTTCAATAAATGTAATATATTTAAAAGATGAAATTTATGGATTTAAGGGTATTAAATATTTCTTTCTTAAACAATGTAACTTTCACTATTGCTTAAAAGTTACAAATCAGGTTTTAATTATAAGTTCTTCTCTTTTAAGCTATTTCTTAATTTTACTTTTACTGCTAGTAGTTTTTAATTTTTTCTTGTTTTGGATTTGAAGTTTGAACTTATAAAAAGGATCTTATTACCTAGATTTAATTTTTTTTTTTTTTTGGAGTTTATGGCCTGGTATCTAGGTACCTTTAGGCCAAACCTAGATTTAAGATTAATACAATCCACAGATCAAGTAGAAGAAAAACACAATCACAGATAAAATTATACAATATACAAATGCATCACAGATCCTTGAATTGCGCTACGGCTACGCTACCACAGATGTAGCGATAAAGTAAATTAATATTGTAATTTGTAAACATTATTTGAATTTTGACCATCATTAGGCGAATGCTACACGCTCGATATATATCGTGATATTTGGATCGTGATCCAGAATCACGATGTGTAGTACAGGCGTATCACGATACGTGATACGGATCGCTGGATTTCTAGAAATCTAAAAATCCACGATCCGTATCAATTATCGTCGATAAATATCGAGCGTCTAGCCTCTGGTCGATATTTATCGCGTCACAATTAATTCTGCCAGCGATGGAAGAGGACGCGCATATTGAGTCGGCGCCCAGCGCACTTCAAACAAACGACCAAAAACACTTTTAATGAAAGAATTTATACTTGTATTAGAAACACTACCTGAGATATGGGACAGCTCAAATGCAAACATAATTAATAAAGTGAAAAGGGCGAATGCGTATGAGCAGCTGCTTCAAATTTTTAAGAAAATTAAACCAGGCGCGACAGCTAAAGACGTGATTGCCAAGATCAATTCATTAAAATCGAACTATAGAAAAGAATTAAAAAAAATAACAGATTCGAAGCGATCGGGTGCTGCAGCTGAAAATGTATACAATCCAAAGTCTTGGGTATTTCATATGCTGAAATTTTTGAATAAAAATGAAAAGCCGATTGATAGGGTAATTTGATTTAATAAATTCAGATGTGTATATTTTTCTCTATCTTGAAACCAATGTTTCGCCCATTTCTTTCGCTTTATACGTTTTTTCAATGCTATCGCTAATATAAGCAACGCAAGCTTTCTTAATATTGTTACTCATTATTATAACACGAAACGTACGAGTGTACTCAATGAAATTTACCGTCGTACTGACGCGATTCGTATCGAGTGTGTAGTATACTAAAAAAATACAAGATAAATATCACGATAAATATCACGATAAATATCGAGCGTGTAGCATTCGCCTTAATCATTATTCATTGATCAATGATCATTCACAGTTCACACTTCACACTGAGAAGATTGACGTGCGACGTTAAGACTTCAGCATTACTATAAGTCATGAATAATGATTCTTAATTGAACCCTATCGACTTATTTGTAAATAATTTATTATGAAATTAATGAAGGCAATTAAACGGTTTAGTAGTGCCCCGTCTCTAAAGTTTAGTGTACAGTTTCAACATGTTTTAAGTGAATATCAAGCGCGTCGTCATAGTTACAGTGCCACTGTCGGTTGTATTCAGAACTCTAACAAGGACTTTCACCCTATCGTTATAAATGTACGAAATTTAGGGCTTGGCCCAACTTCTAAAGACTTTGAGGAATCTCCTCAGTTATCAAGCCCGCTAACAAAAGTACACGCAACCGAACTTGTTCTACATCTTAAAGATGAGGAAAGAAAAATATTACTAAATGCAATAAAAGAATATGAATCAAACATAATAAAAGAAGAATTTGAAGGTAGTCTAATAAGAACTACTGAATAAAATATCAAACCAAAACATTTAAAAAGTATATTTCTTGTAGACAAATTGGCTGGTCAGCGATGGAGAAGTAAACTTGGCAGGCCCAGCAAAGTACCAACATTAGGTGATGTAGACCCAACTGGTACATACTGTCCTGTACCAGAAGATTGGCTTAAAAAAAAATATGGTAGGTCTACTGTTAAGTCAAATGTGACTATCTTGGTTTTACTGCATTTGTGATTTGGTATTTGTTTAGGAAGTATTGTATACAATATAAATATAATTGATTAATATTGTTTCAGCTGCTACAGTACCTAAACCAACAACAAAGGAACTGATACATTGTAAGAATTTGAAGTAGAAGTAGTAGTTTTAATTATAGCATTTTTAATATTAAAATTAAATGTTTTATGTATTTTTTAAATTTGTATCCATGAGATTACAGTATTACTTTATAAACATATATAATATTTTTCATTTGTTTGTATTAAATGTTCTTTCAACATTTATTCTCAACTTCAACATTATCCTCTTTTAATAAATTACCCAGATGTTTTGAACTGATCCACGCAACAAAGAAAATGATAAAACCTTTATCCTCTGTAATTTAAACTGGTTAATAACACAATTAATTTTTACAGTGTCATTGGCAAACTCAATACCTTTTATTGGATTCGGATTCTTAGATAATTTTATTATGATAATTGCAGTAAGTATAATAATACTTTATAAATACATTATTTGTTTGAAGATGCTTAACTTAAAGAACAGCTCTTTAAAACTTATTTTATAAAATGGTGCGTGTACTTATGTACACGCGTAAGAAGTTATACTTCTTTGCCTTTCTTTATTTTTTAAAAATATTAAGTAATTAATAATAAATATTTAGCATTAATAATTTAACAATATTTAGTATATTATTCAATTATTAATTAATATTAATAATTATTATTATTTTATTATATTAGTTAATTCAATTTAATAACTAGGTATGTTTCAAAACCTTTTAACTAAGTAACAATAGGTCTTTGTGAAAAAGCATTGCTAAATTTCTTTGAAAATATAATTAAAACTCCTTTATTTGTTTAAAAGTACTACAAATGTCATTATGGTCATTCAAAATTCTTGGCATAGCTGCTAACGTCACGCATATTCTATTTCTTTTTATTAGAAGCGGCACGAAACTCTGCGCTGACCGTATTGCGCAGAAGTAAAAAAATAAGATACCTGCGGGGTGCTAGCGGAATGAAGGGCGGGTGCGCGTAGCGTCGATTGGCTCTCCAGTCGCATTCCGTCCCCCGCACCGATACGACGCCCCGCGCACATCCCGTGTACAGTCGCGTCATTAATATTATTGTTACGTTTTGTTGTTTTTTGTTACGTTTGAATTTGTTAGTGGTTTGGTATTTGTTTTTAAGTTTGTAACTTTAAAGTGAATATGCCTAGAACAAATACCGTTTTGAAAAGACAAGCCAGGAAAATGGTTTATGACGTGAATTGTTTTTTAAAAAGGGAATCTGACGAATTAATTGATTCTTTGAAACAAATCCAAAGTGAGATTGACGAAGCTACAAATACTTTGTTCAGTGGCATATAATGTATTGCGTGCGCGACAGTACACATGCGCAGCAATCCCCTCCACGTATCGGCCAGCGCTAGACGCTCGCGCACGCTCGGCGCCCATACTGATAATTTTGTGTCACGGTGCGCGCGCATCGTAAAATTTCACTCTCATTAATTTTTCATAACGCGCCTAATGTATAACTTCAAAAACCAAGCGAGCAGTAATTAACATACTTGGCTCATATAATAATCTTTTGATAATTGTTCTTATTTGTTCTAAAAAATTACTTATTTGTGAAGACATTTTTATGAAGATAATATTAAGCTGTTCGAGTTGATAAGATCTCATTTTGAACAAATTTGCCCCTGACATATTAAAATAGTAATCAAGTGTCATTCTTGCATTTACGATATGCAAGCCGGGCATGGTTGGTCATGAATGTACAGTATATATAGAAAGAACATAAAAATTTTGAGTGGATAGAAATGCTTCACATTTCCTCTGGCTTACATGGCCTTCTTGAAGCCTGTATCTTTCACGTAAAACTTAACAATCAGTGTCAACATCATGACCTAAAAAGATTACTGAGACATATGTGGCAAATAAACAAGTTACACCTGGTCCATTACAGTTCAGTTACAAGGTTAAAACAATTTTCAGGGAGACCGCATCGAGAGTGGCATGAGTGCTTACATCACTTTGTCGACAATGGCAGCGGCGGCTCTAGGTAACACTTTCAGTGACGTTATTGGCATCGGCTCATCTTACTACGTAGAGCGGGCGGCTGCTATGCTGGGGTTCGGAGCTCCAGCCCTGTCACCCGTGCAGCTAGATATGCCCGTCAGTAGGAGATTTGCTAACATGGTAAGCATTTATTGTTAAACGTTTATCAATATGGAACACATTAAACGCTTAAAATCCTCTTCAGGGCCGTGTCTTAGGAATTACACTGGGCTGCTTCCTCGGTATGACCCCACTTCTTTTTAAAGAGGACGAGAAGAAGGAGACCGTTCAACAGTGACCGTTTCGGCGCCTACTTTTCACAATGTGATATAGATTGATAACTCAGTTAATACTATATTTTGCTGACAACTATTTACTGCTTGTTTCTTCTTTTAAAAAATATTTTATAGTTTCTATTGTAAGTTATTGAATGCGTATGAGGTTTATGAATTTAAGTCAAATAATAAAAAACATTTTATTCAGATCACATTTTAGGCTTATGTTAAATACTAGTCATAAGTTATGATTATTAATGCTTGTGCAATTTATTATTAATATATTGTTTGACTGTAACAACTCGCCATAAAATATGTCTTTTTCTGTGCTGCTGTTATATAATTTGTTTTTATTATAATCAATAACACAAGTTTATTTTTCATTTTCCTCTGTATAAATGACGAATAACACCTAAACAAAACAAAGTCTTAAAAAATTTACAATACATGACATATCACGAAGAGCTTGAAGTTATATATGGATCTACCACAACAGTCTACCCATCAGAATAATATGTATATATATAATATATCCCAGAGAAGTTAAGCCGATAGAGAATAGCTGCCGGTGATTTAATAGATATTAATCAATATTCAGTAAGTCGACAAATAATAAGTTAAAAATTAAATATACATATAAGAGAACTGATATATAGAGACATAATTTTGAGCTCAGTGTATGTTTTAAATTAAACCATAGGAATGTAAATAATGTGCCATGTCGTTTTAGAATATTCTCACTAGCTACTTGTCTGGTTGGCCAGAAATCTTCCACAAGTTCGCTTGACAAACCGTTACCTTTTTCCGGACTAGCGATTTGTGGAATCGGTTCCCAGCGCAGGTCATACATTAAACACTCAGACACTGAAATCGTTATATGAACCATTTATTTTAAATAAAGGAGCATAAAGGTATCACTCGTAGGGTTCGATAATACGCTAATATTGCACAAAATACAATTAAGATACATAGTAATAAACACTAAAATAATTATTAGACCTTAGGACGAGCGCATTAAGTATTATTAACAAATAGAAGAGGACTAGCACAAGTTCAATGTACAATACGGAATATAAAAGCCATTTTCTATAAATACTGAGTGATTTAAGACGGACAGCCATAACCTAGATCCATCGCTACTTCTGAGTTATTATTTGTATCCATGAATCTATTGTTATTAAATATAAATCAACTATCTACAAAATTTCTACCTTTATACAAAGTTTTTCTGTCAAAAGTCGTAACTATCGAGAGACCCAACACGGTTAACACTTTACAAGTGGGTAATAAGCTAAGCGCCACAGGATATACGCAAAAATGACTGCACATAAATAAGCCCTCTAAAGCTTAGAAAAATAACCAAAATAATATTGTACGCGGTAAGTATAAAATTAAAAAAATAAAAAATATTACAATAATGACTGTACTTAATAATTTACTAAGAGTAATGTCGACATCGACGATTAAAAAAGGAAATTGTGCAATTGTACTTCAAATCCGCTGAAACACAATGTCGCATCGAAATAACATTCCGAGCATTCTGTTCGCAGCGCAGAGCTCTCGACGCTTGAATCATTAAAAAGTAAACTCTTAAATAAATTGCCAAAAATAATTGAGATCACATTTGTGCTGGCGCTAGACAGACCCATCTCTCCCGGCTACAGTTTTACTATCAATATTTGTTCGCCACAATTTTGCGTTTTTAATTTACTTAAAATATATCGCACGCAAAGTATTAACGCTAAATGCAATACTCGTTAAGATTAAGGTACGATATTGATTAACTCAAAAATACATTGAATCCATATCACTCGGTCGTTCAGGACGAAGCTGGAAGTGGAGACGATCGCCCTTAGCGGGGAACGTATCCGGTTCTAGCGGCTGTCGGAGCGGTCCGGGCGGTCGGAGCGTTCGTCGGGGCGGAGGGTGGTGGAGCCGTTGCGGCCGGCGGAGAGGGGCCTCTGGGCGGAGAAGGCCCTCCGGGCGGCCGGCGCGGACGCGCGGCCCCATCGGCCCGCCGAGCCCGTGTAGCCGCTCTCTTCGAACCCGCTGCGGAGCCCCAGGATGATGCTCAGCGCCGACGCGTCCTGTCCGTGGCACCCCGAATATCGATATTGCGGCTTCTTGTCGAAACGGCAGCCCTCCGACTGAGCGCCTGTCCACAAACATTTCTCTCACAGCACGACCGAAGACGCAATTAACATTTCGAGTGTTTATATTTATTTATTATTTTCATCTCTCCGGTCGACTTTTATGGACGTATTACCGGAACCGGGTTTGTATAAATTTCTCAAAAAATTGTAAATAAGAATAGGTGGGTTCTAAAGAAATCGTACCGACCGACGGGCATGATGCAGTCGGCGGTGAGTGCGCACTGCACCCAGGGCCGCATGAGAGGCGCGAGGCGGTCGCAGGCGGCCAAGACGAGCCGCGACGTGTCCAGCATCTGCACGAAGAGGAAGTCGTCGACGTCGGCGTGGAAGTAGGTGAACATGTGCGGGTGCGTGAGAGAGGTGACGGCGGCTCTCCGCGGCCAAGCCACCACGCCCAGCGACGCCGCCGCACCCCGCCACGTCGCCTCCAGCTCGGCCGCTGACCCTCGCCATCTACTGGCCGCGGAGCAGTACACCACCCCGCCCACGCGACTCAGCGCGTGCTGCACAACAATTATTTTCGTGATTTTCAGTACTGGTTCGATAGTGCCACAGATTTACTTCGCTTCGCTCCGTATTGTATACCTGAATGACGAGCGGTCGAAAGGCAGTGATGCTCTCGTCGTTGACGTGCGCAGGGAATGCTGTGAGATCGAAATCTATCACGACACACTTTGACGAATTGCAGTAGTTGGAAATCTGGTGGATAAAACAAAATATTTATATTTTTTTAAGAAGCAAGGAAAAACTTTAGCACATACAATAATAGAAATAATAGCTATTATAATTATTATGATGAATCTCATTTCTATTGAATATGAATAGGCCTAAGAATTGTGTTGTTAATTTACTAATTTCAGTACATGTATATTATTGTTTCTTGTGTGGTTTTCACAAATAGACTAGACTTATCTTGGCGTGAAGAAATATTTAGACTTTGTTTAATTGAAATCTTATGTCAGCAAATGAAGTGACAAACATTTTAGAATAATTTATAAATAAGTACTATAAAGGAATTTACACACACATGTCACAAAGCCATGGGTCCAAAATAACCATTTATTAACCAACAAATTTTCAAAAGCTAGCTCCTATAGTCCAATTATTAGTTTTTTTTTAAAGAAAAAAACATAACATTTTGTTGACATTTTATAGAGACAACCATTACACAACAGCATAACACTATACTGTAGTTTTAATTTAACACATAAATACACATAGAACATACCACATTTAATGAATAGGGTTTGAGGCCAAGATTGTACACAAGTATGGTGTATGGAAGTTTCTGAGCTGCCCTTATAAAGGCTACAACTAGTGCATGATCATCATTGCGAGCATGAGTTACAAGCACAGGTACGGTTGTGTTCTTCCAAAGCTCGACATGCCCAGCCAACCCGACAAGGCTGAGGTAACGCTCTTCTTGCACCAGGTGACGCTCTTCGACATCCCGTAGCTGCTCCTGGGGCAAAGAGACCTGCTATGTTCAGATAAATTTTATTTCATTTTTCAAATGAAGGATAAGATAATGCTTTCTAAATGAACTTTTTGATAATATTGTTAATATCTTTTATAATAATAGTTTCATACATAAGCACTTACAAAAAGCTATTGAAAATTACTCAAATTGATATAAGATAAAAAAATTAGCATATATCCAGAGAGAACAAATGAAATCATATACTCATCTTACTTATGTTATAGGTATTATATACTCTTTATTTGTTTGTATATATTAAGTTTGTTATAACTATTATCATAGAAATATCAAGAAAATAAATTAATTTCAACAGAATTAAAACAATTTATGAAAACAGATTTGCTACTGTACTGCTCTTGTCAAGTGAATGTTTTACTTTAAGAAGTTTAGGGCAACTACAGCAGTCCAGGAATTTCAGAGGCTAAAAAACATTTCTTGTAATGAATTCAATCATTAGAACTAATCCAACTTGTTTTAAGTTTTACTTACATTGTCAGTAATAGTATAAATAATTGTGTTATTCAAAAACAATACTAACTTACCTGGAAGTTTTTTATATGTTGATGGGTTTGAGAAACTATACTTTGAAATGACTGCGGTGGCTGCGAGTGGAAAACTATCAAAAATATACTAATAGCAAAAACGGTTGTCGAAAACAACAAGAAACTTTTAGTTTTCATTTTCACCATTCTTTGGTTACTGCAATGCCCCTAAGTACACTAAGGTACATATTTTCACATTAAAACATTTACTCTTCAGTAAATAACGTGTTCTTCCATATTTACAGTAGAACCCAATCCATGAAACCTAAACAATTGTTGATATTGATAGGATCATGGATGTAATTGGTTTGTTGATTACAATTTGTGAATTGTGACAAGATTTAATCAATAAAATCTTTCCATAGATTAGGTTAGTCCACAGAGTTGCATCTTTGCATATACATGTAATCTGTGATAAATTTCAGTGAAAACACACGTCTAATCCTACGAACAAGAACGAAAACATAAAAAGTAAAAACCGTGTTTGAAAAGGAGTGGTCAACTAGATAACCATTTAGCTCTAAACGTTATATATGTTAACGTAAATATGTTTACGTGAATGTAAATTTGCTTGACAATTGTAGTTCAAGTAAACGTCATCTGTTTAAATCATATAATTTAATTAAAATTTTTATTGCACCTACAAGGGTAACATCCACCACGGCAACATGCACGCATGCACGGCAACTCAATACTTGGTCCCTTGTTATTTCTTGTCTATATAAATGACCTACCATTTCTTGTAAAGGAGCTTCACGAGATAGTACTGTTTGCTGATGACACTTCGCTTTTATTTAAAGTAAAACGACGAAATCCATCACTTGAAAATGTAAACAGTGCCATCTTCAGTGTAGTTCACTGGTTTAAGGTAAGAGTTTTGCAGAGAGTTGAATTTCGTCGCATGAATTTGATGATAGTGATTGTGCAGGAGTCTCGGGGGACCTTCATTAGAACATCTCCAAGTGATAAGTGATTTATGCTGCCGGAAACGCGTCTAACTATTTTGAAATTTTTTTTAAAGTTTTGTATAATGTATTGAAATTTGTAAACAATCCGCCATTTTCTACTTTTCTATTGGTTATAAGAGATGTAACATTCTCGTTTTTTTAATTAATCGATTGTTAATAATCCCTAATCCCTATAATCTATCATCACGAAATTAGGTTAATTTCAATGTCGATGGATTTTCGCGCAGTTGGAATTCCATCGTGCCGAGCCAAACCATTTGGACCGGCAGTGTTTTTACATTCATGGACGAATTTTGGATCGACAGCGTGCCAAATGGATCGATGGATCGCCCGCCTTAATGTGTGTCTTTTCGTAGCAATGTGAAATCTGATGGCGTTGCTTATTGCATTAGTGATGGGTAAGACAAACGAAATTGAAGTGTTTGTATAGTCCCACCTCATCTTATAAAATGAGTTGGTACATTGTACCACCTTATTTGAGGACCTCATTCTGTACTGTTAGTACCTTTATGTACGATACGTCATACGTGTGGTTGTGAGGTGTGTTGAAGTGAGGTGACTGTCCTGATGTTGCCATGACAAATGAAGTATCTGTTACTTCTATCTTTGATATTTTAATAAATAAAACTATATTTTCGGATTATTTCGATTATTAAAATATAAATTTAGATTGATATTAATTAAGTTAAAATATTAAGCCTTACTTATATAGATAAAATATATTAATGATTAATCCGAAGTACTTTTATCTCGATTATTAAAAATTTTAATTAAAACTTTTGAACCACCTGTTTATGAAACGAAAAAACAAATAAAATAGGTATTACATAAAAAATACATGCCTATTTTTTATTTTAAAAAAAGGTATGAAAAGTTTAATTTAAAAAATTAAGTCATATGTTACAAAATAAAAGCAACTACCTCAACGAGTTTGAAGCGGTACAAAATGTGTGTTTGAGGTGATGGGACATTTTACAACTTTGAGTGTGACATTTGAGGTGCCTCATGTATGAGGTGCGCAACACTATATTGCATCCCGACTCACGCCTTTTTGGCCTAGGCCGTCGACACGAGCTGTCATTTGATAACAGATAAATTTAGTTTACGACTTTTTATATACACTACTTTTAAGCCATCTTGTCTAGGCCCCCTAGCCATAAAATTAAAAAAAAAACTACAGATAAAAACAAATTAAGTAGTAATAATATGTTAACTAGACCTAGAGTATAAATTATGGTTTATATACTCTTTTTCTCTACTCAACTCTGTAGTAATAGCTGCCAGCGCCTACTGCCTGCGCCCTGCGGACTGCCTTAAGATTAAATTTGCAAGTTGAGTTTCAAATTTCATTAAACTATTTTTTTTACGTATTTAAATGATAGAAGAGAATTCTAACCTTTACAATGTCTAGTATATCTAAAAGAAGAAAAGAAGGGTCAAGAGGCAATATAAAGGTAAGATAATAAGGTCATTAATGTATGTCGTGGCCTGTTCGCGGTATTTATATCAAATAATTAGTATATATAGCTAGAATTTTTCACGTTTATAATTTTATCGTTATTAATAAAATGAAACTTTATGGTTAGAGTTACTAGGTTTTTATGTAAGTAACGTTACAAGTAAGTATTTCCTAAGTTACTTTTAATAAAGGATTTTTTTTTATTGTAATGACGTAGTATTTATGTACGATGTAGAGATTGTAATTTGTAACGTCAATCACAATACGAAATATTTTTGTCCCATTTCTACACACAGAATTGGACTAGTGTTGGAAGCCCCATTATCCCTCCAATAGGGCTCTAGGGTAAAATCTGCATCTGTTTCATTAAACTTTTTAGGCTAGTATGTGGTAACCCTCATATACTTATTAACCCAAAGCAAAATATTATGGTATCAAGTACCTGTAAGTAAGCAAGTAGAATAGAACCTAAGACCTTGACTTACACATGTTAAACGTTAAGACAATAGACTTTACAAATTACTCTTTATATAATATACAAATATGTTACTTGATTCATTAAATGTAAAAAAAAAATTTGTAGAGCATGGGAGACCACCAGGAATTTTTGAAAAGGATATCTAAGACCTTATACTATGGGCAGTTACCCACTCTATCCAGCTTGAGCCTTCCAGTCACAGGTTTATTAATGTTTATATAATAAATATCTTAGAAATTTAGTAAACTGGCTGTTCCCTGCCATCCTACGCTGTGGCACATTGTGATTGAGAAATGAGAAACAAAACAAAGAATACATTTCATATAAGTTTAATTTTGCAATACTTGTAGAAAAAAAATGTAAAAATAAAAAAGCAAAAAAACATGATAAAACAAAAATGGATAAAAACAATCCCTGATGTGGATTATGTATCATGCTAAAATTTCAGCTTGATCAGTGAAGAACTTTTTGAGTTTTTGAAGCGTACACAAACCAAATTAACATTTTTATATATATAAAATTAGTAATAAGATATAGTAAACATAAAATTTTATTGTGTTTAACTTTTTGCAACTTACCCTAAGACCTATTCTTGTGCAGAAATATCATGTGAGGTGTGGTCAATGGCACAAAGAGGACACTCTGTTCGGCGGCTGCACGCAGACCAGGCAGCAAGCATTGCTCGTTCCGCCTGTGTTTCACCGTGTGCACTTGTTCTTGCAATCCTGTATTTAGAGCGACTTAAACTTTGTAATCCTGACTACTTAACTGCAACTTCTCCAGCTGATCTCTTTCTAGTCTCTTTGGTAATTTAAACATATTATTATTATTATTATTTAGTTGACACTTCATAAATGAATAAAATTTATAATAATAATAAATGTTTTGTAGATGGTTAGTAACAAGTTTCTCCAAGACGATGGTGAAGATGATGAAGTGATATGTTCAGAATGGGCTGCCTCAGGAGGGCTTGACCTTCATCAACTGAACAAACTCGAGGCAGACTTTCTGAATGCTATTGTAAGTACTCTTTTAATGTACTTCTATCTAAACAAATGTATTTATAATCCCTACAGTAAAAAAAATAGATAGCAGCAGTATTTGTTACTTGGCTAATCCTTTTCTGATTGTTTTTGTAATATTACATTAATTGGGATAAAACCCAAATACATAATAGTATAATTTTCCAATCCAAGTAAATCATGATCATTAAATATATATCTAGCTGTTCCAAAGACAGTGTTGGAACTAAACTGACCTTTATCAGACTTGTAATTTAAATAAAATGAACTTTTCAGGAATGGAATTTATACATTAATGAAAAAACATTTGAAAGTGGACTTTCATGGCTCGAGAGACAAGTGGCTATGAAGCAGGCTTTGATGAGAGGGTTTTTTACATATACTGATCTTGCAGTTACATGCAACAAAACTTTGATGAGTGAGCTGATGAAGTCCGTCGGCTGTGCCTGCTTTACTCTTACCTTTAGTTATTTGAGCAGTTTTATAACTTTAGTCACTTCAACCTTGGTTGTATCAAATGTTTGGCTTCCAACTCTAGAATCTGTCGTGGCCAGAGGAAGCATTGCAACCGATATTTCGTCCCACTCAATATCTTCTACCGACATGTATTTACAACCGGAACTTTTTAATACTACTTTAGCACAAATTGCTGAAATTATTGTTGAGGAAAATGTTGACTCACAATTTATAAAGTGTTGTGTGAACTGGCAAAAGTATCAACATGAAAGGGAAACCAAGAAGAATTGGTATCGGGGTGTTGTTGCATACGATTTTAAAACATTTCAAACATGGTGGTCTAAAACATCTGTTTTGAATTGGCTGTATCAAAGTTCCTTTATTAATCCTATACAAAGGTGGTTAGAGAATATAAATAAATATGCAGATTTTATAAAAGACAACCTAGAGAGCGAGAATAAATCGAGGAAACAATGTAAAGATACTTTCATGAAGGTTAGTGAAAAGGGGTACTGCTTCCAAGAACGTCTCAACTATAGCAAACTTAATATTTTTACAACATCCATGTCCGACCGATAAAATATTTCTTTTTCATTATTTTAATGTCTAATTGGTTGGTGGCCACAATTTCAACTTACAAAATAAATTGAATACGACTTTAATTGTATATTGCTTTTTGTTAAATAACCGTATATAAATGAGAACAATGCGTGCTAAAAAAAAAAGGGTGCGTGTACTTATGTACGCGCGTAAGAAGTTATACTTTTTTGGCATTATCAAAAAAAGTTTTTGATTTCATGCAAATAATTAATTACAATTAAATAATCAAAGACTGGAAAAGGAGTCATTATAGTCAATAAAGTTCAGTTTATATTTGAAAAATTAAATAAATAAATATTTATTATTATTCTCTTGCATTAAGTGTAACATAAATTCTATTATTATTCGAATGTTGTTTTAAATTATGTCCAATGCTGTAGCATCTTCCGTGAGCAACTTCATTCTGTTAATTTTGAGTCACGGTGCGAGCGCATCGTAAAATTTCACTCTCAACAATTTTTCATAACGCGCCTAAAGATGTATAACTTCAAAAAGCGATTACGTCCGCAACTTACGTAAAAAAAAAAATTGTTTTGTGTGAGATAGAATCAATACTTATTACTTACCTGATAATTTAACTGTCGTCTTGGAACACAAAAACTACAACCAACAATGGCACCAGCCGACTTGCCATCAGATTAAGGAATTATCTCTAATTACAGCTTTATACATTAATTGTAAATTCAATTCAAATAGAGCATTAAAAATAGCTTTAGAGATTGATAGCTTTTAAAAATGTAAAACCTCAATTGTCTTTTAATAATTTATTGATGGATTGAAGGAGTTGATTGCTTGATGAGGGTGAAATGAAAATCGTCAAATAATCGTGCTTAGAATAGTGCACAAAGCGCGGTCAACAATTTTATAGGTGAAGTCTAGCTAGCATAACACAAAATCAAACTCATGCTGGCATGTCTTGTCGCTATATATCTACGGCATTTCAATAGCGCGGATGTGTGTGTGTGAATAAAAATATTCGCCCTCAACCTCGCCTTCAGTTTAAAAAAACTAATACAAACATAATATGTTAGTCTTATGAGCGATCTTCATCTTGCTGCGATGAATAAAAATGTCCGTTAATCAGACGAACAGCTGATATCTTTAGGCCAAAAATTTAACATAACGATGGATAAAAAAATTAAATAAATTACTTTCATTTTCAAATGCAAATAAAATTTCCAAATTTAATTATAATATGTTACCCAAATTAAGATGGTGATATATATGGCCCCAGTTAAAAATTGTGTAGAAAAACGGTAACTGTAGAACAGTCATTGGACGAACACACATTAAAAATGGGTATGACCAGTGTTGACGCATATAGCGCGTAAGCTGAAATTACTAATCAAAAATAAAATATTTTAATTGAAGGGATGCTGTTCACAACACAATCTCAACAAAATAAAAAGGTATTTTGATTTTGACAGATAATTCTTTGCTTCTACTGGAAAGTGCGTGAGTAGAAAGATTTGCCAGGCGAAGTCGCTAGAAGAGGAATATGTAATCGAACAGCGATTGTGATTGCCAACAGGTTCTTATTACGTCCGTGGGTCCGATCACAATAATTGTTTTACATTTTTCCCTCTCGGTACTGTGTTCAGGTAGTTGAAAGGGAGATATAATAATTGAACATTGAAACTAGTTTCCGAATAATTACTACTTTTAATTGTGGATTTTTCAATACATAAAATCAATTTACTAGAATAATCTTGTATAAATTGGAATATCACATCTGCCTTTTCAGCAGAAGAAAATCATTAAAACACAATGTTAAACTAATAAAAAAGTTGTAATACAATAACTTAAACTTAAGACTCCAGCTAAATAGATCTCTCATGATTAATATCACATATTCTGGTCGTATGGAATATCATCTGTCATAATGCAAATATTCAGTCCTGATAGAGACCAGGATGTAGGTAGAGTCTCTTGTTGAAACCCCATTTGTCAACAGACGAGGTCTGTATGTGAAATCGTTCATGTAGGTGTTGGTCGACGAGTGTGAATAGCTTATCTATGTGGCAGTCATGGGCCCGAGCCGCAAACACCTCGCACAATGTCTGAATATACCATGATCCTTCCTCTGGATCCCTGTATGAAACATTACCTACAATATGCCAATACTTTTAATGCAACATACTTTTACAATATATATAGTTGAAAAAAAATGCCATAGATAAAAATAATACCTGGCAGTGTTGAATGCGCGATAAGAATATCAGAGAAAAGTCTATTTCGCTTGTTGAGACTGGTGCGAGGTGTGTCTTGGGAGAAGCGACCAGTATCAGTCATTGGATTGCCGTCGCGCTCGGCTGGAGGGCTTGGATCGTCTGGTGATACAAACCTAATTGGGCCATCTATGTATTCCACATTCGAACCCCTTAAAAATGCAACCTCATTATTATATTATTATTCAAATATTTTATCATGTCCATTGACATTATTCAATTATAAAGTTAAATATATTTATTATTGTATACTAAACATTTGTAAATGTAAAAAAAATTCACTAAATGGTGTTCAGTGTTAGTAAACTTACCTGCATAGCTGAAAGATAAAAACCTTTGGGATTCCATGCAATGCAGGAAAGTTCTTATTATTAAAATAATCTATAATCTCATAAATGGTAATGAGTTGTCCATCTTTACAGCGAATGTCTGTATCTGAGCTGTACATCCGCTCATATCCATGAGAAGAGACTACTATGAATACACATTCTACACCAACTATTACTTTTTTTAGACTCTCTAATGTTGTAACCGTCTCCTGTAAAAAATAAAAGAAAATGTGTTATATCATGCTTCTTATGACTATGTAATGAAGGAAATTTTGTAACAAAATATTTAAATATATATTCCTATAACAAATCATACATTTATACATACATTTCTAGTCAAATTCTCATATGATATTACTCGAAACCCCATTTCACTAAATAAGTATTTTAGTTTCTGACAATCAACATCCACTCCTTTTCGGTATGTCTCAATGTTGTTAACAAATTCAATGTAACTAAACACTACAATGATTCCTCTCTTATGTCCTCGTGTGTTGTATAATTTTATATCTGCAATGTGAAATGTCACCAATAAACACTTTATTTTTTATAGGTAATGTGCAAATGTGTGATAATGCAAAATAAAATGTTCTACAAATTTATCATCACAATAAGCTTGAGCTTGTGCAGAAAATTTCCATTGTGTATTAATGCAATTTTATGAAAAATTAACTTAAAATTTAAAAAAAAATACTACAGTAACCAATAATACACTCTAGTTCTATAATAATAGCACTAGTTTTATTATCCCTATAATTAGCTAAATAATCAAATTCTTATCATGACCAATACATATACATTGTACATTTCACAGAAATATCAACTATTTTAAAAAGTAACAATACAATATTAAGTTGTGGTTCACCAAGTGGATGTCAGAAAAGAAATCATAAAATAAGTATTATACATATAATATATGAATCTATAATAATGTGTGTTAAATATGCTTTACATATTTACCTTCACCATCTTCAAAGAATTTGCTTGACTTAATCACATTGTACTGAGGTACCATATTAAGATCTGTTGTATCTTTAGCGATAGGTGTAGAATCATCTAAAAATAAACATTAATTATTTTGTCAAATTGAACTTTAAAAAATACATTTAAAAGACTAATTACCAACTTTTATTTACATCAACTCGTGGTTTGGTCTTTTTCTTTTCAGTACTTATACTAACATAGTCATTTTCATTAGCCATACCTAAAATAAAAATTTCATTAATACAAAAATTCACTATGAAAATAAAAAAGTGTCAACAAAAAGAAATTTAAATATATTAGTTACTTGTGCTTGGTGCTGATATTTTGGTTCTTCTTGTATGTAAAGAGCTATTGGGATCAAGATCCCGAACTAAATCCCAATAACCAGCATCTGAGAGAGCATCCAATAAATTCCTAAATGCATCAGGACCTCGCCTTGTTATATCCCTATACAGTAAACGTTTGCGTGATCTTGCGTCCTTAGTTAAGTCCTACGACAAGTTTATAAAGATTATTTTAAATTTTTATTATATTTTCTTGTAAATAATGAATCCACTAACTTTGTAGGGCTCGATCATTTGTTCCGAAAACACTCCTTTTTCATACAGAGTCGAAACCATGTGATCTAAATCAGTCTGTTCGACAAGGGAAGCAAAGTTGTTTTGTATAGCTCTCCTGTGTTCGTCTTGCATTTTAGCATAAACATTTAGCCAAGCGAAGGTTCAGTTCACGTTCGATTAATCACCTCTGTTCCTGACATCAATGTGGCAAGTAAATTAAAGTATCAAGTACCGAATTTTTTTAAAACAGGTGGTCGTTTTCAAATTTTAAACTAAGAGTTTAAAATATAAACACTCAATAATGTTTTTATGAAATTATAATAAATAGCATTGTTGCACTGGTCATGTGATCAACAATCAAGGAAGTGTGACGAGTGACGACTCGAGTGACGACTGACGTTGATAATTTTTTTTTTTTTTTTTGGCGTTTATGGCCTGGTATCTAGACCTTTAGGCCAGACGTTGATACTATACTGAATACTCTACAGATTAAATATTAGTAGCATACTAGTTGATGATTTGTTGATCAAATCTGATTTAATCATCTATGGGCGGTGTTCGGGTTAATTTGATCTGTGTACCATAGAGTACGATCATAATAAAATTCCTAACATTTATTGATTTACTTAAATACTACGAGATGCCAAAATTATCTGGTAACATTGGGAAATAAATAGGTGCATGACACTGGCTAATGCACAAACCTTGCCAGAGCCATAAAGAGAAAAAAAAAACCATCACAATTCACAATTTTGAAGTACTGTCTAGTGTCTAGTGACTTGAAAGTTGAAACTTGATAGATGGTAAATGGTAATTGTGATTTGTGGGCGGTTTGTTCAACAACAACTTCAACCTTGTTAATTCATAGTGATCACCCTATTATTGTGTTCTCTAAGACTTAAGTCCTTATTCGTGTTTTTTTTTAATAGTAGTCATGAGTTTTCTAAGAGTTTTATTTTGTATAGGTTTCATAACCATTAGCTCTGCTTATATGCTCTCCGATATCAAATCAGCCAAAATTGAGGTGAGGACTCAACCTAATAACCCTCTTTATTACTTATACTATTAGTAATAATCTCCATGATTTTTTAGACATGCAGAGGCTGTTCTTTGAATCGTCTGCCAGAAGTTAAGAACTTTGTAATGCAAGATGCACCTTTATATGACCGTCTTGAAGTAAAGTTTATTAGTGGAACACCACCAGAGTTAGTGTTGCTTGGAGATGATGATATGGAGCTGGACCGACTTCCTCTTTCTAACTTAAATCGTCAAGAGTGTAATAAACTATTAGAGAATAAGGGTTTTCATATGATCCCTAAAAAAGAGGAATTTTAAAAAATGTTTTTTAAATTGTTACATTCCATAGTTAAAGTAAGATTGTATCCAATATGAAATATATTCATAAAGCAATTAATTTTTTTTTATAATAAATATTTATATTGAGCCCTGCAATAGTTACACTACTTACTATTATTATTCATTGATAACACATTTTATGATGAACAAATTATTGAATATAATGAATTTCCTCTCAAAAGGTAATTGTGTTAATAAAATTTTAGCTCCAGTCACATATACTATTAGGTCTCAGTTTTCATTGTGTTGACACTGAAATTGGGTAAATAAAAAACATGCGAGTATATAAACACATATATGGAGATAACGTAAGGACAGTGTTCAGGTAATCAGTGTGCAGTCAAGGTCTTCCTCTCTTCCCTCTGTGACTGCGCGCCGCAGCACGCGCACCACGACATCTGCCAAGGCCTCTCTACCGCCTTCCTCCAGGAGCGACATGCATTTCTACACCAAACAATAAATTTAAAATTAACAATATTCATAAGTTCAAAATGAAATATTTAATATGTTGATATGAGAACAGCATTTTAATACTTTTGAAAAAACAGGATGGTTATATGAACTCAAATGAGAAAGAAACATTTAAATAGGAGAAAAGTAAAAACGTAATTGTGTACAAAAAAAATAGTGTAAAAAACGTTTGCCACATAAAAGCATACTTAATGTTTGATGATGTTGAATTGATGATTGAATGATGTTTTTACAGTACACTCAATCATATATATATATATTGTTTATAAACTTGTGTCCGCACTGGCTTTGTACGTATCCCAGATGGCTTGACTTTTTCCTAAACTTCCAACAATTATTGTTATATTCCAAATGATTTACAAAAAACCTTTATAAATTACTAACCTTCCGTATCAGGTGGTTGTATTGGTAGAAATCTGTGCAGTAAGTTTAGCGTTAGTCGCGAACACACACGCGACTGAGGACTTGGCTATATAATAGGTAAAACAAGCGTACAACTCAGACACTTTGCTAACATTAAATGCATGTACAACTAAGTACCTCGCAGTGGTCCTCGTCTTGCGACAGCCGAAGTAGCGCCCTGAGCGCGAGCTCCGAGTTCGCTCTGACGTATGTGTTCTTCTCCTTGGTGCCGTTGACGAGTGCGGGTAACAGCGCCTTCAGCAGCTCCGCCCCTGGCCCCTCGGCCGCCACCCCGCCCCGCCCCAGCGCCGCGCTGGCACGTGCCATCAGTTGCTTCACGTCGTTGCTGCCGTGGTTCATGCTCTGTGGACCGAACGACCCGTCACGTTAAACTGTCTCCCGTGTGGTTCCCGAGTAGCGGAGATCGACTCGAGCTCACCCTGACGAACTGCGAGAGGATAGACGGCGGAACGGGTCGGCTTTCGTCGAGCAGGTGTCTCGCGAGGTAGCAGATACCGCGCAGGGCGTTGCAGGCTACGGGTGTCTTGTCGCTGGTCAGCTGCTGCAGCAGCGCCTTCTCGACCTTCTCCTCAAAGTGATCCCGGTACACGTGGTGCGGCGTCTCCTTGAGCGCCACGAAGAGCGCGCACGAGCGGCCGTGCTGCAGCAGCCAGTCGTCGGAGGCGGCCAGGATGTGGTGCTGAAGGGCCGCGTCGCGGTGGGCGGGCGGCAGACAGTGCAGAAGGGCGCCCAGGCAGCCGCCGACCGCGCTTCGCGGCGGATCGTCGGGGTGGGCCAGCAGCGCCGGCCCGGTCAGAGTCTGCAGCACGGCGAGCGCGAGCTGCTCGCTCATCTTGTCGCCGCCGGCCGTGATGATGCCGCGCAGCGCCTGCAGCGTCGTCTCACGCACGGCGGGGTCGTCGGCGTTCTTGATGCCGTTGTGCATCTCCACGAAGAGCGGGTCCGCGCGCGTGTGGATCACCACCAGCTGCGAGAGCGCAGCGCCCGCCTTGATGCGCACCGACCGATTGGGGTCGCTCAGCGACTTCAGGAATGTCGTTTGCAGCTGCGGCAGGAACTGCTTCAGCATGAGGCCCACCTGTGGATCGAGATTTCGCTTTCAGCCAAAATTTACTCGGAGCAATCGTCTTCCGGTATATCGAAAATAACCAACGTGGGTTTGAAGCATAGAGTGAATTTACTTTAGACAGGAGCAAGGCCAGGGTCTCGAGCACTGCGGCCTTGACGCTGGCGTTGAAGCGGTCGCCGAGAATTCTGATGAGCGGGCCGGTGATGTGGGGCACGGAGGCTTGCAGAGAAGGCGCCGGCGTCAGCTTGATCAATTCGCCCAACATTAGCGCGGCGTTTTCCTTGTCCTCGGGGAGGCCGTGCAGAATGGCCTCACGGAACAGAGGCAGGACTGGAGCGATACCCTGATCAAATTACTAAATTTCACTAAATGAAGGGCTAAAGCTTGACAACTTTAAGAAGAAAAACAATAAGTAACGTTAATTTCAAGTAAAGTGCTAAGTATACTCTTGATTTTGAGCTTCTTTGGATATAAATATAATGAGTGATGAATTTGAACATACGGGAGAGAAACATTTAGAAATACCATAATATAATAATAATAAGTAAATATCATTAAGCGATACGAATAAAGAGAAAAACCTTGGGAAGAGAGAAACCCGGCAGCAACTCTCCCGGTTTGAGGTCGGCCGCGGCGAAGCGCACGGCCTGTCGCACGTCGGACACGTGGGCTAGCAGCCGCTCCGAGTCCAGCGTACGCGTCAGAGCGAACAGCGCCTCCCAGGCCATCTGGAGCAGCTCGCGGTCCCGCTCCGCGAACAGCAGCAGCAGGCCGCGCAGCAGTGCGCCCACGTACGGGTTGAGCTCCGCCCGCGAGTGCGTGACGAAGGCGCACAGCAGCGCCGCGCCCGCCCGACGCCGATCGTCCTCCTCCGCTCGGGAGCACTCCAGCAGCGAGTCGATTATGCTGAGGGGAGAAACGTACGCATCGCGTTAGACGCGTCCGACGCGACCGCCGACTTTCGACGCGACGGACGAGGAACTCACCATCTGACACCGGCGTCGTCGGTGACGGGCAGCAGGGCGTCGCGACACTGGTCGAGTTCACGGCCCTCGTTGGCGGTGCCCCGCGCGGCGCGAAGCGACGTTAGCAGCGCGGGCAGGATGCGCGGCAGGTGACGGGCCAGCGCATTACCGGCGGCGGCCGCGAGCGCGGATAGCGCTCGGGTGTCGGCCGCGCCGCCGCTGCCGCCCGTCAGGACGGGTACGAGGTAGGGCAGCACGGCGCGCGACTTTATCGCCATTATCTGGCGCAGGCCGTCGAGCGTGGCGTCGGCGACGGCGGGATCGGGATGGTGCAGCGCGTCCAGCATGGGGGGCAGGATGTCGTCTAGCGCCTTGTTGCCGATGGTCGCGTGCAGCGCGTCGAAGGTTCGCGCCGCAGCCATGCGCACCTCGCCCAGCTCGTCGCACAAAGCCGTGCGCACGGTCGGCACCTGACCGCACGTCCCGTGAAGTCACGTCACTCTCGTATTTAAAAGAAAAAAAGATACTACTTCCTCGCGTTATACTGACCAGTCCGTCGGCGAAGCTGAGTACGGCATCTCGCGACGTGGAGGCGAGAATTTCTCCGAGTCCGATGCAGACCCCCTGCCGCTGATCCGCACGCTCCGAGCGCAGGCCGCGTTCCAGTATCGGCACTATCTCTGGCAAGACGCGTTCGCCGAGCTAACCATAGCGTTTATATCAATAACGGTGTTACGATTGAATGTACCTTAAAGATGTGTCAGGTACGTTTTCATACAAATCATTGTACTGGAGTTATCTAATTGCAATCGCAGAAAACAAAGAACGTAATGAATATTTCTTGTGGCATTGGTTTGGTAACGAACAGAAGAATATTAAAACATTGAAATATTTGATAAAGGAAGCGTTTGGATTACATGGTGTTCATTTACGCAAGCGTTCTTTTTAATGTTGCGTAATTATGACTTAAATCAGATTTTTTTTTAACATTACCTGCCTTTTTTGACAAATTATTTTTCTTTACTTTTACTATAATGGACTTATAATGGTCTGAATTAAATGATTTTTATTTTATTTAATTTCGCGTCAACACTTTTTCAAACAAAACAACTCGTTTTTGATAGATAATTTTTGAGCTACAAACACGGTCACTTCTGTTTCATACGGTTTCAACTCCATGAGATCAACTTGGTTTTTTTAATAGTAAAATACGACTTCGTAAGCTCCCTCGTATCGTATCGTTGCCATGCAATACAGCGCTATATGTTATAATATTGTAAGACAATGTATAATAGTCTAGCGCTTAAGGGCGTGACCAAATATAGTAGCAGGTACATTCGCATTAGGGATGATCGATATTATGTCATAATCGAAAGCACATCGATGATTTTTGCATTAATAATTGACAAAGATATAAAAAATAAAATACAGTGAAATGGTTCGAAATATATTAAGAAACAGAAAAAAAAATTACATAATTCGATATTTTTTATCAACTGACTGAATATAAAGTAATTTTGATAAAGAAGAACCGTTTATTCTATTTCTTTGTTGATAAAGAGTAGTGGGGAAGTGTGAGAGAGAAAGAGCGAGCGAGAAAGAGCGAGCGAGACTACGAAGAACGAACAAAGTGAACGACCGATGCGCAGTGAATGAATATGCGTTCAGAATTTTAATAAACCTGATTTGTGGATGCGTTTATAGAAGACTTAAATAAATTCAAAGCCCTCGTGAAACGAAAATTAATCAACAAAGCTTTTTATAAATTTGAGGACTACTTAAATGATCCTAATCCTTGGGATTGATTTGCTCCAGTTCAAACAATTTGTATGACAATACTTGGCGATTAAAAAGAGTGGCGGAAAGTTTCTTGCCAGTTCTTCTTACCCGCTCTACGCCCTTGACTTGCGAACTGGTAGTAAATGTAAATTTACGATTAATTTAACTTGACAATTCAAAAGTGTACTTGGTTACCCACTTGAATAAAGATATTTTGAGTTTGAGTTTGAGTAAAGTTGTCGTAAGTTGCATTGGTCGTGCGGAGGCCGTGACTTAAAATTGATGTTCGATTCCGTTAACATCGATGTTACGATATTTTTCGTATAGCAACATCGATGAAATAACATCGCTGTTTTTGTTTTCAACATCGATGATCATCGCGGATCCCCAATTCGCAACGTTGGTGCCGCGCACCTCGCACGCCCTGTTTAGTCACGCCCTAATACGTTTAATTTTGCTTCCTACTATGTATTATTACCACAACGTGTAAATATAAGTATTTTTTTAAATATTTCTAATAATTAAATAAGAAGAGTTAAAAATAGTCTAAGTAAAGTTTATAAAACATTAGACAACACAAGCATTATTCATAAAATAAATGAATAATACTTGTGAATCAATTGATACATTCTAATACATATAAGTACTACTTAAAAAACTATTTATGTATAAACTGTGTCTATGTAACAATTTCATTAGGAACACAATAGATTGTACTTTTTTTAAAATAATTCTTTACATATACCTATTAGCTATATATTTATCTTGGGTTAGTAATTTAAAATTATTCAAAGTGAAGCAATTGTCCGGCTCCTGGGTCATCCGGGTGCGTTAAACAATAGAGGATTTTATGTTTTATTACGATGTATGGCTTGGGTCGTACAGTAATAATATGACCTTTAATTAGTGAAGAGAAACTTCTTTAGGCGCATGAGGACAAACATTTTACGGAACGTCACGAAGATGTGCCGCGTTTTTGTCGAAGTTATTTTTAAAATTTTAATTTCGTAAAAATAATTTATAACGATAACTTATTGAAATCTCAAATGACGAATTGTAAATTATGATGCCACGAGTTTTATTATTAATTTATAAATTAAATTAATTTTTTGTTATAAATAAAAATAATAGTATTCTAATTTTATGAAACTTAATATTGACCAGTGCACGTACGTAGGTAGCAATTGCAATTACCTCCACGAGAGTTGCGGCTTTCCGATAGCAATGATATGTCTATTTACTTTCATTGTCTTTAGCAGTAGCGATATTGTATATCCAGTTTACTTTTAAGAACTTCAATTGCTCGACATTATTGTAATGGCTTTTTATGAATGAATAAATACAAAACTTGATACGATTTTTTTATTTGTTAAATCACCGTAACCAGCTGTGCGTTCTAGCTGAGCAAGATGGCACTTATAATCGGTCAATAAAACCAAGTTCACTACCTTACATTTTCATATCTGGTTAGTATTTCCAATATATCAGGAAACAAATATTTCTCCATAGTCTTACCCCACACTAGGTCCAAATGGTTCGCCCGCTTCCTGTTCAGAACCGTGTACTGTATGACATTGGGCAGGGCGGCACGCAGTAGCGCCACATCATCCAGCGTCGACAACTTATCGTTGGCGCCGCATAACAAGGCAACGGGCATTTTCACCTTACTGAAGTCGTATTCCGGTGGCGACGTAGTTCCGTATTTTTTTTTTATTTTTTTTTTATATACATGTGTCTTTACTAAGACATCATGGAACATTACATTCTAGCCTAACTTAAGACTAATAAGTAATTTAAGTCTAACCTAATTTATTACAAAGGATATTTAACATAAGAAAGTGTCCAATAACACTACTTACAGTCTCTATTAAAGGGAAGACACTTTGTTCTTGTGTTCTATTTTTTTCAATCACTGTTTAGCACTTAATACTAACGTGCACTAACACTAATTCACTAGTTCAAACGGTTTTGTCCTTTTCAATCTTCTCACTAGGCCCGTGGTGTCAAGGAGTTGAATAGCCTCGACATTCACGTGATGGTGGAGCCTATGTTCGTGGGATGGAGGTTGTTATTGCGAATATACCATTGACTATTCCCCTGAGCACTTTGTTTTGGAATCGTTGGATTACTTGGATGTTACTATTACTGGTACAGCCCCACAGCTGGCAACCATAAGTCCATACAGGTGTCAGGACTTGTTTGTAAATCAATAATTTATTTTGAACTGATAGCGCGGAATGCCTTCCGAGCAACCAGTACAATTTAGTGTAACGGAGATCCAACTCTTCACGCTTCTTTTTAACATGGACCTTCCATCGGAGTTTGGTATCCAGCGTCATACCTAGGTACTTAGCTGAATTTTGGAACGGCACTTTGACGTTATCAATATATACTGGCTGGTAATTTGATGTTTTGTTGGTAAAGTTTATGTGAACTGATTTAGACTGATTTAATCGTATCCGCCATTTTTTGGTCCACAAGCCAACAGTATTTATGGCTTTTTGTAGTTTTGCTACCGCTTCCTTTTCAGTATCTGTCGTAGACATGATAGCAGTATCATCGGCAAAGGTAGCGATTACGTTATCTTCTAATTCAGGAATATCGCATGTGTATAAAAGATACAGGACCGGACCTAATACACTCCCTTGCGGCACCCCAGCTTTTATTTCTTTCAGTTCTGAATGATCATCTTCTTGTCGTACCCTAAACATTCTTTGTGTTAAGTATGACTCAAGGATATTTGAAAATTGACGAGGCAGTAGTTTCTTTAATTTATAAACAAGTCCTCGGTGCCACACTTTGTCAAATGCCTGAGCTACATCCAGAAAGACCGTGGAGCAGACTTTTTGTTCTTCTAATGCTTTTTCTATATTATTTGTAATTCTATGAACCTGCTCTATGGTAGAATGTTTTTCTCTGAAACCAAATTGGTAATCCGGTATGAGCTGCTTTTTGGCAATAATAGGGTTAAGACGTTTGAGAAATAGTTTCTCAAATAGTTTCGCTATAACAGGTAACAGTGAGATTGGCCTGTATGATGTTACTTCGTGTGGTGGTTTTCCTGGCTTGGGAATCATTATAACTTCTGCAACTTTCCACATATTGGGAACATATTGAAGTCGAAATGAGGCATTAATTAAGGTTGTCATTTTAACTACGGCTTTACGGGGAAGGTGCTGTAATACCTCACCCGTAATTAAATCAAAACCTGGCGCATTTTTTTTAGTCAAACGTTTAATTTCACTGAAAACTTCTTTTGGTGTGACTAGCCGGATGTTTAGCTCTTCTGGCGATATTTCCCCGAAGTCAAGTAAATCTTCTTCATCGATTTGAAATATATTTTCTAGATGTTCAGCAAACCTCCTAACTTTTTGTATGTTACTTGCAGCCCAATTCCCATCAGACTCTCGCAAGGGAGGAATATGTGTAGTAGGTTTTTTGATATTTTTTATCGCTTTCCAGATGGAGTAATTGGTGGAACCATCAGAAGTTAATTGGTTTAGGTATCTCTTTATTGAAGTATCTTTATGTTTTGTAATCTCCCTCCTCAGTTGTTTAGTGAGGTTATTCAGACGTTTTTTGTCTTCAGGACATCTTGTGGAATGCCACCTTTTTCTTTGAGCTCGTTTTGTCTTTATCAGATTTTTAATCTCTTCTGGGAAGTAGTTGTTTTGTACTTTTTTCTTAAATTTTGGAGTATTGCTCCAAGCAGCTTGCTGGATGTTCTTTGTAAATTTATTTACTTCTAATTCTATTTGTTCCTCAGTCTTTAAAGGTACTCTTAGGTCTACCATATTCTCAAGATAAATTTTGAAGCTGTCCCAGTCCGTATGTGGGTTGACGAGAGATGGATTCAGTTTTCGCTTTATAGGGTCTTCGCCAATCGTGAGTAAGATTGGTGAGTGATCAGAGTTCATATCATAGGCTTCCTCTATTTGGAGCACATTTGGTGATACTTCTCTAAATATGAAGAAATCTATAAGATCTGGTATTTTATTCTTGTCTGTTGGCCAGTATGTAGGCTTTCCTGTCGAAATTGCATCACATCGCAAATCTTTCATTGCATTAAACAGTTCTTTTCCTTTAGTCGATATCAGTCTTGATCCCCAGTAGGTATGTTTTGCATTGAAGTCTCCTCCCAACACAAATCTATTTCCAAGACTTTCTAGCAGGGTTTTGTACTGGTCGTACTTAAGTGCATGTCTTGGTGGGCAGTAGATAGATGATATTGTTAATGGAAACCGCTTCATTGATAGGCTCACAGCAACAGCCTGAATATGCTCTTTTTCGTATTTAAAGACCTCATGGTGTTTTAAACTGTCCTTTATTATAACTGTACTTCCCCCACTGGATTTATTGCTTGGGTGAAGGGCATGGTAGGTTTTATATCCTTTAAGTTGAATGTATGACTCCCTGGTAAAATGTGTTTCCGATACCAAGCAGATGTCAATGTTTTCATGTTTTAGAATTATATGGAGTTCTCTTTGGTGTTTACAAAGCCCATTTGCATTCCATGCCATTATTTTTAAAGACATCATTGCTTAAGACGTTTAGAAGCTGCTATTTTGGTGCCGCTTTCTAGTTTTTTAAGTCTTTCATCAAAGGATGTCAATAATGAAAGAATGGTGTTAATCTTTTCATCTATGCCTGTGTTAGCTGTCTCATTTTGTTGTGTTGAGGATAGAGTCTTGGAACCTTTAGTTACCTGAGCAAAGGAAACAGTTTTTGACACTAGTTTTGCTGGTTTTACAGATTTGCCCGTTTCAGTCTTTGCTTTTGATTTTAAGTCGTTTCTGATTTTCTGTAATTCTTTTGCTACTACACAGCCTCTGTAATTAGCTGGATGTGCCTCACCACAGTGCACACACTTCGGTCTCGCGTCTCGTGGCTTGTTGCAATCAACAGTGAGATGTTTTCCAGTACATTTTACACACCTCGGCTCCTTGGAGCAGTATTTCTGTGTGTGCCCATAAGCCTGGCACCTCTTGCATTGGGGAATCAATTTAGGCGATTTCAGTGGCTGTATTTCAATTTTGCAGCCTAGTATCGATTTTATTTCATAAATATTTTTTATGTTTTCTTGATGGTGGAAAGAGAGAATGAACATGTTAAGCGGTTCCTTGTTTTTCCAGCTATATTTGACGGCTGCGTCTAAAATTTTAAACCCTTGGAGAATGAGGTCTTCAACAATCCTTTCTGGCTTGCAAGAAGCATGCAGATTTTTTGCCATTACTCTTATTGGCCTGCACTGCTTGTTTTCATATGAGAACCACGAGGCATCTTCTTCTTTAAGATGCTTTGTGATACATCTGAAGGTATCTTCACTGTTGGTGTTAATCTTCACCGATCCATTTCTGAGCATTTTCACGGTAAAAGAGTCTTTTTTTATTTCTTTTTTAAGTAAAGCATCGTAAAATGATTGGTATTCAGTCACATTTTCGAAAACAATTGGGGGTGGAAGGGGTTCCTTTTTGGGCTTTTCTTTTGTTACTTTATTATTAGTAACTTCTTTCATGGGGGAAGGGGAGGTGTTTAGTTTCCTTTTCTTTCTGCTTTTTTGTCGCACCCATTCTGTTTCTTTTACCAGTTCTTCTTCGTCCGTCTCATACTGAATTGATTCAGCGACTGCCACGTCCCCTTGTGTTAAGGGCTGGTCTACTTTTCGTTCTAGCTCAGCGATTCGCTCCTTGAGTTGATAGACAATAGCTTCCAGGTCTGAGCATCGGGCTCTTTCCTTTTTAAGTTCACCCACAAGTAATTTCTCGTAATGGGTTGTAACTTCTATAACATTTGGAGATGCCATCATGAATATAATATAATAATTAAAATTATAAAGACAAAACCTCGCTTTAATTCATTACACAATAACAAATACTAGGTCAACGATTCATCGTAACGCGACCGCGGCGCTGCGTCAGCGCATTGCACTTTTTCGAACACAATAATTAATACGCGACGTTTCTAACCGAAATGAAAACAACAACTCGAGTTCCGTATAGCTTTAAATTGTCCAAAGGTCCGTTGTCGTACTGAGCAAACTGCCTCCGCAACGAAACTTGAGCGAAATGGTCCAGAGTTTTTACGGACCCGTTGTCAGGATAATAGTTAAACGCTTCGTAATGTATAGCAGGTGTGTATTCCTCGGCATCCGTTCCGACAATGGGAAACACTACTCCGTACGCACACACGGGATAGCCATATAATGGGTTATTACAAATCGATCTCGCAACTTCGCCACTCGGCGAGTCACCGAGAAGATAGTACTGTTTCACCAGAGTGAGGGCGGCCGCCAACTCCGGGGCGACTTTTATTATCAACGACAAGGGCGGCGGCACGTTCTGCAGATATGCGATCGGCGTCAGAGCGAGCAAAACGTTTATCTTATCATTGTATTCAGGCCGAAGAGAGCCCATGACGAAAAATATTGTCGTGCCTTGCGAGTGTCCGATCGTGTTCAATTTCTCCACACCAGTTTTTTCCAGAACCAAATCGATCGTCGCGGGCAGGTCGTAGTAGCCGATCTCGTGAAAGCTAAAGTCCCAATAAACTTCAGCATCAGATGTTACATTTAATTTGACGTGATCTTTGGAGTAATAGTTGCCGCGACAATTTCCCAGCCAGACGTCGTAGCCGAGGTTGGCGAGCGTCATAGCCAAAGAGTTCTCGCCCCTCAAGACCCACGTGTCGCTGGTGTCTAGGATTCCGTGCATCAGCAGTATCGGGCTCCCGGTCCCCGGTATGCGAAACACGGTGAGAACGTATCCATCGTCAGTGGTGGCAAAATGCACTTCAGGCTTTTTGTAATAAAATCTATTAATATGCTAATGAGTTTAATTTCCTTTAACAGATAGTTATACCGTGTAATTTGTTTTATTGTTACCACAGACAAGCTGGCGCCTGCGACTCCGCTTTCTTGGAATTGGAACAACTATCTTCTTTTCTTCAACAACATATATTGAACATTATTTTGTTCAGGGCGCACCCGACAATGTTCTACTGGGCAGGGTCTTCTCATTAGGAACTACTGTTATGACTCTTTATATTGTCTAAATAAATTCAATATCTGAAGTAAGTCCGACCATTGAAGGAATCTTACTAATACGAGTAACTCTTCTTCATAGAGATAGGTTACAGGTTTGTGTTAATGACTGTACGAGCCATTAGCCAAGGCTTATCTTCTTAGTTTTATCACCTAAATCATTCTTTTCCGGATTTTAATCATTATTATTATTAGCTTTTATTATTTATTATTAATAGCATCCCGTTAGATAGGTCGTCCTAGGGAAATCGTACAACGTTGCAAATATTAATTTTTTATTTCGACAATTTCGTTCGATCGTTTTGTAGAATTCTTCAGAATAAAACAGAATCGAAAAAGATAGTGATATTTTTTTTCATAAAACCTAAAATTTACTTGATAATTATGACTAATGAGCATGTTAATGATATAATACTTATATTGTATTCATTTTATTATTGAACATAAATTTGTATATGAGGTGCATATTCGTCATCTGTGGTTTTTTAATAAAGTTTGATATTGTAAGTTGTTTAATGGAGCAGCTGGCCTACTCTATATACAAAACTCTTTAACTAAAGCAATACTATTATGTATAACCAGAATGTTTTTAAATATTACAAAAGCGATTCCGGATTCTTCAACAAATTTCATCAATAAATTTAATTGAAAAGTAAATACGATAAAATGCGCACCTTCCTGACGAGGTCTCCCAGCGTCCTAGCGGCGACCTGCCTCTTATCGTAGCTGGTGGAGGCCAGGCAGCCCAGCAGCAGGCTGAACAGCGTCGGCAGGATCTCACGCAGCGTCTTGGGCGTGTTCGTCACCACCACCTGCGCACGCGCATCGCGATTAGCTTCCGCCGGTCGTCGTGGAATCTTCGAGACCGAGGTAGAGACGGGCTAGAGGCGTACCTTCCAGACGTGAAGCGCCGCCTGGCGCACCATGAGCGCGACGTCACTGCGACCCATGTAGAGGCCGGCCAAGACGCGGTTTCGGCGCTCGGGGCCCAGAGTCGTGATGATGGCCTTGTGCGACTGCTCCGTCCCGAAGTTGTCGTCCTCGCTCGCCGTCTCCGTGCTCATCTTGCCCGACACGCCCGATATGCGGTACAGCAGGTCTCCGAGGAGCTGCACCGAGCTGTATCGGATCCTCCAGTTGTCGTCGAAGAGGCCGTTCTCCAGCTCGGGCAGCAGCAGCGCGATGGCCGACTCGGCGTACAGGTTGACGATCCTCTGGCCCGCCTTGAGCGCGGTCTCTCGGACGTACTCGTTCTCGTCGGCGAGAGCCTTCAGTATGGGGTTGATGATCTGGCCGATGTAGGGCGTGAACTCATCGGTGAAGGCGCCCGGCATGTAGATGAACATCATGATGTAGCCGTCCTTCACGTGCGGAGCGATGTCCGTGCGCTCGGCCGTCGCGATGATGTCTGCGAAGCGTTGTTCGTTTTAATCCACCATAACACCACCATCCACCCCGGAAAGACGACGGGGCGAATCGCCGAGGTGACCCACCCGGCATGATCTTGTGCAGTTTGTTCACGCCCAGACCGGCGACCACCTCCGAGAGGCCCTGGGCCGCCCCCGAGCGGTCGACGCTGCTGGACTCAGACGTCAGCGTGAGCATCAGCCAAGGCAGCAGCTCCTCGAAGCTGCTCTCGCCCATGCCCTTCACCATGGCGCCTAGCGCCCGCGCAGATACCGAGCGGACCTACGAGGCGAACACGAAATGGTACAAGATTGTCGACGGGTAAAAATAGAGATGTCGGCTTTAGAGGGTCTCGAATTACCTCCGGCACCGGATCGAGAAGGGAACTCTTCAAACCCGGTATAATGTTGGGCAGGTAGGGCATGAGATCCTTCTGGTCGGTCAGCGAGTACATGTTTCCGATGATCTGGGCTGCCATCTTCCTCGTCTCCGTGCTGCGGTCGAGGAAAGCCCGTTGCACCACGGGCATGATGAGGGCAAGCGAGGGCGCGTCGATGAAGTGCACGAACTTGGTGTCGAGCAGCGTCTGGAGACACGCCGACGTCTTGTTGGACGGATCCTGCAGGGCTTGCAGCAGCACGGGCACGATTGCTGTGCGACAGATTTAAAAAACCTCATCAACATATCTATTCTAATATAGAAATAAGCATTTGGTTTAGTTTACTTTTGTCTCCAAGAGATACCTTGAATCTCAGGATTCCTGATGACGGAGCCGATGACCTTCAGCGCCTCCGCGGCGGCCTGCTGCACTCGCATGTGAGAGTCGCTCAACACCTCGATCAGCTTCGGCACGATGGACGGCAGACACGACGACAGCTGCTTCGGAGCACAGTAGGCCATGGCTCCCAACAACTCGATGGACCCTTGCGAACACATCATCATCATCACATCGTCATTGAAACGGGCCCCGACGGGTCACGGAGAAGCCCCATTACCGGCTTTGGTCCTCCAGTTGTCGTCGTGCAGGGCCTGCAGAAGCGCGGGCAGCACCAGCTTGACGCCGTGCGCCGATAGCTTGCTCATGATGAGCTTGGCCGTGTCGTCGGCCGCGGCGCGGACGTACTGCGAGCTGTCTCCGAAGCAGAGCAGCAGATGTGGCAGCACGTGGACGATGTAGGGCTCGAACAGGCGCCCCAGCTTGTAGCACAGCATCTCGAAACCGAACAGCGCGCCTGCATATTTTTTTTACGGTTAGTTTTTTAATTTAAAGAACGTCATTCCCGGACATTGCGGTTCATACCTTCGCGATATTTGTAGTTTTTCTTCTCTTGAATGGCTTCCGTCAGCTTTCCCATGACGTCCAGTTGTTTTAGCGACAATATCCCCAAGCCTTTGATGATGCCCGCGATGCCGTAGGCGGCGCCCTGAAGAGGCACACGAGTGAATGGCGATCGAGAAACGAATGCGCAAAGTAGTCTCATTTCGACTCACTTTTCTATCTCCATACTTCTCGGCGGTCAGCAGCTGCTTCATGAGCTTGTTCATGATGGCAGGTATTTCACCTTCGAGGGCGGGCGAGGTGACGAGGTGGGGCAGGCAGTTGCTCACGGCCTCTTGTACCTGTAAATAAAGAGGCCTTTTGTAAAATACCTCGCGCGTCGTCGAACCCGGTCGAACTACGTATGACGACGGACCAGACCTGTTGGCTCGGCGTGGACAGGGCCGACACCAGTCTCAGGGTGATGGGCTTGACCCTGGCGTCGGTCGGCTGCAAGTGCCTCGCCAGAGAGCCGACCAGCAGCACCACGCTCTGGCGGACGGCGTCGTAGCCGCCCGACTTGGGCGCGTTGTCCAGGAACTTCTCGAAGACCGGCAGTTGCGTGCCGATGGTGTCCTTCCCGTGGATGTCGACGACGGCCATGGCGGCGGCCAGCATGTCCGCCCGCACGGTCGCATGCCGGTCGCCGAGCGCCTTCTGCACGAAGAAGCTCATGGCGTGGGGCACGGCGTCTGCGCGTAGGCGATGGGCCATCGCCTTCAGAGCCAACGCCACTCCGCGGCGGCTGCCCCAGTTGTCCACGGCAGCTTCCGTCTCGTGACCGAACTGGTCCAGCTTAGCGGGGATGAGCTGGGATAATTATTTTAGTATTTAGTTATTGAAGTAGACTATTTTTATACCGACAAATAATAAATCAAATTATAATATTACAAAAAATCTAATCTCAAAAGACTCACGGGCAGCATGTCGTCGTAGACCCGATGCAGGCGCTGTAGCACCTGCTGGGGTTCGGAGGTGGCCAGCCGCGCCCGACCCACGAGATCCGCCAGCGCCGCGGCGGCCGCGCGCTGCACGGGCTCCGACGGGTGTTGGATCTCCTCCAGCAGCAGTCGCATTAACTCCTCTTCGCCATCGCTAATCCAGGCCTCGGCACGCGGCAACGACGACCACAATTCGTGGGCTAGTTTCCTGCGAATTCATATTTAACTTCGATCGAGTCGAGCGACAGCGGCCTTCTTCCGAGTTTGTCCAAAGTAATAGAGAAAATTGAAAATGCAACTTAAACCTCATGAAGAGCATGATAAACAAAGCTACGGTAAGCAGGAAGATTAATGTAAATAATAAAGTTTAAAGAAAACACTTTTTTACCGGATTGAAGTTGTCAACTTGCTAGTTAGTGGACTGTGACAAGTGTGCTTAAAATTTATATATATTGAATGTCAGGAGTATCTGAATAGTATATGTAATGTGTGTATGAGAAAGCTGCACTAGATGACTAAATATATGAGAGGGTGAGACGTAAGAACCTAACAACCCTACGGATCCCTAAGCCCTACAGACGTACCCTAACACATAAATAGTGAATATATAAATAAGTACGGGTGTCTGCACCGAGAGACCTAAGGTAACTGTTATGATTTGGAACACACGTGAGCCGCGTCAGCAGAGGATCAATATTCAAATAAAATATAATTATGTCAAATAATTTTACATAACTTCAATCCGGTAAAAAAGTGTTTTCTTTAAATGAATATCCTGAGCACGGGGAACATTTGTCATGAGAAGAGTCGTGGCAACACGCGAGGTGTCGCCTTGCAACAATCGCGACGCAAACGTTACACGCAGTATATTCAGTAGTACATCGCATTGGATCGATCCACGGGAATAGGAACGCACCATATGAGGTATGTGAAATCCTTCCGCTCTTATTCCATACAGGGAGAACTCCCAGTCCACTCTCTCGCTTCAGTTATACCGTGCAAGACAATTATAAGAATTCCTCTCACATATTTAGATGGTGGGTTGTGTCGCTATTGATAACCGTAACATAACCCCTACACTTGTAGTTCTAATTCTTTCGATTCAGGCATTCGGTTGCTCCGCCACCCCAGTAATATTTTTATTTATTTCACACGTTTAGAATAAATATATACAATGGTACCGATTTCAATTACACATGTATAGGTTTCTTAATTTACCTCGCTGAAAATTATTAATTTCTTTCAATTACAATATTGACTCACACGTTGTCTTCGGAGACGTCAAAGGTGGCGACGTAGAGCCTCTTGGTGAGATCCAAGGCGCTGTCTTCCCGCTCGAGGAAGGGAGGCAGCCGACGCAGCACGCAGCCCAACGCGCGCAAACCGGCATCGCGGACCACCTGAGGGAGCCGATTCATCAACAGAACTCACGCCCGCGATGCCCTAAGGAAGTGCCGGATCGATAACGATACCTCGGCGGGACTCTGCAGAGCGGCCAGCAGACAGTCGACGTCGTCTCGCGACAGAGGCGCCCGCGCCGCACACTGCGCCGTCTCCAGCAGCGCCACCGTGCACGCCGCCGCCACGCGCCCGCTGCTCGACCCTGTCGTGCAGATTCAAATGAGCTCTCTCTCGATGGCAGAATTCCACTGCCGAGGAGACGTCGGGGTCGCTTCTCACCGATGAGGTCGATCAGCAGCCTGAACATGTGGTCGACGGGGAACAGACTGGGGTACAGCATGTCGCGGACGGCCTCGCCTTCGTCGTCCGAGTCCCCGCGGAGAGCGGCGTGTCGGGTGATGACCGCCAGCCCGTTCACCACCATCGACTCGTCGGTGCGGGTCGCGCCGCAGGTGAGACCTGGAAATTCAATCCTAAGTATTAAAACTATCGCTGATCTTTTATAACTAGTCTGGCCATAACTGTTACAAAAACACTTTTATTATTTTCACCTTTTTAATTTTTAAATATACCGTGGTCCTTCCGGCAGGATTCTTTTTATTTTTTGCTGACACTTTGATAAATAAATTCATTAAAAAACAGGCATCGTAACAGCACTTTTGGCTGGACTTTAATTGTTATTTTGAGAACGTACCTTTCTGGAGCAAGGGAAAGACGTAACAGAACCCCGGTGCCGTGAAATGTTTGGGTTTGAGTGAAGCGCCGACGTCGCTCTTGGCTCCGGCCGTGGCCTCGTCGACCAGGTTAATAGTCCGGGCCACCGCCTCGCTCAGATCCTCCTCCTCCCAACTGGGCTCCAAGTCGCATTGGGGCTTGTGTAGTCTACGAATTTTTATTATTACTTATTGATTGAAAAAATATAAGATTATATTATTTAAAAATAGACTTTACACTTAGACGAACGTAAGTGAGACGTAGCAGGGTTTGGAAGAGATCCAAATCGTACCTAACGGTAGTCCTGGCGACGTGCTGGGCCAGCACGGGATGCTGCGGCAGAAGTACCGGGCCGAGGCCGCAGTGGGCGTGCACGAGCGCGGACGCCGCCAGCGGCGAGCGCAAGGCGTGCAGCAGGGCGGGCACTAGGCGACGCGCGTCGGCGCACACGCACGCGCGCGAGCCGCGTCCCACCGCCTCCACCAGTCGCACTGCGCTCACGATGCGCCCGTTCAACTGAGGAGCGGATACGTTACGTAACGCGTGCCGAATAATAAATATGCCGCTCGGCGGTTAACGTTAGACGTACCGCCGTGAGCCGATCCCTGATCGCCGCCTCCTTGGCCATCTGCACCTTGACGGCCTCCTTCTGCTTGGCGCTGAGCGGGACCTGAAAAGGCATCACCGTTGAAAGTACCGACTCTGTCCGCCCTCGGGCCCGAGCCGCGACGCGTCCCCTACCTCCTTGATTCGGCCCTCCCGGCGTCTCTTGTCTTCCAGCTCGCGACGGAGCTGCATCTCCTCCAGTTGCTCTTTGTAGCTGTACGCTTTGCTCTCGCGTTTCAGGTTCATCTCTTTGTTATCTTCGTTTCTGAAAGTTAATTTTTAAATATCGACGATACGACGGACCGGCCGGACCGTTCGGCGGTCGAAGGGCGGAGACTCACCCCGGAATGGCGCTCTTGTCGTAGAGGTCGGTGGACGGCGTGAGGTAGACGAAGTACTCGTCGCGGGTGACTCGCAGCAGGTCGGGCTCGGCCAGCGAGCTCAGAACCGCCGCGAGGGCCGACCCGCCCACGCTCTCGCTGCACCGGGCCAACGTCGAGACCACGTTGGACACCGTCTGCGGACGACACGACGTCGGTTACCTCGATTTCGAGAAAAGAGCTCCACCACGAGCACGATTCGATCTTCCGACTCACCTCGGTCGGAGTGAATCCGTCGATGTAGGTATTCTTCAGCGTGTTGCAATGGACCGCGACGAGCTTCCGCGGGTCGAGGCGGAGGTGGCCCACGAGTTTGGTCCAGGCGCTATCGTCCAGGGCGACGGCGAGCGGGTGATGACAACTCGGCAAGGCGTCTAAGGCCAGCTTCTCCGTGTCTTCGGGCGGGTAGCCTAGCGGAATGAAAATCGTCAGCGATAATTCGTTCGGAGCCGTGAGGTCCCACGTTACGCATCGAGCACTGACCTCTGAAAGAGCAGAGAGCTCGGACACAATCCAATATCATCTTTCCCGTCACCTCTCCTTTCTCTTCCGGAGGAGTTTTCTCTTTCACGTTGAATATTTTGCCCTCGTCCAGCACCGCATTCAATCTTAGCACTAAATTTCTCGCCAACGGGGATCTATCCTCTCCGGCCACCGTCGCCTTCGCCTCTCGGACGGCGACGGCTCTGACCGATTTGACGGTGGACAGCAACACCATTACGAAAGCTCTGTACACCGGGGAGTCCCCGTCGGCGGCGACGCTTTGGTACTTTTCCAATATGGATCTGCATAGCAACACCACCTGCGTTAGGACTATAAAGGGGTAAATGTTATAGTGCTACCTTAGAGCGAACTTAAAGTAAGATACGGATGAGCGCGAAGAGTTCGTTCGGGTAGGAGGCGGATCGAGCGATAGGTACCGTCGTCGGTGGCCGCGAGCAGGAGCCGGTCGTGCAGCAGCACGTGTCTGTCGGCGTGCAGGAGCGCGCTCCACACTTGCGGGCGCGCTGCCAGCTCGCCCCCCGAGTCCATCTGCACCAGCGCGACCATGGCGCACACTCCCTGGCTCACTATCGGGTGCTGGAATGTTACGTTTCGTTTACGAACGCTCGGTCAATTAAGGTTTAACTGCAAATACCATGGAACGCAAAACGTTAATGAACCTTTGTAAATCGAGGTAATTAATAAATAAATACCTGTAAAGGTTGTTGAGCCGCTTTCTCGACGGCAGCGAGGAGGACGGACTTGAGGGCGTCGGCTTGCGAAGGCCGGATTCCGTGCGAGACCACGATTCGCGATATCAACGACGTGTACGCAATCCTCACCGCTTGCGTAGTGCTCTTCGCCGGTAGGTTTTTCTGAACGAACATAATTTGTATTAAAAACGGCCCCATTGATTTGTTTGGAATTATAATAAATTGTATCCGGAATATGTCGGAATTAACCTTATACATCTGCAGTATCTTGTCGGAGAGCGGCGCACGCGCACGTTGCGCCCAGCGATGCAGCACGTCCAGGGACACACACAGCGTGCGCTCGTGCGACTCGGCTTCCATCACTCGCGAGATCTGCGTCGTGACTTCCTCGAACAACGTCGAGAAGTCCTCTTCCGTCACACTCACTTCACTCAGCGTGCCGACGGCCTGACGGTCAATTCGTTTTCTTATTTCATTTAGTAGTAGTTTTTTTAATTACGAGTCCCAAAACAATGCTAGAACTCTGGGAATTTAATACAAAAAAATGATAACATCATTGCTAAAACTATACCGGTCTATTCTAAGAAAATTGGTTATTATTTAGTGTCTCTCGCTCTATCTCTATAGTATTTACGGAATCCTTATTATTTTGACGGTACTAGCCACGTACGTGTAGAACCGCGATCTTGTCCTCGCTCGAAGTGAGCTTCCCGCTGGCCCCGTTGTATTCGGCGAAGGCGGCGGTGAGTAAAGTCTTAGCCGGGGCTAAGGCCGAGCAACGACGCGCCACGGAGCACAGCGCTTGACTCGCTGCTGCACGAGTCCAGTCGTCGCGTGAGTGGGTATTTACTGAAACAGATCATTATATTGTTAGAATATATGCTTTAGAATGGTGTAAATTTATTATTTATTATAGGTTTATTAGCTTTAAAAGAGGAAATTTAATTAAAATTTACATGTTTCTCTGTCGATGATGATTTAATAGTGATATAATGTTTATAGTGCCCTGTGACAAGCTAGACTTATGAGAATATCATTAATGTTACCAATATTATGCTTTATAATTGATCTCTTATTACAGAGTATTAAAGGTCCTATTTCAAGATGAAATTGGTCTTTAATGTCTTTGCAAAGTATTTATTGTAATTCATATATTCTTATACCATCCGATTATGTTATAAAATTACAAACCTATTAAACTTTTTCCTATGTCAACTGCTAGTGCATCCAAATGTAAATTAAGATTATAGACCACGACTCCGACTGCCTCTATGATGGTCTCCGGGCTCCTTAACATAGCCTTATGTAGCGCCGGGAGGAGTGTATCTTGAATATCCGATTTAAGTAAAGTATGCAACAGGTCAGAGCAGCTACGAATATAATTAGGGTTTGGTCGCAGCTTTACGCTAACTAGACTTTTAGTGAAAGATTCCAGAATTTTCACCTGAAACAAAAATCAAGACTCATTTTAAAAATACAAAGTTATCTTAGATTAGATTTTTGTCAGTACACAAATCCTACCTTATGCTTCAGCACTAGATCTTGTTTATCTATTTGTTTTGTGTGTTTACATAGAGCTGAAAATGTCACACAGATATGTGGTCCAGAATCAGGAGCTTGAGACAAGAGAACTTCAATCCATTTTCCTAGTTTCTCTACTCCAACTGAGTGCCATGATGTATGTAACTATTATAAAGGAAGAGTTAAAAAATATTTAAGATATGAATAGTAAAATCACATTATGAAAAAGGAAAATGATCAATTATGTAACTTACCATAGTGTAAGCTTTGTCATTTTTACGTTTATCACCAAATGCAGACACAACAGCCAATAAGTTTGCTTGACAGAGTACCAGTGGGGTATAGTCAACTTCACCATTTTCCACTTTAATTCCATTTTCCACTAAAACTGTTGTCCAGCGCAGAGCATAAAGACCACTTTGGCTAGTGTTCTTACTGAATTAAAGATAAAACAGTATAAATTAGTCCAAATATGTTGCTGACCATTTAAAGATAAGAGTAAACATTACTTACGATGTGGCCGTATTTCTAAGCTGTTCCGATATGTCTAAAAGAACTGGTAAAAAATTCCTAAAGGTCCATTCCCTGTGGTTGACAACAAGGTAGGTTAATAAACCCTTTACATAAGACTGTGAGGTAGAGTCTCTGTAGCGATGCAAGGTTAAAGTCAAGACTCTACACACAAACCGAACTGCTGCTTCAGTTATACCTGTAAAAATTGCTTGAAGATATTATAGGTTAGGTATTATACATTCTGTAGTACAAGCAGCCGCTTAAGTTACAGTAAATTTTTTTAGTACCTATTCAAGACATATCTTTTAGACTATATAAGGATTGTTTTTAAGTATTCAAATTGATGGATCAATACATTTGAGCAGTGCCTTGTTGTGGCACAGAAGGCTAAGATTTTATGATTTATTGATATTATATTTGAAGGTTACTTTTAAAGGTACATTCTAAAGTATAATGTATTCACTACCAGGTGTAGATAAAACATCCTGTATCTCTTCAATAATTTCCCGGCGCTGTTTAAGACTTGCGGTTTGGATTCTAAATGGTACATCCTTCAATTTCTTTAATACCTGAGAAAAACAATGACATTAGAAGCCGGTTTATAAATAATTTACGAATTAAATGTTTTAGGGTGTTGTGAATACCTCGGAATCTGCCATTTTTCAGTAACATTCAGAGTTTATAAATTGTAGTTTAAAAGCACACGTCTTTACCTATCAAGGTTGAAAATAGGAATTGCAATTGACATGAATAATTATCAATTTGACATGTTATTACCAACCACCATTTTTTTTTTTTTGGAGTTTATGGCCTGGTATCTAGACCTTTAGGCCAAACCAACCACCATTCACTAGGCGAAGCCACAGATTATTTATTAATTATACAAAACTGACATTTTTGAAACACTAGCGAAATCTTTTTTAACGAATTCAAAGTTTACGTCAATAATAGACCATAACATAACGTTCATTCAATAGGCATAAAAAATCTTTAAATTTTCAGTTGTCACTTGTCATTAAATGGCGAGTATTGTTCTAGCGATGTCACCAAACGGAGTTGATCATTTAAATTACTACCGACAATCTCATTAATAAACCAACGCAATTATATAATATACTAGTGGACCCCACAGACGTTGTCCTGCATGATATTTCAAGCTATTAGGATATTAAAGTATGAAAGTACCGACTGCAGCGCCACCTGCCGGGATGATTTGTGAATCTAAACCATTCCCAGATCCCCTTGAACACACACAAAAAATTTCATCAAAATCGGTCTAGTCGTTTGAGAGAAGTTCAGTGACATACACACTCACAGAAGAATCTATATATATAAAAGAAAGTCGTGTTTGTTACAACACTTATAACTCGAGAACGGCTGGACCGATTGCCATGGTTTTTGATTTGTTGGATTTGTTTCCGTCCCGAATAGCAGAATAAGCAATAAAATATCGGATAAGTTATCGAATAACAATAAATTAATTAATTAATTTTACGAATGCAAAAACCATATGGTGCCATCTGTTAACAAAACTACGCATCATTTTACGTCAAAATCGTGTCAGTTCAAGAAATTCCGATCTTGAGGTGAATGAGGAGATGCATAACCATGCTTTGATCCTGATCAAAAGATGTTGGATATCAGAAAGTGCTTAACATGCAGTATCGCCATATTGACGCTAGAGAGAAGATGCCTAATGTGTAAAACTGCCATTCTTCTTTCGCAATGCCAAGCAATAAAACATTTCTGTATTTGCAAAAAAGTAATATATTGTATTAATGTAATACTTAACATTAATGAAATCCTAAAATAAGTTAAATTAAAGTAACAACGATATTATAAGGTTGTAGGGCGAAACGAAGTTAGCCAGGTCAGCTAGTTATATATATAAAGATGTACTGTTAAGTGTTAGAATTAAATGATTAAGTCTATTTCGAATTTGACAATAGGTACTCTCAAAAGTCAAAAATAATTTATTCATATTGGTAAACATTATGTTACCCTTATTAAAGTCAAAAAAGAAATATATGTTAAATGCTTCTAATACTCTACTTCTGTTAGGCTGCTGCCTCGAATTTCGCGGGCAGCGGGGCGGCAGCGGCTGCGGCGCGGGAGCGAGGCGGCCAACGCATACCTGTTCTCCAAACCAGCGGGCAGATCGCGCGGCACTATAGCGGTGTAGTGTTGTGTTCGTGGTTGTGTAGTCGAGATATTTGTTTTTATTCGCGAACGAAATGTCTAAAAAACGGCGACAACATCTTTTTGATTCAAATTTATTCCTAACGCTCGATTTATTGTGGGCAAAAATATGTTATATGCAAAAATATAGTTCCATATGGGTCTCCTTTCAAAGATTTCTGAAATAATTTGCTCTTGCACGTCCGAGGTCATTTTGATACGTCACAAAAAATATGTACAGCACTATACTACAATGCATACGCGCAACGCGGGCGGTCACCGCTTGACTGGATTGCACCGCTCGTTACCCGCCTCCGCGCCGCTGCCACGCCGCTGTTTTCGAGAACCGGTCCATTTGATTGTACGCATAATATCCTGCCGCTCCCGCGCCGCGGCCGCCGCCGCCCCGCTGCCCGCAAAATTCGAGGCAGCAGCCTAACACTTCTTTTCATTTTCAATCCTTCGCTTGAGCACTAACTGGTTTAAAATGGTTGTATTTCTTGCTGGACCTTTGATTTCAAGTTATCCCAAACTTCTTTTGATGTTGGACAATTTTTAATCTGATTATCTCCGATGGGGATATTAATACGAATAGCTCGGCTTTAATCTTCACACCTTCTCTATTAAATTCCAACTTGGTAGACTTATCGCAATCTTTTAATAGTATTTTAAGTATATCCGCATAAAATTTCATAAGTCCGCCTTTATAAGGGTTGCTTGAGCTTGTAAGCACCAAGACGTGTCGTAATTTGAATTGGACAAGGGCTCGATCTTATGTATGTAGAAGTTTTTTTTTATTCAAACGCTATCATATATTCATTGAGACATCAACAGACCGGTCGCTCACCCTATCCCCTCAATAAACTATAGGAAAAGACATATACACAACGTTCAGTTATTGTCCTGGTGCATTTGTAAAATACAGCCGCCTTTGAGCCTTATAGTACGAGATCCGGCTGCAGCCTGCAGGATTAGTGCGCTCATCGGTTATTTGCTAAAAACCATTTTTTTATGTATATTTATAATTAGGAGACAGTATATCTACCAAGGTGCCTATCAAAATTTGGCCTTGAAATTATTTTGAATTGATTTTTGGGAAAACATTTCGTTCACTAGTTATTTAAAATATCGTCTACATCAGGATTTTAAAAAATCACGGGTGTCGTTGCCCACCTGGCCGCAGTTCTTCGTAGCCAGGTGTAAACAGGTATGATCTCGATACATTTATATGTTCATAACGTACATTTACTAATTATATAATTGAAATAAGACAAAACCTTTAAAGAATATAAGGTTTTAATAAGCTAAATTAACAGTAAAATATTTTGGTTAGATTTTGATACGTTGACAAAAGTTAGTGTCTAAACAGATTGACAATGTCGTCAGTTTATAATAGTATCATGTAAGAAGTTTACAACAAAGAAGTTTACATCATTTTCCCGCACTATTTTAAAATATAATTGTGCACGATGAAATTGTAGTTTTGTTTAGTTTGTTAATAAATAGTGTGATGCAACTGCGGGGGGCGGGGGCCGGGCGAGCGTGTGGTGTGCTATCGTCTCGTGCTTTCGCCTAAGGTCACTGACCACACTACACGCCGCTCGACACTGCTTCCGCAGCTGCACACTTTTTTCGAAAATAGTCTTTTAATTCTTCGCCTCACACCAACATTTTGGTCCTTCGAGCCGGATCTTTTAATAATTCTCGTATTTTACGGACGTGGCCAGATGGACGAATTGTTGGCTCCGGCGGTGATGATGATGGTAACTCGGTGCTAGATCTACGAAGTGTTGACTCCGGCGTTGGTGATGATGGTAGATCAGTCTCTAGCTCTCTGCTATTATCAAGTACCACAGGTCCCGTCTCATTAGATTCTGTGACGTTATGATAGTCATTATTTATTCGCAGATCTACCCCTTCTGAACCCAATGGTGCTAAATGACGATTTGACACCGTTGTTTCTCGGCCACCTGGGAACCGAATGTATGAATAATCAGGATTGCTGTGTGTCAATTCAACCTCTTCTACTAATGGCTGATATTTATTTGTACGATTAAATTTCTTCATCAAGACTTGTCCAGAATTTGTAAGCCACGATGGAACAGAAGTGCCGTTAGTAGATCGTCTTGGGTGTCTTAACATTCTTTCATGTGGAGTGCAATTTATGGCTGTACAAAGTAAAGATCGAATTGAATGTAAGGCTTGTGGTAATACTTGCTCCCAATTTTCTACCTATTGCTATTAAGTCTCGAAGGCACAGAGAAGAGGATAGTGAATTTATTAAAGAGGAAATCAGAAACCTTACAGAAGAAGGCGTGATTAAAAAAGTAAATCACCGTGGAGGGCCCAAGTACTAATAACAAAAACCGAAACTCATAGAAAACGTCTTGTGATTGATTACTCTCAGACAATTAATCGTTACACAGAACTCGACGCGTACCCTTTACCAAAAATTGAGGACTTAGTTTCGAAAGTGGCAAAGAATATATTTTTCAGCCTAATAGACTTGAAAAGCGCGTACCATCAAGTACCTATACTACCCGAAGAAAGAAAATTTACCGCTTTTGAAGCGCTCGGAAATTTGTACCAGTTCAGGCGTATCCCTTTTGGAGTAACAAATGGTGTTTCGAGTTTCCAACGAACAATCGATTGGATTATAAGGAAAGAAAAGCTTCAAAACACATATGCGTATCTTGATGATATAACTATTTGTGGCCGTACTCTTCAAGAATACGATCATAACTTAGAAAGTTTTATGAATGCCGCAAAGAAATAGGGTTTACCACTAAGTATGCTAAAATGCAAATTTTCTCAAGAGTCAATTAATATTCTAGGCTATAATATTCAAAACCACATAATTAAACCTGACAGTGAGCGACTGAAGCCACTGATTTATTTACCTGCACCAAGCGATTTACCGACCTTAAGAAGGACACTCGGTATGTTCGCACATTATTCTAAATGGATTCCACTTTTCTCAACGGATCCACTTTTCTCAACGGATCCACTCATTTGCTAATACGACTACTTTTCCGCTCACAAGCGAGCAAATTAAATGTTTCGAAGGCCTGAAAAATGATATCGCAAAGTCTTCTAGACATGCAATTGATGTAAATATACCTTTTACAGTCGAAAGTGACGCTTCCGATCATTCCATTGCTGCAGTACTTACGCAAAATTCTAGACCAGTGGCGTTTTTCTCAAGAACTTTGAATTCAAGCGAACAAAACCATTCCGCTATTGAAAAAGAAGCTTACGCCATTGTTGAATCATTGAAGAAATGGAGACATTTCCTTATCGGTAGACACTTTAAGTTGGTAACTGACCAACGCTCGGTTTCTTTTATGTTTAATATGAAACATACAAGTAAGATAAAGAATGAAAAGATTCAAAGATGGCGACTGGAACTAGCTGTTTTCAAATTTGATATAATATACAGACCGGGGAAAGAGAACTATGCTGCTGATGCACTATCCCGAGTTTGTGCCACTGTAGAAACACGTACTGCAAAACTTTTCTCGCTGCATGAGGCTCTTTGCCATCCAGGCATAACGAGAATGTTTCACTGGGTTCGCTCTAAAAACCTTCCCTATTCCATTGAAGAAGTCAGAACAATGACAAAATATTGTCAAACCTGCTCTGAAGTAAAACCTAGATTCTTCCGAAATACTTTTGATGACCAGAGGAAACTTGTTAAAGCGACGGCTGCTTTTGAACGCCTTAGCTTATTAAATTGAAATAAGACAAAACCTTTAAAGAATATAAGGTTTTAATAAGCTAAATTAACAGTAAAATATTTTGGTTACATTTTGATACATTGACAAAAGTTAGTGTCTAAACAGATTGACAATGGCGTCAGTTTATAATAGTATCATGTAAGAAGTTTACAACAAAGAAGTTTACATCAATAATATCAAAGTAAAACTATTTTTTTCTATAAATTATATGAATGTTAGTGTTCTAAAACTGAATAGATGCGGCATTTTTATTATACAGGGTGGCCAAAAAGTCGTGGATCAAACGCAAATAGGGGATAGATGAGGTCATCAGCGTCAAAAAATTGTTCTACGGGAGGTCTCTAAGGTCAACACCTGCAGAGTTATGATTTATTTTGGTTTTTATATGAAAATTGACATTTTTTTACTAATTCTACTTAAAATTCGAAAATATCTACATCCTGTACCTTTTCCATAATATGCACTAGATTGGTACTGATGAGTTCTTGCGTTAGACATACTATTTGTAGTTGTTTATTGAGTGTATTGAAGATAACATTAAGTTAAACGATACATTTTTTTTTCAAATCATAACTTTTTGTTTACTTCGGACCCCACTGTGAAAAAAAATTACTCTACCGAAAAGTGACCCTGTATTACAAGTTTTGGCGCATTTCATAGGGATTCTGAAAAGGTATTACACATGGCCATGAGTCGCCCTAATATCTTTCTAGGATGAATTACAACAACAACAAGTGTGAAATAATTGTATTAAAACAATTATTTCTCAAAGGTTGTTTGTAGGGAACAAAACATTTTACAATAAATGCTCAAAATTCCTGCCTCTGACCATAATACTTTATCTGCACCGTCTAATCAAATTCCTACATAACCCTCCAGCCATTTGTCCAATTTTTTGGATCTAGTCCGATTCACACAGCACTGGTCACAGGTAGGTAAATAATGTATCATAAGACCGAATCGTTGTTGTTTTTTCGACCTAGAAAAGATATTTGAGCCACTCATTGCCATGTGTAATACCTTTTCAGAATCCCTATGAAATGCGCCAAAACTTGTAATACAGGGTCACTTTTCGGTAGAGTAATTTTTTTTCACAGTGGGGTCCGAAGTAAAGAAAAATTTATGATTTGAAAAAATGTTATATTGTATCCCTTAATATTATCTTGAATACACTCCGTAAACAACTATAAATAGTATGTCTAACGCAAGAACTGATCAGTACCAATCTAGTGCATATTATGAGAAAGGTACAGGATGTAGATATTTTCGAATTTTAAGAAGAATTAGTAAAAAAATGTCAATTTTCATATAAAAACCAAAATAAATCATAACTCTGCAGGTGTTGACCTTAGAGACCTCCCGTAGAACAATTTTTTGACGCTGATGACCTCATCTATCCCCTATTTGCGTTTGATCCACGACTTTTTGGCCACCCTGTATAACATAAAAACCATTATAGCAACGAATTTTCGCTCTTTCACCTTGCAAACGCATTTCGTTATAGCAGTATAGCTGATGTCAAATTTGACAGTCTTGAAATATGTCATTTCTCAGTATATATTATTTTTATTTCTCTATGCTTCAGTCTTGAGGTGACTTGAAAATTGAAATTTGAATTGAAGTTAAAGAAGTATAATAACTTTAAAAATAAATATACAAAATGTAATTTATTCTCTATTTTTTATTACCTATACCGAATTGCTTATCTAATAACCTCATTGTAAACAATAAAAAGTATCAACGATTTCATAAATATGGTTTCAAACAGACATACAGAACTTACAGATTTGGAAGCATTTATTTCTCGCAGTAATAACGAAATAACAATGATCTTGCAGAGCTTACAATGGAATCGGCAGATTTTGGTTTCTGTAAGGAAAATCTCTTGAGGTTGCCATAATAATACATTGGTGATACTATCCTTAAAATATTACTTTATTTTACTACTTTTCAGAAGCCTGAAATTGAAACTTGTACTTACGACACTGCACACAAAATATCTACCAAGAAATCTAAGGAACATGAAGAGCAATGCTGGTTAAGAATCCAGGGTTACGCTCAAGAGGAAAAGTTATTGCCGGATCCTCTGAATTCTAACGCTCAAGCAATTGTTAAACTAAGTATGATTTATCGAAGTAGCTTCTAAATTAAATGTGTTAATCTTTTTTGATAATTAGTTTTCATAGACAACTCTAATTAACTTAAAATTGACATGCAACAACATGTAGTTAGTAACAAAATAATTAATTTGTTTGGGTCATACTGTAATTCACATTGGCCATTTTTCAGATTCAAAAGATATTAACTTGATAATAGCAAATGCTTCTAAGGATGATCCAGCATTTAAAAAAGGTATGTTTTATTTATGACATTTTAAAGTTATTTAGTAATTAAAGATTTAACTTTGTACTTTTTACAGTGAAAATAAAATCTGGAATCTTTTTTGTTAAGAAAAAGGTGTTTTACCAACATACTGTATCCTTTTGTTTTTAAGTAACAATTAATTTTACATAAGCAGGATAATATTCAATTTAAGATGGTATTTTATAATTCATAACAATGTTGTATTTCTTTATTAATACATATATTGTACATCAACCTAAGACTGGCTAAGACTTAATATTTATTCACATAATAGTTAAACCTTGAAATAATTATGATAATAACAACATTAAATGTTAAGATATTTCCTTAACTTCTAAAAGGCAATGGTTGGGATGGACCTGCACCACTTACCTTGGAGCGTCTACAAGCAACATATACAGTAGATGAACGCCGTGCAATATATGATGCTGTAGTTGCATCGGATCCAACTAGCCATGACATTTCTGACTTAGCATTAAATGAGTAAGTAAATGTTTTCACTATATCAAATGTCAATCAATGAAAATATTATGACAGATGTTTAGTGTTTTAAATATCTCCCTTTTTTCACAGTGTAAATGAAGTGAAAACTGAAAGAAAGGCGAAGTCGCGTATCGAAATACTTTCGGAACTGCGTGACATGCGGCGGCGACGCACAAAGTATCGCGTTGCTGCTAAAACCAAGAAGTACTCTGATGTTTTACGCGACGTCATAAGAACTCAGGTAATTTAAATGATTTACTGACTATGAAATAATATTAACTGACAACTGAACATCAAATGTTAAACTTTTTACTTTAAAATAACTACAGGGCTCATTAACACTAGCATATACAAAAAACAAGAAACGGCTGCATTACCTGCTGCTCAATTTGATTAAAATGTAGCTTATTTTCTTTTCATTATCTTGTCATACATCTGTTTTGTTGTTTTTAAGATAAGCACATTCATACAAGAAAGAGGAACTTAATATTTTATTTATTATTATTAGATTAATTTTAAATTTTCAGATGGAGATGTACACTGGCATTCTTAATGAACAGGAGGAAACTGTAGAAAAAACAATCCATGACAAGAATCTCCATGATGATATCAAAAGAGAGAGGAGTTTATCACTTGAAAGACTTAATAGAAACAAACAAATATTTTATTATGAAAATAACCTAAATACTTCAGGAAGATCTATAGATACAAGACATGAAAGCAAGAGGAATACATACTCTTCACGGACAAAAAGGGATATTCATAATGTTGAAACATATAGCCGAGACAAATATAATGAAAGACATAGTAATAGGCATAATGTTAGAGATAAAAGTCATGAAAATTTGGATAAGAGAAGAGATAATTTTAGAGAACATGAGAGGAGTAGGTATCAAGACAAATTACACAACAGAAATAAACATGATGATTATAAAAGAGGAAATAGGCACAAAAGAGGTATGAATGGTGAGAGAAGCAGAGATGAGTCAAGGAAACCTGACAATTTTAGGCAAGAATATAAGAATCAGTCCTATGCTGCTGGAATACATCAAATGAAGATCAAAAAAGAAAAAAAAAGTTATGAGGATAAATATGAATCCGGTTATAACAGAACTTTAGAAATTAACACCATTAGGATAAAAGTCGAAAAGGAATAAGCCATGTAGATTGTGAAGTTTTTAAATAAATTCTATCCTCTTTTCATTTCCATTATTTCATAATTTGATTAAAGAGTGACACAACAGATGAAAAAAGATATAGTACCAAAAATGTAGTTACAAATATTCCAAGGTCGTATCGCAAAAAATACACGTAATGTATATCTATGTATTGGCTCTATTTTTTTCCACATTATTGTAATCGATCCTTGGGCCAGGGAGCTTACGTTACACAGATTATTGTTTGCGAAGTATTACGAAATAAAGGTAATTTAACTATAAAGGTATATTGATAACTTTTATTACGACATTTAACACGTTATGAATAAATATTTTTGGACCTGTATGTTCTACTTGGCTGCTTGCTATTTGATGTAATGTCACGGCTCACGACTCGCAATGCCACTTTTTACACTTTTTTTTTATTACGATTTCAGATTAAAATATAAAGAATGCGGTTGTTGATGTTTTTCCTGCATTTTAACTACGTTGATATTAATATAGCTCTTATTATTCTTAAACATTCGTTGAATACGGTCAAACGGACCATGTTCAATTTTCAAAAACTTTACACAATAGCTTTCCTCAATTACGAGATTTATTTGCATGAGACAATATAAATACGTAACCGAGGATTTTTAGAATCACTGTGTTTTTTTTTATGATTAGATACTTGCCGGATGTCGACCGAACTTTAAGAAGTAATTAACATTAAAATATATAGTACATATACTGGGGACTATTCCCGGCTTCAAGGATCTTCATGCACGCTTCAATGTCATTGCTTGTGGCGGCGTCCATGCGTTGGGTTGTCTCTCTCCCTAAAATATGGCGAGGAGGCCGACGGCTGGCCATGCGTCATACTCGTGAACGGGTGCTACTTGTGGTGACTGTCGTACTTGTATTCGTGTATGCGGTGATAGCTATTTCGACTATGTATTTGCGTGTTGTTCCCACGAGAATGTAAGTGCGTGCTCCTATTTCACCATGCCTACTGCTGATAGAGGACAATCTTGTTTTTAATTTATTTTATTATTATTTATTACTTAAGAAGTCATGTGGAACATGTTGTAATGGTTGCAGCTCCTTATAAACGTTGTGTAGAAATAAAAAAAAATAAACTTGGCGATTAAAAATAGTGGCGGAGAGTTTATTGCCAGTTCTTCTCTTCCGTTCTACGCCCTTGATTTGAGATTTGAGGACTGGCAGTAAATGTAAAATTAGCATTAACATTATAAATTAACATTAAATGTATAATTCTTTATTGACGTTCATAAGTGTACATTGTGTTACCTATATGAATAAATGATTTTTGACTTGACTTGACTTCGTACGGGCGACCGTGACCAGTAAGTCTTAAAAAATTGTTTACCTATATAGGCTTCCTCGTGAATCATTCTAGATATTGTCGCAATAAATTCCGTGTAGTAGTTTTTGAACGCGGCGGAAGACTTGTTTTTATAACTTTGTGTAGGAACTATCAAGCTCTACCTACAACTATTCCCTGGGTCTCTTTTATATATCTCTCTCATCGTTTAGTCAGCGTTCGTAAGAGACGTCTTCGTTCGCTTGTTTTTGCCGATTTACTTCTCAAATCCTTCTACCCTATAGTCTTTTAATTTTTTGGATTAATAAATATATAGCTATGTTTTCTCACAAATACCATGGCCATTTATTGGTGTAGCTTGCCTTTAGTCAAAATCAATTATATTTTATCAATCTCTAGAACTAGAAATATTTTTTTTTAAATATATAAATGCAACATAAATTAATACTCTTAATAAAACATACAATTATAACATATATTTGATTATCATTAATTTAAATATCTATATTTGATCTATAAAAATCTAGGTGTCCTGTTACAATAGTTGCCGTTTACGTATGTGTATTGTACCTACGTAGAGCATCTACGGCTCTAATAAAACTGATTATAATTTAATTTAAGATACTTTTGGCTCTGATTTAATATGGAAAGGATCTATCTAAGAAATATTTCACTTCGATTTTAAATACTTATTTTACCTCGTGTTTCTCTTAGAATGCGCGTTACCCGGACGTTCTGAATAGCACTTAATTTATTTTTGACAATGCCAATGAGCGATAACAAGAAGGCAATTTAATTTGCCTAAACCGCAACTGATAAGCATAAAATTAAACTAGGTGAACTCTTTTCTGTCTAATAATGAAACATTTAAAAAACAACGTGATAGAAAGTTAGTGCAATTTCTAATTTAGAAAAAACGCCCACCGCTCGCACCAAACAGTCTACTCAATAGAGGAACAATAATTTGTTTAAAGGAATACTATATAATATATTACCCTTAGCTTTTTTGTTTGTATGCGTGTGATTTTAAACGTAAAGAAATTGAAGTGAACAATAGACAATATTGTTGTTAGGAATGCAGGCGTGCACATTCGCGAGCTCGCGATTTGGCTGCCCGAGGTACAAACACAAAAATAAAAAACATCAGCGTTTGTAGGGTCAGTTCCCATAGGCTAGGAGCTAGTGGTCTTGATAAGATAACTTTTAATATATTTTAACTGAGGTATTTATTGGCGAAATATACCGGGCCTATTTATGTATAAAGGTTTCCTTTTCCAATACTTTTCTACATCGTACCTACTAAAAGTAGGAATTGAAACATATTCCATTATATATGTAAATTATTATAGGTATCAAACTATTAACTACCGCAGAGGCACTGAGACTGTACGTTAGCGATGCTACAGAAGACACGACTTGTTATTCACTTCCTTTTAAATAAAATTGCGTGCGTACAAAATACACATGTCAGAAATTAAAATTCTTTGGCAAACTAACTTTTAAGTCTTGTAATCTAAAACTTTAGTTTTCCGAGACTTGGAGGAAAGGAAAAAGCTATATATGTTAGGAATTTCATGAATTTAATTGTCATTAAAATATTGTCCAAAATTTAAAGAAATTACAATTTTTTTAAATTTATTTCTACGATAATAAAAACACGTGTCAATTTAATTTACAATTCAACATTTGAGATTTCAAAAAAATATTTTGCATAAAATATAAAATACTAATAATTCATAAACTCTCTATACGAAATTTTAATTTAAAAAATAGAATTTCTGTAAGGTAATTCGCCCTTCTCTCTCTCTCCATCGCTCACTCCCTTTTCTTGGACAAAAACGCTGCACATCTTCGTGACGCTAATATTGTTATTATTGCGTTTCATCCGTAAAAAATATATCCTAAAGAAGTTTCACTTCAATAAATAGTTATCTCTTTAACTAATATAACTTTACAAAACAGAAAAACAAAACATAACAATGGCTTGTGTAAGGGCACGCGGCCGATGGGGCCCGCTGAGCGCGCTCTCGTTGGCCGCAGTTAGCGCGCGACTCTCCTTTACGCAGTACGTCGTCAATTCACACGCGCTTCGTTTCGTGGTCCTATTGGATATAAATAATTTTGTTAAGTGTTTTGTGTATGTGAGAATGTTGTAAAACAGAAGGATTTAAACATTTTGTTGTAAGTTGTTTTAACATTTAATATATTTTTATAGTTTTGTTTTCTACTCATACCTATATTATAAAAAAACAACATATCGTTTTTGATAAAAAATATAAAACAAACTAATCATATTAAATCATAAATAATATACTTTTGTTTCGTTTAAAGTGTTTTGTATTTGATTCATTATAATAAATAAACAGTATCGTTTTTCTGTGGCAGTAGGTAATTAAACTTTAGATTTATTATATTAACTATTTTATTAACTTTAGATTTATTATTTAACCTATATTATTAACCTAAATATATAAACTGCTATATACGTATATATATAATTAAATTTGATTTATGCTTTTGTTTTGTTACCAACATTAACGAAATAGTAAACCAAGCATGTTTCAAATACAAAATAAATAAAACTGTCTCTAAGAGTTGTAAAACACGTGTCCCTCTTACATATTTTATTAAAAATGAGCAAAACAATGTAATTTTTGAAAATTAAATAACAATACAAGTAAATCTGTCCATAACTATTTCATTATTTCGTGATTACGAAAATAAAATTTCTTGTAACATTACATTCAAATACATGCATCGAGTGCCAATTCATATTACGAGCGAGTGCAGAATCACATCTCGAAATTAATGTAACGTAACGAGCGATGTCGTCGGATGCATGTCAACGAGAGTTGGAAAGAGTGCAAACTTGCTGTGGTGCACGGCTTTACCACATAAAAAAAAATTTTTCTCTCTTGTCTCTCGGCCACTTCAAAACTCTCTCACTCCTACAAAGTAAAGGGAGACTTGTAATTTTTAATTATACAGCATAATTAGCTTGTGATTAGCGTGATGCGTGTTTAAATACGTTGGTTTTTTATTTGTTTTCTCCCAGGCGCGCGTGGCAATCAGAGTGAAGCGTGGTGGCCTTAATAACAGCCTCTACCGAGTAAGGGATCATTATCTAGTTATATGGAAATCAAAGTTGTCATGAGTTATGCAATTAATGTAAGGCAAAATAGAAACGGTGTGCAGTATATTAAGTATAATACATAAAAACTACGTTTGTATTTCAGTAAGTTTCAAATTTAGTTTCAAACTTAGAAGTTGACGAGTAATTCCCACGAGCTGCGAGGAATACCTGGCTCCCACAAGCCGGATAAACGTACGAATTACAAGCTCTCAACTTCAAGCTTTGATAATGAAGCTCGTACACGCGATATGATCATTCCACTCGAGGAACTCTGAAAGTCAATCGTATCGTAAGTTAACATAGCCCTTAATTTTTCAATTTAGACGACGTTTTTCCTGCATTTTCTCACGTATCATCACATATGAGCAAACGTATCACAATACCACAAACTCATCTACCTTTATACTTATCATTACTTATATTTTCATTGTCTTATCTTGTTATTTAAGTTACATAACTTTTTTTTTTAACTTTTGAACTTTTAATTTATAATAATTACTACAATTTAAATATGAATAGTAACCTATTGATAAAAGGTTGAGCGTGTTGGCCGAGTGGCTTTAGCGTAAGACTCTCATCCCTGAGGTCGTAGTTTTTTTTTTCATTCTTTCTATGTGCGCATTTAACATTCACTCGAACTGTAAAGAAAAACATCGTGAGGAAACCGGCTCGCCTTAGACCCAAAAAGTTGATGGCGTGTGTCAGGCACAGGAGGCTGATCACTTACTTGCTTATTAGATTGACAATTGATCATGAAACAGATACAGACATCTGAAGCCCAGACCTAAAAAGGTACCCTTTTAGGTCACTGATTTATTGTATTTTTTGAGAAAAGGGTAAGAAAAATATTGAGTTTGACAAGTCGAGTTGACTTTGAGTTTCTTATACAGGAATCAACTGTTTAAATAAACATAATAGGTGATATAGTTCATTGACCTCATTCGTGGGTATTTTGATTGATATGATTGCTCTATTTTTTGAAATAGCCTCTATTCAACGGCTATGAGAGCTCAGAACAAAAGACTTCAACGCGCCAACGCGTCGCACATCTGCTTCTAACGGTTCCGCTATGCTTGCCGAATATTTCTTGTAATTAAGCTCTAAGTTATTATGCGTAACATTTACAACTGTACTCAAAAATAAGTAAAGTAAAGGTTATTTAATTTACTTAGCACAAAATACGCCATATTTCAATACAATCACACATGTAGGTACTTGAAGTACCTAGTATTCCTAGTACATATTCCTAGTACGTAGAGGTTTAATAGTAATAAGCCCATTCTTAATTAAACAGTTGAGATAATACAGTTTTATCGTGCTTTGATTATAACCTTAAATATATGGTAGATATGGCCGAAGGATTTCGTGAAGTTTGATAGTGTGTGTTGGAGTTTACCTAAGATTTGATTTGAAGTGATTCATATTTTTTTATTACATTTTTGACCTTAAATTATTTCTTTTTAAAACCAGAGCTTCAATAGTCACGAATTATGTCGACGAACAATAGAAATTAAACGTCATCGCAAATAATCAGCGGTAGTATGCGCGGGCGCACACAATGCACCGTCAATTGGCGTAAACAAGGAACGCTCGCCGCCGCCTCCATTACACTATTGTACTTATTTTTTCGAGGTTATTCCTCTAGAACTAAAAAATACTTGTGCTTCTTTGTATCTCTTCGTAGGTAATCAGAATCGTGGCGTGAATGATGAAGCTAATGAGATTTTAAAATCAAGAATTCCTTTCTAAACTAAATTCGATTAGAGCTTTTGAGCCGTTATAATAGCGGTGAGACATTAGATACAATTTATCACAATTCACACAAGTGGTGGACAATGATGGCAGAGTGACGTTTACAATTTCATATAAATATAAACTGCACAATGCTACTGTTAGCGGTCTATCTTTCTGTATTTTTATTTGGCACAAGTCATACGATTTAGCGATTTTTAACTCTTCGTGAATGTTATGTTTGCCTATAAGTGCTTGTCACATTAGATATTGTACTTCTATCGTTTATTAACCCCTAAACATAACATAACATATTTAGTTTGTGCAATTCTAACGGTTTAATGGTTATAATGTTATAGTGTCACAGGCCTTAGTATATAAGTTGATTAATTAAATATGTTTGACGTCCAATTTGTGTTTCCACCACACCCACTTCTTTTCGATTATGTATACAATAAATATATAAAAAGTAACAATCCAATGTGTAATGTAATTACAATTTTCTTAACATCCATAGTAATATAAAAATAATTAAAAATTAATAAAAAGAAAATTGATGTTGCATTTTATTTTTGTTGTAAATATGTATTAGTATGCAGTTGGCAAGCTTTTTTTAATAAATAATGCAATACGTCTATGTATGGGTAAATTTGTGAAATTTTCCTTTATAATCCATTTTAGCTAATATATATTCCATCGCTGTTTGAACAACATTGAATACAATGTTGTTATTGTACCTATACAAAGTTAATAAACTTTAATAATTTATTTCGTGTTCAACTGAATCGCCCATAACTTGCAGTATTCTTTAAAATCAGCTCTATACAGAACAACTTCGCGTTTAACGATTAGGAAGGGATGATCACAAATAAACTGGGGTTCGAGTGCGACGGTTTTTGACAATACACATAACGGTTTCTAATCTCAATAAACGCGTGTTTGCCATAATCAAAATATTAAAATTATAAAGTATTTAGGGTTGTGCCGTATTTTAAATCTTTCTTTGGCTATTTCCCCGAGTATAATGTCGTAGGAGGAATTAAGTAACGTATGCGTTACATACATAATCATTAGTAAAATAGCATTTTACTTTTTATTTCATTAGTACTTCTTATTTTAGTTAACAACTTGACTCATATTTACAGGAAAGGGTACTGCCCTTAAGTGCTTAATACTTTTACCATTTATTAGAATCTAATGAATTTTAATTTGAGTATTATTTTTTGATTACGTACAAATTTACATCACGAAAATTGTTAAGCTTACTTAGACACATAATAATAAAAGTATTCAGTAAATTTAAGAAATTTGTAATTCAATAATCGAGTGATAACCCTATCGTACTTGCAGGTATGTACTCGTACTCGTAGTGTTAATTCTTTTGTGTGCGAGCATGTGCAGGGTGCAATTTTAATTACAGAAGGGCTTTTTATGCTTCAGTTAATTTCAATGAATGTTATGGATTAATAAGATTTATGCGTTACGTTTAAATTCTATAGGGTGTCGGGTAACCCAAACATTTTAGATTCCCATATGATCAAGAGGCGCAGTATTTAAAAGCATTTGTTCAAGACATATGTCAATTATGTAAAAGGAAATTATCGACTATTACATTATCGTTTTCCAAATGTATCCCATAGACTAAATGGTCATAATATACCTTAACAATTTTACTCACAATCATTACCGTACACCCAAAACGAGAGAAAGCATTTGGCCGTGGAACCAGTTTATAAAAATGTTAAAATATAATGCAGGCCGCCATGCACGGCCCGCTCTACAAAGCTAGAGTCATTAATCTAACTGACATCAACAAACTCTGCCGCTATTAAGTTACATAAAAAACGCGTGTTACCATTTCACATGGATAGAATCCATCTACTTACTATAGCCTATTTCAATTTATAACAGCTGAGCCACTGTCCGTTTCATTTTTTCATATTTTATTTTTATTCAAATGTAAATGATTTCCTAGCTATTAATATGATGTCACATTAATTGGGCCGAATGGGCAATTAAATATCTAAGGCTTGAGACTTATACTTGTGAGGATGAATTGGTTATTGCATTTTCATATACATATAAGTTGTCCGCCTACAATAATATAAATAACATTTTTGATGATGCGTGAACTATTAAGTGTTTAAGTCGTAAATCTTTAGCTTAATTCGTAGGAATATCAATGAATGTCGAATGAGCAAATTATTTCTTTAAACGACTTTCCAGTTTAGTATTTGATAACAAAATTGAAAATACATTTAAAAGTTATTGATCCCGAATAAAAGTTATGGCTACCAGTTTTCCGTTTAACTTCATGCATAAAGAAACTCGAATTCAAAATTTTAACTTAAACTTTTAGTCGCGAACGCTATAATTATATTAAATAAGTTCACCTATGCTCCAGACTGGTTACAGAGCGTTTTCATACTCATTACCGGTAAAAGGCCGCAGGTTGGCGAATGCATTACATTCCCTTCGTACAAGAGGGTCCTTATCGTTAGTCGTTACTGCTTCAAGCCCGGCTAAACATGTTGTACCGTGAGGACTTCATTCATGTCCGGCTGACTGTATTGAGCCACATTGGATTAAATTATTATTAACATTAAAATAAATCTACCCGCGATTACGCTGATATTTAATAAGAGTATTTGGCCGTAAATTTATAGGTATATCGTTATGATGAGCGTGCGTGATATCGCAGTCTTTCATTACGCAGAAAGTATGGGTGAAATATCTTAGGTATAAATACAATAATATATCTTACGTGTTGCTTTTTGCTGTAGTTTCTATTTCATTTGAAAGCGAATATAACAAGATCACTGATCTCGATCGTAACCGTTTAGATATTAATGCAAGGACTCATTTAATATAATAATTTATTAGTTACGCAATATAAGTTATCTTAGTTGATATAACTACGTCATTGGTTTGATTAAAATGGTAAAAATATAGATAATATATTGTGTCAATAATATAACGTCTTTAATATTCACAAAATAAATAGCTTAGATGTATTCGTATTGATACTGTTATTAGGACCTATATTTGAAACAGCACGCGTCACTCGCGCGGCTTATTAAATATGTACCTGTTTAGTGGTCATAATGGGGACAAATTATATGAAATGAATATTATGTGTTTTTGCTGCCAGACATTCGTAACCATAATCGTTACGTTTAGGCTTGCACGTGTAGCAGGATTATTGAATGGTATTCCATCTAGGAACTTGAAAGAGCTAGAAATTTACAAATGTTTAAAATTTGAGCTTAAAGCCTCAAGTGTTAAGGTAATAAAACAAAAACAGGATGCTTTCGAAATAGCGGGGCTTAGCGATGTTCCTGAGTCGTGGGAGCCAGGTAATAACGCGTTATGCTCCGTCGGTCCTCCCTTCGCCCTGCACCTGTAGTCACGCTTAACTGCTCTGGCACTTGTCTACTACTAATTTCAATCTTTATCACATAATCCATTGTTTATTTCCGTTATAAATATCAGTTGCTATAGTTTAGAGATGCTAAAATACCGTTAAGTCTGAGTACAACATCATCATTAATTCCTTTAACCTAACAATGGGACAGGCGCATTTCTGTATCTGTTATAGATTATTATAATTTATAATTATAACTTAACCTAATAGTTAGTATTTGACAATATTCCTAACCTACATATGAATAATAATAATGATTAAAAATTAATATAGAGAAAACACAAATTAAAAATTAGTCCCTGTGGCAACGTACCTTTAACGCGTGTGTTTGTGGAGTTTTCATTGTTAATTGTTTTAAAAATGTATATGTAACATAATATAAAATACAATTTTTCCTTTAAATAGATATAATTTTCGCTTTCAAACTTTGCTCAGAAGCACACCGATATCCATTTGACAATTGAATAGGACTATCTCTAACTTCAGTGCATGAATGCTTTGGCAAATGTAACTTCTCTTAATTTTTTTTATGCGAAGCAAAGTGAAACGATTTGCGGTGAATGGCAGGTAGTGACATCGCGACAAACTCGCACTCTAGTCGTATTTCGCACTCGATTTCTAATAATCGATGATTTCCTTGTTCAGCGCATTTCTACAGTAATTAAGGCGAAACCAGAATATACTTAATTTCCTTATAATTAAAATTTGATTCATAATTATGAAATTACACTTAAAACAAAGTAGCTCCTGTCCCCTATATATTATGATAGGACCCCATACTTGATTTACAAGAAATTTCTCTTTTGATGCACGCTGTTTGAATAAAAAAAATAATATCAAACCAAACAGCCCCATCGCAGCATCGCCGGACCGGTTTGTGTATTGTTATCGGTATCATGAAAATTTGTTACTTTAGCTTGTCCGAAAAAGTAATTCTTAACATTTTGAAACTCAATTTGAAAGCGGTCAGCAATCTTGTAGATACTTTGTAAAATCTATCTATCATTATTTGTATACCTGTACTGATTGCTTAAACGGAAAATGTGGTTTTAGACAAAAATTTATGGTTTCATTGTGTGGCGAGATTTATGAGTGTGAGAGACTTATTTGGACACTTAGCGTGTTTTATTATTGTCAAACAATGTTGTTTGAGTTTGGTGAGAAACGGTCACAGTTATCCGAACATTATGATTCAATAATAACTAGCCTTTAAAATTCATTACCTTTCCAAGAATAATTGTTTTCTACATTAGGATCAACACTTTTAAAATGTTTTCAATTTTGTATTAACACATTATATTAAAAAAAAACAGTAAGTTTAAATTTCCATGTTATTGCATCAAAAGTTACATGTGAATTCAAAAATAACTGTAATGAACTAAAACGTACAAAGATAGCATACATTAAACTGACTAGTTGCAGAGTTATTTCTAAACTATGCTATCTCCCAATATAAGATATTCATTTTGCTTTATGCTCCGTTCCTATCGGTACGTGATGTGATGTTTTAGAACAATTCTTCAATCTGAACAAGTAGTTTCTTAGGGAAGCTCGACGCTCGTTCAATTAAACTTTTCAGCTTTGCAATGTTCGTATAGATAGACGGGCATTAATTAATGCACGCGGTTTTGTAGAGACAAAGTATACGATTAAGTAGACGTCGCCAAGGTACACATATCGTAGATAATTTGCGACAACCGTCAATTGACAAGGCACGAGTGCCTCATCACGTGGCGATAACGCCTTATTGATGGGATGTGAGTTGTAACGGGCGCGGGTAATTAAGCTATCTAGCCGGAAATGGTTTAGTAAACGACGTGTTTTCACTGCTATGAAAAACGACATTAATTAATACTAACCATTTTTTAAAGACTATTTACTTTTAATGTAATCGGAAACTATCCTATTGGTAAATTATAAAAAACTTATTCGAGTTACATGATTATAATTGCCTCAAGGGCTTTACATAACAAAAACTCGTTGGCCTTCAATCATTGAAAGAAATATAAAAATTATCACATTCAAATGTCCGGAATCGCCCACGTCTCTAGAAGTTGCTGTTAAAGAACTCCAAGTTACCATAATAGGCGAGGTGTCCTAGGTAATCAGATAAACATTACCTACCTGTGACACTCCATTTGCCCATTCAATGTAAATTTTGTAGAAACTTGGTGAATATGATTATATATATAATTGTGTGTCTTAACGTATTCAATTTTGGCTTATAAGAGCCGTTTGCCTAAGTCTCGGCTCCGAACTTTACCCCAAATTATTTCTAGGTATATTACCACTGTCCCATTCTAACAATACTGTTTATTTTAAAAATTTAATTACGTATAAAGTTTGGTAGTTCCCATGAAGCTGAGTCATATACAGAATAGCGTGTAATATGAGGTGTTGTGAAGTAATTATTAAATTAAACGTTTTCCACGAGTTGTGTAACAAATGGCGGTCTTAGCTGCCTACTTGGGCATTGTGTAAGGTTTGATGTGTTCAGCAATTATAGGCATTACGCTGTATCGTTTGTTGTGTGTAGCGTCGGTTCCGTACTACCTATGGCATTAATGTTATACCTGACTACTTATTAGACACATCATATAAAAAAATTAATCTAAACATGGGTTTATCTATCTATATATATAAAAATGAATCCCTATTTCCCTTGGTCACGGCATCACGCGTGAACGGCTTGACCGATTTCGGTAATTCTTTTTTTGTTGTGTTTGTTATTGTCAGAAGGTCTTATGAAAGAAAAAAATATGAAAATTGCGCGGAAAATTTACGAATACTTAAGCACCATATTAAAAAGTAATCCTGACACGATAGCAAATTTTTTTTTCAGTGCATATCGCTTTTACAATTCAAAGGTTTTTGTGGTAACCTTATGGCGTTTGACATAACATTGCCAGAATGCGTGCTGCAAATATCGTCAAAGAGGATATAAAAAAAATCGTTTAAAACAAATCCACTTCCATCGGAGTTATTATAATTATAAAATACTAATAATAGATGTATTTTAAGGTTGTTGGTAACAAAACTATTTATATACGCGCCAAAATAAACAAACAAAGAATGTTGTATATCATATAATATTTTTTTGGTTAATTATACCAATTCGAAATAAATATTCGTAGTTAAGACAGGACAACGTCTGTCGGGTCTGTCTTAGTCTTAGTTTATCAGTCTTATCAATAAGATTTAATCCTGCTATAAGTATTAAAATCGATAATAACTGCTCTTTTGCAGAAGTTTTTATTAAAAATAAAAATAATTTTATTTTATATATTAATATATGACGTTAGATGTTATCCTAAAAAGTATGTGTTACCTTATTCAGGTTCCATGAGTGTGGAGAGTGGTGAAGATGTCCGCGGTGATGAGCACGCTCTCCATGATCAGCGGTGGTCGGCGAGCTCACAGGAAACTTGCCAGGTATTATTAAATTAGATTTGTTATTCATCAACGGTTACAATGGCACAACCAAATTTGATGCAAATAAATATGTATTGGTATGTAGGTAATTGGATTTGTCAAAGTATTACTACTTATTGGTAGATTGTCTTTTTGAAACAGAACCAATCGTATTGAAATACCGATAAGTAAGCGAAAAGAAAAAATAATTAAAATCAATCTTCTCACTTTTATAATATTGTAATTGGCAGATTTTATCTACCTTATAAATATGAAGAGACTCTGTTTGTATGTATATTTGTTTGATCAAAAATTACTGAACTATTTTTATAAACTCTTAGAATATCCATTAAATTTTATCCATTTATTGCAGTCGCAAGTCGGGTCAATATTCTGATGCGGGCGAGGATCGCACGCAACATGACCTCAGCAAGCAGCAACGATCGACGTCTCTAGTAAGACATTTAAAAACAATAATACAAGACACACAATTTCAAATTAACCTTTAACTCTGCTACACCTCAATTTAAAAATATATCTTTTAGAGAAATGTTTAATTTCATAATTAGGCATGTACTAGTAGTACTACATTAATTATACTTCATAATATGCATGCATGCAGTCCTTACGTAGAACCTGCGATTGATAATAATTGCTATAGAAATGTGAAATTCTCCGTACCGCATATCGACAAATGCCGTCCACAGACAAGAATGGTCATGCAATGCTTCCTAGTTTCACACGTGCTTCTGCAAAAAACTAATTACTATCTAAAAGTAGCAAACGCCACTGTGTAGAACATAGATGTATATGTGTAATTGATGTATATTTTTAAAGTAGGAAACTGGAAAGACGTTTGTTTTTATGTATTTTGAATACGAATTGTCTTGCAGTGAAATGCCGAAACAGAGCACAAAGCGAAAGTACAAGGGAGCTTTGTGGTTGTACTTAAACATTAATTAACATAACTATGAAGTGGTCTGTTTGTTGCAGCAAGCCCTGGAGACAGGAGGGGTCGTCAACCTTGATAATCTGGAGGCCAAGGTATTATTTCAACAATTTAATTACAATATAATTTTTTAGGAAAGATTCATAGTAATCACAATAAAAAACATCTTCTGAAAAACTCGTATCATGCTTGTGCTGATAACAAATTTGATTCAAATAAAATAAAGGGTGCGTGTACTTATGTACGCGCGTAATAAGTTATACTTCTTTGCCTTTCTTTATATTTTTTAAATACAATTAATTAATTATTAATATTTAACGTAAACAATTTAATAATATTTTGTATATTATTCAATTATTAATTAATATTAACAACAATTATAATTATTATTTATTATTTTATTATTCATTCAATTTAATAACTTGGTATGTTTCATAACCTTTTAACTAAGTAACAATAGGTCTTTGTGAAAAAGCTTGCTAAATTTCTTTGAAAAAATAATTAAAACTCCTTTATTTGTTTAAAAGGTAAATGTCATTATGGTCATTCAAAATTCATGGCATAGCTGCTAACTTCACGCATATTCTATTTCTTTTTACTTGTAGATTGTCTTATTCCCATCGCGCTCGCGCACGCTATAATCACACTGACAACTTTGTGTCTCAGGTGCGCGCGCATCGTAAAATTTTACTCTCATCAGTTTTTCATAACGCGCCTAAAGAAGTATAACTTCAAAAACTAATTTAACAAAGGGCGTGTTGTATTATCGTACCTAATACAGATAATCAAACACAGTGTATGCCTAGTGGCTTCAGCGTTTGACTCTCATCCCTGAGATCGTAGGTTCGATCCCCGGCTCTGCACCAATGGACTTTCTGTCTATATGCGCATCTAACATTCGCTCGGTCATAGCATCATGAGAAAACCGGCTTGCCTTAAACCCAAAAATTCAACGGCGTGATCGCCTACTTGCTCATTAGATTGACAAATGATTATGAAACAGATTCAGAAATCTGAAGCCCAAGCCCAAAAAGGTTGTAGCGCCGCTTATTTATTTATTTTATTGATACAGATAAGCTAGTTCAAAGCTGGGTTGACAGCATGGTTCTCAAGATAACTAAGTACTGATTGTATCTTTATGTAATTGTTTATACTCTGTAGCGACGCACTAAACACTGCGAGACTAATTGCATACTCTCTGCAAAACTAATGTCTAATATACGGTTCTCATCCGTTGATTAAAGTTCTGATTACCATATCTGTTTTAATACGGGACTTGTGATTGTTTTTATTGTTTACAATACACTGCTTAGTTAATGTCTAATCTTTGAATTAAAATAAAGTTAAAAATGAATTAACAGTATAATGTAAATAATTTCATTAAATCTATTTGATCTATAACATTAATATGGTAGATACAGTGGTGGTCAACCGGCCTAGGACCAAATATAAGAACTAACCCTATAATTTCCTTTTTAAATGCATAAAAAGCGGTTAAGTAAAGCCTAAGGCTACGTCCATTAGATGCCCGTCCATTAATTTATTAATGAACATCATCAATCTTAACGGAAAAAGTGAAGCTGAATTGAATTACAATAACCTGAGTTTTTTTTACATAAAATGTGGTTCGCACCATTGTTGCTGGGTCTTCCGTATTTCTATTTGACAGAACACGAAGTTAAGATACAGCATAATATTTTTGATTTATAAAAGTGAGAAATCACAATATAATAGAATTATTGAGTAAATATGAAGTTATGATACAAAAAAATTAGTTTACTTCAACAAAAATAAGTTTTTGTGTTTGTACTAAACGAATTTTTCACCTTTGAAAATGGAGATGTTAACTTGAATATAAAACGGCTTTATGAATAATAATGGCTGAAATCCTGCACTTGCAGCGAATGCATATGACGTGTATTTAATTACATTATTACTTAGATTATATTGTTAAATATTTCTGAAAATAACAAGCTCTTAGGACGAAATGTCTTTATTAAAGGTTGCTAAGCTTTAATGTAGTCAATAGACGTGCAAGTTATGTAAATAATTTTAATTTGCATAATATAAGACGTGGAAAACTGGAAAGTATGAATGCCGCTTGTATATTTTATAAGGGGATCAAAAGTAAAAGTAGTTAATAGTAATCGTTAATTGAGTTCTGTTCGACGGTCCTAGGATGCACTAAGTCCTAGCAAGATATAGACGGTTCCTTTTCTATTACCATAGACACTAACAACTGCGCAACACCGCGTTGAGTGTTCTATAACATGCCACCTAAATGTATCAGCGGTAATTTTGAATGTTTATGATATTCCCTTAAATAACATAGTGTTACATTGTGCACTCTGCTCAAAGATAACCTGTTTACACCTCGCGATCGCCTCACAACTTAATGATTCGCGTAAATTCCACACTTTAAAACCCCATGCCAGCTTATATATTAGGAACGAGAAAGCATACAGTTTTGAAATTATAAGTATTATAAAATTTATGAATATAACCTACAGTACGCACATATAATAGGTAGATGATAAAAATCAAGGCTGTATCTTCCCACATATTGTGCTTAACAATTAGATTACAATCCGCAAATGCAATTTCCGCAAATAAGTTGTGCAATGTGCAATCTTTCAATCTAAGATAGAAGAGAGAAGTGTGAAAGATGTAATTCAAATCTAACTGGGTAGTCGGGAAGCGGTTCTTTTTTCTGTGTAAAATACGTTTCCCTACATGTGTAATGTGTATGGAACAACATAATTATACTATTATATGTTAATGTACCATGATATTACGTCTACAAAACCGTTGTTCAAAACAGATTTGAAGTGTTTTTTCAATTTATTTAAATTTCCTCAGGCTTCGTAACTTTCCCAAAGTACCTACTTTTCGTTAATTTATGAGACGTAAAAGATTATACACAATGGACCACTTATAGATCTGCCGTACGCAGCAAATAGATGATTTCTTAAAAATTTCCACAGATAGTGAAACTTTTGATTATACATATTTAATTCCAGACAGGTATAGCATTTACTAAATTAAGTGATGGTGGAAGTTGGAAATGTTATTATAGCCTTCCTGCGCACGCTTCGATTCACACGACTGGCCCTCGTTACTTTTGGATATATTATTTTAAAAATTACAAATATTAATGTAATTCTTTGTTATTTCATTCATTATTTATATTAATATTCATTTTTAATTAATACAGTATTGATTTGGTAAGCGTAGATATTCTTATGTCGTCTTCAAACAAAGAGAATTTATTTCTCAATATTTTGTTGTTTCTCAACGTTCAAATATATATCTTATCAGCTTAATTGAACAATGATGAAGTAATCGAACTGCTACCTCGCTGTCTCTTAGTCAAAAGGCGTAAAAGCAATTAGTCATGTCTGCTCACTCACGGCTCACTTCTGTGAGCACCAGACGATTGATGCGCTTAAAGATCGCAAAAACAAGTAAGACCGGCTCTATCAATCCATTTTAATCTATCACGATCACCGCCTTTTATCATGTATGTCATTTTAATTATCCTTTGCATGCAGTCACAATACAGGATAACTCGGACGTTTTGTATCGTTAAATTTATAGCAAATAGAATTAAACGCAAATGAGTAATTGTTTGGTAAAGGGGGTCCCTTCAGGTAAAGATTTCAGATGTTCTTTATTTGAAGTTTCATCCACAAAGATGATGATATGATGTTTTATCGACAAATTAACAGATGATATGCCATGCATTTGTATTTTCACTTTTTTTTCTATGCACGATGGTGAATTATTTATATCGTTTAGATGGCCAGCATCGAGGTGTCATTGGGCGGGTCCCGGCGACGCAGCGCGGGCGCACGCGACTCTACACGCGAGTTGGAAGTATTGCGTGGAGCTCTTGCTGACAAAGACACCTTGATACATAAGTATGTCAGTTGGACTTGTGAATACGGTTTTTTTAATGCATCTATAATATTTATTTTTTGATTAGTCTCAAAAGGCAACTGAGTGCATCATTAAGTGCAGCCCGCTTAGCAACTGAAGCTGTATCACCAAAGCCTCTGAGAAATTCTGAAGAAAGCCCTGCATCTATATCTGCGGATGAAAAGCGAGCCCTGGAAGAAAGGGCGGCCACAGTGCGTGCAGAGCTTGACGCCAGGCGAGCCAACATACAAGAGTTGCGGAGACGGCTTGAAAAGACACATGTCACGGAGTAAGTTAGTAAACATACAGCTGTGTACTAAGAAAAAGTGTATGGTCTTTGGCGAGCCTTTCGCTGCACTCACATTTTGCTATATTCTATTACAGATACCGGCAAACATATTGAACATTAAACAGGGAGTGGGGGAAAGTTTGCGCAGCGCGGGACACAAACGTCAACTGATTTATATCAATAACGGGATGGACACGTCACTCTCCCACCGCCCACCCTCCCAGTGATACCAAAAAATGGCTTCTGCGCAGGCAAGGACATTTGTTCAAGATGTTTGCCGGTATCTGTGGAAGACATCAATGAGCGAAAGGTCTCGATAGTTACATTTATATTAGAAACTTTGTCGAGGGAGTAAAAAATATATTAATCAATAGTAACATCGACACGCGGATCGAGCAAGCGGAATTGCAATACCAAGTGGGACGAGAGGAGTTGGAGCTGCTCACTCTGGGGGAGCAAGCGCGGGCTCTCTCTTTGCTTATTGAACGAGCGGACCTTACCAACCAAACACTTTACAGGTACGCCCCTTAATCTTAGGTAACAGTGAGATGAGTAACATTACATAATTACATCACTTTACATACAATAACATTACCACATTTTCTCAACACTGCCAAAATCGTGTAAATTGGAGCGATCAAGCATTTAATCACTTAAATCATCTAATACAAATCGACTGCACGAGTACAAACTGACATTGTAATAATACACTAAATTAATAATAATACGTTTATTATATTCATGTTTAATTTTTACAAAATTAATTTGTCATTAGATATTGAAAATGACATTGTGTTAGTTATTCAAATATGACTAGCTATTAATCTCGCTCACCTTTAATTTTCCGATTGTGTGTTTAAGCTGCGGTGTCAATGACCCATTTGAAATATTTAGCTAGTTATAAGCAATTTCGACAGTATCCACCTATTGTTCTGTGGGCGGAGCACGTTTCTAATCTAATCGCCGTACCGGGTTATCTTGGGAAAATCTTACCAATGCAGGTCACTATATCAATAGAGGAAAGTCGAAATCTTAAGTATCAATTTATGTTCAAAATGCGAAAGCCGGAATAGACTCCGATTAGGTTTTTCATCTTACATGTACTTATATTTTAATTTTATCTTCCAATTGAAGATAATTCCGGAGATCGTACAAGTCGATTTATCCATGTTAATTTATACCTATATTAAATACAGTTTTATTATTATTTTCTTATGTAGCCAAATTCACATGTCAAGGATCATCATGCTCGCTTAAATTCAAATTCAAATTCAAAAATCATTTATTCACGTAGGTAACACAATGTACACTTGTGATGCGTCATTAAAGAAATCCATATTAATGCTTCTAATTTTACATTTACTGCCAGTTCTCAAATCAAGGGCGTAGAACGGAAGAGAAGAACTGGCAATAAACTGTCCGCCACTCTTTTTATTCGCCATGTTTTTTTTTTTTACACAATCTTTGTAAGGAGCTGCAACCATTACACCATGTTCCACATGACATCTTAAGTAATTAATAATAATAACATAAATTAAAAACAAAAGACTTGTCCCCTATCAGCAGGAGGTATGGTGAAATAGGAGCACGCACTTACATTCTAGTGGGAACAACACGCAAACACATAGTCGAAATAATTAACATCACCGCATACACGAATTCAAGTACGACCAGTCACCACAAGTAGCACCCGTTCACGAGTATGACGCATGGCCAGCCATCGGCCCCCTCGCCATATTTTAGGCAGAGAGACAACCCGACGCATGGACGCCGCCACAAGCAATGACATTTAAGCGAGCATGACGATCCTTGAAATGTGGACTTGGCTACATAAGAAAATAATAATAGTACTGAAATAATTGGATACCACATGGATCACATTTTTACCAAAATGAAAAGAAAAAACGTTAAGCACAGCTACTAATTTATCATAACATTCATTTCTCTATTTTTTGTGGGAGTAATCTTTGGACTTGACATTCCATAAACACTCACACTGTCTATATTATGTGTTAATAAAGTCTTCTATAGCGCTTTTGGAATTTACTCGCAAATCCATTTCTCTTAAAATCACGTGTTTCAATCACGATAAACAATACCGGACTGACGCTCGCCTCGTGCCACTCGCAGTCACGTACACACGTTCGAGTCAAGACTGACGGCTCGCTTCGAGTATGTTCGAAGGAAATTACTTTCATTTAATTCCATCGAGCCGGCTCGGTGCGAGCCTTCGAGCTGTGAGTTTTGCGATCCACACGTTGATTTTGACTCGACTTCGAGTTAAACTATCGAGTAATACCGTATGTGAGTACTGACCTTAAGAATAAATGATTTTGACTTTTGACAATAAACAAAAAAGCAGTGCATGCAACCAAAGGCATTGCGATCAATATGTGAAGACATGTTAACAATGCCTAAGCTGACACTCTGGCAGCTTCTTGCTCCATACTGGGTATTCCAGACTACAAACTAAACCAGAGTTTAATTAATAAAAAGAAAACGAGAAGAAGTCAGTACGCAGTTTAGAGTGTAGATGATTTTAAATAAAGGTCTGAATCCTGATGGATTACTGAAATACAAAGCAAATGCAATTGGCAATGTCGTTGAGGGCTCCCACGCTCTTCCCATAATAAAAAATGACGCATCATTAACACTAATTACTCTCAAACGACGCTTAAACCACGAGAGATGGATCCAGAAGCATGTGTTATACAACACATAAGTAGCATATGTTTATTGTATGTCATATCATGTATGTTGTTAGATAATAAGATAATAAAGAAAATTAACAATCTACTATATAAAAATAAGTCGGGTTTTCCTTCCTGACGCTATAACTCCAGAACGCACGAACCGATTTCCACGGTTTTGCATTCGTTGGAAAGGTCTCGGGAAAAAATTCAACAGAAAAGCGGAATCACAAAACGAAATGTTACATAAAACGCAGCCATCTGGTGGCGAAACGGAGTTCGCCAAGTTTGCTAGTATATTTCTAAAATAATTTAAAACTTACAATTTTTACCTTCTTTGACAAAGGAAAATTCACAATCTTTTTATGTTTATTATTCAGTTATGTTATGTGCAGAGAAAGAACGATTTGGTTGCCATTGATACGTAAAATTGGCACTGATGAGAACAATTTCAAATGCATCTAAACTAACATTATATAAAAATCACAGCGAAATGCAAAATAAACACGAAAAGAAATGTTATTGGCTTAGCTTTAATAAGTATGTTTGTGTAGGGTTTAAAACAAACTTCGATCGATTATCAAGTCTCTAAATAAAAAAAAAGCTGCGTCTTTAATCGCGCAATCATGGCGCACTGAGGAATAGCAAAAGCTTCTCAGATCTAACATTTAAAGTAGGAATAGATGTATATTTCTAAATGTAATTTAGGAGGCTATCATGTTTCCAACTTCAATTTTATTCCCTTTGGAGTAGAGACTCTTGGGCCGTGGGGTCAAGTGCACAGGCGCTTGTTAAAGATTTAAATTGGCACCTGGTAGATAGTACCGGTGACCGCAGAGCTGGCACTTTCCTGGCTCAACGAATAAGTATCGCAACACTTGTACAGCGAGGAAATGCTGCCAGCGTTAAAGGTACACTGCCACAGGGACCAAACTTTTTAAATTTGTTTTGATTTTCATTTTATTTATTTTTATTATTACTTTATAGGTTAAGAAAATTGTTAATACTGTATTTGTGTAAATAAATATATTTAGGAGGTTTAATTGTTCAGATGTCGGATGGTGACTTATATAAGTTTTTAATTAATTCATACCATTTTAGAAGTAAATTTTTTGATTATCTATTGCCGTGCCGGTCAGTGGCCCTTGAAGCAGGCCGTGCGGCGCGGCCGTGACTCGCGGCAATAAAATACGCCCGCCCGACACGACACCGTGCCCTATCGGTGCAAGCGCATCTAGCTTATAGGGCTTTACATAATAGAACTCCTACAAAACAATTTGAATTAGCTACATTTTAATCTATACAACTGTTAAATTTGACAGTTTTCACACCTCCAATAAGTACCTTAAATTATTATTATTTATTTATTCAGATAAAATTATCCATCATTATGTTAGTCAAAACTTACGGACTAATGTTAGTATATTATTATTAGAAAGCTAAACATAAAAACATATAAACCCATGAAACATTCTATGCATACACTCGTCGATCTGAACCGACAAGTGTACCTAGGCAAAAAATGCTTCATGATAGGCGAAGACAGGTTATCTGCCACAGTCTTCAAGATGCTGTTCCGACAGCCTCTTGAAGCATATTCCATTATTTTACTTCGTTGACTTGTTGTCATCACGTTTTCTAATAGTATGGGAGCCACGCGGGGATTACGGGATTTTGTGTATGATACACTGTAGAGAAACTCCGTTGATCCGTATCGATTATGTATGTAATCAAATAAGAGGGGCAATTTTGCACGTTGTGGTACTCCCACTTTACCTGAGCCCTGTCCATCAAGGTCAAACGTCTACGGCCATCGGATCCGATTAGTAAAATATCGGTCGTTAGATTTTTCCTATACCTATATAACTCGAGCGCGTCAGATTAAGAAAGTTGCAAAATAAGTGTCATCTGAAAATTTTCAAGCGCAGTCAATTTATTTTTATTTAGAAAGAAAGTAGTGCCGATTTGCACAAGTGAAAATAGCATAAATCATTATTAAAGTGTTATGCATGCATTTCGTTTTCAAATCGAACTTAAAATATTAAGATGGTTCCACAGCAGATGATTTTGAACTTTATTCAAATCGTCAGATTAAAGTAAATGCCTCCACATTTAATCTGACGCGCTCGAGCATTCTTTTTGCAGGTAGGTAAGGTCTTTTTTGCATTTACAATACTTGCCCATAACTTTTGAAGAACTACTGGAGTAGGTACTAAGAGTACCTCTAAACATCCCTCACCAATGTCTGACGAGCTCGAATCATTTTCGAAAACCTGTACCCGTTCCTCCAGTGAAAGGGTTTAAACTTTCTTTCTTTTGAGCATCTAACCTTTACTCTGACGGTCGAGTAAATTTTTACCATGTTGGACTCCTACTATTGTCTGGATTAAAACTAAGCAATAAAATCTAAGTATATGATTTTAGCTGATATTAAATAAAACTAAAAATACTAAGGTGTTTTGACGTGACAACCCTACATGAAGAGGCGGGATATCATGTCCAATATAATCTTAATCGACACATGATATCTTATGATGCATGTCGATTTCTATTCTCAAAAGGATAAAATAAATGTAGGAATATTGCGTTTGTATTAAACGATCAGTCATGTGCTTAAATGTGAAAACTGAAAATGGTAAAAGTTATCTCAAATGTCATTTTCAGTACTGTACGAGAGTTAGGAGGCAACGCGACTCTGTTGGCGGCTGAAGCTCGCGAAGGCTCGTGGGGCGCCTCTTCTCGAGGGACTGGAGTAGTCCTCGAATGGGCAAATCATCCCGCGCTCAAAGCGGGTGACAGGTTCGTTTTACCATATTTTGCTATTAATAAATGGATTAGTTTATTTATTATATAGCTTAAAACCTTAAGGCCGATTTACATTATCTTAGTGTTTAGGAGAGTGCTTTAGTACAACTTGAAAGGCAAGTTCTTTAGTGCGTTGCGAGTGAACGTTTACATTTCTTCCAGTAGAGTATCATTCATCAGATAGTGAATAACACAATTTTCTTCTTGCAGGCTGCTAGAAGTAAATGGCAGTAGTGTCCTACAGTGCAGCCTGGAGGAGCTACGCCGAGTGAGCACGTCCGGAGACCCAGCGCGGTTAGTAGCACTGCGCGGACCAACGCACGCCTCACCTGCCTTTACACAGGTACCTTGATTATTTCTATTGATCATTTTCATTCCAGAATAGTATGATTAAGGTGTCCGAGAGCTTTACAGCGTAACGGTCAATGTTGACTTATGTAATTAATAACGCAATTCTCATATCCGTTCAAGAAACTTAAATTTTTAGAACTCGAAGAAAATAAAGAATTTTGTGTTTGGGTTTTGTATTTCAATTCGACTTAATGGGTTTACAGAACGAGGCGGCATCATTGCGATTAGAACTAGAATCTTTAAAGAATTCTGCAGAAGAAGCGGAGAAAGCTAAGGATGGGCTTCGGAGTGACAACACGCGACTCACGCACCGGATATCCTACCTCGAAGAGCAGGTCGCCGAGTTGCTGGCGAGACATACACAGGTTTAATAAAATATTATTATATATACGGACATAAGTATTATATTATGTTTTTATTTACGATTTACTTAACAATAAAGCCAAAAAGTAAACACTACGTCGTTTATTTTTAGTTACGCCCTGGCAGTAGCAACGACAACTGCATCACGGTCAATAAAACAAAGAAGAACGTCACCAACATCAATATCACATCTGAGCCGCAAACGGCAAGACAAAGTATGAAATCAGAAGTGCAAGTGTTTCAGAAGGGTCCCGACATCACGGCAATCGTGGCCAAGTTGCCAGGCCTGGATGGCTCCGAGGCGAACCTGCCCGTGATGCGGCCGCGGTCCAACGCCTCCGGGGCCTCTTCTCGACTGGCGCCCTCCCCGCGGACCTCCCCCGCGCCTCATCCTCGCTCCCACAGCTCGCACAGTCTCGAGCATCGCGCCGGCCGAATGAGACACTCGCTCTCCCACCACTGCATACACGCAGAAGACTACGGCACCGAGACCGATGCCGCCATCCGAATGATCGAGCGCAATCAGAGACACATGGAGAAGCAGCGCCTCAAAACCGACAAACTGAGTCGTTCCAAAACCGAACAACACTTTAGGTCCGACGGCGACATCGACAGATCGGATTCGGACACCCGGCGAGACATTAAGAAGGCGGCAGAAAGGATAGAAGAGAGCATAAAAAAGACCAACTGGGCCGAAAGAAAAACTTTGTCAATAATCGAGCAACTCAAACGCTCGCAACGATTACGGAAATTGAAAAAGAACGAAAGCTCCGAAGACATCCAGATAGAATCGCATTACTCGTATAACAGAATAGACGGGAAGGTTATCGAAAATGCTCATAAATCGAGTCGGAGGACGTCCAAAGCTTACTCTAGGAGTGCAAAGTCTTCAGAATTCGAATCGGAATCGGATTTCCCCAACGACATCTATAGCAGCTCACCGCGATTGGATTACGGGTCGGAGAGTTGTTCCAGGTTAAGCCACTACAAGAAAAACGACGAGAGAAGGGACGACACCAAGCGGCCGACCCCGCCGCGCAAACCTCTGAGGCTGTCGCTGCATAAAGCCAAAAGTGCACACTCCTTGATGAACGGAAGCGAAACGGAGCGGAGTAGACCGCCGTCGGTCGTAGAGGCCCAGGAGATCACCAAGAGACCGGTGAAGAGAAGTCACGGAGCGGACAAGAGCAGGGACAGGGTCCGAGACGGCGGGAGAGCCACTCCTCGGCCTTCGAGGAAGGTGCTCAACGGTCTGACTCCCGCGGCGGACGACTTTTATCCCGACAATCACGCGCCGCGACGGCTCAACGGACAAGCACGCTCCGACAGGTGGTGCTAGCCGCTACGCACCACCGCGGTGGCGTCTTCGGCTACGAGGCTCCCACTAGTGTTTGTACATATCTAGTTTAACTTTGCACCCACCGCAAATACTCACTTACCGTATAAACTCGTATTTATTAATAAAAATACTGTTAAGAATAATTATTTATTAGAACGCTGATTACATAGAATTAATATTAGTAAGATATGAAACAAAGATACCGTTAACAAAGTTATACATATTTAAAGTGCGAATAAAACAAATGACTTTTGCCCAACTTCCATTTTGTTTAAGGAACAACATTCGTGTTGCTTCGACGAAATATACGCGGCGCATAAAAGCAAAACGTAATTCTATCAGACATTACAATAGTACATCATAAATGAGCAACATCGACTTAAACAACCTATTTATTATTAAGTTTTTTCATAATTAAAGGAATATTTGTAACGCGTGTATCGAGAAGTAAAAGCGACTAGAATTCGAACATTTATCGTACATTGTAGTCGCACTCAAACGTTGCTTCCCCTACGCTCGCAGTCTTTAATCAATATATTATCTTAAACGCATATAAAACACTGTATTAATTAAAAATAAAGTCTCAATATCTCTTGCTTTTTAACATATTTGCCAATTTTTCAAACGGCGCAGTGTTTTTGTTATTCCGAGATATATTTACACGTGCGGACGCCCGGGTCGATCGAAGATCGACGCACGCATACCTAACGATCGACAGAATTTTCTTCACTTAACAACTACACGAAACGCGAATCTATTACGAGTTTGTGATGTACGAAATGATTAAATTTATATTCGCTAATCGACGTTCAACAATTTTTTCATAACTTCTATTCCAAAAGTTAACACAACTTCGAAACGGCTTTAGAGCCATCGTTTTAAGACACTGTATGAAATCGTAACGAATGAGACGTCGGTCCGCCGCTAGAATTGGTAGGAGCGACCCCAGTTCACGAACCTGAAAGAGAAGGGAAGAGGTTAGTGGCAAAATGGCATTTGATAAGGAATGGCGATGAATGGTAATAATTGAGGCGAGTTACATCTTGAGCGGATGGGGCAGCGGCAGAGCGGCCACGGCCTGCTTCACGGTGAGCCCCATCTCCCGGTGCCGAGCCTCCGAGGACTTGCGTCGAGCGCGCCTCTCCTCCGACGCCTGGTCTTCCTCCACGGACGAATCGTAGTCGCGATCTGACATTAAAAGGAACAATCGGGAACCGTTATTCAGAGCTACGTAACTAAATATTTCCTTTGTTAGTTTAAGACCGAGTCGAGTCAAAATCATTTATTCATTTAGGTAACACAATGTACACTTATTAACGTCAAAAATAAATATACATATATATATTAATGCTAATGATGCTTCTAATATTAAATGTTTTATTTAACACAATGTTTGTAAGGAGCTGCAACCATTACACCATGTTCCACATGACATCTTAAGTAATAAATAATAATAAAATAAATTAACAACAAAATTTGTCCTCTATCAGCTGAAGGCACGGTGAAATAGGAGCATGCACTTACTTTCTCGTGGGAACAACACGCAAACACATAGTCGAAATAACTAACATCACCGCAAGAACGACCAGTCACCAAAAGTAGCACCCGTTCACGAGTATGACGCATGGCCAGCCGTCGGCCCCCTCGCCATATTTTAGGGAGAGAGACAACCCGACGCATGGACGCCGCCACATCGACGATCGATGTCCGGGCCTCAGATTTCCCTATTTGTTTTGAGGTCGTTTAATCTGTAAACAGTCACCCTGCCGTGCCCGACAGACACCATCGACTTTTTCGATCCAAGGTATGCCTGTTTCCTCTCGATGATCTCCATCGCCCGAGGTGCGCATGTCGTACACAGAAAATCCATTGGTGCACAACCGGAGTTCGAACCCACGACGTCACGTCGAGAGTCGCACGTTGAAGCACTTGCTAGACACTTCTCTTATATACTTAGGCCGACCTTTACAAAGTGAACTGACATGAACCTGCGACACCGGAGCAAGAGATGTTCAGCCTGGTCCAGCTGTCGGAGTCCGAGCTGCTGTTGCTCTGTGTGGTCTCTTCGGCGCTGCCGGAGTTCTCACCGATGCCGCTGTCCAGCTTCTGCCTTTTAGCCTTGCTTTTGTGTACTCCATTATTATCCTCCTAAAATTGAAATACACCCTAATGATAGGCTAAGGGCTAGAAACTAACATAACCTAACGTAGGACGACATATATTTAAAATCTTATTTTATTTATTTTTATTTTTATTGGACAATTCACACCAATCGACCTAGTCCCATGCTAAGCTGGTGAAGCTCGTGTTATGGGTACTAGGCAACGGATATACATACATATTATAGATAGATAGACATATAAATACATATTTAAACACCCAAGACCCTAAGCACGACACCAAATGCTCATCACATCGATGTTCGTCTCAGCCGGGGATCGAAGATCCTCACCACAGGGTGCTTAAGCTCCTGCCACTCCATGTCAGTCGAGGGCCCGGCCTCCTGGGAAGTGTCTTCAGGGCAAGTGTCGTCGGTCCCGGCAGGCTCCTCATCCTGAAGAAACAGAAGAAACAAATAGTTTCACAGTTAGAAGCAAAAAAACTAGAGAAGGCGGAGAACTTACATCGTCAGACTCGCTGCTGCTGACCTCGCAGTCATTTCTTTGCTCATCTTCAACTTTCGACGTTGAAGCTTTCGCTATTCCCGTGTTCCTGAATGGTTTCTTGCCGAGCCTCTTCAGCTTGGCCAACGTCCTCGACAGCCTAGCCCAATGCCGCTTATTCTTAGCTTTGGGATCGTCCACGGAGGAGCTATCGCTTTGAGGATCGGTTTCGATTTCATCATTGCTGTCTACGACATTTTCAACATCACTCTCTATATCGGCCTCGTCTTTTGCGTCACTGTTACGAGAAGTCTCATCGGAATCTTCTTTTAACTCTCGATTCGAGCGTGAGCCGGTGTCGTCTTCGTTTCCTATACTCTGATCGTAAGTCTCCGTGGTGGGTTCGACGGTTTCGGTGGAGCCGTCCGAGTCGTCGTCGTCGTCCGAGGAATGTGAGGCTCGATCGTGGCGAAATACGTACCCGGTTCCTCTGTCGCTGCCGAAACGCAGGGCTCCGGCCAATCTGTCCTCTCCCATACTAATCACGAGACTGAGGAGCGCATTCATTTCGTTCGCTCCACTCTCGGCGTCCAAGTCGTGAAGGACGTTTAAGTTTTCTGAAATAAATATACGACAACAAATATTACTGAAACAATACACAATCGGCTGAAGCGAAAGAGCGATGTGGAACGTACCATTTTCGGGCGTGGACTCGATGGGTATTATGACTCTTCTCGGTTCCTGGTTGCGTCTGGGGGGGCGGCGCCACGCCTTCTCCCGCAGCTCGGGTCTCCGCTCCAGTGCGCTGTCTCGTAGAGCTTCACGGATACGCGCCCGGGCCAACATCACCAGCCGAGGAGGCTCTATATCGACTTTAATATGGTTCTTTAACTATGGTATCTTTTATTAATAACCAAATGTTACAATGATTCAGCAAACGTTGTATCGTAAAATAATATAAATTAATTCTTACCCAATTTAAAATGTTCTTTTGTATCCTCATCGGTGGGGGCTCTTAGCGTTGCAAAGGAAACACTCATTAAGCTGTAACTGACAAACTTTGTTTCCGAGACTCTCTTCACTTGCTGTAGTGTGTCATCAATGGGAACGACAAGTATTCCACCTACCTATCAAAACAGGATGACTTTTATGAATAAAAATAGATTACATATATTTTTTATAAATTGTTATCTCAACAGTCTAAAAGTAAAAATATGTTTAAAATTACCTTCAGCAAGTATCTGATATAATTCACATATTTCTCTGGGCACCCAGCACCACAATAAACACGATCATATCCACTCTGCAAGGGTGCTAAATTAAGCCCATTACCTGTGTAAGTGAAAAACAGTAATTGTCATAACATTTCATTTGCAACACAATATACTCAACCATGCGCTTTATCTAATTTATTTCTCCAGAATTAAAAACCAGTTCCGACTTATTCTAAATGACTCTAGACTAATAATTAAAATAATCTTAAAATACCTCTCTTTGTGATGTTAGTTTCTTAGTTAATTTTATTTACAAACAAACAAACACAAAGCAAAAGTTTATATATCTTGTTTTTGAACTGGAACTTTTACAATAACTGTAATTATATTATCACACCAAGATAACATTTATTATAGTCATAGTTGTTTATTGTTTTTAACTCACACATGTACTGATGCAATAAATGATGTAAAAATACACGCAACAAATATCAAATTAACAACAGTGTGTCTATGAAAATTATTATTATCAAAATTTTTATCCTTAATACAATGCAATTATTAGAATTACTATTAGCAGTTTAAGTACATCTCAATAAAATATAAACTTTATTTTTTATAATATGTAGCTGTACCATTTAAATAAATCACAACAAATTCTTAAAATCAGCAAACAGCAGACTACGTAAATTGTCAGCGGTTAAGAATCTATATATATAAAAATGAAACTGTTTTCCGTTGTCACAACATAACATGTAAACGGCTTGACCGATATGTCTGATTTTTTTAAATAATATTCCTTGAAGTACGAGGATGGTTCTTACGGAGAGAAAAATTAATAAAAAAATGAATGAAAAAGTCTAAAAACAACTTTTCTATATTCCCATACAAAATATTTGTAATTATACTTAAAAGTCAATTTGAACTTTAATACCATATCATAGAGTTCAAGTGTTAGTGGAGGGGTTCCGGGAAGGTAAATTTTTATTTTTGACATAATATATTTGTTGTCTTATCAACTTTCTTTTTTTATCTTACTAGCTAGACCGGTGTCCCGAATAGCAGAATAAGTATTTAAAAAAAAATAAAGGCGTTAGGCGGTACGATGTTCACCAGGCCAGCTAGTATATATAAATTTTTTATACTTTTAAAATAAATGTAGTCCAATGTTTACATAATGTAAACAATACGACAGGTAATTATTATTCCATTTATTAATGGTGGCACATAGCCTATAAACCTAAAGTCCTACATTCAATTACCAGGAGAATAATAGTTATTATTTATTAGTAATATAGAAGACTAAACAACTAATAATCTTTGTAAATTTATCAGTAGAGAAAATGCAGTCTTTTAAAATGTATCAATAATGTAGAAAGGGTTTTTATTGTATTTGAAAGTTAAGAACTTTTAACTAAGAAGATAATCTTTTTAAGACTTACCAATAAAGAACTTAGGTTCGCAAAAGTCAAAGTAATCTAGACTTGGTGATTTTTTTATAAATTGTTGTAGCTTAATGGTAGCATAATCCACAGTTGAGGGATGAATTTCTACTCCATGACTGATGCCAGAAGTTCCTAAGATAAGCCCAGCTAAGGTGCTTAGGTATCCTGTCCCTGAGCCAATGTTTAGGAAAGAGAGGCCAGGTCTTAACTCCAATCCCTCCATCACCTCACTAGGGATATAATATTAGTTAAGAGAATTATTATAGTAATGGTGAATTAGACAATTAAAGACATCAAATAGAACTTTTAACATAAAAAATATTATAAAAAAATTTATACAGAAATAATTTATTACAGAAATCTATTTAAAAATTACCTGTAGATACATGGAGATGACATATGAAGTAGGCCATCGCGCCAAGCTAAATCCTTGTAAGCTTGCCGTTTGGCCCCTGGTGTCATGTAATCACCTCGATCCAAAGCTCGAAACACTTTTTCTACCCCCCGAGAACGTATGTAATTTCCACTCACTAAATTGTCTATCAACTCATTGTTATCTCGACCAGCACTTACTGATCCACCCATTTTAAAACTTTGTAAGAAATTTTCTATTTACTCCTTTCCTCAGCGATATTACAAAATTCAATGACGTCACAGTTGTTTTCAAATATTTTTCGAAATAAGACTTGTAACTTGTAAGACCTATCGCTGCCAATCATGTTATTCTTAGTATAATTCACAGATTACTTATTATTAGTAAATAGTGTACATTACGACAATTTTTTTACATTACATTACAATTTACAAAGAATGCAACAGAATGTCAAATGTGACAGAATTTAATACTGAAATAAAATCTATATAAATAAATGAGTCGCCAAAATATTGAGTCCGTATGACTTCTGAACCACTTCACACTTCTTTTTTTTTGGAGTGTTCGTTAATATTAGGACAACTTTTCTAAGAATATTAAAAAACTAATATAAGGCGTATTGCCTGAAAGAGATCTTGAATAAAAGAAAAAATATAGGCGATAGACTGCGTACGTGTCTTACTCTACGACTGAATTTACGAATTACGCCGGTAAAACTGTATGGCACAGCTACGAAAAATACAGTATATATACCCACAATGTGAAACTTAATGACATATTTAGAAGTCTTGCTCGATAGCGGATGAACTTCCGTAAGCACATAGCCGCCGTTCACAAGGAGGCCTTCTTTGGTCCTCTCTCGCCTCTATTTCCTCCGAAATAATAGAAATCACATGTCCCTTAAACATAAGGTGACATTGCACTACGCCTATTGGGGTGGGAAGTTGGAGACAGTTTTGGTGGGAATCGCTGATGGCCTGCTTCTCTGCAAAATCAACGATTCAAAAAACCGAAATACATAGTGTGAATCCGGACCTATCATTTACCGATGATTATTGGCATTCAATCACGGACACGAATTGCTTTTTGGAATGTAAGAAGCAGAAAAGCTTAGATACAATCTGCAAATACTTGGTTTAAACGAAGTGGTTGGTGTACTGCGTACGTCCAAAGGCTGAAGTCTTCTATATTCCGGGAAGGAAAATAAGGATGACGACCGATTGAATACGATTGAATACGGAGTCGCTTCAGACTCCGCAAAGGGAAGTCTTTTGGACTGGAAACCGATCACAGTCCGAAACATTTGGGCCCGTTTCAACTCAAGAGCCCGGAAGATCTCCATTGTGCAGTGTTACTGTCGCACCAACACGTCTGCGGAGAACCCCAGGTATGACGTTGTAACGCACTAAATGCCACACTTAAAGGTATTAAGAAACAAGATATGTATTGTGATCATCATGGGAAGCTTTAACGCAAAGGTTGGAAGCAAAAACACGAAACTTGGAGCACAAAACTAGAATAGTAAACGTTATATAGAGTTTTGCCTGACCATCGGTGGGACACTATTCATCCATAAAGATATACATAATTACACATTGAATTTTGAACTTGATAGCTTTACGAAAAACCAATTTGACCACCTTGCTATCAGTTCGAACTGACGCTCGTCGCTGCTCGATGTCCGAATCCGAAGCAACCAATACGCCTCAAGATTGCGATTGCGCGACCAGCCGGTGCTTCTGGTAGGGCTGGAAGAAAGACGTCACTAAACTGCCGGATCCAGAAATTATTATAGAAGATTTGGATTTATATGACGATGACCTATTTCTGCTGAGCCACAAAAAGGAAAGAAATGCGGAAAATATTCGGATCCAACGTCAAATCTGTGCTGCTCTATGGGTGTGAAACGTGGAAGATCACTAAAGACATCTCGAACCAACTTCAAGTCTTCGTCAACCGTTGTTTTCACCGTATTCTGGGTATCAACTGACCCGAGAAGATCTCTAACGACCAAGTTTGGGAGCACTGCCGAGAAAATTAGCCAGCAGATCAAGCGACGCAAGTAAAAATGGTTAGGCCATACACTTCGAAGAGAGTCCAATTATACCCCCAAGCAGGTGCTTGATTGGAACCCGCAAGGAAAGCGTAAGTGGTGCTGTCCCAAGCAAACCTGGCATTGTACTGGATGATCCAGTTACGATAGCTAACAACAAATTAAAAGCCGCCGCACAGCAAAGCAAATTCAAAATCAGATTCAGATTAGTGTAAAAAACTGCCCTCACCGGGTAAGGCGTGGACTTTTACTTCGTACTTCGCTCACTCCAGTGAGCTTCCTTCCTGCCCTCCAGGCGATTGACCACCCCGTGACGGCCCAAGCCGAAGTTCGAGCCTCGCAGGAGTGAGGAGACGCCCTTACAGTTTACACTAGTCGCGGTAAAACGCCCATTCCGGCCGAGCTAAGCTCGCTAAAACAGGCCGAACTGAGCTGAAAAGACCCTTAAGGCCAACAGCGAGATTCTATACGAAAAGAAAAACAAACTGAGTGAGTGAGATGCTAAGTTATGACAGCTGACAGATTTCGATTCTCACCTCACCATAGATTTTTATGTAAATTAGAATCATGGATGATGGATCAGTCACGAATTGACTCGTTGTGTGAATGATAAGGGAAATTTATCAAGTTTAAAATTAGGATTTTCAAATATAATAATAAAAAATCAAACATATGTGTTTAAGTGTATAAATTTAAGCCCTTTTTGTTTTTCAATCAATCGTGTATAAAAATATCAACGTAGAACAGACTGCGACATATTTAGAGGTCACTTACTGTGTTGTGATTGCGATAAGTTGGGAACTTGTGGAATCGATGTATTTGTGACGTAATAATATTAAAAAGGTGCGCTCTGTTGGTCGACAATGGCAGAAACAAGTGAAGCAAAACCCAGTCCTTCGGCTCCGGGAGGTGATGCTGGCGGAGAGGAAGAGAAACGCGATGAACGAATGTTAGAATGTAACATCTGTCTTGACACGGCTAGAGATGCTGTTGTTAGTATGTGCGGACATCTCTTCTGGTATGTTCTTGATCTATTTAATTTCATTTTTATCAAAGTAATAATAAAAATTAACCATCACAGATGTATTGTTTAATATTCTTGAAATTTTACTTAAACTATAAAATTATTGGAGATTATTAAAAAGACTTAGTAGCAAAATCATTTAACTTTAATAATTTTTCTTTATTTTTATCAAAAGATAAATTAAAGTTTTTTTATAAAGACTTTCAAAGCTTCCGTCATTTTTCATAGCTTAATAGAGCATATTTGCAAGTCATGGTCCTAGAGAACCAAATCTTTGTGGTAATTTACATCATCATTTTATCAGTTGGCCATGTCTGCATCAGTGGCTAGAAACTAGACCAAGCCGACAAGTATGTCCCGTCTGCAAAGCAGCTATCAGCCGAGATAAAGTCATACCTCTGTATGGACGAGGTAATACCAAGCAAGAGGATCCAAGAAATAAGGTTTGTCTTTGAACTAATATAATCTTTTCTAAGCAGGTTCTTAGTTTGTTTACCTTTTGGATGGGAATGAGTGCATTTCGTAAGTAAATATGGCCTCAAGTAAATTTTAGCGTAGTGTTAATAATCATTACTTGAAATATCAGAAAAAGTTGATGTTGAATCATCAACGCCTATTCTAGTTATTATTATTACTACTCTGTGCTTGTATTCCTTTCCAAGTTCAAGTTATAAAAACTACATTCCATATTAAAGGACTTGTATTTATTTAGGTCCCTCCCCGTCCAGCAGGGCAAAGGACAGAACCTGAGAATAATAGTGGATTCCCAGGCTTTAGCTTTGGGGAAGGATTTCACATGTCCTTTGGAATTGGAGCCTTCCCGTTTGGGGTATTTACATCAACATTCAATTTTGGAGACCCAAGGCCTAGTCCTGGTGAGTTAGACTATTCACAAAACTCTTTTCTTGTTAGTTCAGCTTATTTATAACATTTTGCTATAGATGTTACCTTTTCTGTTGAAAGAACTTTGTGCAGGCTAGATTTAGGAAAAACATTGCAATAATAGATCATAATATACACACAGTCAAACAAATTTTAGAAAAGTATAGTGAATATTACAAAACAGTGTATATGGCTTTCATAGATTGCACCGAAGCTTACGAAAGCTCAGAAAACCAAGGAGTTAATTTAATTATATTAACATCATTAAAAAAAAAATATGCTTACTGCAATGCAAGAATACAAACATATGGATACACTTGGAAAGACATTGAAAATCGAAAAAGGTTTCAGACAAGGGGCCCACTGTCTCTCAAGCTATTTTCTGCTGTACTTGTACCAAAAACTGAATGGTACCCTAGAGACGGTAAATGAAAAAGAAGCCGACAACGCAAAAGATGGCAAGATGAACTGGAGAAGAGTCGCAAAGGATAGAGAACAGAGGAAAGTCTTAGAGGAGTCTTTTGCCAAGAGGCACACCAAACTCCAAGATATATCGTAGTGAAAATATATTAAAGATCACAGATCAGAGTTTCGGAATATAAATGCTATATTATTATTATTTTTATAGATGTTGCTTATTAATATTTGCTAGCTATGTGAATATTTTTGCAGCTGAACATATGCCCTTGAAAAACGTCAGAAGCCTTACTGAAAAATAAACAATATTGAGCTCACTCAACTGTAACTAGTGTTTAATGTATAGCAGGGCCAATGCCCATGTGTGAAGCTAAAGTAATATTTCAATTATGTTTTACAAGATATATTTACTTATTAATTTTATAGGAAACAAAATTTTTTAAGTTGAAACAGTCAATTCTCAACTGAGTTTCCTCTGTCTGCTGGAGATCAGGAGCATGATGTGTTTTAATTATTATTCCATTTCATTATCATAGTTAATGAATAACAAAGTTCTTTTGCTTATAAACCTGAGCTCATTATTGAGAGCGCTTGATTTAATCATTGTTGTGGTAACTCAAAATATTTTAAGATTAAACTCAATATATGCAGTCTTATTATCTCTACATACATCGCCTAGAATCTAGCCTGTTCCTTCATTTGGCTGTTTATTTTATAAGTAACTCTATTACCAGCACCTCGGGGCACTGCGCAATATGAAGAGGAGCAGTTTCTATCGAAGATATTCTTATGGGTGGCGATCCTTTTTGTTCTGTGGCTTATTTTCGCATGACCCGAGGGGGCGTGCAGGGAAGTGAAGGCCGGGGGCTACGCCGGCCTCCCCATGGTGCTACACGACTGACTCCGTTACTCATTCATGAAAAGTTCAATTCATCTACGACAAACCATCCGGAAGTATATTATTACGGTGCAAGCTTATTTATTCTACCCGCTGGTAGAAATATAACATCTAGAAATCAACGAAAGCCATCTATCTACCTGTGGGCTAGGTTTGTTCGACATACAATTCTTTGTACCAACTTTTGGAGCTATTTGGTTTCACCATAATATTAAAGACTTCATTTATTCCCTTCTCCATCAATAGGAAAAAATTCTATATTTTTTTAAAGTTACAAGAAACATGTAGAGACATTAAACCACTACATTCAAGTATTTATTTGTCAATTATTTTAATCACCCATATTTTTATTAATTCTAGAATGTATATAAAGTAATATAGTTCAAAATATTATGCAAATTTACAGCCACGAGCCGTGTTTGACGGTGACATTGCCTAAATTAATTTTATTTAATATTTTGAAGAGTTTAAAGCCTTGTCGTTTGACCTTAGGCATTTGATGAACATTTAAAAACATATAGTGATAAGCAAGCGGCACCGAAACATACATCGGTGCACTATTTGCTGATATAAAAATAGTCTATATTGTTATGAATAAAAATAGAATTTACAATATAAATAAATTTAATTTTTTAAATTGACATATTGCCTTTTTAATGTTTTTTGGGTGAAATCATAAGTTTCCTTAATTAGTTTGCATTAAACATTTTTACATAATTTAACATATCTACTTCGACTAAATTATAAGTTTGTTCAATATACATATATAAAAATACGGTTAAAAAAATACTACTACGTAGTTCTTACAAAGTAATATCGTCGATTGTCGCTTTCACTATGATGTGTATTTCAAAAATGTATTCCATACAAATTTAGTAAGAAATATTTATCCTTTTCCTCTCGTAGATCAGTTAAAACAAATCTCATCGAAAAATGATGAAAGTTTTTAGGTAATTAAGACAAGTGATAATTTAATTCGCCAGAATGAGGTAAAAAACGCATTTCTTTGGAAATCTGTAAGACTATTAGATTAGTAAGTGAAGCTTAGTTAGCGCGTCGGCCGGGTTCACAATCCGGGTGTTATATTTCATTTGTACATAATTGGGCATAATTTTATTCTGTAAATAAATTTCATACAAGCCAATGGAAAACTTGTTTTAGATTTGCCTTAACCGTTTCGGTCATTTACCTTGAAACTTATCGACAAAAACCTTAGCTTCCGTGAAAAACGGAAATCCTACTTATTATATATTTTTTTCTTCAATACTTTAGAAATTAAGGCTATAGTTTCAGGGTAGGTCGATGATCATTTTAATTACGTTATATTCAATATTGTTTTTAAGTGTGACCGGTTATTGCAGTGAAGGTGACGCTGATGTCGATGGATGCGATGAATTTATGTGTTTTTGAGCTTAATATTGCATTAGGACAAAATAAGGTATCGGTGTCACCGAATGGCATATTCTAAAAGGCCGGCGTTGACATTGTCAATACTGGCCTTTTAAAACTTCATTGCGAATCAATGTATTTTAATAATAAGCTCAGAAAAGCCATATTTTTATCACTTGAATAAAATTGTATTTATTGTATTGTGGTGGGTCAGTTGACGCCTAATATTATTTTAAGTCTAAGGTTAATTGCAGCATAAAAACTCATTTAAACTATTACTCGTTTCATTATTGCATTTAATGTTATTCATTTCGCGTAGAATTAATGACATACTTGTATATAGTGTTCACTTTGCGAATTGTAATAAAGTTTTATTCAGAGTTTGGTGATTTTTATTATTATATTAATTTTTCAGAAAGAAAAGGAAAACTGGAATCGCACATTTTATTTCAATATAATTATTTTAATATGTACCTCACTTACATTACTAAATATTAATTGAAGAACATAATTCATCAATCTTTTCAAGGTTTCTTCTTAGACAGTCTAAATGAACCAAATCACTGGGTTTGTTAAAAGGCAATATGAGAACTAAAATTTCAATAGAGAAAGTTAAAAGACGTAAACAAAATCATCTGTACCGGTGAAATAATATCGGACTGAATACATTCACTCCGTATGCCCTCACTCTATGCCGTAAATCTTGAGGGTGCGGTCCATGCTGGTGGAGGCGAGATAGTGGGCGTGGTGGCCGAACCGCAGGCCCGTCGCCGACGCGGTGTGCTCGTTGAATACCTACAATTACATTCATTTATTATCAATTTTATTTTATTTATGATTGGCGTGATTAGTGATGTCCACCGCCCGTGGACACTCGCAACGCTCTTTTCTCTAAGGCAGTTTGTAATTGGCAGCCGGTTCCGCAAAGAGATGGTTCCGCGGCAGAAAGGCGCTGCGTTTTGGCTTGTGACAATTTCAACTAAACCGCTCTCGTCTCCCGTTTACGTGTGTGTGAACTGAACACGTGATATTAATTGTTCGGATCTCTTTTCGTAACACATCAGTGAATACCTTGAGCTCCTGCCATTGACGACACAAGTAGACGCGCACGTCGGTCCCGGCCACGCCCAGATACGTGCCGCTGCCGTCGAAGCACAACTCCTACAAGAATAATAACAGTGTAAAGTCGTTTATCAGTGTCAAAATATAGGAATAATATGGTCAAAACGGTACCTTAATGGCGTAACCCTCTTCCAACTGAATAGTCTTGAAGTTCTTAAGTTTCCTCAGATCCCAGAGCTTGACGCAGGAATCCTCGGCGGCCGTGGCCAGGTAGTACCCATTCTCGGAGAAGGATATCGATGTGACGGGTCCCACGTGACCGGGGAAGTTCGCTACGTTGCTCTGCTCTTTTAAGTCCCAGATCTTCACCTGGGAGTTCTCCGTCCCGGTTCCGAAGATCAGCCCGTCGGGATGGAACTGAGCCGTGGTGAGGCTCACGCCGGACGAGTCGCTCACCTGAAGTTATTTAGCTTTTTATCACTACATAGTATAAAACAAAGTCGCTTTCTCTGTTCCTATTAAAGAGGAAGGTTTATATGTATAATAACATCCGTTAAATGGAGAAATACTGTTATTTTTGAGGTTTCTAATGTGATGTCGTAAATAAATACATTTTTTCCGCTTACATTGCAAACGCAGGCGAGATTTATCAAAATAATTTACTAAGTGCTGTACACATTGTAAAGGTCTAGACAAAACTCCGCGATGGAATATGTCTATCTCTTATTATCCATTATCCATACAATAACATTTATACTTTTTACGACAAATAATGGCTAATTTTCAAAGCGATTTTAACCAATACAGCATTAATTCTTATCCAATTAAATACCTTAAATACATTGTTGAATTAATATAGATCTATATGGCCCTTTACAGCATATGATTTAATTGAATATTTTCGGAGATATTACAGATTTAAAAACTGCTGGATGTAGTGTTGCGGCGGTATCGGACAGAATTGAATGAATTTAGTATCAGCATTGCATCCGTGCGAAGCCGGGGCGGGTCGCTAGTTAGGTAATATATTAAGTAACTGTCGATTGATAAAGAATGAAATAGCAAATTGCACGATACCTTAGTGAGCAGAGCGCCGGTCCGGATGTCCGAGAAAGCCCAGTGCTGATCGGTGGACGTCGACAGTACGTAGTCTCCGGTGGGATGTAGCGACAGCCCGGTCACTGGGCCCTCGTGGGACCGGAGGAGTACTGTGGTCTGAGATCTAGCGAACGAGGAATACCCGTGGAGTAGATTCAAATAAATCTATTTAATGTTGTAAATTTTTATGGAGTCACGAAAATATGCAGCGTTTTTGTCGAAGAAAAGGGAGAGAGCGATTGAGACCTATTTGAGAGAGAGTGAGAAGGGCGAATTACCTTATAGAAATTCTATTTTTAATATTTCGATAAGAGAATTTATGAAATATTAGTATTTTATGCAACATAATTTACTGAAATCTCAAATGACGAAATGAAAATTAAAAAAAATAAATATCGTAGAAATAAATTTTTTTTTTTTATTATTTGTATTAATTTTCAACACTTTTAATATTTTAATGACTACTACTACTCAATTTGTTAAATTCCTAACATATATTCCTTTTTCCCTCCCTCAGTCTCGGAAATCTAGTCTTGGATTTGAAAATATGAACGAGACTTAAAAACAAGTTTGCCAAAGAAGTTTCACTTCTGACATGTGTACGCACGCACTTTTTTATTATTTAAATAGTCGATACATACGTAGGTACATTCCAGACGCGGATAGTGTGATCTGGTGATGCGGTGATGACCGTGTCTTCATCCGGATGGTAGATCACCCTAGTCACCTTCTTCGTATGACCCTTCAGTATAGCCACGACCTGTAACACAACCAGGAAGACACCGGTTACTTCGTGCGCTAACTGGGAACCACTCGTTCGAAATAAAATGTATAACGCTGCGACCGTAACCGCAAGTGTGAACGCGTGGTACGGCTGGTAACATTTATTATAAAATGGTGTTTATAATTGATAAATAAATAATTAATGTAATAAGAGTTTGACCGTACCTGCTCCGTATCTTTATTAAAGACTGTAGCATTGCGGTCATTTCCACCAGTCAATATGCGGCTGTGGTCTGAAGGGTTGATGTCCAAGGCCAAAATACCAGGCACACTGGCGGAGTGCAGACCCTGCAAATTCACATATTGCTTAATATCTGAAAACTTAATATGTAAGCTTTAAAACATCCGGCCCTGAACATTCTTTATTTTTCCATAGCAATTGAAATAGAAATACTATACCCTATTAAACTCCTAATGAAGGTAGTAAGTCGAATAAAATATACAATAAACCTACAGGATGTGATGCGAGAGTGAGAAATGATCGAATCTGTTCGGGCGTGACGAGTCCCTCTGGAACGGTCCGACCACGTCTCTTCCTTTCCTGCGTGAGGGCCGTGGCTCGCTCCTGCAGCCGAGAAACCACTTCCGCAGACATACCGATGGCCACTGCCCCCCCGGGGCCAGCCGCCGCTTCAGCCTGAAAAATTTTATTTTTAAATAATACTTCTGTATATATTAATACGTGAAAATTGTACAAAGTAAGATAAATCTTTCTTACGGCATGGGTGGGCTGCGGTGCAACAATACCAGCTTGGGGCTTGAGTGTAGCTAGAGCCTCCCTTGCAGCTGTTACTTCTTTAGTCAACCTAGCGATTACCCGGCAAGCAGCATCATGTTGATATAAGGCATGGCTAAGTTCCTAAACAATAATGAAAGTAAATCTTAATAAAAGTATTGTTTTATCAAACATAACTGATATTGAAAGATTTAAAACTACTTACTATACATGCAGCTGAAATCATAAACTAGTAATACCCTATGAAAGTTTAATTATTTAGTTTTCATATGAACATTCTGTATAAATAAAACAAAAACTACCAGACTGATTAAAAGATTATATTACATATTAACTGTAAAACAAGTGAACTATAAGTGAAAATTATGTTAAACATAAACCAAATAATAAATTAGCTAGATTCATGGGTTGACCAAGAGTTGCTTAATAGTACAAAGGGAAATTTCATTCCTATCGTAGAAAATCTAGCATAAGTTATGTGCCGAGAATAATACCTGTCTAGCTGTCTGAAGTTGCTGCCTCTGAGTAAATGTGTGTAGCATCAGGGCATCCCATTCATCCTGCATGCTTTTAAGTGTTGCAGGGATAGATGTAGCACTTGGAGGTTTTGGTTTCACTATAGGTGGAGCTAACAGGGCAAAAGAGATATCAAGATCAAGAGTACATATATTAGGACATAAAAATTTTGTAGTAACAAAGTAAATATAAACCTGGACAAATGTAGATAACCCGACTTATTTATTGATCTTCACTTACTAACATACAAAATTTTATGACACAAATGTACAAAAAACAATGTTTTAGTGTACTTATTAGTTTGCTATTTTGTAAATATTAGAGTTATCACAAGGCCCAGTTTTTGGGAGTATATATGCATTTATACCTTCTACCACTACAAAAATTTTAAATGTATGAACATTGGAAGTTGATTTGCTATTTTATCTTATATAGGATTTTTTAATATGATCTTCTAATTTTCACATATACAGATTCACTTATGCTTTTTTTCACATTAATAGTGATTTTATATTTTTTAGACAATCTTTGCTAATGTAGACACTGAATTATTGCTCACAACATGTATGCGCCATCACAATAGTGATGTCAACACTTAAGCATTGTTTTGATGTTGATTGCTTAGTCTGACTTTGAGTTTTGTCTACTTGTAATGGTGGTGGGGCCTAGTGTGCATTTATAGATTACTATTTACTGTATTACATATAAATACCTAGTAATGTTGTCACAAGCCCAAAAGCAAATGACAATAATTAAAGAAAGATTTGATATTTAGTTTGTTGAAATTGTAATTAATCTATCAGTAGTTTAGTAAGTGAATTCAGCGTAGGCTGATCTACAATTTATGACATTTGTATAGATAAGATATTTAAGATCAGGGTATAACATCTGTAAGGAATCTTATCTTTGCATCTGTAATTTGTTAGTAATATTTGAAAAAAAATCTGGACTATAGAGGATCTTAGTCAGTACTCTATAATCAGACACTGCATGAAAGAGATTGACAGAATATCATGAGAATTTTTGGTACAAAATTGACTCTATTTATATAGCAAGTATCCTAACACTTGCTACATCTGTGCTGTATAAAAAACCAGATTTGGTAGTACTTACTTTTGATTTCAATTAGGTCTTCTACACTTAATTCTTTACCACTAATTGGATCTACACCATTTTCAATTATATACTTTTCTATGATACGCCTCTCAAAAACCGCGCCGGATGACGGAGACACAACAGGGACTTCGGGTACTTCATTTGAGACTACAAGAAATAGGTTATATTTTTATTGTGTTAAAAAAAATTATTACGTGACGTATTAGACAGAGAAACTTAGTGTCTAAGTGTAAGATTTCATTAAAATACAAATCACTTAATATGTAGCGAAATTATCTTGATATAAGAAACCAAGCTTCAATAATGCCGGTGCGTACAGCTTTAAAAGAATACATACTTGCACAATAAAGAGCCATTTCATATAATTATTAACAATTATATTACAAAACGTTAATTTATGTATACACAGTGTATTTGTAACTTAAAGATAATGTCGGTTTCCAGTAAACTTGATTTACAATTAAGTATTCACTAAACAATTATACATTTCACCCTCACGTTGACATGACATATAGCCACCTGCCACACTGCCACAGGTATTTCAAATTGACGGATAAAGCCACCACAATGTACAGTCTAGAAAAAAATTAGAAAGATATATGGAATATATATAGCGTATTGTTGGTATCTGATAGAATTGCTGGCACGATGCCTTCGACGTTTTTCGGCTATGATAATATATTGTCTTTTGTTAGTAATTTCATATATAATTTACATTCGAAATTAAGACCAATTTTCGAGTCATTTAATTTTTACCTCAAGATGTAATAAATCAATTCTAACGCGTATTGTACAAGTCAAAGTAATTTTGGTCCATCGAGGTTTACTTTTTGTTAAACAGCGCAGTATCATAGCTAAAATCTAAGCCTCAGATTTCTGTATCTGTTTCATGATCATTTGTTTTAATGTAATAGGCAAGTTGGTGATCAGTCTTCTGTGCCTGACGCACGCCCTTGACTTTTTTGGGTCTAAGGCAAGCTGCTTTCCTCACGATGTTTTCCTTAACCGTTCGAGCTAATGTCAAATGCGCACAAAGAAAGAAAGTAAATTGGTGCACAGCCGGGGATCAAACCTACGACCTCAGGAATACTTGTTGATTTTTTCTCGTACTCTTGGGAGCTGGGGGTTTAGTCAAGAAGCCCTAACAGTAGTGTATGTAGAAAGTCGAAAACTAAATTTGTATAAAAATTTGTCGACACGAACTGTCACGTTCATCTTGTCTAGATTCGTTTTAGAAATCGAAGAAGACGTAATCGTCTCACTATAAGCATTCAACAAAAAAAAGGGTGCGCGTAAGAAGTTATACTTCTTCACTTTTGCTAGTATAATTATTTAAACTAATCTGTGCTCTAATATCTGTCTAAAACGGCCATAGTATAGTCTAATAGACCACAAGCCCATGAACAAAAAATACCTGTGAAATGACCCAACCTGAATTACGCTTAGAAGGCTGTTACTATATCTGAAAGTAGCTCTGAGCACTATGCCGTCATTTCTGAGCGGTACATGTGAGTACGTGAGTGAATGGACTTTCTCAGGTACAATGGGGGAATTTCGACTAATTATTAATGTACGGCTTTGTTATAAGTGTATAGATGATTAAAAATAAATGTCGAAAAACCTAGTGCCGTACAAAAGTGATGGTGCCGGAAGTCGGTGCAAATTTTTAATTCGACGACAGTTGCAGAAGCAATATAGGTCATTTATTACTGTACGGCATTTGTGTGATTCCTTTTGGACACATATACAGATACTTTACCCGTAAACGCCGTACATATTCCCAGCGGAGCGGTCGAAAGCCAAGCCTTATAGCCGTTCATTATAAATGGTAACAAATAAAAATATTATGATAAAAAATATATGAAATTTCCGAAATTTAGATGACATTTCAAATGCTCCTAGAGTAATATGGGGAGTAATATTTTCAAAGATTATTGTTATTTTATATGTAACAAATATAAATAAAAAAAAAAACCAGATGCCGTACATTTTACTCCAGATTATTCTTTACAGGTGATAAAAACTTCGACGACGTTTGAGGTGTCCCTTAAGGTCATTAATATTATTTATATTTCTATTATATTTCTAACTAAACAAGATAGAATAGAATTTTGTCTATTTTTCGGTTAAGTTGGTGGGCGTGGCTAATCACTTGACACGTTTGGACAGGCAAAATTTAGTAAAATTTAAGTGAAAAGCATAAGCTGGCGGAGTGATTGCAAAACTATGGCTTTGCTTTCGGCGCTGGAAGCTCAAAAACATATCCAAAACTATTTGTCCGATATGCGTATTCAACAATTAATGAACAGTAGTAGAACCCCTTCGCCAATGAATAATAGTAGCCGTTTTACTCCTTCGCCTTCTTCAAATACGTATTACGTTGAGTCCCCAGAACCTTCACAATCACGCATTGGACCATTCACCATACAATACAGTAAATCCCCAATCAGGAAGAGAAAATCCTATAAAATTTTGTTCTGTGGTCATCCATCTTGAGCGACTAAATAAGTTTAACTAATTATTTAGTATTTTTACGTGTAAACGGATACTTAAAATTAAGTAGCTTGAAATTTAGTTAAGACTTGGCAACTTAATACGTGTAAATCAGCCTTAACAGCTGTTTGTTTACAAACTGTCAACTACAGACACAGTTACTAGTTAGTCAGTAGTCACTAGTCAGTACTCAGTAGTCAGTAGCCTGGTAGCCACTAGCCACATAACCTAGAGCTAATATTGAATTTGACTTGTTAAATACTTAAATTAAAATTAAATCATACAATATAGTTTTAAAAAGACATTCTATATCACCATAAAAGTATGAATAATAATAAATAATAGCCTGCCAAGATGGTTCTTCTTAATAGAATATTGTTCACTGTTAACCACTCTCACGTACGTGGATACTACAGTATCCAAAAAAATAATGGCGGCATCCGTACATGGATACTACAGTATCCAAAACGACAAGTTTAAGAAAATGACATCTAGTTGAAACTGTGGTTAGAAATAAACGTTTTTATCGACGTAGAATGATAGCTTAGAAAACAGTTCACCCAATAAACTACAGATGGCAATGAAATATGATTAGTTCTCTGTAAAAAAAAATTCCAAACTCAATTGACTCGTTCTTGTGAATTTTGGGAACAAGTGTTTCGGAGTTTCAGCAATTATATCGTAAGTACTTTATTTTTATATTATATTTCTTTAATTATCATACATCAAAATAAACTTGAATATATGTACTTTACGGTTATGATAAGATTATATAGTTTTAAATGCTAAATTGAGTTTAATTTCAACTTTAAAATATTTTTGTCAAGGGCAAAATGGCTTCTTAGAAGTTGTTGGCTGATTTTGATGATTTGTTTACGTCTGTTTAGTAAATTAATAGTTAAAAATGAATGTAGAGTCCTTCATAAGCATATTCATGCCTTTTCCAAATAGAAATACATTAAGATGATTTAAGATTCCCAAATAATATTGACGTGTTCCACAGGTTTATCGTTATGGATAGTGCGGTATCCACGGACGTTAGAACAAACGTCATAAATAAGGGTTTGTAGAAACGAAAAAATATGTTTGCAAATTTTTTGTTACGCATGGTGTAATGTGTTTATTTATGTCTCCTGGTTATGATATGATGATGATGGCCGTGGCAGTCGTGGAGACCGCGGGGGACGTGGAAACGGTGGAGAAACGGTGGATTATCATTTACAACTCGAAATCTTATCAAAAATGTCTCATTAAAAATTACAATACTGTTATTCTGTTTTTCATTTAAAAGGAAACGATTGAAACAAATCGAACATACCCTATTTTTTAGTTAGTTAAAAAACTACATGGTGTGTGGCAGACCTTAGATAGGCGGCCATCTTGGCACAAAAAAGTCATAGCGCGCGACTCAAGAGGCTATGGTAATATTACGAGAAGTGGTTGTTTCGTTTTGATTTATTAGCTTACTCAATGTTGATTAAATATAAACATCTTGGCATCTTTTGAAAGGATAATTAGTCTAGTTTTTTGTAAAATTAATCTTATTTCGAAATCGTTTATATTTTTTGCGTAAGGCCTATATCTATAAAAAATTTAAGCATTTTTGCTCAGACTCAAATGTTTAATCCCGTTTTAAGTACTAATTTATTAACATTATCCAATTATTACAAAATGTGTTTTAATCTATATACTTCAACCTATGCTGTAGTATTTTTTTCATAGTTTTAGTTATTATATTTCAACAGATATAATGGTTTTTGTTGCGATGTAGCGGGCGCGGTGCGAGCGGGTCAAAGACGCGCGAGTAGCTGTACGGTTGACGTGAAAACAGTCGCGCGGCCCGTACGTGAGAGTGGTTAAAGAAATTAAACGTCCTCGTAAATATTTGCGTAGCAAGTTTATAGATACTGTTAGGCTTCATGTGAAGGGTGGAACTGGGGGGACTGGATTACCGAAGTATGGTGGATTAGGGGGTCAAGGCGGTTGTGTTTATTGTGTCGGCAAGGAGGACGCTAATTTAGGTAAAATTATTAGTCAACATAGAGCAAAAACTGTAGTTGCCGGACATGGTGAAGACAGCCGAAAAGTCAGAATAGTCGGTGCTCCCGGTTCAGATGTAAAATTAGAAGTTCCATTAGGAGTTACAATCTTCAGAGAAGACGGAAAAGTTTTGGGATCCATTGACAAAGATGGAGAAACTGTTATTGTAGCTCGAGGTGGACCCGGAGGTACGCCGGAAAATAGCTTTCTAGGCCACTTTGGGCAAGTACACCATATACGTTTGGACCTTAAATTAATTGCAGATATTGGGCTGGTAGGGTTTCCAAATGCTGGTAAAAGTTCGCTTTTAAAAGTGATTTCAAGAGCAAAGCCTAGGATAGCTAATTATCCATTTACAACTATTAAACCAAACATGGGTATCATTCAATTTGAAGATAAGAGACAAATATCTATTGCTGATCTACCTGGACTTATTGAAGGAGCACACATTAATATTGGTCTTGGCCACAAGTTTCTAAAACATGTAGAAAGAACAAAACTCCTTTTGTTTATTGCTGATGTTCAAGGCTTTCAGCTAAGCCCTCGTCATCTTAAAAGATCATGCTTAGAAACTATTCTCTTGCTGAACAAGGAATTAGAACTATATAATCCAGAATTGCTAGATAAGCCTGCAATTTTAGCTGTTAATAAATTAGATTTAAATGGAACAGACACTATTTTCAATGAAGTGAAAGAATCATTTAAAGACATTGAAAAGTTCCTGAAGAATTCAAAAATGCCAACAGAAATAATACCTGAAAGAATAATAAGATTTGAAAACATTATAGGTATATCTGCATTGGAGAGAAAGGGGATTAATGATTTAAAAACCTTGTTAAGAAACAGGCTGGATGATTATGCCGAAGAGACAAATGCAGATATAATTGATTCCAGTGAGCTGTTAAGAAGAAACAGGAATATTATATTAGAGAGAGGCCCACAAATTACTTAGTTTTAGTTTAAGTATATTATATGATGTTGTCAAAAAATTTAATAAAGATCAATAAATCTCCTTGTACATTGTTCTTATTCGCTCAAATATTATAAAGCTAGAATAAGAATAGGTATAGTAAATAAAAAAAATCATCATTTTAAACCTTTTAATATACATTTTAGTTTGATCCTATAAAACTAAATATGTATCTCATTTTATACATTTGATTCTATCACAGACCATTCCTGGACTTGCCGACTCAGGACAATGATATAAACAATCAATCCAGTTGTAACTAATCTTACCATACAGGAATATTTTACATTTTAAATGTTTCATTATCTTATACCTATAATTATAAAATTAGGTCTATATTCCAAATAATCTCAATGATACTTATGATAATTATTTTAACTAAACTTATAGGTAAAGTTAATAAAATTTGAATCTTTTTTACAGTTTATAAAGTACTAAGGTCAGAATGTAGAGAATTTATAAAGTATGAATGTCAACATGGCCACATTTTTTGTGGTGGGAAACATTTATGCGTGTACTTCTTAGAAAAAACTTAAAAAATTACTCCTTTACTTTCTTTAAAATCTAAAGACCGGTTTACTTATTTGCCAGGAACTAAAAGTGCATAAATAATTAGCTTTCCAGTTCACAACCATAATAAACCAGCATTAATGAACAGTATCGTAATTCCGATTAAAACACAAGACACAAACATTGGTAATTATTACCAATACAAAAAAAAACAATTAATGCATCTCAACTAACATACATTTACTTACACCTCAACTATTATGCGTTATAACTTACAAGACTAAAGTGATATTTGCTTAACAACACGTTCATAGACTAGACATTAGACAACACTAATAAACTTGTTTAAAATTAAATAAATGTTACATAAAATCTCTCGCCAAACGAACCGTTCGTTTTGCCCTTGCGCTAAAAACATCACTTTTCTCGTCATCTCGACAAGCGATACGAGTCTTTCACCAATCGTTCAGAAGGATTGCCAGTTAATCCAACGCATCGTACCTCTCTTCCGCCTCGGTGGCCGTCTCGGCGGGCGGCAGAGCCCTACGCGAGGTGCCGGCCTCCGGAGGGGGACTGCCCGCCGCCGGAGGAGAGGGGGTCTCGGCAGCGTCGGCTCGAGCTGCATTCATTTTTAATTTGTTAGTCGAGGAGATCGCCGACATTGTCGGGCCGAATGAGATAAATAGAACTGACCGACTGTCGCGGGACGGGCGTCGTCGGGTCGCTGCTTCTTCGCCGCGGGGTCCTCGCGGTCGACCTGAGCCGGACACTCCAGGTGCACCAGGTGGAACACCTGCACGTGATCAAACTCCATGCTCCGTATAGACATTATACACGACGCCACACATTTCAATTATAATAAAAAAATGCATTGAATATGGGCCAAACAACCTTATCGAGACTAGTTATTCAGCTATTTTTTTATAGAATTGGGGGGGCAAACGAGCTTATGTGACGCCCGTGCGTTGCCGGCCTCTTAGGGAGGTGTATAATGTTTCGACCGTGTTAAATACTCACTTCATTGACGGAGTTGTTGGTGCCGACGATGCGTATTATGGACACGGGCCGCGGAGTGAAGTAGATCACCTGCCACGATCTGTTAACACATATATATCTTTATTATTTGATTTTTGAGCCAAATATATCCCGTTCCGGTGTCCATAAACAACATTAGACCTGCAAGTATCCCTCGTGCGATCGGCGACCATGTCCCAATGCCAATAGTTGAGCGAGACCTCCACGTAGTACGAGTAGTGGCGGTAGTCGCAGTCCCACAGGAGCATGCGGATAGACGAGAGGAGATACGGCTGCGCCAGCTGGACCACGATGGCGCCGGATCCCAGCTGGTGGCACGTATAGCCCTGCTCCCAATCGTAGTGCTCGGTGTCGCCGTTCAGGAGGGCGTTGCGAGAACGGCTGATACGAGATTACATATTTACATCATCTATTATTTAAAATGTAGGGAATCTCTTAGAGATAAGCCTTTTTACACAGCTGTTTCTTAATACATTTCCTAAATTTATTAAAAGGCAGAGCCTCTGGATTCTTATTAAAGAAGAGTATGCCTTTTCCCAGGCATACTCTTCTTTAATAAGGCATACGCAGGCCAGGAGTTTTAAGGGTAAAAAACGGTTTATCTCGATTTCCGGCAAAACTAAAAGTCCTATGGAAAAAAGTCAAATGGCAAAGTTGTAGGTAATAAAAAGATTATCTAGTTGATAAAAGGGCCTGGGACTAGTGCTAGACAGGCTACTTCTAATTAATTTGCGATATTTGTTTTAAAATAAGTGTTGTTTGATGATTTGCTAGTTTCAAAGAGTACCGAGAGTTTTTTACGCCGGCTTTTTCTCTCGGCCTACACCCTCTGTCTTCTTTGCCGATGAGAAGGGATGCGTACAAATTCAAATTTAATGACGTGGAATAAGCGATACCTGTATCTTATGTTCCATAATAAACATATATTTATCCGATCTTAAAATATTTGAACCGAGGTCACCTGATCCCTTCGATGACGACGGCGGACAGTTCCACGGTGGCCACGTTGTGCAAGGGCTCGACGAGGCCGTCGCTGAGGGGCGGAACTCGCGTCGTGTGCATCGCTTCCATAGAAACCGCGTGAAACACCTGACGGACAGTCGGACGTTGAAATCTAATTTATTGAATCGATGTGGTCACGTGAGACGACGATTTGTCACCTTATTGACAGTATTGCTGGTGCCGACGATCTTGATGAACTGGACCACTCTGGGCCCGAAGTAGAGGTTCTGCCAAGAACGGCAGAAGTAGTCGCTGTGGTCGATCACGCGCACCCAGTCCTTCTGGTCCACCGACACTTCGACGAAGTACGCGTACGACCTGCTCGCGTTAAACGTTACTTTGAAATAGTCAAAAGTCAAAAATCGTTTAATCATATAGGTGTTTGTCTGTTTATACATACTATTATTTATATTTTTTCTTTACATTTTATTTTATTTCATTTCAGTTATAGTTGCATGTTATTTTTAGTATCTTTTTGTTCATTAATTATGCATCTTTTGTACTTTACCCTCTGTAGGTGTTACTTTTTTATTGTTCCGTATTAGGGTTGCCTGGAAGAAATCGCTCGTTAGCGATACGGCCGCCCGTTGCCTAATAATTTATGTAACCTACTTGCTTTATGTTTTTTTTTATATGTAAAATCATGCGTATTATAGCAATGAAGTATAAATAAATAAAATAAATAACACAATGTACACTTATCAAATGCTTCCAACTGTACATTAAGTGCCAATTCTCAAATCAAGGGCGTTGAACGGAAGGGAAGAACTGGCAGTAAATTCTCCGCCACTCTTTTTAATTGCCTAGTTCTTTGTTTTACACGACGTTTGTAAGGATCTGCAATCGTTACACCATGTTCCACTGTCCACATGGCATCTTAGGTAATAAATAATAATAAACTCTCCGCATTACGGACCACCGATCGGCCGCCGAGCTCACCGATTGTCCCTGTCCCACAAGAGCAGTCGCACGTGGTTGATAATGGTCGTCGTAGCCAAGCGGACGATGATGCCGGGATTGTCCGGGGCGTCGGTAATGGTGTGCCGGGTGTACCCTCTCTCCATGTCGTAGTTGTCCGTGTCCCCGTCGAGTAGCGCCGATCGCATGTCGCCCGTTATCACCCGCGCGCCCCGCTTTGTGGTCGCCACGTTCTCTTCGGGCACTGACCGAATATTATTAATAATAATACATTTTTATTCAAATGTCACGGAGGAGTAACTCGGGGTTTGTTAGGCGATAAGATTATTTTTATTACATAGCTTTTTTCTCTGTTAAATAAAGCCTAGCCGATACACATGCAGCATATACACATAGAATATATATATAACAATAATAAGTAAAACACATCTCTGGTTATATTCCTTTGAAGGATCGAATATACTTAGTATTCAAGTAGAAAGAGACATACATAAAAGTCCACGATGGGGCAGATCCGTGGTGCTGGTCTGCGTCTTCTCCTGTATGGCATCCAGCAACATGTCCGGCGTCACAAGAGTGAAGGGCCGCACTACAGTCAGAAGTTCTTCCAGACTCATTAGAGTCAGTCGAACGCATTTCAAGATCTTCTCCTGTAAAAATCATTGCCTATCTTTATCAAATCAGCATGGTCTAATTCAGAAGAATTAACCAGTTTTAGGAGCATGAGGGTATAGTATATTTCATTACGAGTGCGGAAAGCCTGTCATTGCAAAGAGTTCCGACAAATGTCTACCCGAGCCGAGGCGCAGCCGAAGGTGAGGGTTGACAGTCGGAACAAGTTGCAATGATGGTTCCGCACGTGTACTGAACGACTATTTTTAATACAGTTCCGAAAAAATTTAACAATTTAATAAAATATTAAAAACACAATAAACTCAACTAACTAATCATTTATTTCTTAAAAAAGTTATAATTCACATATACATTTAAATTGGTACAGTTTTTTTACGAACTGGGAAAGTTTTAGGTTGCATATTTACTGTTTGAGACAAACTATTATTAATTTCGTATGATTGTTCATGTATATTTAATATATAATATAACAAACAACTAAACTCGCAAAGAACATTTTTGGAAAATGGCGCCAACTGTAAAATAATATAAGCAGAGATTTTTTTTTTCTTCACCCGTTCTGGGTAGGCAAAGGGAAAAGGGGCTGCCCATACAGCCAAGTCTTCAGTAGAATTTTTTTATTGATATGAAATTTAATAAGATGAAATGAAATGAAACCTAACCTAACTCATTGAATCAAATCATTAAATCTGATATTGAAACAAATTATTAGCTTCTTTTTTGAAATATTTGCATGAGTCATAAAAACTTCTATGATTTTTTTTTAGTAAAAACTTCGTGGTTTGTTTTTTCTTTTTAATAGACATTAATTTGACAGTTGGGAAAGAAAACGCACTAGTTCGGAAAAGGTAAAGAAAAAGCACGAGTGTGTAATAGCCCACATCCCGAACGCTATACGTCCCTGCAATACGCCACTTTTTGAGCAACTGTATTAAAAAAACTTTTACGGATGAAACGCACTAATAATAGTATTAGCGTCACGAAGACGTGCAGCGTTTTTGTCGAAGAAAAGGGAGAGAGCGATTGAGACCTATTGAGAGGGAATGAGAAAAGGCGAATGAACTTATATAAATTTTATTTTTAAAATTAAAATTTCGTAAAGAGAATTTATGAAATATTAGTCTTTTATATTTTAATGACTATTAAATTCATTAAATTCCTAATATATCTTCCTTTTTCCCTTCCTCAAAGTGTCGGAAATCTAGTTGTAATGTAGTTGTATAAATATGAACAAGAGTCACAAATTAGTTTGCCAAAGAAGTTTCACTTCTGACATGTGTACTTTGTACGCACGCAATTTTTTTTTAATTACTCAAATGTAATTTAATTTCTAGGAATAAAACTAGAGAGGTTGGAAGGAAAATGACATTCTTAAAAGTGATAAAATATATGAAATGATCGAATACCACATGCGCAATGCCACTGTCCGATTTGACCCACTGCTGGTTGGCATTGAACCAGCTGCACACTGCCTTGAAGATGTCCACTTCCGGAGCAAAAAACGAGTCTCTCTGCAAGAGGCCTTGTAAAGCTTCCTGACAACATAATTCATTTATTGAATTTCAATCGAGCTACGGAGCATGATATGGGCCTGTCTATGTCTTTAATATTTATTAATACATGTTATAAGCCTTGGCTTTGAATTTTTTTTGTAATTCTGATCGGAGTCTGATGTGCTATAAAACTCAAACTCAAAATAACTTTATTCATTTATAGTCCAGTCAGTCAAGACAATTAATTCATTATAATTCCAAAAGTTTTCAAATTTTGATGTAAGGTCGGGAGTGGTATTAAAACAAACTATAAAATTTTGCAACCTGCTCTGCAGTCCGGAACATTGTTAAAAATGCAATAAATGATAATTGAGACCAAAATTCCAAAAGTTCTGCAAAGTTGGAGTGGTGTTAAATATATTATTTTACATCACGTGTCAAATTTGCAACCAATTTAAGTGTACGGAACATTATTTAATTAATGTTGTTCTTTATTAAACTGAAGGAAAACGTTCCAAAAGTTCTGCAAATTTGACAGATATATCGAAAATAAAATAAATAACAAAAAATGTTCCGTACACTTAGGTTGGTTGCAAATTTTATACGTGATATGAAATATTATATCGAAAACTTCCCCAAGTTTGCAGAACTTTTGGAATTTTTTTCACGACCATACAGACATAAAATTAATTTAATTGAAATTTTAACAATGTTCCGGACTGCGGACAAGGTTGCAAAATGAGATTTATTGTCGTCCCAATGTACCATTCACTTGACCGAAGTTTGAAAACTTTTGGAATTATTATCAAATTTTCGATTTCGAATGTCTATAATGACTGGTGTATTAGGTAAACAAGTACACTTATGAACGTCAACAGAAAAGGTGTTAAATTAATTCTAAATCTACATTTACTACCAGTTTGAAGTAAAGACAATATCAATCTATAACAATAAAATTATCTTGTGCTAAAAATATAGAAATGGATTTGCTGCTACCAAATATTTCAATTGAAATCAGCCAATGTTTAGGCTTTAGCCGTTCTCGTCTGTTACATATCCATTGCACTCCCTTTGCCCCACATACCCAATACCAGTACCCCTCTTACGAAACTACGTTATATAAGGAAACGGACAACAGAACCAGCAGCTTTTGATCGGATACCTCATATCGGACCGGTCAATTCTCAACTAGTTAAGTTTATAATATAGATTATTTGTCGTGCACCTAATATCGGGCCGATTAAATAGTTGTATTTAGTTAAGTCATTATAGTAAAAGTAATGATTAATTAAAGTAATTCAAACACATTTTGTTTTTTTTGGGATTCACCGCTGGCCCTCATATATTGTGAATAGTAATAATATTTTGTGAAATGGGTGATAAGCCTATCAGACTCAGATTATGGCAAAGAAGCCAATAAATGCTTAAATTTGGATATGTAATATTATTTACATACATAATAATATATTTAACATGAATTTTGCTCTCACTTTGTTGTAGCAACTTCTCAATATGAACTAAAACTTGAAATTAAAAAGTTTAAATAAACGTGACTTACAATTGATAATTGTAGGAAAGTGTCATGTTGCAAAACTTCAGTGGCATTCCTGTCCAGAAAGTTGAAGCAGTAATCCATCAACGCATCTAGTCTGTAGAGCCTGCAAATGATAAAGCATGAGGCAAAATTTAAACACCTTTCAAAGAATAAGTATTTCTTTTTCACCTTACACATCACTTTCAAAGTTGTATCAAGACTAGAAGATCATCATACATTTTTATTTTAAGCATTTATATAAGGTCTCACTTTAGATAGATCTCTTATGTCAACTTTTAGTGACCGTTATATTTTGGTATTAGAAGAATTCAATTATTCCTTTATAGAAATAAATAATATAATTTTACTAAGAAAGTGGGAACTCCCTGTTAGAAGTTCAAGTCTGTAAAATGATAATAAAAAAAATTATATAAAGTCTTCTAGAATAAATAAAAACTAATGTTTAATGTTTCAAGAAATTTATGCTCATCAACAAAATGATTTTTTACACAAGAACTTAATTATTATGCTTGTTGCCATGGAACAGCAGTCTTCTGAGTTCAGAATATAGCCTATATTGTAATTCATTAAATAATTGCACACAAGCCACATAACTTATAGATTTCTTTAAAACAATTGTGCGCGGCTTCAAAAAATCGCTCCACTGTGGAAACTGGAGATGTTTGAATTGCTTAACTGATTAAAGCTGCTATGGAGAGATTTATTTATAATCTTTTTAATAAAATACAGTTGCTACAAACGTAAATGTTGTTTAATTATCAGAATTTTGGTTTCTTTGTAGATTTGGTTAGTTTGTGGTAATAAATTGTATCTAAACATTGCTTTTAATAATTTATTTTGTAGTATTTCATATTTGTAAGTTAGAAATTTTGCTATTGCATGCTGTACCCCACATTACAATTAAATATATGACGTGTGGCTTTACTAATTAGTTGACAGACAGATTGCAAACATTTTGAAATTGACCAAGTTCTGCCTAAGAGTGATGAAATCAAAATCAATTATAAAATCGTAAAAACGAGAAAGCTTCAATTTAAATCTGTAATCTTGCTGAAACTAAGAAGATAGAACAGTTGAAGTTCAAGCAGGCCTGCCTCTGCTTGAAAATTAGCAGTCGTGGATATTTCAATCAAAACAAGAGAAGCAGGTTTCATAATAAAGCGGCCGTGTAGACAGAGTTCGTGAATATTGTTAATAAAGATAAAGAAGAGCAATAGATAGGCCAATCGAGAGAATTTCAGAGAAATAATTATATATTTTATGGTTTTAGTGTTGATTCCGTCTATTCCAGTACTACAATTTGTATGTTGTGTTCTTAATATATTGGTGCTTCATCTGTTATGCATGGTTATAATTAAGATAGTTTAAGAAGAAGTATTAAGAATGGAGGGAAAGGCTGGAGTAAAGTTAGTGTGAAATTGGCTAGTTTAGGACCTACAACTACTACACATTGTGAACTATTTTTATAAATATAAATCTATCATATTATGCCTACTACGTAGATCATGAAATCTTACCGGGCAGCATCCAAAACGGCACAGACATTTCGCAGGGCCAACACTTGTCGCAGGTAATCAGATATAGCTGCTTCCAACTTCTGGAAGTTAAACTGGTGTGCTAGCCCCAACATATCGAGTACTGTGTCTTCGCGCAGCAACGAAAGTCCCATGTGGCCTACGCAAAAACGGGATTAAAAAAGAATTTCTGGGACACTATTACAAGACATTCCATATTATTATTTGTGAATAAATAAATATTTTGTACTCAGACATATCAATTTAATTAAATTTGTTTAATAAATAATTTTTTATTTGTTTAGTAAAGTTGACTTGGAATGCTCTCCCAATTCTTATAGCTTAAGTATAGAAACATAATATTTTTATTATGATAACAACTAAAAATTTTCTTTGAAATTGTTTGTTTCAATAATGTATACATATATTCACCTGAATAGACATATCTTAGGAGAGCCTTGAATGCTTGGAGTGGTGCCTGCAACTCTACCTCAGACTAACAAAGAATAACAACATCAATAATATGACAACAAAACAAATTGCTACATATTTTTATAAATAAATAGGTTTGTTTTATTAATGTTGAAGAGTAATTAAATTATTTATTAGTAAAATCCCTTTCTGATTTTAAATATTCTTGTATTTAATTTAAAGTGTAAACTCTATGTACCAACACTCAATCGTTAAATGGAAAGACGAAAAATGTGTATTAGAAAAAGTTTATTTCACAGTTCACACTAGTGTTAGTAATTACAAAAAACAATTCTTATTTGAACGCTATTGCATATTATAGTCTGTGATTTTCGTGTGACGTCTTTTGCTGCACTTATGTTATATTTTTTTACTTATTTTGCGATATTGAAGATTCTTAGAAAGTTTGGTACATATGATGCAGACAGTCGAGTTTATTACGGGCTAGGACAATAAAGCGACAAAAGAACGTAAACAGCGCCGGAGTTTTAACTAATTTCGGTAACTTAAAAAGTACTTTTTGTTATTTAATTGTCGTTATTGAGGGTATAATGCTATGTAGAGTATCATAGTATGGAAGAAAGGCTAAATGAACCAAAGCCGAGTGAATTTGACGCTTTATGGGATGTTACATGGAGTTTACATATAAAATTTGTACTGTATATTGTACTTTGGACTATATAAACCATTAAAGATGAAATGTATTTTACTTAGACATACTTTGTACTTTGTTTTGTTTACTCATTAGAGCTGTAATTAGAATGGCATAATAAGGAACAGTAACAAACTTGACTGGACTCCCTCATTCCTCCATAAAGCAGAGCCCTAAAATAGTCACTGCTTGCTGCCAAGATCACTTTATGTGCCGGAATCCTTTGCCCCTCCACTATCAAAGTCACATCTGAGTACTCTGATGATAGGCACAGAGACCCAATGTGTTCAGACAAATGACCTGTAATATTAACTTTACTATTCAATACTTCTATGATGTATACTGATTGTTTAAAAAAAACAGTATCAAGATGGAAATAAATATAAAACTGATATAAATCTATAGATTATAAATTAAATCCCTTAATACAAAAAGTACATCAAATTATACTAACTGATATGTTCTATTTCTCCAACACGGCAGCTACAATTACTGTCGGCCGGCATGTAGTGGTGTTGACTCATTTTCTTGTTCATTTTATCCATAATGATTAATTTCTGGAATTGTATGTAAAAATTACCATTACGTTATACCAAGCTAAGCTGATATTTAGGCCTTCTTTTCAGTGTATTTGGTATTTGTTCATTTGTAATGTAAATGGTAATAAGAAACTATGCATGAATGATAATAAGCAATATTGCAGGAATGGTAATAAAAAGTTTGGTTGGTACCCTTGTACCGAAGGGGAAGGAATAACAGTGTGACTTTAATATAAACAACAACGTTAAACTACTATTATAAATAAACAAGGATCAAAACAGCTTACTTCATAAGATTTAATATTCTATAACAATGACTGAACTAGGAATATTTTTACAAGAAAGTTTTCAGATGAAAATAATTTAATTAAACAAGTTTATAAAAATATAAACTCTATTACAATATTTTTGGTAGTAATAATCATAAAAGCTATTCCATATTGTTACGAAATCTAACTTTAAAAAAAATATACCTGATGAAAATCACTTAAAATCGCTTTCCTTAAGTAGAAACAAATACGACACAGCACATTTTTTCTTGCCAATTACTTGTTCCATTCATTTCATTCACTAAAATACTCAGTGTATTTTTATTATAATTATTACAAAATTTTTATGTAAATATTAAAGACTTGATTGATAGTAGAGACATAAATATTTTGATGTTCTTTCCATCTCCATTTTATTTGTCTATTCCACCTCTTTTCACTATGAGTTCAGGTTAATATATATATATATATATATATATAGAGATAACCTTCGAATCTATAGTGATAGTAAACATATATATAATATTATTTATATTTTATAGGTGTGTAGTTATCTGTAAAAAAACGGAATATAATTACAAAACTGTTTTACAACATTTTATCTTGACCTTTTATCATTTGTGTATATTTCAATTAATAAAAAAAAATACAAAAATTTTGTTTTTAAATATCCCTAATTTAATATACACTATATTTATAATTAATATAGTCTATATTGACGGAAACGGAAGTTGTCACAAAGTACAAACTAGAAAACTTTATATAGCTATACTTTACCCTATATACCAATTACCATTTGAAAATTATAATGTGTTTATATGTAAAAAAGCCATAATGTATCGATTTGATGCATAAGGCCATAGCATTAAAAATCTGGATTTGTTATAATAATTTTAGTTTAACATATAAATAAATTATTGCAAATGTGTTAGCGTATGTAGTAGTATTAATATCGTGTATTTTTTTTCTTATATAAAAAATACCTAATGGTCATCGAATTTATAGTGTATAATAAGCCAAAACTGCAAATAAAACAAAAACTATTTCTATTGAAAATAGTTTTCATCAAACAATGTACATTATATTACATGATATTATGGAATACCAATGAATATAATATAGGACCACATTACACTGTAGCTGAATCAGGCGCGAAAGCTTCGTCATGGGGAATGCTTGGTAGGGATTGGTTAATAATTTTGAAAGTACCAACCTCAAGTAAAACACTGCATATAATTTTGGCTATGTTGTCACAATTATTACCAGTTGTGTAGGCAGGTAAAATTCGTCGCTTTGCTGAATTTAATTTATTTTCTTTGGTGATTATTGATGTGATAATGTTAACAAAATATTTAGAATATTGGCTGTAAAATATTCTATCGTAGTATGATGATAACAGGTTTGTAACATATTAATGTTTTATTGTTTCTATAACTTTTCAAAAGGTTGTGGTTCTGCAAAAGTAGCTGCACAATAATGAGAGAGTGCGATACTCGCGAAAGAAAATGTAACGATTATATTATGTCTAAATTTAAATTATCTCTTAGATTATTTTAGTTAAAAGAATATTATTCTTAAATATTTAAATGTGTATAATAACTAAGTTCACCTCGATGTAGAATAAAAAATGACTTAAGTGATAATGTTAATTTTACATTACAATATTTTATTTTTATTGGCTTGCAGATAATTTTTAATGAAATATTAAAAGTAATCTGACCTCTGTAATGATTACGGAAATGATTTGTACGCGGGGAAATGGAGCGACAACATTGTAATTTACTTCAAAACTTTGATGAACCAAAAAGTGAAATTTTGAAAAAAAGGTTGCTGAAGGCCACGAATGCTTCCGTCAGTGTTCATAATTCTCTAAATAATTCGCACAATGTGCTGCTAAACACATTGCGTGTAAGTTTTTGATGTATCGATGATTAATTTAATTCATATTATGAATTTGCGTCCTCAATGACATTGTTTGTTACGTTGCAGGCGCCAATCTCAAACAGTATGATCGTTACCTCGGTGCAGGCGCCGCAGAGCTCCATGCCCATTACTCACAATTTAGTAACTCATTCTATAGCCCCTGTAAAAATTCATACAAACAACTCCCCTTATCCTCTTCAACTATCAACAGTTCATGTTCCAGTCCAAATACCTGGCTCTACTTCGAACATTAACGTTCCTGTTCAATTATCAGGTGCCACCAGCAGTGTTCCGCTTCAGATAGCACCAGTTAGTCTCCCCATACAAGTGTCGGGGACTACAAATGTACCTGTGCAACTTCCAGCGGGTGAAACTATTAACGTACCACTTCAAATACCAGCTGGAAATCAAAATATCCAACTTGCGGGACCAGCTTTGCCTTCTATGCCTATACTTCAAAGCACTGGTCCAACACTACATAACTCAATAATACACTTACACATGGGATCAAATCCGAGACCTACAAACCTTGATGCTGGATCAGAATTGCAAAACAATCAGATGCAGATACAAGAGACAAGCATGCAAGTCAAGATGAATAATCCAACAGCAGTTTCTCAAGCCCAAATAAGTTCAAATTCAACAATAGTGCAAATACCAAACTCCTCAAGTAATTCCATACAGTTGGCTCTTCCAAGTTCTGTAAATTCGGGAGCTGTACAACTAAGGGGTGCCACAAGGACTGTTCCACATGTTGTCTATATCCAGACACCGACTGGTCTCAAACCTATGACTAGTACTGAAGTTATTAGTCAAGCCAGCACAAGTGGAAATCCTCCACAGATTATTGTAAGAAGACCGGTAAGTGTTGTTTGGGTCCTGGTAGTGCATGATATACATTATTTATCTTCAGCAATAGTTAAAAAAAAACTCTGTCAAATGAGAAAAATGATTTTCAATTATATATACCTCACCAAAATTATTTTATTTATACCAGTAGTAAGTTTTAACTAAAACCAATGAATGGCTTATAAACAAATAAACCTATTTATTATTACAACACTTTATTTAATTTATACATAGTGTTGATAACTTGTAATTGTGATAAAAATCTTTATTTAAAGCAATCAGTTACATCAACTGTATATTTTATTATAGATTTCCTTTGATTGTCTATTGAATATACTTATATTGCAAGATGTCATTCTGTTTTATTGGGACAGGAATAAACAACTGAACAAACAGATTGCCTTAAATTTTACTCTAATAGCTTTCCATGAATATCTGCTACACTGATAAGGTTACAAATGTTTGCCGATTTTTAATTATATTTTTATAAACACTGAATTTTATTCTATTTTTCTAAATATTATTACTTGTTGCAGGTAACAAGTAATTCCAATATACACTTGATTTCAAGTATTGGTAATAAGCCAAATATTGCACCCAAATTACCTGTTCAAAAAGGTGGATCTATACTTGCTCCAGCTAACGCAGCACAACCCATTGTAATTCAAAAACCTAAAGGCAATGAAAAAGTTATGGTTCCTGTTAGTATTGCACCAGCGTCACAAGGCAAGCAAGCTATTGCATACCTCGGTTCAGTTAAAAAGCCCAAGAATCTAACAGAAAATCAGTCAATATTGATATCAAGTAATCAAGGAAGTGTGAACACCAATAATCAAAAACTTTTCATTACTCCAATGAACATCCCCAAAATACAAAACACCAAGTTTATTTTGCCAGTCACTTTGCCTGCCACAATGTCCACAAAGGGTCCAGTTATTAATCTTCAAATAGCTAATGGTCAGATTCAAAATGATCCTCAAGGGAATATAACAGTCATGCGAGATGCACTAAATGAAACATCTGAAATGCCACCGTTACAGCCGTTGGGGAAAATATTATCTATCAATGGCAAAGATACTTCAGTACCTCAAAGCCCAAAATCAGAAAAAGGTTTTACAATTAGTATATCTGGATCTAGGGCAGAACCAACTGGTGAACAAGGCGAGTATACCTTGTCGATACCAGAGACAAATGCATCCATGAATGATGACATTTATACTGTTTCAATAGCAGATGACGAAGGTGGCCAGACTAGAGAAAAATCCTTTACATTAGCCATTCCCGAAAAGAGCAAGAGCCTTTTAAATAAGAATGTCATCGATAGAAATGATTTGGTAACAGCCACGATAGCAGCTCCAGCTATATTACGTCGTTCTAACTCTGACACGGGGGAAAGAAAAACCAGTAATAGCAACATCAAGCGACGGATATCTTTGTGTACAGAAAATTTAAACAACAAAAATTTAAAATTATCTGGCCCACTTCCACATTCATTAAACAAACTAACCAATCAGCAAGAAATAGAGGTTAATGATGATCATCGGGTTCCTTCTTTGTTCTGCGATGAGAAACTGGATAAGGATAAAGATTCAGATAATGAGGAATATAAGGAAAAATCTGAACCAAAGATGTCCAATTCTGATGACATCACATACATCACGTGTAAACGAGAGGAAACAACCACTGAAGAAGATCCACCGGGACTAGTTTGGAATAAAGGTGTTGGAAAGCTGCGTGGAAGTGAGCTTAATTTTAAAAGTAATGAATTTGGCCTTATTGAAGTCCTCGAGGATAACTTGGAAGGTGGTTCATCTTTAAAGTATCATACTCCTCTAAAACAAAGAGTAGAAAAGAAGAAAATAGCATCTCCCGAAGAATTCATTACTTGTTTTGGCTGTGGGATTCACGGTATGGCTGCCGAATTTATTAACGAAAGCTTCTGCAGCGAAAGTTGTCAAACAGAACATGAGAAATCGATTATAAAAAAACGGGAGAAGGAAAGAGCCGATCAAGCGAAAAAGAGAAACAAAATGAAAAAACTGTTAATGAGGAAACAAAATTCCAACTCGGATCTGATGACCGAGAAGAACGAGACACCTCTGGGGCAAAGCGATTCATCGCCAGAGACACAAATATCTGAGGTTTTACTGATGAAAATGAACGAAGACTCGATGGAAAACGAGAAGTATCCGTGGATGTGTGGGAAAAACGGATTTTCTTGGATGCGCTACTTGGACGTGTGTAAGGCAAAGGCTGCACCCGTGAAACTGTTCAAGGATCCGTTTCCGTATAATAAGAACGGGTTCCGGGTGGGGATGCGGCTGGAGGCGATAGACCCGCAGCACCAGTCGCAGTTCTGCGTCGTGTCGGTGGCGGAGGTGCAAGGTTATCGCATGAGGCTGCACTTCGACGATTATCCAGACGTGTACGACTTCTGGGTGAACGTGGACTCGATAGACATTTTCCCGGTGGGCTGGTGCGAGAAGAACGGCCGCTCCCTGAAGCCTCCCTCCGGGCACTCCGCCGCCACTTTTTCGTGGCCGCTCTACCTCAAACAAGTGCGCGCTATCGCTGCCCCTAAACAGATCTTCGGGCATCTCTCCACTACCACGGTAAGTTAACTCAAAATGGCATCGCATCTTATATAAAATATTGTTTAGGATTTCCAATGGTACATCGTAATTTGTGTTCGGTCGCAGGTGGTAAAGCCGCACAGTTTCCGCATCGGCATGAAGTTGGAAGCGGAAGACCGCCACAATGACATGGTTTGTGCGGCGACGGTCTCCGACGTTCTGGACGGACGACTTCTAGTACATTACGACAGCTGGGACTCCGTGTACGATTGCTGGTTAGACCCAGCATCTCCTTACATACACCCTATCGGGTGGGCCCAAGACAACGGCCACGCGCTCACTCCGCCTACCTGTAAGTCTCGGTTCTTTTATATTTTTCGTTTTCTGCAATAACTCACGTGTATACTCAGATACCAAGATGTACAATAAAAAAATTATACCAATTAATTAAAAAATTAAACATTAACTAGCTAAACAGTATATTTTACTTATATTAACATAAAATTGAGCTCATAATTGACTGGTTATGAATGTCATCGTCTCCTCTTAATAATATTTTCTTAAACTGCTTGAGTCCTAACCTAACCAAGGTGTAATCAAATAAAACCCATTTATTATATGCAATAAAATATAAAGCTGACATTAATACTTATTTCTTAGATTATTTGGCAGCTCTTTGATCGAGACCTTTGTTCGCGTTTGCTCTTCGCTGTTATATTCAATGTTTGATATTTTCAAATAAATACTATATAGGTATAATTTATTGTCTTTGTTATGAGTCTATAACTTAGGTTTATCTCTATACATATATAAAATTCTCGTATCACAATGTTCGTTCCCATACTCCTCCGAAACGGCTCGACCGATTCTTATGAATTTTTTTTATGCATATTCAGTAAGTCTAATAATCGGCTACTATCTATTTTTGCAACCCCAAAGTGATAAGGGGTGTCCACTGTCCACCCCAAAAAATTTTTAAAATTTTTTTTTAATATACAGCATACAAAAATACATAAAACCCCTAATTTTCACCCCTCTTGGATCAACCCCTATTTTTATTATTGTAAATAGTTATTTTAGTTGACCTAAGCTAGCTATATTTATTATATATATGTACATGGCAAAACAACGTTTGCCGGGTCAGCTAGTATGTTATAAAAACTATTCGAATATTTCCAATATTTTTAACGTAGAAAGACATGTAACTCGTTTTTTATGGAGAATTAAATGAATTTTAAAATAATTTGAGAATTGAAAGAGATTTACGTTAAGTAAGGTTCCTACTTAATATGTGGGCGTTGATTAATAAAAGAAAAGTAAATAGACAAAGAAAATTTCGCTGCAAGACTATTAACACATAACCATGAACTGTCAGAGCAACCTTGTCGGGTGCCGTTGAGAGGTATATATTTTTAGACAAAAACATCTCACTGTCGAAATACTTTAATCCTATTAAGGATAATAATTCCTTGATAAATGCATAAATATTTATGAGAATAAGCTTTTCATAAAGCGTGGTCGATATCTACAAAATTTAACCTTCCCTTTAAATAACTGTTATCAGTTAAAGTTATTGGTGTATTTACTTAAAACGTCGTTGGGAGAAATGTGTCATTTCTCAATCTTATAAGTAGCTTCTTATAGTAAACATTATTTTGTTGCGCGTATCAGTATAAAATGATTTGGATTACGATAAGCCATCGCGATTTAAACTAGATGCCTACGTATCATAAACGAAATGAATAATATTGTATTACAAACCGAAACAAGTTTTTCCTTTCCTCTATTTAAACGAATCCGCAACATCGAGCCCCTAAATAGAATGTTAATTTAGTACAAAATGGAGGAAAATTATTGTTTAATTGTTGGTGTATTGTAAACATTTATCAGTTGTCGCTCGGCGCTCGCTCGCAGCGTAGGCTGGGCATGTTATCTGGTCGGCGATAAGGAAACCGTGGCCCTGCGTTGGGCATTACGAAATTAACATCTCTTCCCAATCTAGAATAACGTTCGTAAGTTTATAATTAGCGAAGCCGATGTTTCCATGACCTAAAACAATCCACGAGTTACCCATAACGATGAATATTTAATTAAATAAATGTTTGTGGTCGAAGTGAGCGTCTATTGTGTATAACAGGTATTGTTTTTATCAATAAATTATGTTGAATTCTTTTCGCCATACAGTTTCGTTTATTTTTATAAGCTTATGCGATTTATATATACAATTGTTAAAGTTAATTTTATATCATCGAAAATTGTTCACACATTAGTCGAGCCATAAAAATAAACATCACAAAGCTAATTAAAATAAATAGACAAAAGAAAAAAATATTAATTTACAAATGACAGAAGGAGAACTGTTAGCGTAATTATAGTACTTATTACCTCGACTTGCTAACTTTAATCAAGTTTTCGTGTCTTAAATATACTACGCACATTTTTATTAAAGGCTTTTAACCTTTTAGCATCGTTACATTTATAAGCCTAGAAAGGATTAGGATATGCTAAAAATACTGACGGTTGCAAATAACACTAGTGTTTTATTATACTTGTATTATGTTAATAAGATCGAAATAGGTATCACATGTTTATAATCGTTTTGATTTGTCCTCGCACCAATATCAGAAACCTGCCGACTGGCGAAGCCTATAAACGAGTGGCGCAACGTCCTCGACGGCCTTACATAACAATACATATTTAATATATATTCTGGGAAATTGGAAACTTAAAAACTGTACGTGGTTAAAATAATTGAATGTTAAAAACATTCAAACACATAGAATGTACAAACGCGGGTGACACGGCCCATAATATGCGCGTTGTTGACGATCGTATTGATAAAACACATCTCGTCGAAGGATTTGTTTGCGTTACGTTCTTCCGCATGTAACTCAAGGTGCTTTAGAAAGTAGGTCTCGTAAAAATTAAATGAAAGTAAGCACTTTAAATTAATTCGCAAACACGTGGGGAACAATTTATCGGACGTTGTGAGTTTTTTTTATTTATTAAGTACTTTTTCTTGTAGATTTCGATATCGATTCGATATATATAGTGAGAACTTCGCGCTTCATAGGGATAAATGCTTATGATTGATGTGATAAAATATAGTTGTTTTATTTGAGAAGTACCTATTAAATGACAATCAATATTATTCTAGCAATGGTATCTGATATTTACCTTACTTGATTTTATAAGAGGATAATAACAAATTATGATAACATGTTTTTTATTTTTAAACATAAACGTATGTTTAGATTACAAAGAAACCGAGTTCTCATGGGAGACCTACCTTTCGGACACGATGTCCATAGCGGCGCCGCCCCGAGCCTTCAAGCCTCGTCCGCCCGCTGGTTTCAAACCTGGCATGAAGTTAGAGGTCGTCGACAAGAGGGTAAGATGTCTTTTATATCATGTGATATATTGTATTGAAAAATATGCAATTGCCAAACTAACAAGGCCTCCAACATTTTTCTAAACAGGCAATTATTACATTATGATAATCGCACAATTTAGTTAATTTTTGAAGTGAAACTTCTTTAGGCGCATACGAGTAATTTTTTTACGGATGAAACGTCACGAAGATGTGCAACGTTTTTGTCAAAGAAAAGGGAGAGAGCGATTGAGAGAAAATGAGAAAGAGAGATCGAGAAAAAATACACACTATTGGTTGATGAATTCGTTTAGTAGTAACATATTAGAACTTAAGATGGCAATTCTGTCGCAAACGTCTGGTTCAGTAAATGCAGATTTTTTATTTATTTGTATTATCACGTATAGGTGTGCAAACAGTGTGAATGAAGATATACCAATACATGGAGTGATGATTTACTGGGACATGTACATCTAATGGGGCTTTTACCTTAGTAATAATTAATTTACAAAGAAGTTTCACTTCTGCCACGTGTACTTTGTACGCACGTACTTTTTTATATAATATGTAATTTGACTTAATTTAGATACGATTTACAATTAGTATATTGTATTTATCTCTTTTAGTTAACTATTTCGATTTCCAGGTGCCGTTTTTAATCCGTGTGGCAACGATAAGTGCGGTGCGGGGTCATCAAGTGCGCGTGTCTTACGATGGGTGGCCGGACACGCTCTCCCATTGGCTGGACGACGACTCACCTGACTTACATCCTGTGGGATGGTGTCTCAAGACTGGACATCCTCTGGAACCACCCCTCAGTAAGTATATATGTCATCGGGAATCCAGTATAACGGATCACGGGTTCGTCTTAAGAGTCACAAAAAATTTGCGTCTGGCTTAAAATATTATAAATTAGCATATAGACCAGTGCAGATAGCCTTTAAAATAAATAAAAAGTGAAAAAAATTACAGTAGGATGAAACCCATTAGAAAAGCAGGGGAATATGATCAAAAGGAAAGGAAAAATAAATTACGGTCGATCTGAGGTCGGGAAGGGAAATTTTCGTATTTTATAGAGAAGTAGGGAAGGGGATGACGGGTCTGGGCGTTACTGCATACGATTTTTTGCATTTTCTGAGAAGATTTACTATGGTAATATATATATATATATATTTACCATAGGAAAGTAGAGATTTCAACGAACTAAAAGCACACCAACTTTTTGAAAAAAGCTGAACTTTTGACGTCAGAATTTTCGATTGAAAATTAGGGTGTTTTTTCGATATTAATTCAAAATAAGGTGAACAAATAAATGTTTTTAATCAAATAAATTACAGCGTATTTGGGATATAGAAAGGTAAGTTTTCACCAAATTTCGTTAAAAAAAAAATATTTTTAAAAGTTAAAAATAAAAAACCAAAAACTTGGTTTTTTGAATTTTTCACATAAATTTTGAGGTTTTGTGAAAAATGTGTGAATACAAAAGTTTTAGATCTTTTTATTACCTACAACTTTGCCATTTAACTTTCTTCGATAGGACTTTAAGTTTTGCCGGAAATCGAGATAAACCGTTTTTTACCCTTAAAACGTAAGGAGTTGGATTAGTGTTAGTATGGGCACAAAAAGAGGTTAGACAGATGATAATTATTGATACCTTGCCTCAATAGTTCTCAAACACGCACTAAACTCTCACTATACAATTTTAAATAGTGGACGTATCTATAATCATCTATATTTTACAAAAAGTATATATCCAAATAAATGCTAGACGCACGAGAACACGTAACCCGACAAGCTCAACAACGACTAACAAAAAATGATGTGTCGATCGGCCGTGTAAAAATATTTTAGATCACCCTCATCAAATTAAATAAAATTAAAATTATGTATTTCGAACAGGTGTATTATGCAAAAATACTCAATTAGTAGCCAAATCATGCAAACGTGCATTTTGTATAAATCACCTTCCGTGTTTATAAAAGACGATCGACATATCTTCATAAACTTTCTAACAAACGAACCGCATCATAATCGGTCTATTCGTTATTTTATTTGTCAATAAGGAAACTTGACAGACCCAAATACAAGTTATAATTACAGAAGATCACAAATAGTGCATGCGACACCCGAACAAAGTACACATGTCAGAACTGAAACTTCATACTAATTTTCAACTCTTGTTCATATTTATACAAATCTAAAAATTTCCGAGATTAGAAGGAGGGAAAAAGGAAAATATGTTAGAAATTTAATGAATTTAATTGTTATTAAAATATGAAAAGTGTCGAAAATGAATACAAATAATAAATGCAATTTTTAAATTTATTTCTTCGATAATAAAAACACATTGGAATTTTAATTTACAATTGGTTATTTGAGATTGCAATAAATTATTTTGCATAAAATATAAAATACTAAAAATAAAAGTAATTTAAAATTATTTAAACAAATTTTAAAATATACTTGATTGTAAATAAAATAAATACTAATATTTTATAAATTCTCTTTACGAAATTTTAACTTTAAAAATAAAATTTCTGTAAGGAAGAAGAAATTCACCCTTCTCACTCTCTCTCAATCGTTCTCTCCCTTTTTTTTCGAGAAAAACGCTGCACATCTTCGTGACGTTCCGTAAAAATGTTACCCTCATGCGCCTAAAGAAGTTTTGTTTTAAAAACGACTTTATTTATTTATTATATACATGATCTCGAATAGAAAATAAGTTGGTGTGGTAGAAACACAAACAGGACACAGTTATTCCATTCTTATCCTTATTCCATCTTTACAGCTGCCGAAGAGTTCCGCGTGAGCGGGCCTTGCGGCGTGGGCGGATGTCGCGGCCTGGGCTCGGTGAGGGGCGGAGCGCACAAACAACACGCCGCAGCCTCCGCTTGCCCATACCGGAACCCGGAAGCCGTGTTGCCAGACCGCAGGTTACTATTAATTTTATATTTTAGCTAATTTAAATTATGATCTATGTCGACGATAACATATTTTATTGTGGTTTTTACCTATTTTAGCAAATCTATCAATCTAAAAGTACACCATCAAGGAGCAATTAATGATAACGTGGCCCATTACTCCCTAAGAGAGAATGGAGCCATGTTTCTGTTTGATTTTCTTAATTTTATAGATTAATTCTCTAGTTACATAATATTAAAGATTCTATATTATACAATAATGGTGGTTTATTAATTTCAGATCCCAATCGAAATCAGTTAAATCATCCCAATCGCTGACTCCGACAAGTGATACGCCAAAAGAAAAGTAAAGACAAATAAAAGACAAATATTTCGTAATTAAATACAATAAAAGCTAATTAATATTTAATTTAATTCACAGACCCGGCCGCGGCCGACCGCCCAAACATAAAAGAGTTGAAGAAGTCACCAAAACTGAGCCGGTACGTTTTTATTGCATTTAGACATTCTTATAAAATTAAACTTTCTTGTGTTTATTAAAAAAAATTATAATTTCAATAATAGATTAATTTAATCAACTATGCCTTGATCCCGATGATCGGTTTCGTTCTACCAATTGAAGCCAGAAAAATAAAGAAAGTTATTTTTTTCGAGTTTTGTAAGTTATATAGCAGCTTAGTTCAAAGATAGAGCTACTTATAGTGCAACACTTTTTATTAACCCTTGTGGCGGCAGGTGTCCGACGACGAGTCATTGTCCAGCAGTGGGGGCAAGAGATGGCGTGGGGCGTCGGTCGGGCCGGAGATGGCCGTGAAACAGTCCTCGCCGTCGCCGCCCGCTGCCCCCATGCGGCCGACCCCGCACGCCCAGCCCCCAATCGTCATGCTGCCGTCCACTCCGAGATCTCTCATCGCCTATCACCTGGCCGAGCTAGCCCTCTGTCCCGATCCCACTACGTGGACTCAGGTAACTATTACTCTTGTTGTATGAATTTATTACTTTATGATATATAAAATGTAAGATCAAAAGTAGACAGTCTATATATTATTCAAATATATTCGTTGTATATATTAACCAAACTCAACCTTTAACAACTATAAAATAAAAATTATATAGTATCTCTTTATAACGAAATCTTTCGTTATATGGAGTGTAGAAAAAAACTAATTTAACCAAATACGTTAACACATAACGCTTTCCTTTTACTGGCCATCTTGACAGTTTCAAAGTTAGTTTACGACTGATAATACACGATAGTTGACGTTGGTGCGTTTAGTAACTGAGACCAAAATTTCCTACAGGCAGAGTAATCTAAGAATAATGTCACACGTGTTAATGCAATTAACAATAAAAAAGGCGAGACGGCTGTTTTTGACTTCTTTTTGTTTTGTAAGCTGATTTTAAAAACAATTACACTTGTAATAAATATTTTTTCGTTATAGAGAATGGCGATTGCGTTATAAAGAGTGAATTACTCGATGGGTAGAAATGTAACAATTTTTAACGATATAGAGATTTTATACTATATATTATATTAATTTGTCTTCCATAGTTATGTTAGAGTATGAACAGTGTGCAATTGTATGTGTGATTGCAGAAAGAGGTATCGGCCCTAGTGTCGCGAGTGGCGGGAGCGACAGCGGGAGCGGCGGCGGCGGCGGCTCGCCTCTCGGGGGCCGAACTGTTGATGGCCTCCTGCGAGGAACTCGTGCATTGCCTTCGGCTTAGACTAGGGCCCGCTGTCAAGGTATATACAGTTTCAATGATTGAACTTTAAATAAACAAGCTTAATTTATATAGCTGAGTTACTCCGTTTCATATAGGTATCTAATATATAAAATACACGTGTCACACTGTTCGTTCCCATACTTCTCCGAAACGGCTCGACCGATTCTTATGAAATTTGTTTATGCATATTTAGTAAGTCTCAGAATCGGCTACTATTTATATTTCAAACCTCCAAGTGATAAGGGGTGTCCACCCCAAAATTTTTATTTTTATATTTAGTTTTTTTTTCTTTTTTTATGATACAACATACAAAAATACATACAACCCTTAATTTTCACCCCTCTACGATCGACCCCTATTTTTGATTTTAGTAGATTTTTAATGAACTAAAAAAATCCTAGAAATAATATACATGGCAAAACAATGTTGGCCGGGTCAGCTAGTAATTTATATAAGTCATCCTACCTTTAAAGATAATTGAATGAACTATTAAAGAAACTCTGGGCAATTAATAGTTAATTTGATATAATATTTTTAATTAATATGTTTTTTGCATTCTTATATTCAGAGTTAATTGCTTTTACATTGTATTTAAACAAGTTTTAATCGCCGAAGGTGTACGCGGCGTTGCGGCATCTGCGCGAGCGGCTCTCGTGATCGCGGCATCTCGCGCACTCACGCGCCATCTCAATCATCATGTGAACAAAGTGAAGTGATACAATGTGAAACGTTTGTGGTAGATAGTGTTGTTACAAACTGTTTTATGGATGAATTTTTAGTTTATTTGATTACCAATGTTCGGTGTATTCATTTGAGACTGTTTTGTGAATTCAGTGTTGTTGAATCGTAGACAATTTATGTTTAAACCGATTTGTTAAGTGGATCATGGCAAGTAAACTAGTCAATATTAGTTGCTTTTGGCAAAATAAATTAGGAGCTCATTTTACAGACATTTTAACTATAGTTTTGATGTTGCTAACTTTTGCGACATGTATTCTACCGAAGGGCAATGTTACCCTTTACGATGAAGCACAAATTGTGTGGAATATCTTACAGTTGTACGAGGTTGTGATGAATGAATCACTATTTTACACGTGGACTCATTAAAATTACCTTAGACTTTCTTATATATCGCTTTTGCGGAACAAAATGACTAAACGTTAGTTGGCCGTGCTCTGCATTCTTTGGTGTTCCATTTATATTGACCTCACATTGACAAGATTAAAATAATTATGAATTATATTTTTATGGTTGTTCGGTATGCCTTTACGCGAACATAAATTTCTTGTTATCAAGTTACATTTAAATTTCTAAATCATTTCAAATTCTTAATTTAATATATATTCAATTAAATGTTGTTAAAACCAAAGAATTGTAACTAATATTCAAAATCAAAATGTATATATTATGTTGTATATAAATGTATTATATTTGATAATATACTGTATATAGATTTTATACATATAATGTAGTGCAATTTAAATGATTTACATGAACAAATCTGCGACGAGCATGTTTTGTAAGAAGAAAACATTTAGTTTCCTAAATTTATTTTTGAGGTATAAGAATCATATTTTGTTAAATTAAAAAACAACATTGTATTTATATATTTTTCAATGCCATTAATTAAATGTATGAGGCTGAAGTTTACCCACTGTTAACTGATCATTTTTTGGGTCGACGTTGTTTTACAAATAAAAATAATAAAATGGTAAAGTTGGTAAAGTTCAGCCTAAATTTTGTTGTAGCAATTAAAAGATGTTTTTATTTGAAATATAATCGTATGTATTCATTAAGAGGTCTTATTTTAATTTAATGTAAATGAGAAAGGCTATTTTTATTAATCAATGTGACAAAAGTACCTATTTCTATGTAAATAGTTATTATCGGAGATCATGTACAGTTTGGTTACACTATTACGTAAGTTTTTACCTTTTTAGTGCTAAATACTGTGCCATTTTCATTGGCAGTATGATAAAACTGTTGTTCTTTTGTTTAATAAACTTTCTGATAAACAAAATTTTCTAATGCGTGCTTATTTAATTAATATTTGTTAAAAACATTCATTAAGGGCGGTTTCGACTAGCGTTTTTACGCGCGTAAAAGCTCTTCTTTGGAAGCGCATGTAGGCACGTATAGGCGCGCCTTTAGGCACAAGCGTTCACGCGCTTCTAAGCTCGCATGAGTTCGCAGTTCTGGGTATAGTGTATTAAAGTGATCGGTTCTCTGTCCAGTGCAACCATTGTAGACACCCAGCATCGGGTTTCATCTTCTCAGTGGACGTCGAATAAGTAACACAAATAGTAATGTTTCTTCGTCAGAATCCACGTTGACTACGTCACTACCGGTTCGAGCGAACACGGAGAAATATGCCAATTTACGCGCGTCCGGTTTTTGAAGCGCGAATTGTAACACGCGTGTAAGCGCGTATGAAAAACGAAAAATACGCTAGTCTTTAACCGCCCTTAGGCCCTATTTTCCTTGCAGTGCTCATATTTTTTTATTAAAAACCTTTAACTTCTGACAACACCATTATGTCAAAAGATCTGGCAGGCATTTATGTTCCCTATTAATATAATATTGGATATATTTAGAGTTAGTTTATTTTTGGAACCCACCATAGTATGAAATTTTGGTATGACTATATTGGAGAGTGACTCCTTTCTCGTACTTAACTGTAATTTATTCTAGGACCTTGACACAAAATCACTTAACAAGAGGCGTGACTCGCTACCGATAAACGAATTTGTAAGGATTTCTCATTGAGACTCAAACTTTATTACCTACTAAAACTTGACGGATGCCTCCAGCCTGCCTCATCCTCACTCCGTGAAATGCAAATTTACACACCGAGACCCTCAGACCACCGAGATCTTCAAAAAATACTTAGGGCAAACGTGCGAAAGCAAGCCGGTCGTCGTTATCTATATCAAGCGCTTAGAGAATGTACAGAAGCGATTTTTATGGTACCTATCCTATGGTTGCAACATGGCTAGGAAACTTCCTAGCTACAACGATCGTCTAGCACATTTTCTCCTTAAATCATTTCGTCATCGAAGAGAGCTGCTTGATATCATATTTCTGTTCCTAAAAAGCTGCAACGATTTACAAAGCCTCCTTTTGGAATTAAGTTTGCAAAATCGAATCTGGGTCAGAATGCTCCATTAAATAGATCTTTAAGGAGTTATAATTCAATTTATAACGCTGAAATTGATGGTGGTATTGGATCGCAACCCCCCCGGTCGTGAATTCCCCCAAATAGATATTTTTTCAAACTCCTCATCAATTCTAATAAAGTTAGCGGCTCAGCTGATTAGTCATTAAGATTTTATCAGGGATATTCAATTAATTTTGTAATGTTTTTATTTTATTTTATCTTGACTTAATTTTTTCTTTTTTTAATGTACTTATAAAAATTTAGAATGTTGTATGCGCCTATAATTGGGGTTAGCACTTGGCTTGTGTTTGTGTTACATGCTTGTATCAGTGTCTACTTTGTTGGTGAATAAATAAATAAATAAAAATTACTAAAAAAACACACATAATAAAATAAAAAATTCTTTTAAAGAACAAGGTACGATTTAAGTGTGTATTGTGTGTGTGTGTGGGCCAAATTTGGACATAAATGTTTTAAATTCAGCAAGCGTTTTATTGGGGGAAATAAGCGCCAATTAATGCTTCCAATTTTCACCGACAGTAAAGTTGACATAGTTTATAGAAACTTTAACAAGACTAATACGGTCACCAACCCATCTGTTTTTATCTGGAACCATGTATGGATTCTGAAGGAATCGTTATATTAACTCAAAGTCAAACTGAATTAAAAGGCCTTCCAACAGGGGTTCAGGTTAGGTTGAATAAAACTTATATCCATACTTATATTAGTATTATAATTAATTAGTGATTTTGTCTCATGAAGTAAAACGCACGAACACAACATATTTTTAATTAACAATGATGGATTCTCACTTCACAGTATTACTACGTGGTGTGGTCTGTGATAAATTATATTATCTTTAATTTGTATGTGTGCACTGTGCAGTGTGTTAACTGTTAGTTATTCGTAAGTCTCTGGCAACCAGTCTGCGCGTCATTTTTAAAATCAATATGTTTGATAATAAATAATGTATGTTATAAATGTTAAGATATACCTAATTTGATTTGTACTGTGACTGTGATAAAAATTGTTGCATTGGACAATCCCTTTAAAATGTGGTTCACATTGATACTTCTTGTGTCCATTTCCAAGTTTGTTTTATGTAGTGATGGTGATCGATCTCCGTTTTACAATAAATGTCTGAAGAATTGTAATAATGAAAATTACACGAAAGGTACATTTGGTTTTACATCAATTATCCGATTTGGCAATAAAAATGGAATAGAAATTATTAACTATGACTTAAGATCTGATTTTTGTAAGGCTCCTTACAGATAGGTTTGTTTAATATTGTAATGCTTGTGGAAATATTTGTTTAAATATCTGTAATAATGTAATATCTGTTTTAGAAAATCAATTTAAGCCACATGCTGCAGCTATGCAAGACATATGGAGTAAAATATCATGGTGGACTTGTGTTGATGAATGTCGATACAATTGTATGTGGAAAACCGTACAAGGATTCGAAGAACGCGGCTTCAGTACACCTAAGTTTCATGGAAAGGTGAAAAGTTATTACTTTTAAACACATACAATATATAAATACCAAATATTTTAGGATCAATACTATTAAAGAGATGAGCAACACAACCTCTATCAAAATTTGTATTTTAAAATTAACTTAGTACTAATTTTGATTATAAATTATTTTCATTACAGTGGCCATTCAGGAAAATTATCGGTGTGCAAGAACCAGCTTCTACTTTTGCCTCTTTGCTAAATCTTGCTGTCCATGCCTCCATGTATCATGAAATAATAAAGCAGTTTCCTATTAAAACAACACCTATAGTTCTCTTTTGGCATGTATTTGCTATTGTAAGTATAAATAAGAAATATAATCCTTACTTTTAATAATTTGAAATATCTTCTGTGTCTTCAAATCATTTGAGAAAAGTGACAACTTTGAACAAATTAAAAGAGACCTGACCTTAATATAATGAAGAAATATGAAATCTATTAAGGTGTTTATCATGATAAACTTAAAAAAAATATTTTTAACTTTAAAATTTGGTCATGATTTTTTGCATATGTAAATGCCATTATTTAAATACGGTGAAATCTGAATATATTACATAAATTAAAAAAATGCAACATTTATAAAGCTATCTTCTGTGTAATCACATTTGTGCCTGTATACAGTTTTATTTTACATTAAGATTATTGATAATGGCCTCTTACAGGTATGTATGAATGCATGGATATGGTCTACAATTTTCCATACCAAAGACAACTATTTTACAGAATTCATGGACTATGCATGTGCATTGTCTATGGTAATTGCATTATTTGTTGCTGCTGTATTAAGGTACCATTCCTTCTATTTAACATATTTTTTTTGCAATACATTTAATTTAATATTCTTTTATTTAGAAGAAAAGAGTTGATTATGTAGTTAAGTTATAATTTCATAAAACAATTCCAGGGTGTTCCACAAGAGAAGAAAATTGTGTGCAGTGGCATTACTAGCTACAGTGGTGTATTTCGTGGAACATGTCCGATATTTGTACACTGGTAGAATTGACTATGACTACAATATGCTAGTGAACATCTGTTTTGGTCAGTATAAAACGAATTTAGTTAACATTATGAAGAAACCAAACATAATAAAACAGAGAAATTTTAATTTGATTGAGTCCCATAACTGAATAAAAATTTTGTATTTTGTCGATTCTAATAAAATATTTTTAAAATATTTTCAGGGGTCGCAGGCTCCGTAATCTGGTTATTATGGGCCGGGGTTCAGTACATATCTGGTCGGCGCGAATGTTGGCGGCTGGTGGCCTTCACGTTGGCGTCAGGCGCGGCACTTACCCTGGAATTGCTAGACTTCCCACCACTTTACGGCTGGGACGCGCATGCTCTATGGCACCTTGCCACTGCGCCCTTGCCTTTACTATTCTACAGGTAAACTGTGTGTCAAATTGATTTTTATTCAAGTGAAACTTGTTTAGGCGCATGAGGGTAAAATTTTTACGAAACGTCACGAAGATGTGCAGCGTTTTTGTCAAAGAAAAGGGAGAGAGCGATTAAGACCGATTGAGAGACAGTGAGAAGGGTGAATTACCTTATAGAAATTCTATTTTTAAAATTAAAATTTCTTTAAGAGAATTTATGAAATATTAGTATTTTATATTTTAGGCAAAATAATTTATTGAAATCTCAAATGACGAATTGCAAATTAAATGCCACGTGTTTTTATTATCAAAGAAATAGTTTTAAAAAATTAAATTTATTATTTATATTAATTTTCGACACATTTAATTTTATATCTTCCTTTTTCCCTCCTCTAAGTCTCGGAAATCTAAAGTTTACGATTTGTATAAATATGAACAAGAGTTAAAAATTAGTTTGCCAAAGAAGTTTCACTTTACTGTACTTTGTACGGACGCGCTTTTTTTATAAATAGTACTTTTTGACTTTTTACAATTGTTTTTCAGATTCGTGATCGATGATCTCAATTACCTAAAGACTATAACCAGTGGAAAAAGTAGTCTTAAATCAACTTAAAACTTAGCAATTTAATAAATGATTTAACAAAATACAATAATTTTATTGAAAACACTTCACATAATTTGTCACCCAACAAATTTTCTTTAAACCAATTAATTGTCCAAAATTAAATTTTTCCAATGTTCGCCACAACGTAGTCCCAGCTTATGTTTTTTTAGAAAGCTTTTTTTTTCTTTTGTATTATCATATTGAGCGAGATCATGGCTACTGTCTCTTTGGATAATCACACTTCTGGCCTCGTAATTGCGCCGGTAGGGAGCGTACTGTTGTTGGTATCTCACCGAGTGGCTAGTCCCGGCTTGATCCCGTGCCTGCTTTTGCTCCTTTTGTCCAAACGCCAAATCTTCGTTCCAATGCCGCCGGTACTCTTGCTCCATGTAAGGAGATCGCCGTATCCTTTTACCGTTTACTTGGATATTAATACGCGGCTTTTTCGTGTATATTGTTCTGTGAGGCGGTGGGTTGTTGTCTCGGGTTCCGTTACCACTTCCGCTATAGACTGTCTCATAATCATCGGTCTCGCTTTCTTCAGACGATTCGCAATCCTCCTCTTCAACGATGTCATCGTGTTGTGAAACTTTACGCCTTCTCAAAAACTTCGCAATTCTATTGAAAAAGCCCTTTTTGTTCTGGAAAATATAAATGATCTTATTCGAAAAAGTTTTAAATTAAACTATAATATTAAAAGCTAACCTTAACCTACCTTTTCATTAAAACTTCGAGTTACGACTGTGCTGTGACTCTCTGCGTCGCCGTAGGTGTGTTCCAAATCTTGTTTTCTAATATCATCACTTCTAATATTATTTCTTTCTTCCAGTCTATACAGATGATATAATTTGGATTCTGGTTCCTGATTTATTGTTTTGTCAGTGAGAGTTTCTTTCGTTTCTTTTTCCTCTGACTGCGAACTAGTTTCAGTGCACATTGATAGCAAAGCTTCTATTTCTTTATCAGTTTTTACTACTTCGGATTCGTCCACCATGCTTTTCATATCTGTTTCAGACTTATCATTATCGTAATTCGTACTGGAATAATTACTTTTAGGGAGATAATCTAAATTTAACGCGACAGACTTGTAAATCTCTTCAATAAGATTGTTTGTCTCAGTTGTAGCCGTGTGACTATTAGTATTAGTTGCTGTTGTAATGGCGTGTGGTGTGTCACACTTAAAGAAACAATTGTTTTTGCGTTGACAAGAACATTTGCAGCGTCCTTGACAAGACTGCATAAAGTACGGTGAGTTCTGGACGCATTTTACTGGCTGACAAGGAATATTATCAAAACATACTCGCCCAAAAGGCATGTAAGGCTGTGAATATGGAGAATAAAATGAAGGGTTTGGTGGAGTGTAAGTAAAATGATTAACCGATTCCTTGGGTATGTTATTTTCAGAGGAACCTTTTTGTACTATAGCATCCTTTTTCACTGTTTCACCTTTGTTTAATTGAGTATTTGTTTTGACTTCAGTTAGCACAGACTGCAGTATACTTTTTATTTGGTTCAGCATTGTTTCAGTCTTCGTGTCATTCAACAAATCGACTTCTAATTGTATACTTTTTGATGTTTTTCCAAGATTGTCTTTAGAATTGATGTTAACTGTTATGTGATTTTCTCTTTCATTTGTCATGGCTTGATCGCGAGTGACGGTTAATTTTGGTGAAAGTACACGTTTCGTATAGATGCTACCGCAATTTACTGAGAAACTTCTAGAGGTATCTTCGTAAACTTGATTTTTCTTTTGCAAATATTTTTGTCTTTTTGAATAAGATGGGTTGGGCTCATTTTTATAAACGTCTTGTCGAGTTGTGTAACGACGATACGTTTCTGCATGATAATTTAAAGTAATCGGATCGATTTGGTATTTATTTCGCGGCGTTTTATGTTGGTAGTTCATGTTGTTAAATGCTTTCGGTATCGCTTTTTGATATTTTTTCTCTGAACTTTCTGATAATTCTTTCACAGGTACAATATCATAGAATTTAGAATCGTAATACGTTTTGTTGAAATCTTTCGATTTAACATATGAGCGATCATGTTCAACCATAAAATTAATACCATTTCCCATGTAATTGTCAATGTTTTGAAACCTACCGTAGCAGCAAGAACAGATATCAGAGTCATTCCGTACTGGAGAATTTATATCTTTACATATAGGTCTCGTAAAGTGACTTGTATCTGAAAATTCTTCAAGTCCAAACCTTGAGTCATATTGCTTTCGCATAATTTTGGAGAGGTGTTTACTAAATAAATCTTTTTTGATCTGAGGCTTTACTTGGCTTTTTAGATTTCTGCTCATTAAAAGTGGATTTATTGTTTCAGCGTAATAAACAAAATGCGTTTTTGGTTTTTGTTTGTCCTTACAATCACCCTTTCTTTTTCGTCTAAAGATATTTCGCCTTTTGCTTTGTTGTATTGACTGCTTACCACACTCAGTATCTCCAATAGTTTTAGTTTGTTGTCCACAAGATCCAAGCGATAATGCAGAGAAGACGAAGGAAACATCCGAGTCTTGTTGATTGGGACAAAATATATTCTTGCTTTGTTTATCTGGATTGACGGATTTGTCAATATTAGCCTTTGAGTCATAAATTTCAGGACCCCTCAAACAAGTTTCCGGGACAGTCGCGTTGAAAGCTGTCGTGTTTTCAGATGTCTTCTCTCTTCTAGGTACGTCTCCTGAAGTAATGTTCTTATCGGACCCTTTAACATCCTGCAACTCCTTCTCTAAATTCACAATTTTTTGTTGGAGATCAGTCACGTCAATCGGTATGCACGAAATAATTTTGACTTCGGTTTGTGAAGCGCTGTTTCCTGGAGCACATTAGAAATTCATGTATAATAATTGAATGTTCGCTGTAGCGTAAAAATATTGTCTATAAAAACGTACCTAAATTGAAAGCGACTCTGCGCAGAAAGTTTTCAATTCCTTTAAACCGTTGTTTGAAACTTTTTGCAATTTCCTCGTCACACATTTCAATTGGTACAATAGGCAATAGATACACTTGAAATGAGGAAATAAAGAAACTTAATTGAAAATTTCGAATTTCATTTTAGAATTATAACCCAAATAATTTAGTACTATATTGACATAATAATGGTTACTCAACTTTCAACCATTCAAACTTTTTCTGTTTTTGAAATGATATAGTGTCTTTTGACGCAAAAGAAGTTTTTATCGGCTCTCGAAATATTTTTTTTTATTGAAGCTTTTATAACGGAAATATTTATAGATGAAATAGACAAACGTCCTGTGATATGGGACATGACAAGTAGCGATTATTCAGATAACAGAGACGGGTTTAGGAAGAACTCGTCCTCATATTCTGTGAAGATGACAAAGTTGATAAGAAGCAATTATAATGTGTATATTTATTTACAATCAGTTTATGTTACAAATTAATTATTGCGATCGAGACAATTAAGGGTCCTCCCTCACCGGGACGCCATGGCGACGTGGCCAGCAATGCCGCCAACTAGTTCTTATTGAGATGTATGCCGGCTAACTCACTTGGCGACCGACTGGCGACGTCGCCAAGTAGCCAGCGTAGCTAGAGTCGACCGTTTCGCATGCGGCGACTGGCGACGCTGGGTAACTGCGACGTCGCCAGTTGTTTGCACGTGTTTGTATGCTCCGTCACTCACTCAGTCGCCAACCAGTTGCCGAATTAGCACGTTTTTTGGTTGTTCATAGTGTCTTAATTACGATTTTTACTTAGTTATCCTGAAATAAATTGTTAGTAAGGCTCCTGCTCTCCTAATTTTCAATATTTTACATAAAAAATGAATTTAAAATTTGATTTAAAATGATTAAATAAAAAATAAAAAAAAATTTATTGTTATTTTATTGATAATATTATTATAATTTATTTTTGATTTTGATTTTTTTGAGTCGAGACAGAACTGAATGTTTATGAAAATATTTGTCAAATGTACTCGAACATTATCCGCACAGCAGGCCTGGTGTAATATGAGGCTAGTCTTTCCAGTGGTGGAGTATAAAGTGTATCTTTATAATTATTGTACCCCATATTTTTACATAATTGTGTAGTGTAGGTACATATCGCTTTGACAATCTTTTCTGGAAAACCGATGTTCACATCTAACGGCATTAAGCCAATCGCAACCTGTCTACGGCTTGGGGTCCCGGTCTGCGCTGCTCATATATGTCCCTGTGGCAGTGATGTCGACAAGTTAGGACATCACGGCCTGTCTTGCCAAAAAAGTGCAGGCCGCTTCTCGAGACATGCCGCACTTAACGATATCATACGCCGTTCCCTTGCCACCGTCAACGTGCCAAGTCTTCTTGAGCCAAGAGACGATGGATAGAGACCGGACGGTATTAGTTTGATTCCATGGAAGATGGGTCGGGTACTGGTATGGGATGCAACCTGTTCAGACACTCTGGCCGCTTCCCATCTACATGGAACCAACTACAGAGCTGGTGCGGCTTGTGAAGCGGCTGAAAAAAATAAAGCATGCAAATACAGGGGTCTGGGCTCAGAATATGATTTTGTCCCATTTGGTGTCGAGACCCTTGGTCCGTGGGGTCCTAGCGCTTTAAGGCATTTTAAAGAAATTTCAAAAAGGTTAGTCTATATCACAGGAGACCGAAGTTCTGGCAGCTACCTCGGACAAAGAATTAGTCTAGCAATTCAAAGGGGGAACGCTGCCAGTATCTTCGGAACCTTGCCTAAAGGGACTCCTTTTAATGATATATTTTAATTTATGTTAAGTTTAGTTATTTATTTCAATGTATATTATTTTATTATTATTTTCACTTGACTTATTTCGATGTTATTTAATAAGAAATTATACTTAATAAACGTTCTTATTTCAAACGGATTTTAAATATTTTTTAGAATGTGGCCTTCCCCCATATGGCCGCATTAAATTCTGCATCATGCCAATAGCTTCAACGGCCACTATCGCATATCGCAACACTGTCGGTCTATTTTGTATTAACAATGCCTTTGGCTCTGGTAAGTCTAATAATCTTTCCGTCAGCTTTTTGTACAACATTTTTACCGTAGGCACCTGACAGATGACCCACAAAAAACAAGTTTGCATCCGCTAGCGCCAGTAAAACTAGGAAATTTTATTTTTGTAGCTATAATACATGAGACCCCTGTGCTGGATTAACCGTCGGTATATATTTCCCGTCCAAGGCTCCTTAATACTTGGGAAATTTACGAAAAAATTTAGGTACGAACTTTCTTTACTATTTTTGGATACAAAAATTATATACTGGCCTTCAGTCAGACCATGTAACAAAATTGGATGGACCCAAAATATCCGTATTCTGCCGTCGGTAAAAATCACCGTTACAACTGATTCTACGGCCATGATTTGCTATTTTAAAGAGTACCGAGAGTTTTTTACGCCGGCTTTTTCTCTCGGCCTCTGTCTTCTTTGCCGATGAGTAAGGATGCCTACAAATTCAAATTTAATGACGTGGAATAAGTGATACATGTATCTTATGTTCCATAATAAACATATTTTATTTTTATTTTATTTTCATCTTACACAAATGTAAGAACTCTACTGAACCATGGCGGCCTTGGCGACGCGCGTTTAGCGCTTGTCATGTGAACCTGCTGTTATTGGAAATACCGAGTCCCTGCTTTAGTGAAAAATGTGTCTAAATTCACCGTTTTAAGTAAAATACGTTTCCTCGCAGCTAAACACAATTTGGTAGACAAAAAAAGATAGATTTAGTTAAGTGTAGAATTATACTGATTTACTCTTTTTAAAGGAGTAAATTCTTAAGTTACATTAAACTACCATCAAGTCCAAAAAGAAATTTAAGATTGCTTCCGTGCCATTTGCGTTGGATGTGATCAAACAAAACATTTTGGATTTTTCCATCGCCGCTTAGCATAAGCAATGAGTTCTTCCCCTTATAAAATATTGAATATAATGGTTAATCATTCTTTAATTTTAAATACACAACGATAAAAAAGAACATTTGTAAACATCACAAACTGCAACACTTGACACGAGATGAATTACAATTTTACATAGGTTTGATTTGCTTATATAAACATACGTGGCTTATACATTCGGGGTGGGTCACCCCATGACGACTTGTCCTTCCCGAGCAGTGTCCGTACTATAAGGTTTCGCGGTGAAAACGGATTCCTTTTGTAAAATAATTTCTTTAACATTGCATTTCGCATCTTCGTATCTCCTAAAGTGAGTTGTTTCTGTGTTTTTATCGAGAACTTAAGAGGGTCAGAGTTACTGCTCACATTTTTTGTAGCTTTCTGTTTCAGCTTTTCCCAATTCAGAATTATGTTCCTTTCCTTTGGGTTCTGCGTCGTTATCGTATCATGTTGCTGAAGCTGCATCTGAGCAGATTGTACTTTCTTTTTAAATCGGGGAAAGAGTGAAAGTTTTCTGTCACTCTGTGTGCCAATGCTTTTGACTTCAATTTCTTTCAGGCAGAGAGGTACTTGAGGCATTTGCGGCGTGTTGTGGTGATTGTGATCGTGACAGCAGGAGGGAGCATGCATCATTGGGCAACGTTGTGGCGTAGAATGAGCCTGCGGGTGTCTGTGCTTGCATATGTCGTAAGGAAATTCCTGGGAAATAGGATCGTTACCACAAGCATATTCGTGCAACGAGTCATGAGCCGGACAACATCTCGCTTTTCGTGGTCGATTAAAGAACTCTTGAGCGTGAACGTTATAATTTAGAATATTTTGCTTAAACGGAGGCCTAGTATGTGGCATAACATCGACTTCTACCGTACTCTCGCTTTCGCTTACTTCCTCAATTACATCCTTCTTTTTACGTTTAAACAGACCAAATCTATTTAACACCCTTGAAAATTTGTTCTTTTTTGTCTAAAACATTATTATTGAGAATGAAAGGTTTTGCAGATCGTTAGATAATAATTTTATAATAAGGGAACATTGCTTACCTCAGAAATCCTATCCATTTCGGTCTCAGATGAAGATCCTGACGTTTGTAGGTTAAGCTTTTCTATAACAGTATCAGATAAAGTCGCATTTGTAGAGTAACAAGAGTCACTTGTTATTCGCGATCCGATAGCTTCACAACTCTTCGAGTAGCACTTCATTTTTGGCGTTTCTACCATAGCGTCATGCTTAGAAGCTTTGGAACTTCCGACACTTCTAGATGTTAATATTTTCTTTTCGACTTTCATCTGTCGTACATTATCATTACTACCGCGTCTGGCACGGGGCGAATTACCGTTTTTAACGCATTTATAAATTTCTTTAATGAGTTCTTGGGTTTCATGGTGACAAGATGGTACAGAGGTTTTAATTACATTATTATCATATGATATATTTTCTTGACAATTATGAGTACAAGTGGCGCAGGTATAACTTGGCGATGGTACCATAAAACTGTTAGGAGAGTAGTTAATAGGACAAATTGGTAAAACAGGATAACAGCAAGGATTGAAAGATGGAACAATTGGGGGCGCCGGATATTGTGCTGAACTGTTATTATGTATGAAGCTGGATTGGTTATTTTTGGGTGTCGTATTGGAGTTGCTCTGGTTGTTGACTTGTGTTTGTGATTGTTTAATACTTTTGCTACTGATCTCGGAGTGACTGTGAATTGAATCTCTTTTTATTTCTTGTAAAAAGCTTTGTAAAATATCTTTTATTTCACAAAGAGCTTTATCAGTTTTGTCTACTGTAGAACTTGTAACTTGAGTGTGCATTGTTTCATTATTAATATTAACATGTTCTGATTCTATGTTCGAATATTGAAGACTACTCATCGTTCCGCCAACTAGCGTTTTTTTTGGTCCTTGGTCCTGACGCATTTGATGGTACTGAGATAAATATGAATAATCTTCAATCATTTCAAGTGGCGGCTTTTTTCTTAATGATCTATGAGGGACGCTGGGAAGTATCATATCATCGTAAGCGTACCGTTGTGCTGTAAGATTTAGCCGTGGTCTATTTGTTCTAGGGGATGGTAAAACTTCTTTAAAGCGCTCATGCCGCTTATTATTTTCTTCAATAAATTTTCGTCTAGATTTAGGACTGGACTTTTCTTTAACTGGCACCAAATCGTAAAGATTAGAATCATTATAGTTCGTAATATGAGATTGTTTGTACTTCCTTTGCTGCTTCGAACCGTACAACCGTGCATCGCAAATACTTCTCATATCATTAAGGTTATACCTCTCGCAATGACGGTGCCTAACTTTTCTATGGCCTTCAAAACAACACGAGCATAATTCACTGCCTTCCATGACATCATCTCGGATGGTAAATTCTTGATCACGGCATACGGGCGCGGAAAATTGACTGAAGTCTGATAACCTTCTACCAAATAATTTGACGGGCTTATATTGTTTTCGTATTATATCCGCTATAAAGTCTTTATCGACATTGGAATAGTGATGTGATTTCTTACGGGTTTTCCGGCGTTCAGTATCTTTTTTGTTATCAGTTTTTAAGTGTCCAGTATCTTCGCACTCCCTAAAGGTTACGTTTTCAATGTCTTTCCTGTGACGTCTATGACTATCCTGATATCTCGAATGACATGCCTCCTTATTATATGTTTCTCTAGGCGATTGAAGACTTATGCTCGAGTATACTCTTTTTAAATTATCTTCATTTATTTTATTGTCACGTTTTGATTTAGAATACGAGATCGGTTTCAAATATTTAAGCAGACGTTCATGATTCTTGGGTACGTTGCCTGGTCTCTCGACAACGTATTCTTCGTTACAATACTTGTGGAAATGTTTCTTATCATTCATATTTATTTCGCCACTGTCCCATTTACTCATTGACTGAATATGTGCTTTATTATAATTCCTTCTCGGTGTTTCATAAAGGATTTTAGTTTCTATATCTCGTGTTCTGCTGCTTTCACATGCCGGTTTGCTTGGCGTGGTCTGTTTAATGTCGTGGCTTACCGTGCTCTCCCCTTTACGAATGCTGTGTTCAAGAAAGGACAGGTCCCGACAATGCTTGCTTACTTTGTCAAGGTGTTGTTCTATTATATCTATTTTACTTTTGAGATCAGAAACACTAAGTATGATGCTTGAGTGAGTTCTGTTGTCTGTTTGTGATAGGGTTCCTGGAAACAAAGTGTGTTGTTATCGTCCAAAGGGCTTAATGATAGTTTAAATTAGAAAGGCAGCTGGAGAGAATTTACTTTATATCAATGAATTACTCGAAAATAATATTAATTGTTATGACTGACAAATTAGATTACCGATTGTTTTCTTAAAGAATTCCTTGATAGCTCGACAACGGCGTTTAGTTCTTGGTGATATACGTCGGTGCGGGGCTCGTAATGGCATCACCTTTGTAATTTCCGAACTGTAAGCACAACAATGATTTACTATCGTATTAATAAAAAAATATACACGGTTTAAAGTATTATATTATACTTGATCTTTATGGTCCTTAAAATTTCATTTTAAGGAATTGGACGATTATAATTACACAAATTAATTTTCATATTGTCTATAATAATATCTGTTTTCGAATAATGTTTGTCTTATAAATTTAAGTAATTTTCTTTTATATTAACTTGACTTTTGAATTTCATCTGACGTTTTTATTAATTTTTTCGCCTAGTCTATATACTCTTTGTAGCCAGCACTCAAACACCTGCCAATACTAAATAAGGGGTACTTACATTTATTTCGTATAGCTACGATACAATTTATTATTTTTAATATTACGGAATAATCGAAGGTCTCATCGAATCTTTCTCCCTTAAAATATAACGTATTAAGTATAATTTAAAAATAGAACCAATTCGTGAACGCCATAGCTACAAATGATGTCATAAGTCAAAACCAAAAAATTCAACAATGACTGTTAGATTGTAAGGAACAAATAATTTTAATTATTTTTTTATTTTATTTTCGAATGCTCTCAAAATTTCTGTGTACGGCCAAATTATTGCGGCCGTCTATTATTGCGATAAAAGTGAACCCAGCGAGTAGAGTTTTGACGAGAAACGCGGGCCATTACATCCCGCCAACACAGTACGACGTACCTATACCGCGGAGGCTTCATTTAAGTTATGTTCTGAGGGTGTATTGGGAAATTATTCCATTATTTCTCGTCACTTGCACCAGTCTCACTCTCTGCCTCTTTTCCATCTACTGGGCTTCTAGCCATAAAGTAAGTTTGATTAAATAGACTGTTGAGATTATTTTTAATGGTTTTGTTTCAGGGAAAAAATTATTTGTTACACGTTAGAACCGATTTTTAATGAGTTTAGGTATCGAAAAGTGAAAAATCTTTTACTTAAACTCTGGTACACAGATATTGTTATATCAACCATATACTCTTTATAATCTCTTCATTTGAGAGAGCTAACATCAATAACAAGGTAATACGTTCTTCTGTATTTTTTTGTCCAGGCTGACGTAGTATACACAACTCATACCCGCGAAAACATCTCCCGCACGATGGATCTGCGCAATCCAGACGTGCTAAAAATCTTCGTCATCCACCAGCGCTACGAGCCTTGGCCCGAGATGCAAGACGTGCTCGACAAGATGACCTACGCGCAAAAGACCGCACTAATGAGGGCCCGCATCTGCAAACCTTCTTAAGCTGGACCAAACTCACCAAACGACAGATTTGTATATAATTTGTTTATCACAAAATTTCTGTTGCTTGGAAAAGACGCTTTGTAACAAATCTTGGGGTTATTTATGAGGTTTCATTCTTCATTAATTAAGGAGCAGGGATCAAGATAACCAAGGACGATAGTATTTTGAGTTTGAACGTAACGCTGGTAAAATATAACATCTAAACCAGATATTAATGGAAAGGTCGTGGAAATGGACACTCAATCTTACCTATTACGGTTAAATATCAGTTTGAGTGCTCAATTAAATATGCTCTGACTTTTCCGTAAAAGATTTAAACATGATGTTGTTTTATATATTGTAAGAGCAGTTTATTAAATACTTCATGTACCCCTAATTGATTGTTTCATTGAATTTCTATACCATTTTTATAGCATTAAAAGGACAAAAAGCGCAACGCATTTAACATGAATTTGTGTTAAAACTTTGTAATCACCAGGTTGGTAGCTCGTTCTGCAGTGATGGACTAATACCTACGTGGGTAATTAATTAAATTTATAATTTTGTTAAGTAAATAATTGAATTTTAAGGAAAGAAAGGATGTAGTGAACCGCTCTATGGAACGCCTTATTGAAGTATCTTGTGAGGAGTTGGAGTAAATCATCATAGTTAGTTTTTATAGCCCTCCTTCAGTACAATATGTTAGCTTTGAGAATATAATAGAACTAGTGCGGTATAAATTGCAAAAGTCCAAGAAAATGTTGATTGTTTGTGAAGGAAAATTGGCTTGATGGCTGTTTAAGTTCATGTATACGTAATCTCTTTAAATCATACGATTTAATTAAATTTTTTGTACGAGAACGTTCCCACGAGAATGTATGTACTCCTATTTCACCATGCTTCCTGCAGATAGAGGACAAATCTTTGTTTTTAATTTTATTATTATTTATTACTTAAGATGTCATGTGGAACATGGTGTAAAACTGGTATCCTAAGAGTCCACGACGGCCAGACCTTCGTCATTTAATAAAAGCTGAAAGATCTTCGACGCATCATTATGCATGACGAGATTCCTTAAGTTATCCCTAATAAAATATAAAAAAAATTGAGCTTTGAGATTATACTTTAATGAATTTAAGGTACTACATATTTTATACCCCTTTACTACCTGTTACCTGCCGAAGTAACCACTACCCAAACTCTATAGTCCCTGGTCGTTCTTACCTGTATACCTAGGGGACACGCACAGAAGAACTTTCAGCATTTATTAAATGGCGAAGGTCTGGCCGTCCTGGGCTCTTGATCTATTGGCGGTTAAAAAGAGTGGCGGAGAGTTTATTGCCAGTTCCTCTCTTTCGTTCTACGTTCTTGATTTGAGAACTGGCAGTAAATGTAAAATTAGAAGCATTTCATATTATACTATTTTTTGACGTTTATAACTGTGTACATTGTGTTACCTATATGAATAAATGATTTTTGACTTTTGACTTTGAGGCGCCATTTATACGAATAATACAAATGAAAATCAATGTTATGACAGTAAACAATTAAAGACACGTGCTAGGATGTTGTCAAAAAGTTTTAGGCAAGAAAGTGAAATTTCAAGACACAATACTGAAGTTTTAGTAGTAAGATATACGTTCTAGGTTCTTGAGGGAATGATAATTGAGGGAACTAGTAGAAAGTCTAAAAGCTAAATGTAAATGGCAAATTAAATAGTTTCCACCTCGAAGTAGCCTTCGGGAAGAGTTACTAATTCCACTGAACCTAGTGTTCTAAATTCTTTACCCTCCCCTTTGTAAAAGCAAAACAATGTTCATATGAGCTATCAGAAGTTTAAATTTAACCACGTTAGCTGCTATAAGATTATAACAATATTTCAACTTTTTAAATTAAGAAAATGTAAAGATTTTAGGGGTGTATCTGTATATATTTTACAATCATTAGTAACAGCAATCAAAGATAAAAAAAGATAATAACCGGTGGCTGTCACAGGTTATTTCACCAGTTTATTATTCCTTCCTAGTTCAAGCTTCAGCCAAATGGGCCGGCATTAAATAAATACTCTTATTATTTGGCATTTGTATTGTTTGTCTAATCTCCCCGTAACGTGATTGGTTAGTTGTTGCATGGCATAAGAAGTAGACCTTTATTCTCGAAAACCGAATTGATTAGGTGACAGATTTTATTCAAAGAAATAAAATAGGTGAATATAAATAATACGTTCAATTAATTTTAATAGAATTGGTAACAATGCTATGGGTGTAAAATTGTATACCTACACTCATAGATTTATATCGAGATACCGACCCTTACCGCAGTGAGACCGCGCGGTGTTGTCGCACAGTCGAAGTGAGTGAGCTCACTAACCTGGGATCAGTGCACCCCTAAAGTGTTAGCCGGACGTGTTGTAAAGGACGTTTGCGAGCAGTTTAGTGTCACAAAATACCATCGTGTGCCTTTCTAAAGTGCAACAACAATTCTAGAAACACAAATAAAGCCAGAGATGTAACATTTCACTCGTAAGTATTGCGATTTGATTTAAAAACTTTTATTTGTCCGCACTGTCTAAAATAACAAATTTACGAGTAAATGGTGAGTGCACGAAAGAGAAAGTAGTGTTTGCAACTAATGTAGGAGAAAAAGAGATGACACTATTTTCTCAGTACACTTGTTGTGTATAGATTGCACAGGTGCTGTCGGCATTTTGTTAACGCACACATTCAAAAACAATGCCACAGTTTTTGGTGTCGGGGCCTATCTAACGCTATAAATCTATGCCTACACTTCACTCACACACAAATGGACGGTTTGCCAACTTATTATTATTGGTTACTACCTTCCTTATCCAACAGGTGAAGCAATTACTTTTGATTAGCACAGTATTTGATTTCCGGGGAATTTTCGTTAGAACCTTGATGCACCAACCGTATGTAGGTAAATATCGTACGAATAGCACTCTAGTACGAGATCCGGCTGCAGGATTAGTGCGCTCATCGGTTATTTGCTAAAAACAAATTTTTATGTATATTTATTACTAGGAGCGTGTTTATCTACCAAGTTACCTATCAAAATTTTTAATTAAATTATTTTGAATAGATTTTTGAAACATTTCGTTCACTTGTTATTTAAATAAAATATAGTCTACATTTCGGCAATTTAAATAAAGATTTTAAAAAATCACGTGTGCCGTTGCACACCTGGCCGCCTTTCTTGGTAGCCAGGTGTAAAAAGGTATGATATCGATACATTTATACGTTTTTAACGTAATTTATTAATTATATATGAAGAAGCTATTTTATTTCTATAAACTATCGTATATGGGTGCCTAGTTAAATCTAGCCGCAAATAAGGGTTACCTGCTGTTAAAGATTATTAATATTTAAGGAAGAGTGAAAGAGAGTTAACGCAGAACAATGGAGGATAACGAATGCCGCCTGTGCGACGCTTTTAAGTTATTGCGCATGCGTGGAATGTAAGTGTTCTGAAAATGAATAGATGCGGCATTTTTATTCTAACATAAAAACGACGCTGTTTTTGATTTAATTTTTTTAATAATTTGAAATGCACAAATAAAACAAGAATGTATATATAAAACGTATTTTATTACGAACTCTAAAACAGCAGCCGGATCTTAGCCCAAAACTACAGAAAACATTTGTACAAATAGTCATGGTGTGTGTATAGGCTTTATAAAAAAAATATATTTAAAAAAATAGAATTATAGAGACTAAAATATGTCAAATCTTTGAAAATATATTTTGCATATAATTAAGAATAGTTTTACTTTTACAAATTATTTAATAGATAAATTTACAGTGCTGAATATCTAGGCCCTAACGCAACATTCTGAAATTTCTTTCAGAATGTTATCCAGATTTGTTAAGTCTGCATGTGTGCTTCGACCGGCGCTGTTGACTCGTCCGACCACCCCGAGTCGCCTGATACGGAGATCCTCTCATGAATATGTACCGCCAACTCAGTACGATGTTCCTATTCCCAGGAGGCTGAATATTCTGTACGTTATGAGAGTGTACTGGGAAACAATTCCATTGTTTCTAGTGACTTGTACGAGTTTAACGATCTGTGTGTTATCGTGCGCTTGGGCTACTCAACATAAGGTAGGTTTATATAGTATGTATCTACATGTAAACTAGATATTGGTTAAGTTTTGGTATTCAGGGATATTGATAGTTTGATTCCCACTTTAATCTTACTAGCACTAGTATAATAATTACAGTACCTAGTTGTGTTAACGCTTTGTATACCGGTATTTTGTCTATTTTATACACTTGATGTTCATGGTATCCTGGAAACTTGTAATACATATTTGTTGTTGTTGAACGTTATTGACTGGTTTTAACACTTACCTATATTAAGTAAACGATCACTTTATATTTTTTTAATAGAAAAATACTACGGAGCTGAAGTGTACACGGGCGCAGCAGCCCCTGCTTATTTATAGGTTTATATATATACTTATATAGTATATGTAGTTATTAAACAGAACCATACCAATCTGAGGATTCATGTGCCTTGAAAAAATCCTTAATTTACTCATTTGTGTTGAATTTAGATGGACGTGGTGTACAAGACCCACTCCCGCGATAACGTCTCTCGCACGATGGACCTTCGCAATCCTGACATACACAAGATCCTGATTTTCAACCAGCGTTACGAGCCCTGGCCCGAGATGCAAGACGCTCTGGACAAGATGGCTTTAGCACAGAAGCGGGTTCTACTGCGTGCAGAATCCTGCCCGAGTAAATAACGCCTTACGCACTCCGTCTTATTTGATTAAAGCACACAATAAATTAAATGTACACTTAAAATGTTTCTTTTTCCTTTCCCCCCATCAAATAATTATAATATTAAGGAATTTTCTATACATTTTAAATACGCGTTACCAGTTGCTGGCGCAAATCGTCAATGCAGACGCTTCATTCTCCACTTCTAGTAAAATAAGACAAAATGTTAATGTTTAGTCAGCTATTGAAGCTTAAAGGTGGGAACTGACCAAAGTTACGAGGTGTAATGTAGCATTCGAATCGAGCGTGTTACGCATCGACCATGTTACGCTGTGTTTGAAAATCGGCGTAACATGCTCATCAACACTCTGTGCTCCGCTTTCGCCGCCAGTGTTCACGAGATGGCCGACTGCGAGGACGCGTTGGTATCTTTGATTCTACTTAATTATTGTTACTTGACATCAAACTTATTTAGAAATAGAGGCGTAAGTGGTGGTTTGTCATTGATAGCAATTAAAAAAAAAACAAATGATTACTGGACAATATAAAAACTTTGTACGCATATCCCCGATCGATTTCAACAACGAACAACTCGTGAATTTAATTGGATCAAAAGTACTTAAAAAAGACAATTTATAGAACATCATAATCATGATCACTTGCGACGTGCGCCGCGTACTGACTGAACCGCGTAACAGTCAAAGGATTCGCCAAAAAACCGACAGCCGGGTGGAGCACTCAAAGCGAGCAACGAGCGGCTCGCTGGTTTCCCCGTAACACGACGTACTGACTGCACGAATGCTCGCTGTGTAATGTAGCATTCGCATCGAGCGTGTTACGCATCGAGCATGTTACGCTGTGTTCTAAAATCGGCGTAACATGCTCGTCAAAACTCTGTGCTCCGCTTTCTCTAATGTATATTAATAAAGGATGAACCCAATATTGTTTCTTTTTGTGTTTTCGCTTCTTCCTTGAGCGATACACAAGCACTGCTACTTCCTCAACGTCCCTTTTGAAGCGCGCTGTATTTGCACTGACGAATATAGCTGTGGTTTTGGCAGCTATTGCCCATAAACCATGAAGATGATGCACTTACGCCAGAGAAGAATTTACTGATAACATCATTCGGCAAATACGAAATAAACCTTTCTGGCGGGGTCACGAATTTCCCTCACGGCTAGACAATTTTTTTAATATTTTGATAAGTCAGACATGTTAAAAAAACTGAAAATAATGTAAGGAAAAAATTATTTAAAACAAACAAACCCGTCCTGAGTAATATTAATATAGGAGAATAAAACAAAAAATGATTGAGATATTTTATTGTCATTCACAGGTGCACCCTATCATGCTACAGACTACGACTTAAAAATATGTATTGACTGGAGGTGTAGGGATATTCTTGGAAATTCTCACTACAATAGAAATATATGTTGAAGGTTCCAAAAAGTGCTGAGACAACATTAGTTGCTCTTGATTAAATTTCCAGGAATCAGCATAAAGCGTGAACCCTTGATGATATCAACAATGATCCATAAACTTTTGGTATATATGGGGTATTTATCTGAGAATTCCAAGAAGTAGGAAATAACAATGTATGTTTCGTTTTATAGCGGTACTGAGTCCTTCATTAAGAGTGAAAAGTAAAAAACCATAGCTCTTACTAATAGGGCATTATATTTTAGGTTTCCTTTAACTTAGGTTCATTTAACTTAATGGACGACTCCGTACCTCCATTAGCAACTACACATTACATAAAATTGCAGGTTCGTTAGGAATAAATAAAGAGTATTATAGTTTATCTATACAATAACAAGTCAACATATAAGGAATATCTAAGCTCATCTACACTTGGAATGTAATTGGGTTTTCCGTAATCAAGTAATTTTTACTTTACAGAGACCTTACTAAGCTAGGCGTTAATTCTTATGTTAATAATAAATAATATACGTCTAAATAAATAGGAAATACTAAATTATAGTTCCGTAGACGACTCTACAGCACAGGAAAGAATGACTGACGTCTCAACGTTCAAACATTTCTTTACCGTTTTGCCAGTCGCGTTTGTTCAAATGTGCGGTTTTATAGATATCAATGTTTTAGTTTTATTTTTGGCAAGAGCACAGGTTAAGGCAAGAAAGAAAAATTGTTAGGTACTAGTTAATTTTAAACTAGATTCGAGATTGGTCTAAGTCAATTCGTAAATTTATTATTATTTTATATATTATTTAATAAATATTCATTTGTGCTTCGGGTCACAACTCACAACCGAATGTAATAGAATATTTAGAGGAATTTTTATAAATATTCGATTGGAAGTCACGACATAATACGATTAGTATGGTACTCACAGCAATTTTGATTAAAAAGAGGGTAGGCATTATTTTAAGTGAAAAAGGTAGCGTTGAACTACTCCTTTTATTAACATTTAAAATTTCTTATTTAAATTTATTTGAGAACATCTAATTTGGGTTGAGATATTCAAATGCTTGTTTGGGTTAGCGACAAAATGTTCGTTAAATGGTCCCTTTCATTGAAAAATAATTAGCGTAGTATAAGAAATATTTTATCATACAAATCGTATATTATTAAGCTATTGCATAGCTTTTATCGTGGGCTTTGAGCGCAGCGACCGAATCAAGAAATTCCGTAACGAAAATAAACCTAACACACGATGACGTAATGAAAATATGCGTTAGAGCGGGACAGACTATATAGGCGTGTTAGTCTGAGTCTGGTAGATTGAATTAATATCAAAATATTATAAATATAATTGCATAAGTTGATAAAAAATGCTATGCAATAGCTTTACCGCGGCAGTCTCCGAGTGCCACACGTATTTTATTATTACCCGTTGAGGTAATAATAATTGTACCACAGATTGAAATTGTACCAAGCTGGGGGATGACAGCGGGTTCTAAGCGACCTATTTAAAGGTTGGAGTCCGTATCACCATTGAAGGGTTCTATGACTGAGTCAAGGATAAACGGATTTGGGGCACAATTTAAGTACAAAGATAGTTCAATTAAATCGATATGTTTAAGTGTATTTACATTAAGTACGCATTCATCACATTAAAGTAAAATGTTCGATACAAGTATACATTTGTGGCCGATCTCGATAAAGAAATCATTCAAAATATTATATTAACAATATAATGAGAAACGGATCTTAATTCTCTGACCTGACGAAGTTATCTCGATATTTCAAGTCACCCCCAAATGTACACAGGCCTCGAACGAGATATGTGAATTATAAATAACTAAATTATTTACAGCGAAATAGAAACATTCAGTCTTAGTTTTAAAATCTATTCAAGTTATCCGTCTTTTCAAAGTTTGTTAGTTTAATAAGATCAAGCCGGACTCTTTATTTCACTTTTGATACCAGAAAATCTCATCACCCGTGTACAGGCAAGAATGGCCACGAAACAAATTGTTCCTTTACAAAGTAGTTCATTCAATCGATTAACTTTTAAATTAGATTACCATAATCGAATTCTTTAGTAATTGGAATATAAAAAGGGGTGCCTATTTAAACTTTATCGCCTATAATTATAATTATAGCATCCTATATGACTTTCATGGTCGCTTCTGGAATATTTGAGAGTTTTCTTTTCACATCGAGATTCGTATCCAAACTATCAAACTACAGCCGATCTTAAATTATTTTTTTTTGTTTCTGAAATCTGTTTTTTTTAAAGTAAAAACTTCTTTAGCGGCGTTGTACACTTTTTTGGAATGGGTAAAAATGTTAAACTTCAGGACAAATTTATAAGATGGATGTTTGAAAATATCAAAAATGCACAACGTTAAGTCAAGTTTTCACTTCTGCCGGCACTCCCGGAGTGCCACCCGTACTTTTTTTTTAAATTTTAGTTCAATTTCGACCAATCCAGATTCCAGAATATAAGCAAGGGTCAAATAGTTCAATTATGTGCAGCCCGTTTTCCTTGCATATATCCCTCCCAGCGCTTCGCCGTGTTTATCAAAATCGGATCTGGGTCCAATCCTGCCAGAAGATACAACTGGTTGACGTGAGTCGCGTGATAATCCCACCTGGCGATGTTGGGACTCACGCCTAAAGTGAAATGGCGCAAATCGTAGAAGCTCCCGCTGCCCGTGTCGAAGATGGGTAGCAGGGTTTTGAGGGAAAGCATACCGTCGTCGAACATCTTCTTGGCGAGTGAGATGGAGTTGTCTCCTTCGATCACGTGCAAGTCGTAGAGCCCGAGGAGGGTGTAGATGAAGCCGTTCAGCACGAACAGGGGTGGCTTCGTCGGGTATTCCTCGTACCTGAAAGGTAAACGTCTGTAATGAATGTTTAATGAAAACGTTTTCCATTTTATTTTTATTTTTATTTTATTTATTTATTATATAATGATCGTAAATAGAAAGAAGTTGGTGTGGTGGAAACACAAACTGAACACAGTTTTTCTGTCCACCAGGTCGTCGAACTTGTTTAAATAATTAACTTATTACATACTTAGGCCAGTGACATACTATACAATATAACATTTTTACCATTAAACCATCAAAATTGCACGAACAACGTAATAAACAAATTGAAACATTATCGCTCCTCAGTTAGCCGATGCAAGAAACCTGTTCTTGACGAGATTTCTCATTCGAATACAGGATGTGTTCCAATATTCGAATATGAATTAAATGACGATGTCTTATTTTTATTATGCATAATTTGCTATTGTTTGATTTATAAAGTAATTTTTTAATTTAAATTTAATATTGTTTCTTGTAATATTAGTAAATAGTGTAGCTGATAACGAGTTTAATAGATTTGGAATAATATAGTCTAATGTTTTTTTTTTTTTTTTTGTATTTAAATATACACACGAAAATGTAAGTGCGTGCTCCTATTTCACCATGCCTCCTGCTGATAAAGGACAAGTCTTTGTTGACGTGATAACGTCTTTAAAATCGTTTTAGTCGGGTGACATGTTCAGAAACTTGTCACACCAAAACCTCACGAGCGCGATCGCTTAGTCGGGTGACATGTTCAGAAACTTGTGTCACACCAAAACCTCACGAGCGCGATCGCAGGTATAACGAGAGAGAGACGGACCGATCTCCCGTCTCTCTCACTCTAGCGGCATACAAACGAATGGAGATTTGTATGAATGTATGTATGAAGAAAAATGTATATCATAGTCGAATAAGTAAACTTGTCATTTTACACCCGAAATTTATCATCAAAAGTGTGAATAAAACGATAGATGTAATTTAAAATTTGAAAAAATTGTTATCTTCATTAATTCCTTACTTCCCAAAAACTTATATCACCAATAAGACGTTATCACGTAAACATCTCGATCGTAAACCTACTTTACAAACAACCAATCTTTTTAATTTATTTTATTATTATTATTTACTTAAGATGTCATGTGAAACATGGTGTAATGGTTGCAGCTCCTTACAAACGTTGTGTAAAACAAAAAAAGGGTGCGTGTACTTATGTACGCGGGTAAGAAGTTATACTTCTTAGGCATTATTAAAACAGTTTTTAATTAAACAAATAATTAATTACAATTAAATAATCTAAGACTGAAAAAGGAGTAATTATAAATATTTATGTTGTTATGAATGTTGTTTTTAAATTATGTCCAATGCCGTAGCATCTTCCGTGGGCAACTTCATACTGATAATTTTGTGTCACGGTGCGCGCGCTTCGTAAAATTTCACTCTCATAAATTTTTCATTACGCGCCTAAAGAAGTATAACTTTAAAAACTTAGCGATTAAAAAGAGTGGCGGAGAGTTTATTGCTAGTTCTTCTCTTCCGTTCTACGCTCGTGATTTAAGAACTGGCAGTAAATGTAAAGTTAGAAGCATTAAATGTATATTTCTTTTTTGACGTTCATATGTGTATATTGTGTTACCTATATAAATAAATGATTTTTTCTTTTGTCAATAGGCCATTTTTACTGGGTATAAGGAAGGGTCGGTCGGCACTGGGAGCTTACCAAACATATTTGTCCATCCACATGGCTTTGACTCCTCCAGCCGAGCTGGGCACGTCCAAGAGGTGCAGGGCGCGTTGGGCGGCTCGTAGATACGACACGTCTTTGCTGCGATGGAAGGCTCGGGCCAGCACCGAGATGCCGTGTCCTTGGCTCATTGCCGAGTGCCTGAAAGTTTTTTTACACTATTTATTTGGACACCAATACGATAAGGAAAATACACCAATTTACGATTAGCTATTCTAAATAATGAAAGTAGTGTTGAAGTAAGGAAGACGTATTCAAAATTGCTAAACCTACTATTTTATTATGCAAAAGATGGACTTGTGATTGCAATTATTTATTTACAGGTACTTAATAATATCGAAACAATTACATTATACACAAAAGCCAAAAATGGAAAACACATTCAACCTTAAACCACAGTAAACAATGATTACCTACTTAGACATACAAAAAAATATACATATAATAAATTGTAAGATGCATTGATCATTATAATAATTTAATATAAAAGAAGAATAACAAAGCTATTATATCTAATAAAGGACACCAGAGCTTTTTTATATTTGGTGATAAACGTGTTATAATCTGAAGAATCTGAATATACGCTACATGACTGACATTTCGAAATAGTTTGTGTTAGACCGAGGAATTTGAAATACATAGTTTGTTTTGTATGGGGAAGGGGTGTGAAATATTAAAAGAAACAATAAGTCAAGACAGTCAATTAAACCGTTGCAAATAGCGTGTTAAATCATCAGTTATGTCTACATTTTCTACGCAATGCTGTGATTTTACCAAGATAACGACGTTTTTACGGAATAATGGTTCTCTTACTCATTGAGCCATTAATTTGATTTCACGTAAACGTCATCCGCTTGACCCAGTTGACAAAATGCAGGCGCCGGCGCAGAAACTAGTGCACTAATAAATAAGATTTTACGATGCGCGTGCGACATAACGGCCGAGTAATTGCTTGTGGTACCGACAGCTGAGTGGCAGGTCAAGTGGCACTTACGATTAACGAAGCAATGTTTAGATGTTTAATTGCTATTTTTTTTAGTTAATTACTTAAAGATATCATGTGGAACGTGGTGTAATAGTTGCATCATTTTGTAAAACAGAAAACTTGACGATTAAAACGAGTATCGGAGTTTATTGTCAGTTCTTCTCTTCCGTTCTACGCCTTTGATTTGAGAACTGGCAGTAACGAAATAGAACTAATTTGAGTGTACGACCAACCAGGCTCCAAAAGATAAACCATTTCTTATATGGAAATTGTATTCGTTTTTACAACAAACTCCCAAGGGAAATTAGAGAATTATCACTAAATAAATTCAAAGCCCTCGGTTAACGTAAATTAATCAATAAAGCTTTTTATAAATTTGACGAATACTCAAATGATCCTAACAATTTTTAATTACTTGCCGATTAAAAACAGTGGCGGAAAGTTTCTTGCCAGTTCTTCTTACCCGCTCTACGCCCTTGACTTGGGAACTGGTAGTAAATGTAAATTTACAATTAATTTAACTTGACAATTTATAAGTGAAATTGTTTACCTACATGATTAAAGATCTTTTGAGTTTGAGTTTAACTGTAAAATTAAAAGCAATAGCAAATAAAGCAATATGTACCTATATCTTTATTGACGTTCATGTACACCACATTGTGTTACCTAAATAAATTAATAATTTAGAACTTTTGAAATTATATAAAATAAATTAAGTATTCCATCTTTGGTAATTGTATTATTATAATATAATTTATGATAGTTGTAGGATTACGAATTAAAAAAAATATACTCCTAAAATAAGAATATTGCCAGTTCTGAAATTAAGGGTGCACAGAACGGACAGTGTTTTTAATAGCAATATCTGCAATATCAGCCTAGATGACCAAAATGGTCAAAATATCTCTGGTTATCGCGACATTTCTGTTTCCATGGGCGGCGGTATCACTTAACATCAGGTGAGCCCGTTTTCCTCCTATTACATAAAAAAAAACATTTTAAATAAACACCTCTTATGTGTATCTACCCCACAGTACATGACCACGAAAACAACTCACCATCCAGCTCTGAGATCTGGCACTCGCGATGCCACACGTCTCCTGGCTCGTACGGGCCATCCCCCGCGCGCACGCTGCGTACTCACGAGCCAACGGGCGGCCGCAAAGAAATGCGCCATGTGCTCACTTGTCGATACACGAATGTTGGCCGCACTGCCCTCGCCCATCAGAATTATACTGGATATCTGCCGTTTACATTTATATACATTGAAATTGATGATAGACATAATTTTAGTACTAGAAATAAAGATAAAATAGCTCAACCATCTTTCAGATTAGCCAAAGCTCACACATCATTTATGGGGTACTGTGTTAAATGTTACAACCTTGTGATATATTGAAATTTTAGTTGATAATAATGCTTCGAAACATCCTTGTCCTGCGCCATTGGACGATCATAGAGCCTGGACAAAATCAAATTGGTTGCTGATCTAATTTTACATACTTTTTATTTTATAATACTACAAACTGTAATTATTTTATTTATATCTCACACACTGTTTTATTGTTTTTTTTATTACTCTTTAATGTATAATATTCTACGGTCTCGATATTTGCAAATATGTGAGGAACATGTATACTAACAATACAATTGACCTATCTGCTGCATTGCTTAATTTGTAAGTAATACTTTGTGCCTATTTTAGTATATTAGTTTTATTCTAGGACTTAATTGTCTTCACATATAATTATTTAACTAATGTATACAGAATATAGTAACCCTATTTTAAAAGTAAGTGTGGAGTTTCTTGGCCATTCTTCTCCACACGAAACCTTTTGGAAGGGGCAACTAGAATCATCTTTATATTTTATTTGACGTTAAAAAGTGCCATTTTAGGTATTCTAATTGAAATAAATGATTTGATTTGACTTGAATTCATAAGAATAGATAATAGAGCAGTGTTGGCAAAGTAGCTACAGTGTGCGACTCTCATCCCTAAACCTCAGCTGTGCACCAATGGACTTTATATGTGCGTATTTAACAATCGCTTTAACGGAAACCAGCATGCTTAAGACCCAAAAGGTGGGCGTGTGTCGGGCACATGAGGCTGATCACCTACTGGCCTATTAGATTGGCAAATGATCATGAAACATACAGAAAACTGAGGCCCAACCCCTAAAAAGGTTGTAGCGCGACAGATTTTTTGAAAATTGGTTTTAAATTGTCTGTCCGCTAAAATATAGTGCGTTAAATTGTTGTAATCTCTTCAAAGAAATCATATTCATTTAGTCAGAAGATTAACATTATAATTGATTTAAATATTAGGACTCATCTGTGCCTTTCGATCACAGCGTAAACACAATTCACCAGAAAGAGACGAAAGAGTACTTTTTGTGTAATTAACTTACCTTAAATTTATTTCTAGGAGATTTCCTCTTCGCCTTATCAAGGAGCGCCCAGCCTTTCTGCATGTCCGTGACTAGATCGCGGGTGAGTCGCCGCCACTTGTGTTCTACACCGATACCGTAATATATGTGGTCATCCTAAAATCCCACATTACATACAAAATTTCGTTCAGATTCCCGTAAAAGGCATAATAATTATTCTTTGCGTGAGACACTGTAGTTGATATAAATTTAATAAAGTATGATATGTACGATACAAATAATATAAGAATTGACTTTGACTAATAATGTAAAATATTTGTGAATAAAGGTATTTTATTCCTTTAAAGACAAATTTGCGCGCCATTGTGTGTGGCAGAATATGCGAACTTACCATTGTACCACCTTACACATTTTTGTACCATATTCTTGCAATAAATAAATAAATTATTTTTATAAACAGGACATACCAATGCATAAATAAGCTGGAGACTGGTGACGTAATGCAAGTAGACGGTTTCTTTCTTATCTTTATTCTGCAAAACAACTGTCAAGGAGGAGTTAGGTTTCAAGCGCAAATCCAGACTTAGCACAAAGTCCTGACTGATGTTAACCTTACACCACACTTGACTCGACGCCTGGTCAGACGTCGTAAATCTCAAAATATTCGATTTCAATTCCGTGTCGAATTCGCGGGATACAGTCGCGTCCGTGCTGACGATCCAATTCCCCAGGTTTTTGTCTCCATCGTCGATTATGTTGACCCTCGGCTCGGGCTCCGTGAGATTCTTACTGTAATGTGCGAGACCGTACTGGGCTATCTGAGTCGGGTAGAAGAAACCTTTGGGCTCCCATTGAGTGGACACGGGCACTCCCTCTATGCCGCTGATGCATTTGACCCGGTCCCGCACTTCTACGTTATAGTTCTCGAAGGTCGCGAAGGTGCCGCGGGGATCGTATATCTTTTTTGGGTGATACACCTTGCTATAACTGTGCGACCATTCAAATCTCTCGACGCCGTCCGCTGGCGTTATTTTGCCGTAAACCTAGAACAATAACAAAATAAACTATCAGATATTAAAGTTTACAAACTCTGGTGTATAAAGGGAAATAATTCTGCTGTTACACAACTGCGAACCACGTCCAGAAAATATGGCCGTTTTTGACTAAGACGATGTTAATGAGATATTTTGCAATTATGACTAATATATTTGTAGTTTAATATAGAAAACAAGAGCAGTGTTGGCCTTGATTCAGCGGGCGACTCTTATCCTTGAGGTCGTAGGTTCGATCCCCGGCTGTGCACCAATGGACTTTCTTTCTATGTGCGTATTTAACATTCGCTCGAACGGTGAAGGAAAACACCGTGAGGAAACCGACATGTCTCAGACCTAAAAAGTCGACGACGTGTGTCAGGCACTGGAGGCTGATCACCTACTTGCCTAATAGATTGAAAAATGATCATGAAACAGATTCAGAAATCTGAGGCCCAGATCTAAAGAGGTTGTAGCGCCACTGATTTATTTTTTTAATATAAAATACACAACGCCACTTCTTGAGAAATCCGCTACATTATCTTTTGACATGTCTGATGTCTGATGTCATGTCATGTCTTCTGACTTAAATGGACAATATATTTTTTAAATTATTTGTATTACATTCATGCAATCTCGACAACAATTCTACTGATGGCCACTATCCCAAATGTTTAAAAGCTCGCCGCAAGAGTCATATAGGACTGCACTTGTTTAGCCACAGTTCACTCAACTTTGCTAAAGGATTTTTACTATCATCACATTGATACAATATCTGGTTAATTAAGGAAATCGTAATCTTAAATTCGTTGATTGAATGGTTTATCAGGTTACGCTCGCATCCCATACAGTACTTCGGCATGAGATGGCTGAGATTCTGTTATCATTATGGTATATTGTAGTGAAATAAAATTTCAAACGCTACTATGCAATCTCTGTACTGTGGAAGAGTTAATAATGAAGCAACTATTTGGCAACGTTTACTTTAGCTAATTACGTGACGCGATGCAGATCCCTATAGAAGATAATTAAACTCCAGTCCAAGTTTATAATTTCGTATTTAGTTCTACATAATAATGTAGAACGTTTCTTATGTTTATTAAAAATAACTGTTCCAGGTGCCAATATTTGAGTATTACAATCAATTTCAACTGATATTTTGCAAAGGGGCTTATTATCTAAGACTTTATACCTTTGGAAGAAAACTATATCTGTGTAGTGAAATAAATAAATTGTGAATTAAATATACCCTTACCTCAAAATACTTGTGTATAAATGAGAAAGGGAGATAGACCTCATCATGATCACGACGACACACCACCGAGTATTCCCCATTGATCAGGCACTCTATGTCCTCCTTATTATGCTTGGTCTGCTCCTCGTTTAGTATTGAACCTACTTTGAAATTAGTGGTGTTATATTTAACTTGTAATGTAAATTCTCCAATGGAATCATACAAAGTAACCTAGTAAAAAATTTAATATGACTTACTAGGTCTCAGTGTTATATCTGTGCAGCGACTCCAATACAGCATGACCAGTAGTGCTCCACCACAGAGTGCAGCTAGGCCCAAACGCATATTCCACCGCACCATCATCATTGCTACCTATAAAAAAGGGGATGCTTTTACAAACCATACTTTTGCTAAGCTCTTGGTATAGCACAGTTACTTTTGTGTATAAATCTTTATAATATTTTTTAAAACAATGTATTTTCTCATAGGAATTGAGTCAGATCTTGTAATATCAAGAACATAATATTTCTTTAAAAAATACATTGGGTACCAACAACAAAGATTTATCCTTAAACATACATTATTTATTATACGTGTTTCCATGAAACTGATACAACACATATAAATTTATGCCTAACATAGTATGCAGTCATTACATGCAATACCTTATATGGCCACAAGACTAGTTGAGTTTGCACACTATTTGACGTCAATAAATTTTAAAACATACTTGAAAACAATTAAATACTATATTGATAGTACACTAGTTATCAGAAACATCTATATATTAGAGATATAAATTTTAGTAATTTCAATGTTTAAACAAAACAGATTAATGTTAAAATCTAACCCTTATACAGTAAATACTTATACTGGTAGCATTTTAATATAATTTATTATGCATATTTAAAAAAATATTGAAATATTGAGAAACATAACAATTCGTTCATATATTTGGATTTCTTTCAAACTGTCGCCAATTCTATTGGTAAGTTTTTCCTTGTTAGAAAATATATTTTTAAGTGAGTAATGAACGTACTACATTTTTATATTTGTAGAAACAATTTATGTAGGTGTCACGATCAATGTTTGTTTATGTGGTAGTAGATCATGTTTAGAACGAATCCCAACAGAAAACAAGGTTGTTATGTTTAGTATTTTAAGATCGTATTTATAAGGATTTAAATGTACTTACTTTTTACACCGCGGGCCATTCGTGAGTGCCAAAAATAAATATTTTGTTCACATTGCGGTATCATATGGCACTACATTATATGCGATTCAGTAACATACTACCTATTTCAATAGCTTTTGCTTTTCACACGATATTTAAACTATTATAATTCTTTTAAACATACATTTAAAATATATCCTGTTCAGCAATCTACATAATATACACTTTGCGTGATCATTTTAATTCACATACTATATAATTAGAATTAAAAAACAAGGAGTACAAAATAACGTTAGGTAAACGTCAAAGTTCTCATATGATATGTAGATTGAAGGGGCCAATTTAGACAGATGACACTAATTTTATCTAACAGTATTCATGTAGTCTGTAATATATCTGTGGTTTTCGTCAGAAACTTGCCATGTGCTTTTGAATAATTATTATAAATTAATTTCTATTCGCTTTATTATTACAGTGTAAATAAAAGAATATTTTTATTTTCAAAAACTTTTATTATAATGTCAATACAAGATATATATATTGCTGCAACCATAACTATGATAACTTCAATACTAACTTATGATAAATAACTCGCCCTAACTAGTATTTATATCACTTCCAATAAGCCTTATCCAAATAGATCATTGCTAGAAATAGTTTCAAAAAACCAATAAGGTTAAAAATGGCTTCAGATCAACAATAGTACTTGTACAAATAATAAGATTATAGTAACAGGATTATCTACATAGTAGTGTCATAATGCAAATGGCCTTACAATTTATTTTTTCTTACATATTTTATTTCACAGATTTATATTTCCTCAATAAACTTTTTATTAAATTATTAATTCATACTTAACATAAATAACGTTGTTTTTCTCATGAATATTTATTTGTTCTTATTAAAATAAGGACTTTAACGTAAGTTTTGCTTGTTTAAAATCGTTCAAGTAAGCAAAATTACCTCGACTGCTAACAGTCTAGTTTGATTTTACAATTCGTTATTCATTGTTTGCCTCCCAGGCATATAAATACCAACTTATCCTACTACCTTACAGTGCAATAGATGTAGTCAAAGCAGTTTGTGCAGGACAGTTTATTTTTTTAAGCGAATGTGATCCCTATAGTACAGGATTTGAGGCGTAAATCGTTTGATGTATTTAGAAGATATAGTCAAAGTGTACACGTCGCATCCCAAGTCCATTGGTAGAAAGAGGTCAGTGTGCGTGCGAAGTGGGTCAGGGCGGATGCAGTGAGGCTCGGGAGGCGTCGGGCGCACTCGTGGGCGGTCGGGGACGCAGGCGCGGGAAGCACATCGATCGCCGCCCACGCGGCGCTGCGCCCAAGTGCTCCGCGAGTCGTGACGCGAGTCCCGGGCTGTGCCCCTCGAAGATGGCGGCGTGAGCGCGCGCCCGCGGCCCCGCGGTCATGCCGCGATGGCCAGAGAGGTAACGTTCGTGTGTCCGGCGCCGCCGCTTACGTAACCACTGACACGCCCGGAGATGGTTAATATCAGGGTGGTAGCGAATCTGCTCGTGCTCCCCCGTGTTTGCTCGTGTCTGACCGTCCCTCCCCGCCCTTGTGTAGTGCTAGTGCAGTGATGCCAGGACTATGTGCCGCAGTTGTCCGCCCCATCATGCGCGCTTTTCTTTCCTCGTCCCAATTTAGTGCACATGTGCACAGCAGTAGAAAAAGGCTTAACAACTATCTTTAAATATAATAAACTGCTGAGGTTTATTAATTAAGATTTTAATACAAAAGATAAACCAATATATTCAACGCATATGTGTTAAAAATAAGCAGATATTATATTGATTTTAACATAGTAACGAAATAGGATACCCAACGTTACTTGAACAATAATTTATATGAAAATGTATCGACCGATGCGTGAAAATAAAACTGGAAGTTCGTAGCACATATGTAGCGCTTAGCGTAGCGCCTAACATGATTTTAATATTAGGGGGGATAATAAAACTTGTTCGTGATATTTGTTTTAGGTTCTATTTGCGAAAACGCTTTATAACATTTTTCTGTAATTGTAAATTTTGAAATCGTTGAAAATGAATGAATATTACCTTACATAAAAGGAAGGTATTTAAGGAAGGTAGAAAATTCAGGAACGTCAGGAAATCTGAACGTATATACAATGAAACAACTTTATATATAATAATATTTGAACATTTTTAGGTTATTTAAATACTTTAATTGATTTATTTTACAATTAACCACATTTTAATTTATTGTCACGCGTGTACATTTCCCATTGTTATGAAGAATCAGACAATAATGTTTATTATGCCGCTGGTTTATTAAGTAAAAGTTATTACGCCAAACGTCAAAAACTGTCACAAGATGACATTAGCGAATTGTCACGTGACCATGTCTCAAATGTTTCGAGATAAATTAATGCCAATTTAACATGCATTATAAACAGAGATTTATTTCTTAAAAGAGTAAAGACTCATTATTATTTTTAGGATGCTTTTCAGGCCAAGAAGTGTTACAATCTTTCGGTTTGTTTCTTCATTTGTAAGTTGATATAAATTATTAAATATAATATATAATAATATAATTAAAAACGTTTCGTTTTCTACACGTACGGGTACCTGAAGATGCCTATATTCTAGGTAAAATAAAGTTTCGAATATATTCACTTGCCTTGTTTACATTTACATTTTTTTAATTTGTGACTTGTACTGTTTAGTTTTTTGATGCTTAGAACAGAAGTCTCAAATTTTTCCCAACATTTATAAAAGCTTAAGATAACGAAGGGCTAATATGTTGTGGGTCCAGGGGTCGCTTGCAAGTGAGTGAGTTGCACCTCACGGACCGACCCCTACTCTACCTGCGTCACTTTTAAAAGTTGCCCCGGCACTGGGGTCTGTAAATTGGTTTCTTAACAATAAAAAAAAACATAAATGGCTAATATTTTGAAATGTCAACTATTCAATAAATACCTACGATGTCAGACTCCCGATAATTTACTAACATATATTATATTATTATTATAACACTTACCGTCTCTATTAACGAGAAGTCACTCTGTTTTTGTGTACTACTAATTAAAATTATGTGTGATTTATTTAATGAAATTATATTAAATTTAAAGTTGACATCACAAAAGCTTCAATTATTTTAACATTATAATAATAAAAATGGCTTATTTGTGTAATACTTGCTAAAATTTTATTTTATATAGAATTTATAAAGCAAGTCGTAATGATTTAATTGTAAATTAAACATTAACAACATTAAAAGAACCAGAATTAATAATTTTAAAATTCATACGAAAAGAAAATTATTGTTCATTTTATAACTATGAGTAAAATTAATAATTATTAGATTCCGACATGAACTTTTTAGAAAATAAGTGTTTTTTTAAAATAAGATAGACGATGTAATATTAAATGAAATCTTCTTAATTACACATTCCTTTTCCTAGAAGCAAATACTCTTGTCGAAAAACTTGCTAAAAGGAGCTGCAATTCGCCAAATAAATGAAATGGTATGTTTAATTAAGAGTGATATAGGTGGAAAATGTGAAAATTCTTTAAGGACAGCTGACAGATCGGGCGGCCTCATTACTTCAGCTTCAGACTTTAATATCTTGGTATTTCGTAACTCCTCTTCAATGGTTTAAAACTATTTTAGCAATAACGAACATCTTTTCCTTTATACAAAAATATACTTTACGGTACACTCGCATTATAGTGCTTTCAGTAATTCTTGTAGTTGAATTAAATATTTATATTTTTATTTATTAATAGAGTTTGTTTTTTTTTACTATTATAAAAATACATCATATTTTGTCGTGTCGGTAGCCTTTACTTTATTCTACATATTTGAAAAATATTTACAGAAAAGCATATTATTTCTACTAAAATATATGCTGTGCAAAGCAAGTTGTTGTTGATACTGTGGAAGCTATTCACTTGCTTATACTATTGACTCAATATTATTTAAAAGAATAATATTTCTTCGTAACTGTCAACCAACCAACCATGTACTACAATAATTGTATTATTGAAAACGCTCACTCCAAAAGTACACTATTTTAGTAGAAAAATACGATACAAATATGTCTAATTAATCATTGTAATGCATCATAGAGAAAGCCTATAAATAATCAAAGATTACCAATAAATATTTGCGTGGTAACGTCAAAATGAAAATTTGCCATAGAAATTCAGTTTTTAATGTAAATGAGGATTTAAAATTTAAATTACTAACAATTAATCAAATCACTCTCATGCCAGAATAGTGTCTTAAATTATAAGCGTAGAAATTTAGTAATAAACTGCGTTTGCGTCAAGCTAGTTTTTCTTCATTAAAATATATAATTAATGATTGAGTTACATAAATATTTTTCCTCTTCAGTCAATTTAATACACCCTGTTTGAAAATCGAGACCACTTACGAAAAACGTTGTTTGGCAAACTCGGATGGGTTCACGTCGTTTAAGGTTTTAATACACTCGTGTTTCTAACATGTATTTATTAATTAAAATAAATAATTCAATTTCAAAAAATATATATATTCGTTTTTATGTTCTAATAATACAAATTCGTTACACTCTACAGTGTGTCGCAGCTACTCGCAGACAGCTCCATGCAATGTCAATATCGTATAGTATCATCTAAATGGGCGAATATATACGAATTTTTATCTTTAACACAATATCGAAGCAAGGAAAAAGTTATGTTAAAATAAACGCTACCTACTTTGTGTGTGAATTGGTCAATGTAATCGTGATGTTGCAAGCTCCGATCGTGGGCGTAGTATAAGTGCTTTTTAATATCCTCGGAAAAGCGAAAAGTGCATCATTGGTGTTGTTAATTTCGAAGATGTTACGGCATCGGACCGGCGCTGCAGTGCAGGTCTGAGGGTCGGTGGGGGTGAGGGGAAGGGGCGAGGGGCACACCTCACCCCCGCCCAGGAGGCCGCGACCCGGTCATGAGTCAGTCCTGCCAACTAAGCGCTTACAGCGGTAAATTTACTTGTTTCGCTTCCAAAACTACATTTTTAAAATGTCATACTTTTCTTACATTATAAACTCTATTCATAACTTAACTTATTTGCATAAAACAAAAATAGATTTGTCGTTTATTTTTAGAAAATTAAACGGGTACGAAAATCCCTCTAGTCTACCGAATAGGTTAAAAAGCATTTTAATTGTGCTAAGTATAACGCTATAGAATAATGTTAAAGAATCTTCTAAGCTACGTTAGCGCTATTTAAAGCGGTAGCAGCGCCATTTCGTAGCTGAGTTGGCTGTAGTGTCAGGAGTTACGATTCGCGAGGCATTAGAGCCGCCGCGGCGCTCGCCGGCGCAACGCGCCGATCAAATCTACTTAACCTCTAAAACTAATTATATTACATACGCATTTAATAGAATACTATTTAGCCGCGTGAGTATGTAATTGGATTACCGAAGCGTGGATTATTACGTAAAGTTGTGGAGTGTCAATGATTAGTTTAACTCAGAGGTGACAAAATATTATAAATATTATTTACGTGTGTATTACTTAATATAGGAATACAATTGAACGTTGCGCTTTTCCATAATATGATGGATAATAAATTTGCGTTTCTTATTTTGTGATAGAAATTCGACTCAAATATTAACTGACTGAAAAACAAAATGTTTAAACTGAGAAATAATTTTTGTCTTTCAATTAATAAGTTAATATTTTTATACTGTTTTACTTTAAAGGATAGACATTTAAGTGGACTTTGAGTGAAGTGAGTGCCATCAATATGATTGTCGAAATACAAGAGGTAATTTTAGTGATCATTACCTTAGCTGCATCCTCATCGCTCATTCCGTCAAATATGTTGCTCATTTCCCACCGATCCGTAAGCATTAAACTTGGAATGATAATATTTCCTTCACGAAACATCCACTACAACTCCAAATGCAGTAATTTTTGTTTTGCTTCAGAGATCCGATCTAAATGTGTATAGGGTTTTAAAACAATATATTATATTGACGCACAAATTTTAAAACGAATTGAGAATTTAAAAAGCCTAATTAAAGTATGAGTGGTGGGTTAGTTATACCAAATAGTGGGAACGTTTATATTAAAGATCGTGCAAGAGTCAGTAGGTCAACGCACAGTGCGTGCAGGGGCGTGTCAGTGAGTGGGACGAGTGCGGGGCGCGGGGGCGAGATAGGCAGCTCGGGCGTTGCACCCAGTGCAGTCTTGCAGCCTTGCAGGATGTGGACGCCGGCCCGTCGTAGCCCCTACACCCCGTAGCCGCTACGCTGTATCGCGTAGCGCGAGCATGATTTTCAGTTAATGCTTTGTAGCTTATGACCATTCATCGAACATTTTAATAAAAACCTGACATGTTATACGATACCTGTAAATATATAGTCCTATAAATAAATTACTAATTCGAGTTGTTGTTATCATACTTGGTGGTCTGTTTTTAAACTTATGGCTGGCTATTCTGAAACTAGAGTGTGAAGAAAGGTGTAATACCTCATATATATTTATTAGTACTTATAATTTACCTAGCTAATCAACTATGTATACTTTTTAAGCCGCTGTTTTTAGCTCTGAATAATTTGACGACAGATTCGATAATAACAAATTAGCACCACAAACCCTTATCCATAACAAACACCGCCATGATTAGAAATACAAGATATCGTTAATAGAAAAATGTTTGCAGGAGGTTAGAGGAAAGAGGCCTTTTAAGATATGGGACAGCTCCCGAAATGTAAGGAAGGGGCTGGTCGTAACAAGTTTTGAAGAATTAATACACAGAGGTTAGTAATTATAAAACTAAAATCCATTTTGTGTGAAGAATTGACTATTGAAGTTATTATTTATATTAACTACGAAGCTATTTCACTTCTTATTACACACTTTTGAATTAGTGATTTAGTTTTAGTGCACCGTTATTATCAATGTGCAAGCAGTGTGAGTAGTGTTATTGGATACGTTCTTATGATAAAAATCCTTATTAATAAAGGTTAGACTTTAATTACTAATTAGCCTTATGTTAGGTTATACCATTATGTTCCATTATGTCTTAGTACAGAAACATGTATTTAAAAAAAAACTATATTAACTTTGACAGTAACAGCTCATTGAAGTAATATCTTGCAGGTTATAAACCAACCTATTAAATACACACCATTTTGAAAATGACGTAGTTTTGACTTCTATGGCTATTCAAGCTTGAAATAGAATATTTTGTAGCATATTGAATTCATAGTTTTTATATTGAATTAATATATAAAGGAAATTAAGGAATGAGTATTAAAAAATAGAGTTTATTATTATCACTGTTCATTTGCACATGTGATGGTATCAGCTCAATTAGGAGCTCGGGAATCTAATACCTTTGATCAGGGCTGACTCAAGTAAACAGTTTACAGCGGGTCAATGGGATTTGTCACGGCTCACGGTTGCACGCTTGACCCGTTTTCTAGGCCTAGGGGCTCGCCTTGGTCAGTGTAGCTCCGTACTGCGCACTAAATTAACGTTTGTAATATAATATTTAAAAGTGTAAGTTGTGTGTGATAAGTTTTTGGTAGCAATTTATGTTTATTCAGAACTTCATTTTCATTTCTGGTTGCGGTTTTAAGGAAGGAGGAGATTACAAAAAAAATATTTATACTAGGTATATAAGTGAGCTTTGTTGGTTCCAGGAAAGGAAAAGCTCTCGGTAGCAGCGGGTGAGCCGGTGCGGCTAGTGTTGGAGAGCGACGGTACGCAGGTTGAGGACGGAGAATACTGGCGAACCCTTCCTCCTAATACTGTGCTGCTTCTTCTACGGCCCGGCGAGCGCTGGTATCCCACTGGTGTCGACGTTATTAAGGCTGGTCAGTTGATTACCATTACAGATTAAGCCGCTGTCACAATTTTCGGACATATTTGAATTATAATAAAAACTACAAACTTTCATAGCGACTTTATCTCTTTTCAGCCATATCTGCAATACCGAAAATAGTATGCGAGACGATCCACGCGCTCGAGTTACACGATGAGACCCCTTCATGGAAAATCATGGACAACAAAGGGCGCGTCACCGTCGTGCTGCACTGGGACCAGCGGCCGCAGGCATCGCCGGCCGCGCGTTCACCCAGCCGTCAGGTTAAGCCTGACAGGCGTCCTTCGCTCGTTATCCAGACGTCTGTGGATCGGCCGCAGCCGCCGCCACCCCACATAACCGTGGTTAATCATGACGAGCCAGGGCCGGCGAGACCGCGTCTGGCACGCGCAGGTTCCTCCCTCGACCATCATGTACACACGGCCGAGTGCCGGGCTGCCCCACCGGCACACGCTCCGCGGCCTGCCGCCGACGAGTGCGACTTCCATTGCTGCGCGCTGCACGAGGAGGGCCGCCGTATCGCGGTGCACAAAAGTGTCGCCACCTCGCCCATCCAGGACGCTCAGCCGCGTGCCTCGCCGCAGGGCCGACCCAAAGGTCACGTGCGCTTTTTAGACGCAGAATCGGCTCGCCGCGGCGATCGGGACTCATCCGAGAGCGAGACGGAAAACACTCTCGTCGAGGACGAGGCCGTCACGTCCGAGAAATTTCTGCTCCTCATAGACCAGCTGAGCGTCGACCAGAAGCGGCACCTGACGATCAAAGATATAGGTATCATTTTAGAGCGGCTCAGCTCAAAAATTTTAGACGTGGAGCGTTTAGACAGGGAATCGGAGTCCGACGACTGCTACAATTGGACGATCAAAGCGACGATAAGAGGGGACGCGCTGCGCGAGCTCGGTGTCATTTATAACGGTAATTACTACGCGATTAGCGAGCACCCCGGCTACCGGGAGGAGAACGAGGAAGCGGGAGACGAGGGTGAAGAAGAAGAAGAAGAAGATCGACTCTGATCGGGCCTGTGCGGCGCCGCCGTGCCCGCCGCCGCCGCGCTTCGTCTGGCGCTGTGCCGCGTCGCCGCGCGCTGACCGCCGCACGTCCATCGCACTGCAACCGCACCACACCGCCCGCCGCCGTACGACAACGAGACAGCACCGAACATAACACGGTCGATCACCTCAAGGTACAAGGCTACAGAGGACTCGTTAATTCTGTTCAGAGTGAAAAATCGTAAAGCAGCGAAATCCCGGAGTGTGTTTTAGAAATCAGCGACGAATCGATTTGAAACATGAAGACACATAGAGACTTTTATGAAATTTTGCCGCGGGTGCTTCGCGTCGCCGCCTCGAGACAGGCGGCGCGAGGCAACGAGGCCTAGTTTAATAGTGAAATTAATATAAGTAAAACTGACTTCCTATCGATCTCTAAGATGAATTAATCGTGGCAGCCGGACCCCGGCCGGCCGTATGTAGTTAATGTACACATATAATACGTCGACAGCAGACATGGTAACAGCACAAATATGGATATCATCGACATTGTTTTCGATATATAATTAGATATGTAATAAATTATACACGATTTAGCAAGTACTCAAGAAATTAAATTTCATACATATGAATATTATCAATTGGGAATTACCTGAATCGTTGTCCTACTTTTCGACAGTATCCCTGGGTTCGTCGTTACGTTCGTATCTAACAGCCATAGATTGGAATTTTAATTTGAATTTGGCCTAAGCATTCTGCCGTAAAGACTCGTTTTACGTTTCGGTTTATTTACCCAAATCATTCATCCGCATTTATACTTGAAATAAAAAAAAACAATAAATATAGCAAACTAGACTATTATACACAACAATCGTAATTGGTATAGGAAATTAATTGTAACTGGCTAAGGCGAATAACGTTGCTCATAATGTAATATTCGTTTGCGTGATTGCGAGCGAATGCGATTGAACGTTGTATCTGTGTCGATAAAGGAATAGCAAGCGTTTCAAAGAGTGAGTTTAGAGAATACGATAGATAAAATAAATTATACTAATCAATAAAATTACAATGTTATAAAAGAGGTTGTAATAAAATACGATAGAACCGCAAGCGCATCTACTTATCGTGCCGAATCGACACTTGTTAGCAGTAAGTCGGATCTTGTACCTAGCTCTATAATTGTAGTATTATTGTAACGTTTTTAATTTTTGTATAGTACAGTCATCACTGTTGTATCATATAATAAGTTTTACAGTCGCGCCGTGCCCGGACCGTTATAAATTGTATAGTTATTTAAGATTAACATTAATCATATGATATTATATATAAGTACAGGTCACTAGCACACGTACGAATGGTCAGAATGTCACGTTCACTCATTATATTGTGTAATTATTGTGTACTAAGCCTGTACCTTTTTGATGGGTTTTTTCTTCATTTATATTAACAGACCCGTGAAAATTGCTTCTGTATTATAAACTTAGTTATAATAATTGTAGTTTAGATTCGTTGCGTATTAATGCTCGTTTCTCGATGACCACAGACTACTTTGTTCACAAAGGAATAAAAAATATTGTTAAGTTAAAAAAGTGTATCCCTTTAAAACTTTAATTCAACTGTTTACTATTTATACCAACACGCCACATCATTACTTAATTGATTTATTAACTTATGCTTAGTTAACAGCTTATTTTATTTTCGATAATTATGTAAAAGTTCACATATTAAATAATGTACAAATGTTTCGCCTGTTTAAATATTGTTGAATATTTAACAATTGGTGATGTCAGAAGTGATTTTCACGGGTAATACCGTGTTTCGAGAGCTGCTGTTTACTTTTAGCTGTGTTTATATGATATTTATTCGAAAATGGGTGATCTATGCAAATCTAGAAGGATATACTGATACTCTTGTGTTAGACAATTTAAAAACTGTTTGACTTTATATATTACTTAATAATCACGAATTATTTATTCAAAATCAAGCAATGTATTCCTCCACCCGGTGTGAATGTGAATATTACTTTATAGTGAAATAATATTTATCAGGTAATTTCACTTAACTATTGTGCAATTCAATTATCTAAATCGATGGCCAAATTATTGAAGTAACACGAATAAATTAGGGACAGGGCGTTGTTAAGATAACGATAATATGTGCAAACGAAACTGTCTTATGATATAACACTATATAAAATTAACAATTGTCTACTGAAGGATTAGGATTGTCACGATGTTCTTCGAGAAATAAATTATTTACGTTATACGAAGGAAGGAATAATAAGTCGCTCTCTTCGAGAACTCACAAGAATGTAGCAATAATATTGTTTAATAAAACGGCTATATAACTTTAGTCAAACGCTTAATTTTATTATTAGTACCGAAAGTGTCAAATCTCTTTTGTAAATAACTTTACGTCTGTCTTTGTGTCTGTATATCCTAAGTGTAATGATGTCGATTGACTTGTCAGCCATTATTGTAAACATAGAGGCTAGAGCATTCAGTCGGAAGCATTTTATAAACTTAATAATTTCAAGAATTTTTACCATCTATGAAATGCTATTTAAAAACAAGAAAGGCAAAAATGTTTTGACCGTCTCAATATTTTAGAACTTTAACACACGATATTCGTGCCCAAATTCTATTGTTGTTTCAAATTTACCATTTTGTAATTTTATATACAAATATGTCATCGCTATTGTGCCAAAATTGATATAATTTTTGACTCTTGAAACTTGACATTCACAGCTCACAATATAAATACTAGTTTCCTGTGTCGACACAATTTAGTTAAATTTAAAGTTACCGGATCCCTTGAGTAAGATTTGGAGTGAACCGAGATCACCACGCAGCCTATGGCTATCTTAGCGATTACCGTCTTAATTTTTACCAGTTTAATTAACTAAAGGGTGGTATGCCCTTTTAATTTATGTGATTGTACAGTTAAGAATTATATCAGAGACATCGCGATACTCAACGCACATGTATATGATTGTTTAAACTACTTAAGTGAAAAAATAGATTTGAAATATATTTTTGTTCAGATTTATAATACTTTCCCTTAGATATCTCATTTAAATATCAACCTATATTAAAGGTTTAATCTTGTGGCTGTCAAATAATAATTATCTAGTTTCTTAATTTCTTCAAATGTGTTCCAAAAATCTCGTGTGTAAATATGTTTTTCAATTATGAGGCGAGTAAAATATTGAATGTTAGTGACATAAATTTATTTTAATTTTAAGCAGGAAGACTTGATGGGTCCTGCAGAATACAAATTGATTCTTAGCAATATTCTTACATTTAGTTGTTGTTAGTTCATTAAATAAAATGTTTTTTCGTACAGTATTCCATTTGTTTACAAGTATATTGTTAATATGAAGATTGCCAAAACGATCGCTTTAACGAATAAAAATAGCTTAATGTGGTTACAATCCCATTGTGAAGGGGATTTTTATTATATATAATTCACGTTTGAAGTGACTGTCATTAATTTTAATAATGTTTTCTTGAAAAGTGCCAAATATTTCAGAAATGTTATCGAAACTTATGTTAACCGTTATGATTTCCAACTATAAAACTGTAAAAGTAATTAAATTTATTTGTAAAGCTTCGACCTTTCCTAAAAACTTATTTTCTATTTGAATCGTTCATAGACTGAGGCAGGACCGGTTTTTTGTTTGTAAAATTAAGTGATGTACCCGAAAATTCACTGCCACTAATTTAAAATAAAAATATTCGAAACAATTAACGCATATTTTTATTACTCCTATTATTTAATACATACTACATTAAAAAAGAAAACCTTGTTAAAAGAAATCAGTGGAAAATGATTGTGAACAATAAATCCGAGAAATAATTACGGCAATAATCATATTTTATTCCCGAATTATTTTTAATTTTTTGTTAGTTTTATAGTACAGTAGTTGCTGGTTTTGTTTTTGAAGGAGTTAAATTATCCTATGAATTCCTAAGGTGAATTCTATCCAATATTGATAAATATGATCCAAGATTAAAACCACAGATTACTAGTAGTACTGAGTACACTAGTAACTGATAAGTATTACACACGCTCGCCTACGAAATGTGAACGGTACATACCATTACGGACTTATACTAGAGTATGGCTAGTTAAACAGTTTCCTTTTTAAAAGAACTCGCGTGCCCTATGAAATATGGTGTAGATGGTTTGATTTACTCTTATATCTTTTATCTCAGTAAACCATTGCACACGCAAGCCTAATTACAAAAGACATGAGAGACCTAACCTAACCCATGTCCAACTCAAATATTTTATATAATAAACAAACTGTACTGAATAATTCATTTAAGCTTAGCTTCCTCGGCCCCGGGGCGTCGCCGGGGAGGTAGGCCCAATAGACAATAAAAAAATTGACAAAAGACTATAGCAGAAAATTCTAATTTTACGGAATTTAAGGTTAAAAGACTGGGAAATAAAAGTCCAATTTATTTAAAACATAAAATAAAATAAAAAATAAAATATGTTTATTATGGAACATAAGATACATGTATCACTTATTCCACGTCATTAAATTTGAAGGCATCCCTACTCATCGGCAAAGAAGACAGAGGGTGTAGGCCGAGAGAAAAAGCCGGCGTAAAAAACTCTCGGTACTCTTTTAAAACAGCAAATCATCAAACAACACTTATTTAAAACAAATATCGCAAATTAATTAGAAGTAGCCTGTCTAGCACTAGTCCCAGGCCTTTTATCAACTAGATAATCGTTGACTTTATAGTAAGCCTTTTTACACAGCTTTTCTTTAATACATTTCTTAAATTTATTGAAAGGCAGTGATAAAAGAGCCTCTGGGATTTTATTAAAGAAGAGTATCCCTTTCCCCAAAAAAGAATTTCTAACTTTAGATAGTCTAGCACGGGGAAATTGCAGCCTGCGTTTGTTCCATGTATTAACATTGTGCGTATGTTCTATTCTAGTAAACTTATCACTATTTTTGTATACATACATAATATTTTCATAAATATATTGCGAGGGAAAGGTAAGTATATTCATTTCCTTGAATTTATCTCTAAGAGATTCTCTACATTTTAAATTATAGATTGCACGAATAGCCCTCTTCTGCAGGATGAAAATAGTTTCGACATCAGCAGCATGACCCCATAATAATAAGCCATAAGTCATTAAGCTATGAAAGTAACTAAAATAAAAAATGTGTGCTAGGTGTACACACGTAAGAAGTGAAACTTCTTTATGACCTTAATTTTCGAAAAATGATCTACTATATGCAACTTTAAAGAAATTGGTTAAATAAAGTTAAATTAGATAAAGTTTAACAAAAGGCTTTTATTATCATAGACATAAATACAAATACAATTATTTCATTTTAACTTCTTACTGTACTACTATGTAGTACTAAGATTATTACAGAATTTCATAAATTGTAATATAATTTTTAGTATCATTGTTATCGTTATTATACATTTTTGTTATTAATGGTTTAGAATCTCTTTGAATCAACCGTGGTAGGGACAAGAAAAAGACGCGCGTAACGGTCAAATGTGACGCGTAACCGAAACATGTGACGCGTAACCGAAAAATGTGACGCGTAACGAAAAAATGTTACACGAAATTTTTTTCCAACCCCGATAAAGAAGTTTCACTTCAACAAGTCTAGCTGTATCGACATCAGTTAGTGAGCGAATTTTTTTAACCGCGTAGGCTGCAGAACTAAGTCTCTTCGCCAATCCGTTAACCACGGGACCACTGAAGTTTTGAATCCATGGTGATTCCGAGAAATACAGTTGTATCATCCAGATTCAATTCCTCCCCGTTTATAATTGGTCTAGTATCCATAACCCTTGCATTTTTTGCACAAAATTTAATGCATTTTGTCTTTTTTGCATTAAGTAGAAGGTTATTCATACTAAACCAATGGACATTCGAAGACAGAGCATTGTTCACATCGTCAAAATTTGTTATTTGTCGTTTGATTTTAAAAATCAAGGACGTGTCATCAGCAAACAAAACTATCTGATGTTTTCTCTCCACCATGAAAGGTAGATCATCTAGATAAACAAGAAAGAGGAAAGGGCCAAGAATTGAGCCCTGTGGTACCCCCATATCTACTGCCGACCCAGAGGACCTCTTACCATTCACTTCAACCTTCTAAGTTCTTCCGAGTAAATAGGAAGTCAGAAGATTCAGTGCGGTATTCTTGATGCCATAGTGGCGGAGTTTCCCGATTAAGGTCTCATGTTGGACACAATCAAATGCTTTGGATAAGTCGCAGAAAACACCTAAAGCGTCATCCGACTCCTCCCAAGCCTTAACTATATATCTATATAACTCAACACCGGCATCGGCTGTCGAGCGACCCTTGGTAAAACCGAACTGCTTATTATGTAATAATTTGTTTACGTTAAAATGACTTACCAGTTGCTTTAATATAATTTTTTCAAATATTTTAATACAAGTAGGTAGTACGCTGTACGGAAATTGGTCTAAAGTTACTTGGGTCGGACATACTACCTGCTTTAAATAATGGAATAACTTTACTATGTTTCATTAGATCGGGAAACTCGCCACTTTACATATTATATCGAATATTATAGGTGTAGTGATAAAGCGAATAAGGTCACATTAAAAAAACAGTACAAAACGGCTAACAATGTCATAGACAACATCAGCTTTCTTGCAAAACATAAAATGAAAGCATATATTCCAGCAGCTCATATTAAAAAAACTGGAATCATAAGATTTGTGCATTCACAAGTTGACATCATATGAAATTATTGCATATAGGTTAATAGGTGAAAAATCTATGAAAAAAGTTGGTCATGCATAACACATAACATTGTAAATAAATTTCAGTAGATTAGGTTTACGATGATGCAGTTTAAATAATTGTCGAGAAAATAAATTATAAATATAAACTTTTATCGAGTCGATATCTCAATTACAACATCAAACTATCGAAATATCGTCCATAAACTTATTATAGGTCTACCAGGATCTGATGGCAAAAAGGGAAAAAAGAAATTGACGCTGGCAATACTGGGCAAATTGGAGTAAAACGTTTTGATACTTTTTTTTCCTTATAGCGGCTGATTCTGTGTGTGATACATGCAAATATAAAAAATTATCCAATGTGGGGTTTGAAATTTAGATGAAAACTCCAATTACTCTGTTCATGAGTTTATTAATTAATTATGAACTTGAAAATGGTTCCAAATAGTGCACATCCATAAAAAAGTCTTCAACGAAGTATTTATAATAAACCTTTCCTCCTGCATCTCAATTAACCTATCTTGTTCTATGAACTGATTTTCAATTTTTATTACATGTTCACAAGATTTTCGCCATTCATCGATCCCTATTTGAGAGAAATCAACAGTGTACAACTCATTTATCTTGTTTCTGATCAATTCTAAATCAAAACTATCCAAGTTTATTTGTAGTATAAGAAACTCCTGAAATAAACCAAAGTTTAGTATAAGTACATAATATAATACACACGAAAAATCCCATAAACCAAACTATCAAGACGTGTCATTCCTACTAACCAGTCAACGCTTGCACATGGCTCAATATCGATGATTGTGTATGTTCTGCATCTTGTTGACCAAGTATTCTTTGATAAACATTGAAAACAATATGTCTTGCTTGCGATCGAAGAGTTTTCTTCGACATTTTCATCACTTTTTAAAGGAAATTTGAAGCCAAACCAAAAACAATTCCTCGAAATTTCACTTGACAGATGAAATTTTTCTTTTATTGCCATATGTAAATCGCTAATTTTTAATTTTTTTTTTTGCCATCAGATTCTGGTAAACCTATAGTAACAAATATCGATATTTTATCAACAGTCCAACTTGCTAGTCTGTGGTATCTGGTAGCTACGGGCTACCTAAATATTTTGTTGTTTATGTAATTAATTAATAGTTTATTTTGTTATCGAATACTGTCAAAATATTTAGTTGATCCGAAATGAAAGTGAATTAAAATATTTGGAAGAAACAGAGACAATGAGCATGACTGTAGAAACTGATTTAGGGCGCTCGCCACTGTCCCGACTTACTAATGAATCTCGAAATTTACTATCCTCTCTGCTTAACACAAAAAAGATACTTCCGTGTATTTGTCCTGATCAAATTAAGCGTCACAGGTAAGATCTACAAACATGGAAGGATGTTGATATTGTTTAGTTTATTTGAGTAAGGTCTCATACTACATATACTGTAAAACTGTAAAATCTATTTTTTTATATTTAAACAATATTAGCTATGTTGATTTATCCAGAGATTGGAGGGGAGTAGCATCACTTGCCAATATTTCATCTGAAATAGCAGCAAACATAAAAGAATACAATGATAAGACTGGCAGAGTCTTAGATTTATGGATACAGCGTAGTGATGGCACAAGTACTGTGGCAAAGTTGCTAGAAATATTGCAATGGATAGACAGATATGATGTTCACGATGATTTATTGGAACTAGCAAGGAATAATCAACTCTTAGGTAAGTGATTTTAAAAATATTTAACAAAAATAAATGAATTATTTCTAATTGTGAGGTGAATGTTGCATTTGCATTGCAAGACTTTCTATTGTAGAATAAGTATTACGCCATCTGTCCTACATAAATAATTTCAGAAGTAACATTGTAACTTTGAGAACTCAAAATTTGGACAGCATTAGAATTTTTTTTATTGATTTATTGTAATCAAAATTATCAAAATGTATCATTACTTATGTATAGATTGCCAAATCTATTGATTATCTTGTGATGCATGTTACAAGAAGTGTGATAAAGCAAAGAATATTATTATTATGTGTTTTAAAAACATTTCATTAGTTTATTATCTCTGGAAGGTTTAGTCTAAATAATATTAATATTAATTGAATAAAAAATGGTTAGCTGAAGTTAAATTAGTTCTTTCCTAAACTTAAATGGAAAGTTTCAATAAGTTTTTTAATATTTCAGCCCAACCTGTAAATGGTGTGCAGATTCATGGTGGTGTACCACATGTCACAGGGGACAATGAAGAAGATCTCATTACTTTTGAGGATAAACAATTTGGAACACCTCAACATTATCATGCCTTTGTGCTGTATGCAGAGGAAGACAGTAATTTTGTTAAAAATGAACTTCTCACGCGAATGAGACATGAAGGTTTTAGAGTAAGTGAAAACTCTGCTGTCAGCATATATGTACTATTGGGTTAAAAGTGAAAATCAGTGTTTGTTGTTTTTTTCGAGAGCATTTTAGGATGAGTTGGCTTAACCAAATCACTATTATTTACTCTTTCTCAAAAGTTTAACCTCTTCTGCTTCTGTATCCTGCTCATAAATATATTAAACCCCAGTTAAGACATACTTTAAGATACAAACAGCAGAATATGGCTAATGCTACCTTCTCACCAAAAAAATGGTAGCACCATTTTCCACCATCTGGTATCATTTTAATAGTCATAATATTTGTGGCAGTCTTATGATTAAATATGTTACTACTACTAAGATATATTTAATAAATACTAATTTATTTGCAGATGTGTATTGAAGAAGACCTTCTCCCAGGACACAATACCCGATTTGCTGCCGTGGCTCGTCTATTGACGGAGAGGTGTCGGAAAATAATTCTCATTTTCTCTCCAGATTTTCATGTCAGTCCTGCTATTAGGTTTTACACGAACTTGGCTCAGGCTGATGGTATTGGTAAGTTTTGGATTTTAACAAAACATTAAATCATATATTTTGTTGAGTAATGTTTGATCTTGTAAGCATCTGTATTTTGTAGGCACTAGTGGCCGACATTTATGAATCTAGGTCAATGTTAAATGTGGCCGTGAGATGATTTTAATTTTTTTGACGTGATAACGTCTTTAAAATCGTTTTAGTCGGGTGACATGTTCAGAAACTTGTGTCACACCAAAACCTCACGAGCGCGATCGCTTAGTCGGGTGACATGTTCAGAAACTTGTGTCACACCAAAACCTCACGAGCGCGATCGCTTAGTCGGGTGACATGTTCAGAAACTTGTGTCACACCAAAACCTCACGAGCGCGATCGCAGGTATAACGAGAGAGAGACGGACCGATCTCCCGTCTCTCTCACTCTAGCGGCATACAAACGAATGGAGATTTGTATGAATGTATGTATGAAGAAAAATGTATATCATAGTCGAATAAGTAAACTTGTCATTTTACACCCGAAACTTATCATCAAAAGTGTGATAAAACGATAGATGTAATTTAAAATTTGAAAAAATTGTTATCTTCATTAATTCCTTACTTCCCAAAAACTTATATCACCAATAAGACGTTATCACGTAAACATCTCGATCGTAAACCTACTTTACAAACTACCAATATTTTTTTCATATTACTTTGCAGTGAAACGAGAGCTCAAGTTACTGCCGATAGAGCTAGTTCCGACGGTGTTGCCAGCGAACCTGAGGCACTACTTCTGTCTCAAATACTCCACAGAATTGTCCAATATCTGTAATTTTTGGGTGAAGCTCCAAATGTCTTTAGAATCCAAAGAGTTGCCTAGGTGAGGACATTCTACATACAATATTTTGTTTATTTCATATTATATTTGTGTTTAAGATGGAACAGTTGATCCGTTAGTTGTTAGGCAGGCAAAGGCAAACTGTCTCGGAGTCATCCAGTTATACCCTAATAAGTTATTTAGGTGAAATAACGAAGAAGAAATCTGGATTTTTATGTTGTTTTAGAATAAATATTTTATTGAATAATAGTAATAGGACAAAGAAAGTGTTAGGTATAGACAAGCTGATATCTTTTTTGTCTTTGAATAGATTAGATATCTGGCCGTTAGTTCACTGATGTAACCCAATATGAGCTTCAGACTACTGTGCACTACTGATGTCTGATTTACGTGAATAAATGATTTTTTTTTTTAATTTGAATTTTGAATATAATTTCTTCATAAACACGTTAGAAAATAAATTTTCCATTGTGATTATAGTGTAACGATCAAGCGTAAGTAATGTAATAAGTGTTATAACAAAAAAATCAAACAAAGTACACAATATGTCAGAATTGAAACCAACTACCCAATTTTTGACTCTTTAGATTTCCAATACTTAAAGGAAAAAGTAAGATATGTTAGGAATTTAATTGTCATTAAAATATTAAGTTTCGAAAATTAATACAAATAATTTAATTTTTTTATAGTGGGATTTTAATTTGCATTCGTCATTTGAGATTTCAATAAATTATTTTACATAAAATATAAAATACTAGATAATATTTCATTAATTCTCTTTACATTTTGATTTTAAAAATTTATATCTTTCTAAAGAAGTTTCACTTCAAAAATCTTATATTTATTTAAAAACTCAACGACCAATAGACGACGTGCTAAGTATGGATAATGGGTTGCATTGCATATTTCTACTCTCAGTGACATTTATTGGCCGACGGCGTCGACTTTAATAATTAAACATATTGCAGACTGCACTCGACGTCATCGGCCCACTCGGCCATCAACATCACGGAGATCACGGAGCGAGCTATCGACGCTCTTCCGTCTAAGGATTACTTAGCTCTGCCGAGCGTTCCCAGGACGTCTTCCTCCCTTACCGGCCTTGACTCGATCAACATCGATTACAGGAATCGCATACAGACGCACGACACGAAGTCCCTCTCGCCCTCGAGCGAGAAAAAGAAGAAAAACGGTTATTTTACGAATATTTTCAATAAGCTTAAAGGTAAGAAGCACAAAAAGGCAATTATGCTACCGAACTGAAGAAACTTGGCTTGTGAAGATTTCGATTATTCCATTTATATTATTTAGAACAGTTAAGATTGATTAAAGTGAATATGTTGTGTTAGTATGCGTTTGATCTCTTGATAAATGCATTTTTTTTAAAGTTCTATCGGCGGGTGATATCTTTACGAAATGTTTTCTGGTTGGGCCTGCCTCGTTACTCTGTAAACACAAATGATATGTATTTCGGGTTCTTTAAAAATTTGAATCACCTAATAAACGTAAAACGGGGGAGATTTGATTATTTGTTTAAAAACTCATGTATTTATAAGTAAATTTTAAATGTTACCATTATCGTTGCAATATTTATCGCTTAAAAAGCAAATTTTGCCTAATTAAGAGGAATCTAGGAAAAGTATTAAAAATCGTTTATTTATTATTGAAAGGAATTTCGTTTAATGACAATAAGCGTGACGAGATTATAATGAATCTTATGTTAGAGCACATTATGCTTACGCCAGGATTGAGTGTGTGCTTAGTGTATCCTCAAAATTGGAATGTAGCCCTTCTGCGCTAAGCATATTTAGTAAGAATTTTAGCTAAAAATTTATTATTCAAATCATCGCTGTAGAAATTTTAATCATAATTTGACTTTTGATTAAAAATAACAAAGTGAAGCTAGTAATTATAAAAGATATAAGTGCATTTTAATAAAAAATAATAAAAAAAAGATAATTTATTTTGGATAGAAAATACAGGCATTAAGATCAATAATTCAGCATTTAAATTTCTGGTTTACGAAGTCTATTTACCATCACGTTAAAAATATAGTTAAACGCTGCTAAATGCGAAACCAGGGTGCTTCCAAGAGTTATATTTTGTATGTATTTTTCTGTATAGCTAGATGTAAAGAGGAAAATAAAACATTTTTAATATTATATTTTATTTAATGATTTATAAGTTCCTTGAGTGACACACTCAACCTTTAGTCATAGGAATACTTTTTTGTCTCTTTCTGACGTATTGTGTTTACGCTGTGATGAATAAGTACAGGTGAGCACTTAACTTGAAACGGTTCGACCTATTTTTATGAATAAGATTCTGAAATTTGGTAAGACCTGGAAAACTTGACATATGCTACAATATGCAAACGAATTTCCGGCACCGTATTGGAAGCCATTTTTATTTAAACATTGATAGTCGAACCAAGAGAACCTGGGTTCGAATCTCTGTGAAACAATTGCTTCGGTTTTTAAAGAAGGATGACAATGGAACAGATGCAGAAAAGTATTTGCCCTATGCCCTATTGCGGGGTTATCTGTTGTCATATAAGAACAATGTTGACGTCAAAAGCTTAATGCAAGAGGAAATATTATATACATTTATTTATTAAATCGTTTATAACGATAGTAATAAACAAGGAAATATATCGTCACTGTAGAATGATAAGCTCGTATGTCAAAAAAACATTTATTTTTTATTCTTAGACTCTTATGTCATTTAACTAATATAATCATGAAGTAAGAACTTATTTATGTTATAAATAAATAAGTCCTTTTAACCTTCCAAAACTCAATTAAAAAAAGGGTGTGTGTACTTAAGAAGTTATACTTCTTTGGCATTATTAAAAATAGTTTTGATAATATTTGCATGCAAATAATTAATTACAATTAAATAATTAAAGACTGGAAAAGGAGTCATTATAGTCGATAAAGTTCAGTTTACATTTGAAAAATTACATAAATAAATATTTATTATTATTCTCTACATTAAGTGTAACATACATTCTATTATTATTCGAATGTTGTTTTTAAATTATGTATGTCCAATGCCTGCAATGCAATGTTAATTTTGTGTCACGGTGCGCGCGCATCGTAAAATTTCACTCTCATCAATTTTTCATAACGTGCCTAAGAAGTATAACTTCAAAAATCCAACAAAAACATAATAATATTATGGACATAGGAGGTTATCATTCGAGGATATGGCAGTAATGCGCTGCTACACGGAAAATTAGGCTTTATTTCTATATAGTGAAAGTTCAATACACTTTGTTTTTTTAATTAACTTCCTATCTTTCAACTGCCATTGCACATTATTATATTTTGACGTGACAACGTCTTATAATTCGATGGAGCCGGCTGCACGCACGAAAAAACATGACTCGTGCGGCCTTACCTCGCTCTTGGCGCACGTTACCCCTCTCTGAGGCGTTCCATTTAAGGCAAGTGCAAGCGAGAGCGCGGACTGTGCGACAAAGAGGCACAACCGGCCTCCGCGTTCGACATCCGTCTCTCTCCTACTTGAGTGAGCGATGCGTCCGCATGGACAGCTGCTATACAATAATACATTTACATGTTTTCGTCAAGTATGAAGTGCAGTGAAAAGTAAATGTGGTGTCAATTGTTTATAGCAATTCAATTGTGATTTCCATTTACCTCCTTCTCTATATTCATACAAAATATCTATCAAATAAATAACAATTTTCATTTGAAAAATGCAACCATTCCATCAGTATTTTCTCTCTTATGACGTTGTCACGTTCAACTATCGTCAGTAAACCGACTTTACAGACAACCGATTTTATTATTATTTGTAGCCAATAACTGAATTTATTTTCACTTCTAGTTTAGACACACTTTGATGACCAAATGTAAGTGACTTTTTTTAAATATCTAGAGGGAATGTACGGCACATTGCAAATTTAACCCCGTATCGCTTAGTTTTTACAAAGTATTTTTTAAAATACACTTACTACATCCACAATTAACTTGTGAAATCGGTAAAAAATCTTAACAAAAAAAATCCTCCAATTTGTTAACAATTCCCGTATAGTAGACTAGGGAATATTATATATTTAAGTTTTTATATAGACCTCAGCAGGAATGGCGACAAAAAAGCATCGGCATGTACGTATACTATGTCTGAACAGTGTCAAACGCTATACTGTGAATTCGGACGAAGTGGTCGCAGCCACAGCTGGCCAGAACGAATTCTCTCTTTTTGTCCTCTTTCGTCCTTGGCTTGAAGGATAGACGTTTCACCGTTAAGTGGTGAGCCGAACTGGAAATATAAAAAAAAAAAACATTTTACGTATTTCGTAGTTCCCTCTTCGGTGTTCTTAGGGATGTAGAGTGAAAAAAGTTTTCAGACTGAAAAAATTGACGTAAACTTGATTTATAAAAAGTATTAATTAGTAATTATTTACTTTTAAGTAGAACGTTCGCCCTAATACACGCATATTATACGCACGTATTCAAATTTCTAAATATTATAATTTATTTCTTTGTTAAAGGCTAGACTTTAGTTTTTTTATTACTATGATTATTGCTTCAGATGCAACATGCAACTTCTTGCAAGCATTTTGTAAAAAAAACTTGGCGATTAAAAGAGTGACGGAGAGGTTTTTTGCACACCCTTGGTTTGAAAACTTCGATTTCTTTACTTTGAACAACAGCTTTGCTTGCTTTTATCTTTACTATCGCAATATATACGGGTTTAAAAAAAAAAAAAAACAATCAATATTTCAGCAGTGCAAAACTTACGATAAAATACTCACCTATTATCCAACTCGTGTAATATCGTCCAGGTATCGTCGTGTATGTATATCTGTATACCCCCCGTCTCCAACCCTACCGCCGCAATTCGGCTCTTTAGAGTTGGCGCGAAAGCCAAAGCGGTCACAGATACAGATAACTCTAAAGGCTTTCCGACTAGAGCGTAGTCTTTGAGCGATGAATCTGTGGTCGTATCTGTTTTTGACCATAGACAAACCTAAAAACGAAATTTAAAAAGTTGCAAATGACAAGTGTCACTTATCCATACAGCTACAATTTCGGTATTTATGTACCGAAACCAAGAAAATTCCATTTTCCATATTTACTTTTCGATTTAGATTAATGCCTAATATATTTAATTTATTACATTTATTTTACTTATGGCTCTAGTGTGTCTGTTAATTTGGAGGTCATTTGTTTGATATCGATATTCAAAAAATTTAAGTTTTTGTATTAAATAACAAGTTACATTTGTAGCAGATTTTGGAGCCCCCGAACTAAGTATAGGAAGACATCAGGGTACTCCGCTCTTCCAATTGTGTAACGAAATAGTAACTTGACAATAATTGAAACCAAAATACTATATAATAAAGAAAATCTAATTACTAAGCTAAGGATACAGGTTTACATTTGTACACACCAGAATGATAATCTGTGCCTGACTTAATTTAAATATTCGGTAATTGTAATGGCGCCTATTGCTTTACAAACATTATTACAATCGAGTAATGCCAAAAAGCTTGAGAAATGATCTAATAAATAGGCGACATACCTTTCCATCCCTAGACCCCGTCCCGAACCCACTTCCGTCATAAAACCACGCACAGCACCAAATGATCCTCGAATGTACCCCATTAGTTTTGTCAGTACTGGCTGCAATGCTGAACAGACCCGATTCTCTCGTGAACAGCGTCCATCTCCTATCTCTGGACACCGAGAGGAGATGACGCGAGTCGGGTGAGAAAGCTAATTGTGTGACTGTCAGCTGATGCGAGACAAGCTTCTGTATTTGTTGCCAAGAATTTGTTTCCCTATAGAAATAATTAATATGAAAACAGTCTTAACTGTGATACCCTTGCACCCAAAAGTATTACATAGGATTATTATTCACGCCTTAGGAGGGTATACCCAGGGCCGGATTTAGAGGAGGGCAACCGGGGATACAGCCTCGGGGCATCGACAAAATAGAGGCCCCCACAATAGATACTTCGGAAAGAAAAATTAAATCTTCACAAGTAAACAACTTTTCTTTTTATATTTTATTTCGCTGTTCCACCTTTACCTATGTACAAACATATTGTTCTAAAATATTAACAAAAATCATTGATCTGAATTTAAATTTTTATATGTGTGTTAAATTCTAAAAGAATCTATTTGGTTTCACAATAGATTATTATTGACTGAAAAACATTGTTTATTTTATTTGGGGCCAGGGGGCCTCCACTCCTTTGTTGCCCCGAGGCCGCCAGACCTCTAAAAACGGACCTGGGTATACCACGGATCTCCATTTGCAACGGTCTTGACCTCTGGCTTCATCCACTCGGACATTCACCATGCACTCTCGTCGGCTACGGATACTTTTGACCTGTCCCATCTCCAGTTCCTCCTGGATTTGGTCCAGGTACGACAAGGTCTACCCAACCCGACTTCACCATCCACGATTGCCTTGTATATCTACATGGCCAAACCACCTAAGCGTAACTGTTATCCTTCAATAACTGAATACTGGTTCGCTTATATATATAAAGTTTAGTTTCTTTCAAAATTATTCGAAAAGAGTTCAATAAGTGAAATGTGCAATGTCTTCTTGCTATTCCCAAGCAGGCACTTGATTGGAAACCGAAAGAAGAGCGGAAGCGTGGCCATCCTAACCATAATATGTATTTCTTTATAATATTTGAACTCTCATTACCTAAAATATCTACATACATAAGATTTTGTATGTACATAATATAATTTACCCAAAGATAAATTCAGAAAAATATACAGTGTTATATTCCAACAACTAATTTCGATATAGCCATTGCGATTAAGTACAGTACGACTATCCACTTCTTAAAATTATATTTTACATGAAAACTGTCGAAAATAAAGTAGAACAGAGAAGTAACCTATAAATTTTGTTAATACATTTACATAAAGATTTGTTTTACATACACCTTTATATACGTATAGTTCATCGTCTGTGAAAATAGATTTTATATCATTTTCATTGATTAAGATCAAAAGACAATCGAACCTAAAATTTACGTAACTCAAATCTAGGCAAAGAGAGCTGGAAAGACTTGGAGCTAAGTGAAATACGAGAATCAAAGAACGCGATGGACACTCTGTGGACGCCCTCTGCCCCATCTAGGGGTTAAAGGATATCGTGTCAAGCAATGTCTTACCATATAAGGACCGCAGCGTGTTGCGCAGTGGTGGCTTTGCAGGCGGAGGCCAGTAATGAGCCATCGGGAGATCCGGCCAAGCAGTACACTTCATAGCCGTGGCCATATAGCTTTTGGGACTCGGGCCATAACGTGTTCTGCATTAGGGTTTCTTCTGTTGGGGGCTCTGAAATATAATATAGTACCGTATTTACGTGAATACTTATTTTATTGAAACTTATTATTATTCTATTTCGATGTGACATAGTTTTCCGAAATTGTAACCAAACATACAATTGTACATTTTACCACACCTGCTAGGAAATCTAAACATGTACTCAGATATTCTTAACCCAACCTAACTCCTTTTTTTTAAGTTGGATAAAGTTATTTAAAATGTGTCCACTGAATTTAAAAAATATAAATACCCAAATTATTAAATTCTTACATATTAATAAATATAATTTGTATAACACAGTCCTGTAATAATAATTTTAATTGAATACGCGTGAAGTTCGCCGCTCTCGCCCAGTACATCGAACGACCCAACTGAAGTTAGCTGCATTAACAACTCTATCATTCTTTTAGTGCATACAATAAATCGTAACAAAGATTTCAACTCACCGTGCAATTCAATGGGAACAAAATATCCGTCATTGTCAGCATCAGAATTTTGGATGTCGTCTCCACTGAACACTGCTTTGTTGGAAAGACCTAGAGACGGTACTGACGCACCTTCGGGTCCTGTCATTTAGGAAAAATTCTTGAGTATACAAAAGTCTAATTAATCAAAAAATCGTGTAAGACTTTAAGTGTGTGTGTAAGAAAGAGAGAGAGTGTGTGTATAACTATGTGTGTAACAGTGTGTGTGTGTATGTGGTAAATGTATCTTTTTATTGACGTTCATAAGTGTACTATGTGTAACCTATATTAATCATTTATATTTTATTAACTAAATAAATTTGTACACACGTCCAAAATCGATTACGGAGGGTTGGGTTCGATTCCCGGTGAAACAATTAATGATTCAGGATATACAAATAGGACTTACTTACGAATAGACCTACATACTTGCCATAAACTAAATAATAACACATAAAAGCATTTGTCCCATACCTCATATATAACTAAGCTTTCGATATTCCATATATAAGAAGAAATATCTTTTTCTTCTCCAACTACTAACTCTAGCAGGAGATTATATTCTCTTCTTTCCATAAAATGAAAGGGAAAATCATTAATTTCGATACATCGTTTAAAATATATATAAATTTGCCCTTCTTAAAAGTCTTCATTAAAAATTAGCGATTAAAAAGAGTGGCGGAGAGTTTATTGCCAGTTCTTTTCTTCCGTTCTATGCCCTTGGTTTGAGAACTGGCAGTAAATGTAAAATTAGAAGCGTATGTTTTTATTTTTTGACGATCATAAGTGTACATTGTGTTACCGATATGAATAAATGATTTTGACTTTCGACTAATATCATACCAGCTGCATCCTCAGCTTCCAGCTCTTGGCCAGTGATATTCTGGAAGTTGCATATAAAGTTTCCGGGTGCTTGGAACACCCTGATGACCTTCTCTTCTGCAGCAGATGCATATAGACCGGCGCCGAGTGGGGCCAGCGAACACAAATCATATCCGTGTACTTGTGGTCGCGCTATCTCATGCCATTCTTCTATTCCTGGTGAAGAGAAGTCTGCTTTAATACATTCGTAGACCTACTATGTTTTTTAAAGATGCAAATGCGGCATACAAACAAATCAAGACAAGGCGTTTCGCACCTCACATGGCGCAGATCCTGACTGGCCACGGGGCTTTTGGACACTATTTACACAGACTCAAACTGAAGACAAGCCCCGCGTGTGACTGACGACAGAACCGACCAAACGGTGGTTCATTTATTTGTTGACTGTGCGAATTTTGAAAGGGCCAGGTGCGATCTGGAACTCGAGACTGGCATGTGGGTATCCCGGGATAGGCTATCCGACATGTTGCTTGACACTCACATTGCCAGAAGGCTCGCGAGTGCGTTGCCGGGCTTTTAAGAATTGGTACGCTCTTTTCTTGAAGTACCCAAAGTCGAATTGGTTCGGAAATACTTCAGTGGGCAGTAATTTTTTATACGCAAACATATAATATATTATTCCTAGAGGTTTACCTTGTCCAACTTTCCAAGGCGCGTGTAATCGGGCAGTCTGGTCAAGACTGGCACTTAGAAGGTACCTCCCCTTCGTCTCCCATTGAACGTCTTCCACTCCACTGAAGTGACCTCCCACCACTATACTCGACTCACATGTTTTTAATTCCTGCAAGGTTCAAACTATGATTAATTTAGTTCAAATTATGATTCCAGTACATAAAAATGTTAATGAGATAAAAAAAAACACATATAAATGCATAATCCAGAAGTTTTATGAATTTTAACACACAGAAGTAGAAATTCTTCAAAAATAAAAATAATTTGTGTTTTTTATCGCACCAGTGTTCAAAAGCATTACTTTTATATTAAACAATCCTTTGATGAGACTCTTTGACTCTATAATCTTCTGGTTCCTCTCCATGTTTTTTCATAACCTAATAGGCAAGTGTTTCTAGCGCATACAGAAATACACAGAAAAGGGCAGAAGACACAACTTCTTTTTGAGAAGCACATGCTTAAGTATTTTATTTATTAAAACTTCTTTACATTTGAACTAAAACAAGTAACAAATTTTAGTGATGCAACGGGTGGTTTTATTGCTAAGAAGCTATGTATTCCATGCAACCCAAAAGAAAGAATTAATATTACGGTTATATACATGGAGTGCATAACTTAATTAACAAAAGTTTAATTAAAAGTATGTTTAGGAAACAATAGTAAATTTTCCTTAAATCTGTGTATCTGTGTCAAAGTTAAACAAAATTTGTGTTAAATTTCTGTCTTACTTAGAGTACCTTATCTATTTTCCAAATATGAAAGGATCCATTATAGCCATGCCCCATAAAGGCACTTGGACCGAAACGGCTTCCATAGAAACCGAGACCATTTCCGCCTACTTCCCCCACTCTTATCTTCTCCACCCAGGCCCCACCCTTTTCGGGCTCCCAGATGATTATAGTTTTATCCAAAGATGATGACAGCAGACGATGGATTGGCCGCTTGTTGTCTGAAAAACCAATATTTTTTATTTACTAAACTATATTTCCTATCCTCATCAATCATGACTTGTATAATTTTTATGATTCCTTTTACATCACTATTCGCTGTTCATGTATTTGTAAGATTAGTTTTAAAGTTTGTTATTAATATTTTTTTGTATTACTTTAGATTAAGGATTCTGCACTTCTCGCATGCATAATGTGTCTTTTCTTTTAGTTTTTATCTTAACTAGGGTTGCCTGGAAGAGATCGCTTATTAGCGATAAGGCCGCCCGTTGCATCCCTTATAATTTTTATGTATTGTGTTACTTTTATTTGCAACGAAGTGTAAATAAATAAAATAAATAAATATATTTCAGTATAGTATGTAGTAATATATCACACCACTAGTGAATTCTGTAAATATTATTTATTTATTTATTTATGCACCAACAAAGTAAACACTAATACAAGCAATGTAACACAAACACAAACACAAGCCAAGTGCTACCCCAATTATAGGCGCATACAACATTCTAAATTTCTATAAGTACATTAAAAGAAGAAAAAATTAAGTTAAGATAAAATAAAATAAAAACATTACAAAATTAATTGAATTAATTGAATAACCCCCATAAAGTCCTAATGAGTAATCAGCTGAGCTGCTAACTTTTTGAAAATTGATGGGGAGTTTGAAAACAGATCTATTTGGGGGAATTCACGACCCCCCCATTGCGATCCAATACCACCATCATTCAATGCTATGAATTAAATTATTACTCCTTAAAAATCTATTTAATGGAGCATTCTGACCCAGATTTGATTTTGCAATCTTAATTCTGAAAGGAGGCTTTGCAAATCGTTTAGAAAGATTAAGTAAGTGATAGATAAAAATAAAAGAAAAATACATACATTTTTAGATTATACCTTTTTCACTGAAAGAGTCCCACTGAACTCCATAAACCCAGCCCTCGTGACCAGCCAGAACTGCTTCTAGTTTCACCGACCAAACCACATCATATGCATCAAACACTTTTTTCTCCACCTTAATTCCTGACACCTGCGACGACGACGACGGCTCATCATAGAAGCGTTGGATGCGCCAAATACGAATATATGTGTCTTGTGATGCCGATGCTAATAGTATTGTCTTATCTGAAAATTATTTTCCAAATTAATAAAGGTATCTTAGTAAGAATCCTGTAATATAGAATACTGCTAGTAGGAATTTTTGCTAGCAATGAAGTCTTTCTACATAATGAATACACTGTGGCTCAATTGGTGAAGCATTTGTTTCATGAGATGCTTCCTGATGAAACAATAATGGATTGACAAAGATTAATAACTCACAGAGATAATGGCTTATACACATAAAACAATGAAATACTGTAAGAAACATTTCATATTTGAGTAATAGTAATAGCAGGTGAAGCTTTACATAGAACATGGATATAAATATGATAAAGGAAAAAAAAATTAAAACTTAGAGAGTTAAACTTAATTAACACCATCACATTTTACAATCATGTTACTTATACACAAATAATAAATACTTTCTTGCAAAAGGAATCTCAAACAGCTAAATATTTATGTTTAAAAATTTTCATACCTTCAATTATGCTGTCCATACCCCGTACCCAATCTTCATGTCCAATCAGAACATCAACTCTGTGGTACTCCCCATTTAGAGCAAATACATGAATCTTATTGTCATCAAGCCCAAGAAAAAGTATGGGCTTATTAACTACTGGTAACATAAGAGCATGTAAAGTAAGACATAATCCAGAATTCAGGTTAATTATCTGTTTTAAGGTGACAGTGCCTAAGGAACAAAAATTATCAAGTATGAGTTTATGTTATTATACAAATTTTACATTAATCTAGTTTAAGTTTTAAAGTTAAAAGGTCCTAGGAGAAACATTCATCTGCATTAAGTATGTAGTCAATTTTAGAATATTTTATGAGTATTTAAACTTTAATATTAATAAAGGAGTAAGTTAGTAGTGTTAATTTAAAGTAATGTCTTACCATTTGATCTCTCCCACACTCTAACTGTAGAATCAATAGATGAAGTAAATACAAATAAGTCATTTCCTCCTGTATACATTCCGTAAATACTAGTAATTCCATCAGAGTGACCTTCTAGTACACTATTAACTTTCCACTGTCCATTTTCAATAGTCCAAATGACAGCCGTTTTATCTGCAGACGCTGATATCAGTTCAGTACACAAACCACCCGGTTTTGTTAGCCATTTCACTGAATTAACTCTAGATTGATGGTGGCTAAGAACTGTAAGAGGATCTCTTCCTTTTAAATTCTGAAAGTAAGTATATATTTTACTAGATCGTGCACATAGCAGCAAATTTGTGGTTATGAAAAAAGAAATGAAAGGCCAGAAGCCAAGTGATAACCGGGTCTACAGAGATATATTTGCTATATAAATTAAAGAAGGCTGGCTTGCATTTTTCAGCTTCAATTTAGGAGAATATTATAATTAAAAAAATCCTATTATTGATAAAATATTAAGTTATTACTAAGTTAAGAATCTCAAGATACCGTACCGTATTATAAATAACCACCGCATTACTTGCTCCATAGCATATGAGCCCTTCTTTATTCCAATCGACAATTTCTGGGGTACGATTACAGGCCACAGCTGTGTAAAGCTGCTTAACAAAAATCTTCATTTTTCATTTAACTATTAATTGTTAATATTTTTATCGCATGTGCAGTGTGAGTTTTGTTTTTAAAATTATTGTTGAGTTATTGACTTTGAGTATTGACAGTAGTTCAGTTTGACATCTAGGTATTGATTGATTCCGACAACCCAGCAGTTTGCGTTTGACTTAACGTAATCGAAGAACGAAGATCTACCTATTCATATTGCATGCACTGTGCGTTTCCCAATTACAGAGCATTTTGCGACTCAGTGCCGCACAATGCCGCATAATGCTGAAGCTTAATTGGAACGTGAATAAAGGCCCATTTACATGATGCCATTTTCTTGTACATACCAGAACAATAATTGAATGCAATAAATGAAGCGCAATAATTGCCGTTCAAGAATTGTATGCAACTGTTTACACTTGAAAACTTGAATGCTATTATTGTATTCAAGTATTGACAAGGAAATAATTGCACATGCCTTTGCTTACACCAATGCAACTATTTTAAGGAGATTATTGCTTTCAAGTTTTGACTTGTCTAAACACAGGCTTGTACGTGCGTATACCATTTAATGGCGCTTTCGTGCAAGTATTGCACGTATTTGCATTGACAAATTTTTCATTCAAGTCTTAAATATTTTAGAAGAGTGTCGGAGTTTGAATATGTAAATATTAATGTTATTACATCATACAAAGAAAAAGTTTTAGTTTAGAATATAAAGAATACCTGTTTGAATTTTATATAAAAAGATAGTTTCTGTTTTTTGTTTTTAGTACTTCTATTCTAGACGCAGATAGTGTAACATCTTTGGCTCTTTATAAACATTAATTATTGTTTTTTTTAAAATAGACCCTCACCACCAGAGCTCAGTCTTCTTAAAAGATTAGAACCATCCAACAGAGAGGTATGAATATGAGTAAAAAGGTGTTTAAATTCAGTTATGCTGATATAATAAAGTTCATTGAGATTTATCGCAGTCATGAGTGTTTATGGGATACCGAAAATGTACATTATAAGAACCGATGCACGTAATGCTGCAGCATTTTCACAGGAATTTGAAGTTGACGGTTTCGGACTGAAGGAAATAACAAACAAAATAAAAACTTTAATTTTTAATTTATTTAATTTTTATTTAATTTAATTTAACACACCCTCACTCACTGCACTCATGTTTGCAAATGAAGAGATAATTGCGTACAAGAATTGCGTAAAAAATTATTGTACGTGCTGTTTACATCAATAATAGTTTTGAAAGGAAACTTTTCCCATTGATCAAGAATGTTACGTTTTGTTTAGACTATGCAATTCATTTATTGCGTTGATATAATTGTATGCTACAGGCAAGAAAATGGCATCGTGTAAATGGGCCTTTAGTTTTCAAATGCATCAGCAGAGTGCGCTAAGTCAGTGTTGACAAAAAAATGGTCTGAATAGAGTTAGCAACCTCATTAATGTATAAATAATGTGGTAAACAATAATAATTGGTTGAAAACTTGTTACGCTTAATTTAATAATCAAATTATTTCATTAACATTTTTTTACTGAAATAAGAGAAAACCTTTAAAGAATATAAGGTTTTAACAAGCTAAATTAACAGTAAAATATTTAGTTTCATGTAAGAAGTTTACATCATTTACGTTTTGAGTTTTATTTTTTAATGATTTCTAAAAAAATTATATACTTTTTCAAAACCTTTGCAATTTTTTCTAAAGTATAATCCTGTAAAGTAAATTTGTTTACAGATCCGAATTTTAAAATAAAATTGTATTCATATTTTAAATGTGGAATATAAAAAAAGTAACTATTTATACCTTCATCCATACTAATATTATTTTTTTTAGCAGTTTGAAATAACTTTAATTATTTTCAAAATCTACGACGAAATTTAAGCCTTACAAATTTTTCAACAATAAATAATTACTACTATTACTAACGAAAATTTCGATAAATACCAACTTAAAGAAAAATACTGGTAAATTTTCTGTCACTGTGTTGGTATTGTTTGCGAGAAGCTCGCGACTCGCGAGAGCATTCGTTTTGTGAGTGCTCAATTGTGCGAAGCGTTGCTGTAGTTGGAACACTCGACGTTGAGCATTATGCCGCAAAATGCGCTCTAGTGCTGTAATTGGAAAACGCAAACTATAATATTGAACATGAACGTATCTCATCATCATATTTTTATTAAGATGTATATAGATTATAGTAGCTCTCGTCTCGTCGTTCTATTCTGTGTTTCCCGCCAAAAGTGACAAGTTGTTATTAAGATTCATATGCATCAGCTGTTTTTAAATTATGATTTCTGTTCAATGAGAATGATGTTATATTAATGTAGGAGTAAAATAAAATATCGACCAGAAGATATATATTTAACTTGGCAAGATGTCTGAGGAAATGATTTGTGGGATTCCTGTTAACTTTCCTTTTGAGCCATATGATGTGCAGAAATCTTATATGCGTAAAGTTATTGAGAGCTTACAAAATAATACCAATGCCTTGTTAGAATCTCCAACTGGTACTGGAAAGACACTGTGTCTACTATGCTCTTCAATAGCTTGGCTGATGGTTAAAAAAGCACAACTTCAAATGAACGCACAGCTTGGTAATTTTACGGAACACAGTGGCGTTGATTCTCTGCAAGAAAAGCTCAAGACAGGAGCCGGAAAAAATAAGGACAATACAGCATGGGGCATGCCTAAAATTATATACTCTTCGCGTACACATTCACAACTTACTCAGGCTATGCAAGAACTTAAGAGAACAAGCTACAGACATGTTAAGGCTGCTGTGTTAGGTTCCAGGGATCAAATGTGCATTCATCCAGAAGTCTCAAAGGAAACTAATAATATGAATAAGGTACACATGTGTCAGCTAAGAGTAAAATCAAGAACATGTCATTTTTATAACAATGTGGAATCCAAAAAAGATGATCGATCTGTAAAAGGAGATGAAATATTAGATATTGAAGATCTTGTAACTGTGGGTAAAAAGTTGAAGTGTTGTCCATATTATTTATCTAAGGAATTAAAACAGGAAGCTGATATTGTTTTTATGCCATATAATTATTTGTTAGATCCAAAATCAAGAAAAGCTAATGGGGTAGAACTTTTAAATAATGTTATTATTTTAGATGAAGCACATAATGTTGAGAAAATGTGTGAAGAATCTGCTTCATTACAGATAAGAACTACTGATGTTGCCTTGTGCATTGATGAAATCACTCATATTATGAGATCATTTGTAGAAAATTCTGAGGAAAATTTAGACACAACTGCAGATGCTATAGATACTAATCAAGTAAAGGATTTTACCTGTGAGGATTTGTGTATATTGAAAGAAATTATGTTAGCTTTTGAAAAGGCAATTGATGAGATTGAGGTTGGCAATGAAGGTTCAACATATCCTGGTGGTTTTATATTTGAGTTACTAGCTAAAGCAGAAATTAAGGATCATAACCAAATGTCAGTGATATCGCTTATAGAGAACCTAATACAGTTTTTATCTACAGCAAGTGCATCACCATTTCAACGTAAAGGTGTTGGACTGCAGAAAATGGCTGACCTATTGAATGTTGTCTTTAGTGGTACAACTCATTCTTATAAGGAAAGAGTTAAAATGTGTTATAAAGTGCACATTCAAGTAGAAGAAAAAAAAAATAGTAAGAAGACAGACAGCTGGGGTGCCTTAAAATCAGTTACATCTAAATCATCTGAGAGAGTTTTGAGCTATTGGTGCTTCAGTCCCGGATTTGGGATGAAGCAGCTTATAGATCAAAATGTCAGAAGCATAATTTTAACAAGTGGTACATTAGCACCATTAAAACCATTGATTTCTGAACTTGGTATCCCCATTGGTGTTCAATTAGAAAATCCTCACATAGTTACATCTAATCAAATTTGTGTCAAGATTATAAGTCAAGGTCCTGATTCTGTTATGCTCAATTCAAACTACCAAAACAGAGATAACCCTAAATATATATCATCATTAGGAAGAACAATCCTTAGTTTCTCTCGTGTTATACCTGATGGCCTATTGGTGTTTTTTCCTTCTTATCCTATAATGACTAAATGTCAAGAACTGTGGCAGGCTGAAGGTATATGGTCTAGCATAAATAATATTAAACCAATTTTTGTAGAACCTCAACGTAAGGATACTTTTAATTCAATTATCACTGACTATTATGGTAAAATAAGTGATCCTAATACTAGAGGAGCCTGTTTCATGGCAGTCTGTAGAGGAAAAGTTTCTGAAGGTCTAGATTTTGCAGATATGAATGGAAGAGCTGTAATAATAACTGGTTTACCTTTTCCACCTTTGAAAGATCCTAGAATTATATTAAAGAAAAAGTATTTGGAAGAACTAAGGATGAAGGAAAAGGACTTTCTTTCTGGGGATGAATGGTATTCTTTAGAAGCCACACGAGCTGTAAATCAAGCAATTGGTAGAGTTATAAGGCATAAAAATGATTATGGAGCTATCTTATTGTGTGATAGTAGGTTCAATAGTCCAAAATTAAAGGGGCAACTTTCTGCATGGTTAAGAGATTATATAAGTTCATCCAATAAATTTGGGGAGGGAATTAGTGAAGTTTGTAGATTTTTTAAAAGCGCAGAATCAACATTACCATCACCAAAATTAAAACCTTTAAAGCCAAATGAAGGATATTTTTACAATGACAGTGCTAAAAATATTACTGGTGTATCATTCTCAACGGTAAATGCCAGACCAATTCTTAAAACAAATAAGAAATCTGTCTGCCAATATCCTAATTCTAATGAAGTTTATGCAAATTTTTCTATGGACTTTTACAAGAATGCTCAAACATCGTCATATGTAAATGAGTTCAAACCTAAAGAAGCAAAAGAATTATTTAATGCTTTAGATAATAGTAGTGAATCATCACAAATACCTACATCAGTGGCTATACATAAAAGACATGTTGAAGACATTGATATGCCAATAATTAGAAAAAAGAAATTAAAAATAAAAGCTTTTGGGTTTGAAGAGAACCTAAGCAATGCTGAAGTTTCAGATACCATTCAAATAGATAAAGTTGCCCCCACATCTCTGATGGACTTTGTAAAGGAGATAAAAACTTTTTTAGACAATGAGCAATATAAACAATTTCAGATATCTATCTCAAATTATAAGAAGACAGGAGAATATCAAATATTTTTAAATACATTAATCATTATATTTAGAAATAAAAAACTATTTTATTTGTTTAAAGGAATGAAAAGATTTTTAAACGAAGAACACAAAATACAATTTCAGGAATATTGTGACAACTTAAAATTTCATAGCTAATAAGTAATGTAGCATTAAATGTAATAATTATGTTATAATTTATGTGGTAAATAAATAAAGATTTTCTAAATTATATTTTATTAGTTTCTGATTATTTTAGTCCTATTTAAAATACATTCTTTGCAGGTTCATTGATGTTATTGTTTATAACAACAGAATTTATTCTTAATATTGTCTGTTGTGCTCTTTGAAAATTTATCCTCATAAATTGCTTCCTTCTCTTCTTTTTAAAGTGTGTTCTAGTATGTGATAAACCTTTAGATATTATAGTTGCTGTGATTGTGACTAAACCGGGTTGAACAATTGGCCTTCCTATGAGGGATAAGTCTTTTGTTGCAGCAAGTAAAACCTTATCTAATGTGATTTTGTCACCAATATTTGGTGGCCAGTAACCTTCAACCACCAGCAAGTCTCCATCTGTGACTCTCCATTGTTTACCCAGCAAATGGACAATAGCAAAGTTGCGGGATGATCTTTCTTCTATTAATTTGTTGCAAGTTGCTATGATATCTGTGGCGGTATTGGAAACATATTGAGTAGCCACAGGAGCATTATTTGTTATAGATTTTGAGAGAATTCCACCTAAAAAATGATAGAAACTTATTAGGTGTTATCAAAATATCCAATAGTCAAAAAAACATTTCCTTACCTTGGTTACTACTACGAAAGACGCTTGCAAGCTTTTGCAATCCAGCCCTAAAAAAGGACATATTTATTCAATATCTTTATGCAATTTATTTAAATTTGCACGTATTTCATCAATAATTACACATAAAAATACTTTGGCTTTATAATTTTGATCAATATAACCTCGAAAATATTTTCTTGTTTAATAAAGTTTTGACACCTGACAGTTCATTTCGGTCACAGGTTTGCTGAAGATTATTACTTTATTACCTGTACGTATTAGACCATAGTTCATTCCCTGTGTTAGGGTGAGATTCAGAAACTAGACATAGCGCGAACTGGAGTTTGAGAGAAAATTACTTTTACTTTACAGGCGTGAAAACCGTTAAATAATTTGGTATGGAAATTATATTAGCTTACGATTTGTCACGTGACCATGTGCGTATAATTGCTCGTTCGGCGTTAGTGTGCCACGCCCTTAGAAGAGTAACTTTGTTTCAAGCCCCTGTACCGCCCCTATGTCAAAACCCTAAACATTTTTGTATTGTTTCTTAATCATACCTTAAGATTACGGAGCAACGACATGAATTTTCACAGTTTTTTTATGTCCTCCACTCATAAGCAATATTACATATTAATTTTGTTTTTTATTATGAAGTCCTGAGTATTGTTAACTTACACAAAAATCAATGTCTTATCTAAAACGTAAAGTAACCTTGTAAATAACAATAAACTGTTTTTTTCGCCTGGAGTAGTCTAACTCTACTTAAGTAGGTACCTACATCTAAAAAAAAATATTTGTCATTACATATAAAAAAATTACAAAATACCTATATCTTAATCTTGTGGAGTTTGATTGAATCTGGCATTCCGCAAGGCGGCGTACTTTATCCTCTTTTTTTTGCTATGTATATTCTCTCCAATCAAGTCTCGATGATCTCCCGCAAGCCATACTTACGGGAGCCATACTAACTATGAGCTGGCAAATGATAGTTGACTGGAGTAAAAATTTTGGTCTACTAATCAATCCCAACAAGAGTAACGTAATAATTATTGGCAGTCCTTATTTCACGAGAATTGATTGGGCTGATAATTCCTTAAATATTAGCCGTACAGTAAAAAAATCGGGGGTTTAGCTTGATCAAAATTTATCCTGGGAGCAGCATGTTAAAGAAATTGTAGCCGCAAATTGTACGGCGCCTCCAGTATCCTTCGACGTCTTAGTAATTTTCTTCCTTTTAGCACTAAAACTTCACTGGCTCAATCTCTCCTACTGCCATTACTGGACTACGCCGATTCTTGCTCTTCCGATCTAAACGAGGAATTACTAAATAAACTGAATCGTCTCTACTCTAAGAAAGTTTGACCATCTCTGCGTTCCGTAAGCAGCTAGGCTGGTTACCCATTCGGCCGAGTGCGAGGGCGAGTATTTAAGGTCTCTGCATTAGGCTATGGAATTCACTTCCCGTCCCTATTCGTTTAGCTCCTTCTCTATCTTCCTTTAAATTTCTTCTGAACAAATATTACCTGTCCACATCGTATCCCTAACTATCGTACTAACTACTGAAAGACGTGAGACTGATCTTAAATTATTATGATTCAGGTGCACTTTTTACGTTTTATTTTTCACGTATCCTTTATTAGTTTAGTTTGTTTTTTGTTCCTGTATAGTTTTTTTCTTAATAACCATGTAATATGTATTTTTGCACTTATTGCCTACCTTATCTAATTTAATAAATTTTTTCTTATCTCACAGGGGTTGCCTAGAAGAGATCGCTCGAAAGCGATAAGGCCGCCAGTTGCCCTCCTTTACATTTAATTATGTTAAATTTATATACTGTAATGCAATGAAGTGTAAATAAATAAATATATCAAAGTATTAAAAGGAGTAGGTAATAATATATGACACTTCGTTTTAAAAGTTCTCTGAATTCACAACCTGGTGGCAAAAGAAAACATTGGTGGGATGGAGTTGTCAAGGACCTCGAAACAATAGGTGTTGTGTCAAGGTGTGCGAAATTGGACGCAAGCAGCACGCAATAGATTGCGATGGCGAAATAAACTTACGGAGGCCACAAGGGGCTATATTAATGATGATGATGATAATTTACGGTTGCGTATATTTTTTTTATCCACATTTCAGCTGGCCCAGAATTTGGTAGTACCAAATTAGTCATGATTTTTTGAAATACATATATTTAATCACTGTTAGATCTGCAAGAACTACATTTTCTCTCTTTAATTGCCGTTTCAGTTTTTATCCCATAACTTGAATGGGCAATTTGTTTCAATAACACCACCTGTTTATGTACTTTAAAAATAAAACGTTTACCAATGAAAATACCTCAGTGCTATTTGAAATTGTTTCAATAATAATTAATAAAAACTATTTTTCATTAAATCAACTCTGTCGTGTAGTGTGCAGAGTAACTAAGTACGATTTATGCCTGATCTGTCGCCCGCCGCCCAGCGGTTCGCCCTGCGACGGTTACGGACGAAAACGGTTGGCAACACCCGCCGCATTCTTGTCTCCGTCAATATTTCGTCAAACTTTTAAATTTCAAGCGATCATTTGCAAAAATAACCTTCGAGAATATAGACTATATAGATTGTAGATTAATTCCCTATGAAATTAATAGATATCAATATATAATAATATAACATTTGTGACAGAAGAAGTATGATTGATATACACAGTTTTTTTGTAATAGTTGTTTATTATCATATCTTAATTTGATTTTTAAAACTGTCCATTATATTTTTTATGATTGCAAATAATATAATACGAGTATTTAATAAAAAAAATGTATTTATCTAACATTTATGTCTATTACAATGGCAACACCACGCAATATCATAGACATCTTACAGGTTGTAAAGTGTCAATGTGTCAATTGTCAAAGTCAAGCAGTCAGTAGTGCGTAGAATCGGTCGTAAAGAGCTTGAGTTGCTTTCCGATCGGCGCCTGCGCCGGACGTGCGCACTGACTGTGTTTAAATATTAAGTAATAATGTCGGGCGAAGGTAGTGATACTAACTTTGTAATTATTAATCGCGTTGAATCTCCGACATCAGATGTGAGATCGATACAAAATTCATCCTGCGTGCCTACCGCAATGCCTGCTACTGGAAATTGTGAATATTTCACACATAATTATGAAGTAAATTTCAAAATATGATGGCAGGCTTCCAAAATACCTAGAACTTCTAAAAGAGAAACCATCGAGTGTGGGTGATAAGAGGACGCTAAAGTCTAGTGAGATTTATCTACCGTCGTTTGTTCTGTTGTTGTCGTGGGCTCCATGTTCGTACCCGATGTGGGTGTGGTGTGTTATGTTCGTACCTGGGAAGAGTTTAAGGACCGACTTGCTCTTCAGTTTGTTGGAATGAGACGTTCACGAGTGACGAGTGACTACGCGTTGACCTACATTGAATAGGTATTCCACCAACAACCTGGGCTGATCGACCGGCTGGAGGCAAGTTTGGGTGAGTCCAATAAAATTGTGATGTTAAGGTACGCAGAGATTTACTTAAAAAATACTCCGACTAGTTTTGTGTCACATTTAAATACGCGTAACATTAAACCTTAAGTGAAATTCACACTTGAGGTCCGTGATGAATATAATGCTTCTAAGCACCTTAAAATATGAGAGTTGACTACGGGTCATTGCCATTTTTTTGATAAGGTAGGACATTTAAAACGACACTGTTTGTTTTTTCGTATGAAAGTAAAAATGAGGGTACCCACCCGCACGTCTGTTGATAAATCTAGTGAACACCCAATAGTTAGTAGATCGCGATGTTCCTGTTGCCACAAACTTGGACATTCTAATTTTATTTGTTTTATAATGTAACTGATCATGGGGCGGGTTCAGGGATCTGAGGCCTAAAGGCCTGTAGGCTGTAGCGCCACTGATTTATTTATTTTATTTAACGAACGAATAAAAAAATAAAGATTGAAATTTACAATCAAAATTGGTCAACGTTTGTACATCCTCTAATCAAAATTTGCATAGGCATGTAGGTGATTGATTAACATGTCGTATTGAAACAGTGATGTGTTCAGACAAGAACATATCAGAATAGTTACGGTCGTGAGTTCTGAAAAGAACAGTTTCATCGTGTCGTAAGACACGGTAATAGTTGTTAAACGTTTTCGTCGTGAAACAAGAATAATATGTCCTGAAAAGGACAGTTATTAGCGTTATCGCAAGGCTACGATATCGAAGTGTTCTGAGAAGAACACGTTCGTACGCTTAGGCGGCTGCGTGCAGAAAAAGGCCAACTTTTTGCCGCGCCGCATTTTTATCGCCTACTCTGGTACCTGCGCAACCAATCAACGCTCCGCATCTTGGCACCACATGTCAATATTAGTTGTAAGTGTAGGATAAGTTTTAAGTATAATTGTACACAGTTTTGTAAATAAATATCATTCACTATTCCATCTTCACCGCTTCTCTACAAGTAATTAGGGAGTTTTATTTTAACATCGACCAAGTAATTCTGAACGAGTCAACCCTCAAGCAACATCCCTAAAGTGGTAACCCCGTGAAGAACAACCCCGTGAAGAACAACCCCGTGAAGAACAACCCCGTGAAGAACAACCCCGAGAAGAACAACCCCGAGAAGAACACCAAGAACAGCTGAAGACGTCGCCAAAGCAGTTTACGAAGGTTGGATTTCCCGTTTCGGTTGCCCTGCTACAATAACAACGGACCAAGGACGCCAATTCGAAAGCAGAGTATTTGCATCCCTTTCTCGCTTACTCGGAATTGACAAAACACGTACAACATCATACCATGCACAGTGCAACGGTATCATCGAAAGATGGCACCGTGTCCTTAAGGCCGCATTAAAGGCAAGACTACAGACCGCAAGAAGCTGGATCAACGAGTTACCAACCGTCCTACTCGGATTACGCGCCGCTATGCGAAGTGACACCGGCGTAAGCGCCGCCCAACTTACCTACGGATGCAACATACGCTTACCCGGTGATTTCTTATCAACGACCCGCGATAACGTCATTATGGACTCTGCCTACATCGATCAGCTTCGTGACGCAATACGTAACTTGCAACCAACGCCTAACCAACCACACAGCAACACAAAACCTATATTCATACACCGCGACCTGCAGACATGTGAATACGTATTCGTACGCATAGACGCCGTAAAGAAGCCATTACAAGCACCCTACGACGGACCCTATCGCGTGCTGAAACGAGACAGCAAGATATTCACGCTGCAGTTACCTAACCGTGAAACAAACATCTCTATTGACAGACTCAAACCCGCCTACACAATTGCCGAGCCAGATGTGCCCACTGATACAATACCGAGTACCTGCAACAAGCAAATCACATCAAGTGCGAGCGAACTACATAAACCATCAAATAGCATCAAACATCAAAACGATAACAGCCTGAAACATCAAAATGACAACGACCTGAAACAACAAGACATTGGGAACAACTCAATACCTACAAGGACAACTCGCCGAGGCCGGGTTATACGCCTGCCGGTACGCTTCGCTAGAGGGGGAATCCTGTAGGTGATTGATTAACATGTCGTATTGAAACAGTGATGTGTTCAGACAAGAACATATCAGAATAGTTACGGTCGTGAGTTCTGAAAAGAACAGTTTCATCGTGTCGTAAGACACGGTAATAGTTGTTAAACGTTTAATCGTGATACGATAATTTGTCCTGAAAAGGACAGTTATTAGCGTTATCGCAAGGCTACGATATCGAAGTGTTCTGAGAAGAACACGTTCGTACGCTTAGGCGGCTGCGTGCAGAAAAAGGCCAACTTTTTGCCGCGCCGCATTTTTATCGCCTACTCTGGTACCTGCGCAACCAATCAACGCTCCGCATCTTGGCACCACATGTCAATATTAGTTGTAAGTGTAGGATAAGTTTTAAGTATAATTGTACACAGTTTTGTAAATAAATATCATTCACTATTCCATCTTCACCGCTTCTCTACAAGTAATTAGGGAGTTTTATTTTAACATCGACCAAGTAATTCTGAACGAGTCAACCCTCAAGCAACATCCCTAAAGGCAGTTATACTTTGCAAGCACGTTTGTCATTGTTGATTCACATTTGCTGCAGTATGACGTAATCTTAGGTAGAGAGATATTTAAATCACCCGGTTTGATGTTTACCCTTAATAGCGAAGGCGCTAAGATTTTACGCGATGCTAGTGTCAATGCGTGTCGTGCTTTATGCATTAGTACAGAGTTGGGTAAAATTTGCACCGACTTAACTGAACGTAACGATATTTAAAGACTAAGAGCTATTGTAACAAAATATAAAGGAAATTTTACTAGTGGAAATTCTAATACTATCGTTAATACAAATTGCGTTACAAATTAATCTAAAAATATCTTAACAAAATTGTACAACGTCATCCGTAAAGGTTGGCTCTTTCTGAACGTAGCGTAATGCGTGAGATTATTACTGATTTGGAATGAAAAGTCCGTGCGAGCTCTTCGCCTTTTTCTAGCCCAGCATTTCTTGTCAAGAAGAAAGACGGGTCCGACTGTCTTTGCGTTGATTATCGGGTACTTAACTCCAATACCGTGCGTGATAGTTACCCATTGCCATTGATATCGGAACAAATTGATGGTCTTGTGCGAGCGTTATATTTCTCCAATTTAGTCGTGGCCTTTAGATTTCATCAGATATTAATAAGATAATAGGACGATGTTTAAAAGACTGCGTTTATTACTAAATAGAGTACCGAAAGGCTGAAAGGATTCGTACAATTCGATTCAATTCGAATTCGACACGTAGGTTATTTGTGTCGTAACCCTTATAATTGCAAGGAAGTAAATGCTTCGCGTGTGAGTAATGAACGGTTGCAAGCCGAACAAAAGTTCTGACGTTAATTGAATTATAGAATTGATAGAAAAAGATACTATTGAAGCTAACCTTCGGTCGTCTTGTACAAAGACAATAATTTGTTATGTTGACAATAATTTATTATGTTGATTTATTTTTATTTTATTTATATAAAGCTTGCCAACGCTTGGCACATTAATACATTGACAGAAGAAAAATAAAATACAGTTTTCAATATGCCAAACACTTACTGGCAAACATAGCATGCAAGAAGTACTTACCTAATAAAATTAATTAATCAAAACAATAATAAAAATTTAAATTAACAAACACTAAACGAAAATCGCTCTCAAAGTCTGAGGTGAGCAACTATGGATGTCCAGATCCAGCTCGTTTATTAGAATGCCCAATCTGGACATCGGTGAATTTCGGCCAAAACGCGTTCTCCAGAAAGGAGGGATAAATGGAAGGATGGGATGTCTGGGATATCTATTGGGTACACGGAATTGAAATTTTGTTAACAAGTTGGGGCTATTTAGCTGATTGTTATGTTGATAACAAAACTTTGAGTAGCGTCATAGTGCCCAAACATTTTCGTTGGCAATTAATTCAAAGGTTTCATGGTGAACTAAAACATAACGTTTCATACCATCCACATAGACACGAGCGGTAAATTAACTGGTGGAAGGATCACAAAGGAATATGTGATTGTTATTATTGACGCATTGACAAGGTTTTGTCATCTAACTTCTGTCAAAGATTTAACATCGCGATGTGCTTGCGAAGCCCTTAAAAGTTTTGTCCATATGCTCGGAACACCTAAGCGTATTATATCAGATCAGGGCACCTTATTCACGGTACAAGATAAAAAAAAAAATATCTTTGTAAAGTAAAACTATTGAATTACATGAAATCGACAGTGTCGTCTATCATGGTAACGGGCAAGTAGAGCGTCTAATGTCCGTTTTAACTAATTGTTTTACAGTCGCTGAAAATCATGAAAACAGGTCTTGAAAATCTGTTATCGGTAAAGTTCAATTAGCTTTAAATTTTACCGTTTCGAAAAGTACGGGTGAGAGTCCGTTTCAATTATTATTTGGCTGTTACTAGAGTCCGCGTAGAGTGAACTCTATGCTATAGATCTTCATAATAGTGAGAATCAGGATTTGATAGAAGTAAGACAAATAGCTAAAAGTAGGATGGACGAGCAGGCAAAAGATATGAAACACGTTTTGACACGTATAATTAACAAGTTATCTGAAAATTTAATGGTCCATGTAAGATCACTAAAGTATGATTGAATGATCGTCACATTTATGTGCAACTATCTGGGGGATGGTCCCAATATGTGTGCCACAAACGATTGCGTTAATATCTGGTTAGTCTGCTTGAATTGTCAGAATGTCTTGACCCCATAGTAATCAGAAATTATTAATTTTATGTCATTGTAAAACAGATTGCATTGGTTAATATGGTTCATAACTTTGGGGGTTAAGCTTTAAGCTTGGTGGACGCAGTTTCCGCACTTAGACTCATAATTAACTCATGACTAATAATCCGTTGTGCGTAAAGTCCTGGCTAATTTATCCAGTCTAGCTCCTTCCAGAAGCACAGAAGTCTCCTGGGTACTTCACGGGCTTTACGGAGAGACCTCACTGCTCCGAGAAATTAAGTTGTACTTAAGCCGTGAACAATTGAGATGACGAATTTTTGTTTAGTTTTTTTTTTATCTAGAATCTAGATCGTGATGGTGTTTTAATTAATAGACAATTTATGATCGTTATTGATTGTTAAAAGGTTTTATGTTGTCTGAAAGTTATTACGCTTTGTGAAAAGGATGGATTGAAAGCCTCATCGCTTTGTCCTAATGATCTGCTGAAAGCTGGGACGCTTTGCAGTAGTTGGGTCTCAAATTTATTTGACCCCTTATTGATGCTGAAAGCTTAGACGCTTTGTAGTTATTTGGCCTAGTGTTGTTGCTGAAAGCTTAGACGCTTTGCAGTTATTGGGCCTAGTGTTGTTGCTGAAAGCTTGGACGCTTTGCAGTTATTTGGCTTAGTGTTGTTGCTGAAAGCTTAGACGCTTTGCAGTTATTTAGCCTAGTGTTGATGCTGAAAGCTTGTACGCTTTGCTGTGGTTTAATCTTTGATTTATTTGAACAATGTTGATGATGAAAGCTTGGACGCTTTGCTGTGGTTTCACCTTAGATTTATTTGAACAATGTTGACGATGAAAGCTTGGACGCTTTACTGTGGTTTAACTTTAGATTTATTTTAACAATGGTGATGCTGAAAGCTGGGACGCTTTGCGATGTGTTTGATGTGCTGCTTGTAAGAAGTGTTGAAAGCTTTAACGGTTTTCTATTCAAGAAAGTTGTAATACGAAGGCATTTACGCCTTGATTGGTGTAAAGTTGAAAGCTATTAAAAGCTTTACTTATGTTTTGCGTGGTGAAACGGCAATTAGCCTGGCTGTGACATGCAGCAGCAACGCGAGAGCGCGTTGATTATCAGAATGGCCGTGTCAGAGATTAGGTTATAATAGAACACGGTGTAATTTGTTTGATTACAATGGCTACACCACGCAATATCATAGACATCTTACAGGTTGTAAACTGTCAATGTGTCAATTGTCAAAGTCAAGCTGTCAGTAGTGCGTAGAATCGGTCGTAAAGAGTCAAGAGCTTGAGTTGCTTTCTGATCGGCGCCTGCGCCGGACGTGCGCACTGACTGTGTTTAAATATTAAGTAATAATGTCGGGCGACGAGTGATACTAACTTTGTAATTATTAATCGCGTTGAATCTCCGACATATATTTTTTAAAGACATAAATAAACACAATTCAGAACATGTTGTCCAAAGTTCCCCGTACTTTTCACAAAATTTATGACGTGACGTCAAACGAATCGGTTCCTTGGCTTAATTTAAAACACTATTTAATTCTATTATTTAAAAATCCAAAAATACGCAGCAATTAGTAACTTTCTTGTTAATGTGTGTTTGTGTGTTGTTTTGTTTCTATGTTTTCGCTAGATTTGTATTTTCTTTCTTTTAGTGTAAATCTAGGACCAACTTTTAAACCACTTTATCGAGATTAATCTCAAAAATCTAATTAACCAAGTGTAATGTAGCGACTTAAGTATGAAAGCTTTGTAAAGAGATTAATATATTTTCACATTAAAAGTTTAAAAAAAAAAACGAAAAGTTCAATACAAAGTTTAATTAATGTTATAATTTATTATTACTTTATAAAAATATTGTTCAGGAAACATGAGAACTAGCAGAGTCATCTACGAAATGTTTATTTAACGAGCCATTCGTAGCTCGTATACGTTATCGTAGCACTCGCTACGGGATCGCTACGAATCATATTATACAGCTCTACAAAAGCTCGAGTGAATACAACATAGCGTTTTTTTCTTTTTACACAATTATAATTGTTGAAATGAAACACGATCAAAATAGAGTCGAGTAAAAATAACATAAAAAGCCGTCACCGCAACGGAACTTCAATATTATTCATAATTAAAAAGCAGAGCGTATAAAATGCAGCATGAATAATTACGACCCGCATAACATCACGTTCGCAGGTAATCTATCAAGGCTTTTTCCAAAAGCAGGTGCACCTAGGTTCGTTTTCAGGGCACGCGGTCGGTTATCCTCGGGTCGCCGTCGGGGGCGATCGTAAAACCTCGCTGGCGTCTGGGGTCCGTTGCTATGCCGACGAGAACGCGCCATTCCAGACGTACTACCAAAAATAAACATGGTTAGGCTAGGATTACTTTTTAAATTGTGCTTGGTTCATGATTAAACTATCAGTAATGCTTCGATAGTATACTGGGTCTCATAGACCGGCTAAAAGTATTTTGAAAAAAGTCTCGCGAGCTGACATTAGGGTTGCCAGCTACCCGGGCTACCCCAGCTACATTTTATTATAAAATGAACCATTTAAAATCTCTAATTTTGGCTTCTTAAGTTTTTAGGTTACTGAACATTTATGAACAACAAACGCACTTAAGTATTACTTAAAATTTTTGTAACTGGAAATGATTCAATCCTTGTAGCACTTTGAGATGTCTACAATAAAGAGGGGCTGTAAAAAAATCCACAGTTGAATACCAAAATATCACTGACGGTGCGGATCTAGGTTTAAGGAAGAAATCAATATAATATAAACTATAATAATTCACTTGTTGAGAATGAAAATGAATTATTGGTAAATTTTTAGTTTTTTTTTAAACATTAATAGATACCGACAAATAATTTAGCATCTTAAAGCGCGCATGATTTGTGACAGTTTATCTTATCACGTGTCAGCTAGGTCTGGAAATAACGAGGTGGCAGCCCTGGCGAGGCTGTTTGTTCGGGCCGGGCATGGGGCGGCGAGCGAGGGGTGAGAAGCAGTGATTGCGCGCGCAGTGCTCGCGCGTCAGTCGCTAGGCGGCGGGCCGGCGCACGGTCGATAGCGCGTGCTGGCGCGGCCATGTTGCACGAGGCGCGCACGTGCACGCCCCGCGCGGAGCACTGACTCTTTGTGACACTCGGTGCCCTGTTTGTACATGTGTCCATCAGTGTTAAGGTGAGATCCATCCCTTTCCATCACGCTATGTAAGCTTTAATGTCGGTGAAATTGTGATGGAATATGTGTTTCAAGTGCTACAGATTTCCAGCTTAATGCTCTATGAATTTTTTTACAAAATAAGCGGAATATGGAAACGTATATGTTCTAAGCAAAGCTACATTAAAATAATTGAATATAAAAGGGATAAAGGCGTATCTACACTGAGCGTTGCATTATAGTCGCGTTTGCATGGAGTGTGGTACACATATTTTGATGTAGAGCTTTAAAATATGTGTCGAGTACGCGTGTACGACGCCTCTCAACATAGTGCAGATAAATGTGAAGTCGCGTAAGTTATGTGATTTAAAAAATACAGTATTTATACGGCACTAATTAAGCTCAGTCAGTTCCATCGATGGCAAATGCTTTAATCACCAATCAATCAAGCGCACACCTGACAAGAGGCAACTAATGTTTTATTATCTTTATTAATATTTAAAAACAATTTGGCTCGTTTATTAATGATAAAAACGCGGTACACATATTCATGTAGAGTTGCCTAAAATGTGTGTCGAGTCGAGATCGCAACAGCAGAAGGTACTCGACGTAGAGGCAAGTGGAATATGAAATGAAACTGGAAAATAATGAATATTGTATCTCCATTGCTCGGTATTTTTTCTCTGATTGCCCTATTGCCCCTTTATGAGCACGTATGTTTATGTAGTGGATACGGGTTAGAGGTTAAATAAAGTAGAGTGGTTCAAATATTAATCAGAATTTTGTTGAACAGCTTTTTATCGGAAATGAATGTAATTTTATGTACAATTACAAATGTTTATTAGCTCTTAGCAAATTGTACATAGTCTGCCTAAGTGGAAAATGTTAAAAATGTTTGTAAACCTAACATTACACTGATAAAAATTTGAACGGCCTCAGGGTAACATCAAATATAAAAACGGCCTACGATAATTACGATCTTTTTTCTTTAATTATAATGTATAGAATTAAAAGCTACGTGTATTATGTGCTTTGCCTTTTCAGTTATAATTCATTGATTTCATTATGTCCATAACATATTATGGTATAATTTCCAAAAAGAAATATATATCCCGAAAGGAATTTGTCCTAGAGCGTGATACAACTGAGATACGGAGGTGAAGTAATACTTATTAAAAAGTTTAAGTTTCTTTAAATCCGTGTTAGTAAAAAAAAAACACGCGCGTTCAGGAGTATTGCGACTAACGATAATAAGCGTCGCTTTTCTTTTGCGTTAAAATTCTTAAAAGGTTTCCTCTATAAAATCGTCTTAATATTTGTGGGTTAAACATTAAATGTCATAATTATGGAATTATCAATGGTTATTTTCAAATCGGCCTATCCACCTTATTCTGAACTGATGATTTTGATGCATCTGCCGTTCAGAAAAAGGAAAGAGAAGAAGAAGTGTGCAGAGGTTTTAAAAGTCTTTCACCGGCCGTCGCCATTAGCAGCAATCACCCTAATCAGGGTCCTTAATTCCGCTCGAAATATCTGCCGAAACATTGGTGACCGGACAGTATCTTCATAAGTCCGTAACTGAGGTTTCCACCTTGGATGGTGCATTGCTGGCTATAAAGAACTCTGCATCGTAACACTCAGTGCGGTGAGGCCTTGCAACCCTGATGACTTGCGGAAGGCGGTTTTGTTTTTTTGTAATTTGTCCGCCCCTTCGCGTACAAGCAAGGAATCCCCTCACTAGGGGCCGCTAAGGCTTGGCATTAATGGACTAAACATGTTTGCCGAGGCAGTGAGTGCTGCGAATTGCGCTCTGGACGTCCAACGTTGGTCCAGGACCAGCCCGAGCGTCGTGCCGGCCCCTATGGACACTCCGCCGACTATAATGCTTGCGACTTGTGTCGATGCCCTGTGGTGGTCATGGAAACAGATCCTTTGACGGGGCACTTTAATTTGGAGACCACTCGGGCCACTACAACACGCTTCCTTATAGTCCTGATCGGCAGGAACCACGAGGTGTCATTGACGTAGCAAATAGTTCTGACTCCTGTGAGAAGTTCCACCCTGAGGACTCTGTCATAACAGATGTTCCACAGTAGCGGCCCAAGAACAGAGTTCTTTGAACCCCGCATCATTCGTCTTTGAGTACCCCAAAAGATCGCGAATGAATACACTGCAACTGTAAACTATTATTATTACTATATTTATTACATCATTCACATCAAAGTAAGTCTCCCTGAATATACGAGTGTAGAATGGTCGCGTTTCAGAGATAATTTGAATAAGAAAGAAATTCGTTTGTCTTAAAATGCAATATCATTATTGAGATGGAGTAAAACAAAGGGAGAGTCTATCTTGTACTTATATAAACTTGTTCAATAACATCAAAGAATGTTGTTGTGTGCTTTGAGTCTATCTGATATAATTGTAGTAATTGCACTCTCGTTTTACTCACTATTGGATGATTTTATTCCAGTATAAATATATGTTTTGTATATTTTATTGCTGATTGCTTTATTATCCCATTTATATTTGGTATTTCTATGAGAAGTTTCAATCTAATTCCAAATTGGAAAATATTTTTCACGTCCACCCTTCCATTTGAGTTGGTTATTAATCTCAAGTCTAGAAGTATCTTCATATATCTATCTAGTTTGATATTGATTTAACGCAATTGTACGGTGTTTATAATAATGACACATGAAAATGCAGAGGTCGTAGTCGTAAACATTCTTGACATATAGTTCCGACGTAATAGTATATGAGACGGACACATATTTGCGTTTCTGTCATTGATAATTTATTGAGATCTAATAACCCTAAAACTAATAACCATATATTCCTTTAGCACTATGTTAGCCACAAAGAGTGATTTTTTAGGGGAAAACGCACAAACTTGTGAGACTGCACTAGATTTAGTCTACCACATTCCAAGACTCCACGTAGCAGAGTTTCGACTTCAGATATAAGTTTGTTCCGGTACTGATCGACAACTGCCCGAGAAATACCATTATAATGCTCGATGTGAAAGTATCTTATCATCAACCAATTATTGGCATTAGCTGTAGTACCAGAGAACAATGCTTTGACCAGAAAACTTCTCATTACATACATCATATCTATAAAATCAAGTGCTATTTAGCTTAGTAGTAAATTTTTGTAGCGGATACAGAGGTCGTGGAATTAATCTTTTCTAAATTTGCTGATCACTAACATGCCTTAAAAATGTCAGTCAAATTACTACGAGTATCGGATACGATATTGTGTTGGCCTAGTGGCTTCAGCGTGCGAGTCTCATCCCTGAGGTCGTAGGTTCGATCCTCGGCTGTGCACCAAGGGACTTTCTTTCTATGTGCGCTTTTAATATTCGCTCGAACGGTGAAGGAAAGCATCTGAGGAAATCGACATGTCGTAGACCCAAAAAGTCGACGACATGTGTCAGGCACTGAAGGCTGATCACCTACCTGCCTATTAGATTGACAAACGATCATGAAATAGATACAACAATCTGAGGCCCAGACCTAAAAAGGTTGTAGCGCCACCGATTAATTGTTTTTATCGGATGCGATATATACTAAAAAGTTCCTTTCTGATTAGGACATTTTTTATACATTTTATGTTTTCTGGTTTATCGATCGGGCAGAATGAAAAAGGTTAAGGTGATGAGACCATCAAAAGGAATAATGTAGTTTTGTTTACTCTCTATTTGATTCTTTGTCGAACGACACCAAACTCATAAAATATTTAGTACCAAACAGAGTGCTGAGACTCTTACTTGTTTGTTATTCCAAATAAACATTTAAACATTCTACGTTCAAATTGTAAAATTATTTTTATCTCAGCCAAGATATCTAAAAACTATTGTGTTTAGCTTAACTTTACTTAATTTTGTGCTTAGCTCGCTTATACACACTAAAGTAACAAGATACCAAATAAAAATAACGTGATTATATCAAGTTGAAAGGAGTTTTCAAGGCCTATTAAAAAGGCACTTATGAAAGTCAAAATTAAAAGTTAAAATATTTAGAAAAAGAAATCTACTTGCCCTTTACAAAAGTCATATGTAGAAGAATGGGCAAGAAACTCCATACTAACTCGTTTAAAATAGTTTTTACAATATTTTTTGTACATTTATTTGATAATTATATGAAAAGACCATGTACCTAGAATAATACAACTACTATACTAAAATAATAAGCGCATGGTGTTATAAAAACAATTCAGCAGATAACTAAATTATTATGTAGATACATGGTGCTCACATAATCATTCACATTTAAATTAATTAAGAGTGGCGGAAAGATTCTTGCCAGTTCTTCTTGCCCGCGTCATGCCCTTGACTTGCGAACTGGTAGTAAATGTAAATTTAGAATTAATTTCACTTCTTTTCTGACGCTCATAAGTGTACTTGTTTACCTATATGAATAAAGTTATTTTGAGTTTGTCTTTAAATATATATCATGTATATACACAATCAAGTATACAGTATTTACAATTTTCTTAACCTACAAACTAATAATAGAATTAAAAATAATTAAAATGAAAATCAAAACAAATTTAAAAAGTTTGGTCTGTGGCAGTGTACCTTTAAAGCTGGCAGAATTTCCTCGCTGTATTGCGATACTTATTCGTTGAGCCAGGAAAGTGCCAGCTCTGGGGTCACCGGTACTATCTACTAGGCGCCAACTTAAATCTTTAAGTTGCGCCTAAGCGCCTGTGCACTTGAACCCCACGGCCCAAGAGTCTATACTCCAAAGGGAACAACATCGAAGTTGGAGGATAGACTCTTACTCTCATATTATATATATTTCAGATAATGTCATATTTATTACAAATGTGAAAATAATGAACGTTTTGGTCCCCAACTATAGTAGTATACATTTTTCCCAGATGGTTAAATATTAACTTCGTTCAAATATCTCCAACACGCGTTACAAAACGTGATTAGAACAAAGTAAACATCAGTCGTTTTTTTATAAAACTTTACTTTTTTGTATATGTTGTCAGGATTTGAATATTGCGAGGCTACATTCAGTAAGCGAATTCATTTAGAAATATAGGTTTCATATAAGTTATAAAACTGAAATTGGTTGCGAGCTTTTTGCTTAACTTGAAAAATGCGGTGGCTAATTTAGCAGACCCAACTCCTTTCACAAGCCTTGAATATCACTGGGATGGGCTTCTTGGAGCGATATCACGTCGTCTACGATTGGCTACGCCCTGAGACTCTAGTATATCCCTCTACAAATTCCATAGCGTTGATAGTGAATGGAAGGTTGTTGAGGTAACAATGCCCAGTTATTGTCAACAACTAATGGGATTGTCAGTCCGTTTAATTTGCGCAAACTGTACCTTCGCGAAGGTAAATTTTCCTGCGACCTCTAGACAGGTTTGTCACTATCTAGAAATACGTATCTAGATTAATTAATATTATTACTCTACTATGTTAATTTAAAAATTTATTCGAAGCTTCAAGATATACCAGAAAAAATCGAAATAACTTTCGTGAACCCTGCATTCTACCTACAGAACCTAAACACCAGTGGGTATGTTGCCGGCCTTTAGAGAACAAGGATTAATAAATTTTTTTCTGTATTTCTTGAAGCAGTGGAGGTCCATTGTTAAGAAGGAAATCTGCATTCTGGTAGCGAGTTGTGTAGTCGATTTCACAACTCGTAAGTTTAAAAAAAAGTTTGCTTGGGCCATCCCAACGAAAATAAATGAAAATTCATTAAATTAATATGTATGGTGTTTAGGACTACAAACTCCATGTTCTTACTAAGTATATTAACCGTGAAATAAACACACATAAAACAGTTTTTTTAATTTTTCATTATTAATAAATGTATACGTCCTACCCTTGGGGGCCTATGCGCTTTTCGCCGGAAGCTCCAGATTCCGTCGCCACCTCTGTCGCCGAAGTGGTTCTGCAGGGCATGGAACTCTTTATTCCATTTTCTGCGGTGCCGATCGGTGGCAAGTCTCAGCCCTGGTTTAAACGTTCTTGCAAGGCGGCCTCGCGTCGAAAGCGAGAATGCTATAAGGCATGGGCGGAAGCGGCGAAATCTCGTGATGCCAATACCAGCGAACTTAAAACAGCATATAACTCAGCCTCCAGGTCCTTCAAACGGGAAATCACTAAGGCAAAGTCAGAGCACATTGCCAGATTTGGCGAGAGATTGGCCCAACTCCCTTCAGGGACTCGAGCCTTCTGGTCTCTCGCCAAAGCTGTCCAGGGGAATTTTTGTCAGCCCTCCATTCCGCCACTGCACAGGGAGGATGACTCTCTGGCCCACACTGCGAAGGAAAAGGCCGACCTTTTGGGCTGTCTCTTCGCGTCCAACTCGACTTTGGATGACCAAGGGAGATCACCACCGACCATTTCGCGGTGTGATTCCTCGATGCCGGAAATCACATTCCGGCAACGTGCTGTCCGCAAAGCACTATCTTCCTTGGACATTCATAAGTCGAGCGGGCCGGATGGTATCCCCCCAATTGTGCTGCGTACGTGTGCTCCTGAGTTGGCTTCGGTCTTAACGCGCCTTTTCCGGTACCTGTACTCGCTCGGCCCTGTTCCGAAGTGCTGGAAGACCGCTTCGATACATCCGATCCCAAAAAAAGGCGATCGCTCTGATCCGTCCAACTATCGCCCAATTGCTATAACCTCCTTGTTCTCCAAAATAATGGAAACCATTATTAATAGCCAGCTCTTGAGGTATCTAGAGGGCCACCAGTTGATTAGCGATTCTCAGTACGGCTTTCGTCGAGGTCGCTCAGCTGGTGACCTCCTTGTATACCTTACCCATAGGTGGGCAGAGGCAATTGAGTCCAAGGGGGAGGCACTGGCGGTAAGTTTGGACATAGCGAAAGCCTTCGATCGGGTGTGGCACAGAGCACTGCTCTCGAAGCTTCCAGCCTATGGGCTTCCCGAGAAATTATGCGATTGGATCTCCAGCTTTCTGGCCGATCGGAGCATCAAGGTCGTCATCGACGGAGCATGTTCCGACCTTAAACCCGTGAACGCTGGGGTCCCACAAGGCTGTGTTCTATCCCCGACCCTATTTCTTCTGCATATCAATGATATGTTGCAACTTAGCAACATTCACTGCTATGCGGATGACAGCACTGGGGATATTCTTTACACTGGCCGGGCAGGTATTTCTCGGGCAGTTGTTGATGAGTACCGGAACAAACTTGTGTCTGAAGTCGAAACGCTACTACGTGGAGTCTCAGACTGGGGCAGACTAAACCTAGTACAATTTAACCCCAAGAAGACACAAGTTTGCGCGTTTTCCGCTAAAAAAACACCCTTTGTCCTCTACTCCTCTTTTCGAAAACACTCTTCTTAAAGCCACAGCCAGCATTGGAATACTTGGCGTTGACATATCGAACGACGTTCAGTTTCGCGGTCACTTGGAGGGAAAGGCTAAATTAGCCTCCAAAAAGCTTGGTGTGCTCAGCAAGGCGAGGCGGTACTTCACTCCGGGCCACCGCATGCAACTATATAAAGCGCAAATTCGGCCCCACATGGAGTACTGCTCTCACCTCTGGGCGGGGGCTCCCCAGTACCAGCTCCTTCCACTTGACCGTATACAACGCAGAGCGGTTCGAATCGTCGACGACCAATCCCTCTCCGAGCGGCTTGATCCTTTGGCGTTGCGTAGAGATGTGGGGTCACTCTGCATCTTCTACCGCATTTACCATGGAGAGTGTTCAGAGGAGTTGTTCGGATTAATACCTGCAGCTGAATTTCATTATCGGACGTCGAGACAGAATACGAAATTCCACCCGTATCACCTCGACGTCCGCCGTTCCACAACTGAGCGTTTTTCAAGGCAGTTTTTGCCGCGCACAACCACTATATGGAACCAGCTGCCCACTGAAGTATTTCCGAACCAATTCGACTTAGGGTCCTTCAAGAAAAGAGCGTACCTATTCTTAAAAGGCCGGCAACGCACTCGCGAGCCCTCTGGCATTGAGTGTCCATGGGCGGCGGTATCACTTAACATCAGGTGAGCCTCCTGCCCGTTTGCCCCCCGTTCTATAAAAAAAAAAAAAAAAATATATACTTTTATTTCAACTGTTAATAACACTGCATTATAACGTTAATCAATAAAACCCTCTCTAATCCATTAAAATCTACATTCAGCCCTTCACTAAAGAACGAACATTTCTATTTATTGATCTCTAATTAGGCTTTATTCAAATGCTTTGGAGAATAATCCTGTTCTAAAAGTTTTTCTTCATCTGTGTGCGTGCCCTAAGCGTTGCATTTGTGTAAGTGCTCAGTGCAGTGATTTGTCAGTGTGAGTATAGTGAGTGAGTGTGAGTGTAGTGACGTCACTGAGTGACGCCCGCTCTGACCTGCTTTCCGATCCGCTACTATTTGATTTTTAACTTTGCTTGCGTGCTGATTGATTACTCTTTTAACGTGTGTTTTGTGTTGCCGTTCTTCTCAATACATTAATTTCCCAAGTATGTTTAAAAAAAAAAAGGGATTTTACCGGCATTAATAGAAGGCTCAATCGGCAGTATATTTAAGTATAAATATTGGCCATATTTCAAAAGGCTGAATTTACATATTCCTATAAAAATCTGTCATCCCACTGTAAAATAATAGTGAGCGGTTGCTCCGTAGCCATGTAATATATTCCGGAGAGGAATTGCAATTTATAAATGAAGATAGGTAATTACGTATCTTGAAGCTTGCGCTCCCCCGGGTCCGATACATTCTGCAGGAAGTGTTGTGGGAATTCATCATGGCTTGTATGAGCTGATTGATCTTATGTCAAATACAGTCAAGCAGTTAAAACGTATGTTACTGGTTCTATCTAGTTGCTTTGGGACTTTTACAATGGATTCTTAGACTAAATAAAATCTTTTGATAGATTTTGTAATAAAGAATTATGCGTCTTAACGAAATTTAAAGCTTGATTAGCTAACGACTGTTGTAAGCAGTATTGGCATAATGGCTTTAGCGTGCGACTCTCATAACTGGAATTTCTTTCTATGTGCGCATTAAACATTTGATAGAATGGTGAAGGAAAACATCGTGAGGAAACCGACATGTCATAGACCCAAAAAGTCGACGGCGTGTGTCAGGCACTGGAGGCTGCCTATTGGATTTATAAAATGATCATGAAACAGATTCAGAAATCTGAGGCCAAGACTTAAAGAGGTTTTAGCGCCACTGATTTATTTTTTTAGTTAACGACTGATTTAAGGAAGGTTTTGGCAGTGAAGAACCTTTAATGCGAATTTTATTAAATATATTAACTAACAGTAAAGTATTAATTATAGGCTGGGAATCCTGATGTAACTTATTAATAGGTGTGGTATTTAGCAAACTGATTGTATGTATAACGTTATTTATATTTACGTATATTTATTTATTTTTCATTCTTAAAATTTGCGCTACTTGCCTTTGTATTTCGTTCGGCAAACGGCATTAAAAGTGTTGTTTACTTTACTTTTTTAGCCTTCTCTGTTTGTGCGTACATTTACGGTACATATAGACCAAAGCTAAATGTTAACTAAGTTTTATCCAAATATACAGTATTAATCAAACTGAAGACGTTCCAATTTGTCACAATCGGTTAGATTTCCAATCGGAGTTGTGACGTCACGCGTTACGGGCGCGCCTCGTATACGTTATATCCGGTAATCACCGATACACCGGATGTAGTACTACTTAATGCTTTGCCTACAATCTATTTCTGAACTTCCTACTCTAGCAGAGTATCACATGCATCAGTACAATGAGACAAGGACTCTTTTATTAATTTACTCCATGGGCCATGAAGCATACAGATGTTTTGGCCCACTTAATTTATACAGTTGTTTTTTGGTTAAATCAAATCAAATCAAAAATCATTTAATCATATGGGTAACACATTGTACACTTATGACTTGTCAGCAAAGAAATACATAATATTAATGCTTCTAATTTTACATTTAGTGCCAGTTCTCAAATTAAGGGCGTAGAACGGAAGAGAAAAACTTGCAATAAACTCTCCGCCACTCTTTTTAATCGCCATGTTTTTTTTTACACAACGTTTGTAAGGAGCTGCAACCATTAAACCATGCTCCACATGACATCTTAAGTAATTAATAATAATAACATAAATTAAAAACAAAGATTTGTCCTCTATCAGCAGGAGGCATGGTGAAATAGGAGCACGCAGTTACATTCTCGTGGGAACAACACGCAAACACATAGTCGAAATCCTTCACCGTTAAGTTACGCATTGTGCTGTGCTGGAGGCAAATGCTAAGAATACCGCGGACTGCTAAGCGCACCAATACAACGATCCTGACCCAACTCTGCATATGGACTTGCTTGTCTATCATAATATGCCCACTGTAAATTGTATCTTTTTTCGGCAATGCAATGCGCAGAGGCTCAAGAAGGCTAAAAGGCAAAAGATCACGTCGCCGTCCACCAACCTGAAAGACCGTGAAAGACTTATCGTCTTGAAAGTCATAAGAGACATTGTCATAAGAGACACTGTCATAAGAGGGGCGCTGGACAGATATCCGCTCCAGATGTTGCCTTGCTGACCACGACGCTCAGATTTGAGCTGCCGACTGAATCACGCATTAGCCAACGCTCAATTAACACTTTCGTGTATTAGCACGCAACTACTAAGTCGAGATTTGCACCAGCCGCTGGGCTTCCAGTGCTTTGCAGGTGAAAGGTATAAGAATGGATACAATAATAGGAGGTTTTATGCATCCAAATTATACATTATTTAAGCGTTCTTGGTTTGTATCGTGTTTATAGGGACAAAATGTACGTTATGTTTTGTATATTTGATTTTATTACCTTAGTACGGTATTAATTAACGATAACAATGGTGTTTGTTTACTTGGTTAAATATTAAAACGCGAAAATAAAAATTGCGAACCTTGCATAATTTATGACCCTTGCATCATTTGTCAATTACGTCATTTATCAATTGTCAAAAAATAGATACATAATTACTGTTTGATAATTAAAGGCATAGTAAACATTGTAACTCTTAGAATCGTCACGGGCGTAAAACAATCATTTAACTAATAACAAACTCAAATTGACTCGTCATTTTAACGACAAATCTTCAACTCGTTCTATCATTAGATTTAGTACAAATGCCTTTTTTCTAGGCAAAGTGCAATTCTTTTGGAAACAAATTTAAAAGAAACAAAAGCCTCGGTCGACAGTAACATTGAAGTAAGACGTGTACGTGTACTACAGACGGAAATAGCGAGTTGGGTCATGGGCGACAAACGTGACAATGAATATATAGCTATCCTTAGTATATAACCTACTGTTAACCATGAAAACCGTTTCGTTACTTAACTCCACGAGTATTCCAAGGTACTACTAACATCTGCATAAATATTTATAATAAAATGATAATTTTGCGCATTACCAGGGGTGATTAAAGGGTATAAGATTTCCTACAAATTGTGTGTTGTTGCGAGAGAAATTCAGTTCAAGGAACGCGCTAAGGGTTTGTCTAATAGGTTGTGCGTAAATTGTATTTTTTTATTGATTGTATGTATGAGCAACGAAAAGCAGTATTCGGAATAATGCTAATGATGTCAGTATAATCACTTAATTATCCATCTGATAGTCTATATCATTAAAATTATAGAAAGACATCAATAAAACATATTTCCTCTTTTAATTTAAAAAAGAACTCCCTTAAAATTAATCTTTTAATTAGTTATTATTTAAGTTAATTATTTTATACATAACTGTGTCAAACTATCGAAGTGTATGTTTCTACGAAAGTTTTCTTGCTCAAGGTGTGGATGAGTAAATTGATTTACTTTGTGACAGGTGATCAATTCGTCAAGAAATGAGTGCTTAAGGACCGGGACTTTGATATTTTTAACCAAGTTCCAAGACCAAAAATATTTTATCAGTTTTGTCTCGATTTTCTTGTGTTGGTTGCTACACATCTGTCATTTTAGGACTCATTTGGATTTTTTATAGAATTTACAGTTTAATAACTAATAACATTTTAAAGAAACCCTTGTTAAGTACCTATCAACATACCTAATCCGCTGTTTTTTAATTTTTATTTTTAAATTTTCTATGACATTCATGTTAACCAAAATTATCTATTTTAGAAAAGATAGCTTGTATCATATACTGAAAATATCTGACCCGTCATCGTAGGATTACGATGACTATATACAATTGAGTAATACTTGGAAAAATTTGATCCATTAAAAGTTATACTTGCAATATAATTTTTGTTATGTTATAAAATAAAATAAATTTACTTTTCAATCAACTTTTCTCGTCTATTCCTAACACAGTATTTTATAACATAAGTATTTTAAAAAAGTATATATCTACTGGTAATATTACCAACATAAAACCCAATAACAATAGAAGTCGTATCGTTGATAACAGTAAAATATTTGAAGTTGGCTTTTAACCGTTAAATTGACGTAAGTTTAACTTACGTGAAATTTGTATCGCTTGTACTGAAATCTATAGAAGCATCAAGTGATTCGTGATTTCGTTTGCATACACAGGGTTAATAGCATTCACTATTAATATCCGGGAGGGTCGGAGGTCGGAGGTCGGGCCTCGACACTCTCACTGCACGGAATTAGACGTTCACACTTTCAATTTTATACTTCACTAAAGTACTAAATATTTTTACCTTGCCATTCACAGTATACTATCGCTTTCTTTGAGTCGAGAATAGCCTTATCATTTTGCGAATGATTGTAGCTTAACGAATAATCGCTAAAGGTAAACGAGTAGTAGCTTAATCCATTTTTAACCCTAGTAATTTGTTAAATAAAACTAGAAACCGATTAAAAGTTGTGATATTGAATTAACAAAACAGCTTTAAATAAAGAAATAAAATTCAATTTCTAACTACTGATAAATAGATAAATTTTCGAAATAATTTAAACAAACGCGCTATTCACAAATCTACATTAAAACCAAATACTCCTTAATTTTCTCTATTATTCTAAATTTTGTTCAAAACCATTAAGTGTACGTGTTCAGAACAGGTATTCATTATAATAGGCATTGGTTAGCACAAACATTGATATTAATTAGTGAATGAGATGTCAAAAACGACCCTATTAATTATCGTACGGCTTAATTACGGTAGGTGGATGCGCTTTGCTAACCGACACTATTATGCGTATATTATAATCGTATTGAATTATTACTATGTCTTATTTGTTTGAGTACGCTTTCGACTACTGCTTACTTACCGCAAGGAATCGATCAGCTGTAGCACACGATGTATTTAAAAAAATGTTATGCCATACTATTAAATCGCCTTCCTAGAAGTTATAGATCACTGCCGTGTAATGATTTCAAGAGGAACGTCATTAAAGTTTTGAAGGGAAGGTGTTTTTACAGTGTGGGAGAGTATTTAGACCATAAGTTTTGATAAAAATTATAAATAACTTAACTATTCTTATTATTATGACATCATGATAATTAATATGACATTTGCATGCCTATTTTTATTTTGCGGTTTTTATAAATGTATGATTTTGTAATGCAATTTTTGAAAACCTGATTTATTATCCATTTAGACATTAATCAATATTAGCTTATGACAGATTTTCATAAAAAATCCATTGTTTTTATTAATTATTTAATATTTTTTGTATAAATTTATTAATTTATCACGTTAACTAGATTCGGTAATTTAGCCGCAACAATCACTTCCTGGTTCTGAAGTGAAAGTTAGGACACTTGTTTAATTATTTACGCAGTGCAGGTCCTGAATCGTGCAGAACTTGAAAATTGGATTATTTATAGTCTAATTTCTCCCTTGAGCGAAAATCCGCTGGAATTATTAAAATCGTAACCGAAAAAACCAGCCGGTGACCCGCGCGAAAGTGGTTAACTCATAAAATTAAACTTTTTAAGCACTCCCCGGTCGAGAACCGAATACTATCTCGGATTAGGCTGACAATACACGACCGCTTTAGACCGATATGGGGCTGAACACTTTGGTCTGAATACCAATTTGCAATAGCTTTTATATGCTTTAATTTCCCATTGAATGAATTGACAAAGTGTTAAATATTTTAATAATTTATCGATAATTGTAAGTATTTCTTGGATTAGGCTGTTACCTACCTACATGTAATAAGTTATTTGTTCAATAAAAAAAATAAATGTTGCAACAAAACCTTAATAGTAATGTTTAGAAGGTATCGTATTTAATTAATTTAGACAACTTTCACTATTGTGAAACTTTAGGCTTCATCTTTTGAAGGATGAAGGAAGTTGTATCCTGTCTGAATTTATTTATTTTATAGGAAATGTATATGTTCTATATAACTAATTCTGATGATAACCTGATAAGAATGGCGTAATCATAACCCACATTGTCAAATTTAATATTTTGCAGTACAGGCGGACTATTGAAATCGCCTTAAACCAAGCCTTCTTTCCATTCGCACTTATTAGACTGCAATTTTCATTTCTGGTTGTCTTTTATGAACAATTTTGTACAGTGGCGCGTTAAGCAAGCTCCATCGTGTCCAATTGTGCGGTCATGATGGTTATTGTGTTAATAAATTTGGAATATGAGTTTAGTTCACTTCGTTTACTTAATATAATTCTACGATTCGGTTTTATTTTTCTACGAGTATTTATTTCACTAATTATTAAAGTATTTGTCATTTGAATGGATGTTATACATCTTACTTACGGAGCAGTGTTAGCTCAGTAGTTAAGTTTTTCCAAGTCTGAAGTGGTGACTTCGAAACCCGGTTGTATAAATTGTATCTTTAAGTCTTTAGTTTATAAATTATTTAAAATTGTTCTGTGGTGAAGCTCTTCCGGCGCCAAGGTTACACCTCTTAGTAGGGCTTTTAGTTTATTTATAATACATCTTTACGAAAAGAGCGTACCAATTCGAGACCTCTGGCATTTGCCCCGGGCGGCGGTTACCAGCAGTTCTATCAAAACAACATTAAGCAATCATAAAAAAAAATATTTTCTGTCTATGTGATGTTTACTATAGTTCTACGGTGAAGCTGGTGATCCAGTGTATGTTAGACCCAAAAATTGTCTGTTAGGTATAGAAAGCTAATTATCTTCTTCTCTAAAAAAATCCATAAAGCAAATATAAGACTTTGAAGCCAAGGCACATACAAAGTTGTAGTGAACATTATATATAGTCTTACATACCTAATACCATTGGGATGTACCTATCTGTTTTCGTTAATAAAGAAATAGACGCAGATACATCTCACGAGTTAATATTGCAGACATCGATTGAATCAAACCCTTTCGTTCGATCGCGTCACCCTCGTCGACGGAGATTGTGAGCAAAATCAATTATTTACTACATATGTATCCCTCTCATTTATTCGATTCCAAACTGTCATATTGTCGACGAAATCACAAGTATGATGGGCAGCACTAGAATATTTGTGAAATGTCAACTATTATATTTTATTAGCATTGCTTCCGCACTTAGACGCTCATTTGGTCCGTTGTGAACAATTTCCTGGCTGATTAAATATTTATTATTATTTAACTATTAATTACTTAAGATATCATGTGGAACTTGAGAACTGGCAGTAAATGTAAAATTAGCAGCATTTAATATTTATTTCTTTATTGACGTGTTACGTGGTGATGTGTTACGTGGTACATGGTGTACCTAATATAAAGGAATAAATGATTTTGAATTTTAAATTATGCCAGCCTAAATCCTTCCAGAAGCTCAGAAGTTTCCTGGCCACTTTTGTAGGCTTTACTGAGTGACCTTACTGCTCCGAAGTCATAATATCAGAATGCTGTCAGAATGTCAACCAATCTAGGTATAGCAGTTTTCGCTTATTATGGTTTGGATATTATTACACTTTAAGAAAACGCAACTGTTTGCTTATAAATGTTAAACACGCAAAATCAATTATTTCCTCATCGGTGTGTTCACCGTTGGATCGTTACTCAATGGGCCACTGATTGTATATTAATTATTATTTTATTAGCAACAGGCCTGATACAGTTTATATTATGATTAATTGCGAACTCGTAATTTCAGACTTAATTTCATAGCGAGCAATTTGTTATAAGTTTTGTGTTCACTTATTAATTGCACGAAATATTATGAGTTACTGTTTAGGACTTTGTTTTGTGTATCGTTTGAGAAGTTTCATAAAGTATGGCTTTTATATTGTTTCGACTTTGGGAACGACGGAAGTATTTTGTTCAAATGGGTGAATAATGTGTGATCATTTTTGTTTTGATGTGTTTTTGTTTCAATAACAATAAAAAAGAATAATTATAGCTATTGTCTGTGAGATAAATAGATTTGACACAAACAACAGTTTGTGTTTGAATTTGTCTAATTCCCAAAAAAATAATAAAACAACATAAGCTAGCAAAATAACCAAAGAAACTGTTAAAATTCGAAACTAAATTGCTAATTTCTGTCTGATACTGTTTACTTGCAACATTAAAATATTGAAGAAGTTTACCACATATTCCTAGATGATCTTTTAATAAAATATCTTAAGTACTAACATATCACAAAAAGACCTTTTAAAACTATAATTCGAAGCAATTCATAACTAAACTTCGTTGCGATTGTCCAGTATAATATGAGCTACGAAGGTCTCAATACAAAGTGTCAGAGAAGATACCGACGAGACGGGGGATGGAGGTCTATTGATTCTGGTTTGATCTGGTAAAGTTATAACGTATCGTCTTAGATAATGGATCCGGAGGCTGTAATCATATTTATTTCTTCCTTCGGTGAGTTTATGTCGGGCACATTGAGTGCGGTTTCACAAGAATTAGGCGTGATTTAAGGAGGTTCCCCTCATCGTTTGGCATAAGTTGGGGTTTATTCTCACGAGACCAGTCATACATTATATGCCTCATGTGTTCATATGTTAATGGACAAATTGTGCGTAATCACACTTTTGTGAGTGATGGGCTTAATGTAGTTACAGATATGATTAGTTTTGGAAAAAGTGAGTCTTAAGTAATTAGACGATATATTAGGTTATTTTTATTTTTATATTATTAAACGATTATGTAACACACACAATCGCTACTCAAAAACATGCGAGTGTTTTCTATAGTTACATTATTTTTAAATAAATTTTTTTAAAGTGAAACGTAGATTTTCTTTTCTTTAATAAAGATGTGGTAGTTTATTATTGTTGTGCAATTATTCATACTTTAACACCGATGGTGTTTCAAATTAAGTGAGTGCCAGCGGTGTATCCCAAAAAAAACAAAACTATTTAATCGGCCCGATATTAGGTGCACGACAAATAATCTATATTATAAACTTAACTAGTTGAGAATTGACCGGTCCGATATGAGGTATCCGATCAAAAGCTGCTGGTTCTGTTGTCCGTTTCCTTATATAACGTAGTTGCGTAAGAGGGGTACTGGTATTGCGTATGTGGGGCAAAGGGAGTGCAATGGATATGTAACAAACATATCAATATTATTATTATTTTGTACATTACCAATTTTTTGATGGTTTTGTATTTTTATAAGGGCACAGAACCAAGTCCTTTTTGCTTAGACTTTAGAAAATGTGGACATAAGTTAGCAATTATGATAATAATGAATTTGTTATACTCGTATTATTTGTAATTGTTACCATATTTTGGTGGTATTTCTATATACATAACAACAACTTATCTAGTTCTGGTTTTTAATTTGCTTTATCATTCATTAATATAGAAAGACTGGCAAAATTAAATTATGGGATTTGGGCAGCTTAATTACTCAATAATTAATTTACAAAGAAGTTTCACTTCTGACATGTGTACTTTGTACTTTTTTTTATGCCTGTGCTGTATTGTTTAATTGAAAAGAATGATAACCTTTTTTTTTCTTAAGTTAAATTAAATTTATGAGCTATTTTTAAAAATAAATGTGATAAGTAATTTGGACACGTTTACAAAAATAACATTTACATACATTTTGTTAACTTAAGTAATTCTTCTACTAAATTTTATAAGATTTATTAGTTATGTGGTAAATCCGAGAATTTAATTCTAATATACGTGGCAAGGTTCTAATAGACAGCAAATACACTCTGTTCCCGATAAGTAAATCAGTCTCTTTGAGTTGCGAGACGCAAAGCATAGTGGTTCGGTCTATTCAGCTCTCAGAGCAAGCTAACCAAATACCTGAATACCTACCTCTTAATGAATATCAGACTAACCTCGCAAAAGTGCTTTAATTAAAGATATCCGGTCAATAGTTAATTGGAATGTCGTGCTTTTCAATGGAAAGGTTTTATATTTATAGGTATGCTCGTTAAAACGTTACAAAAAAAAAGATTTAGGATAAGGAAATTACACATATATATATGAGGAAAACAACCTTTCAAACATTTTCTGTTAAACTTAACCATTTATATATAAAACTATATTTTATTTTATTCATTCGTTTATAACACTTCGTTGTTTACAAAAATATAATACAGTTGATATAATTATTAAAAATGAATGTAAGGCAAGCGTAAGAAATATTATAGACAAAACGAATGGATAAAAACAAAGAAATTTAAACATATGTAAACAGTGAACAGGACAATATTTAAAGGGACACATGAAAAAGAAAAAGTACACATAAATCACGATAATTTTATTTAATAGCATTAACTTTTAAGCAGGTATTAATAATAAGTAAAGAGCTAAATGAAAATCCTTTACAGAGCTTCGGATTCACGATAGCAGGAACTAGTCCTGCTATCGTGAATTTTCAGTTGAAGTAGTGTCAAACTATTTACTCTTTGAAGCTGTATCTATTTCACCTCTTTTAATATTAGCAACTGAAACTAATCCGGCCAAGCCTTCTAAAGCCAAGTCTTTCAATCCCATCTTTATGGAATGATGAAAGTTATCTTAATAACTAAATGAAATATAATAAAGTTAAGAGTTCGATAAAGAGATTTGTATTTTAACTAACTCAAAGCTACTGTAGCGATTTCAGAAATTATTTCACGATTAGAATGAGACTGTCTCTAAGTAATATAAGCTATATGTATTACCAAAATAATTGAAAAATAAACGTTTATCTGATAAAAAAAAAATGTTTTTCTAGATAGACATACATTTATTCCTAACGAAACACACACACAAAATACATATTAAGTTTGTAATGTATGTGTGTGTGTGTAGTGGTTTTAACTGACCCTAGCTCAGCATTATGCTGTAGAGCAGACGTGGTCCACAGCACTGGTAATTGTGCCAGAGACCGCAACAGTTAGTTTGCGCCTCAGACGCAGAGAAAAAGAATGTAATATTAGTAATAGTAGAAAAAAATAATAGTAATAATGCTGTCCTATATCAACATTGTCACTAAGGTTCGTCTTCGTTTCTCCAATCACCAAAAATAATAGCACCAGATTTAGATGAAACAATGCTAGAAGACATAAGTGTTTATTATTTAGAACAGGTGCTTTTAGGCAAGATATTAATCTTAAAGCAACTTATGTTTATTAGCTAAGATTCAAAGTATGTCTAATAACACAAATCATATAATTTTTAATGATGTTTTCCTGTTGTCTATTAACTAAATTCCTGGCGTTGTCCTAATAATTTAATAGATTAAAATCTATCTATGTTAGAAGTTAATATAAGCATCATTCTGTTTTATCTCCCATCGCTTTGCCGAATCACCTCGTTTATTTTTAAAGGCTTCTCAAGTTTGTCACTGTTGCGTCTTGTTTTACGTTCAGCACTAAAACTTTAATCCACATTTGCAGAATAATGTGTCTTCCGTCAAAGACATAAAGCCGAATATTCTTCAAAGTAATTGATCATCCATTTTACGTATGTTAAAATACAATTTTGTTGCTTCGGATACATTTTTAAAGGGTTTATTTAGCGATCAGTATAAAACGAGGATGGAAATTGAGAGGTTTTATGAATTATGATAGTCAGAACATATAAAAAGTCACTTATGTATGTGAACCGTAAGAAAAGGGCTATACGTTTTTGAACTTGTCATACCGACGATATTTTAAGGTCAGAGTACTTCTGAAGTCCAACCATTTTGGTTAATAATAAATGTACACTTTTATGTAAGTACGGATATAAAAGAATACAAAAGTAAACTGAAATTGAACAGCCCAATACATCAAAAGTGAGACACGGCAAGCAACAAAGGACTTTTTGTAAAAACACTTTGTTCTCTCGGGGTCTACGACGTAGCTGTGCGTAGCACCGTAGAGTGTCGTCTAGTAAAACTTAAGTCAGATACACATGGACCTCAATTGTTTATACACTATTATGTATCAGATTACTTTGTAAATGAAATTAATGTAAATTGTTTATTTTTAAGCAAAATTCTTAAATTGAAGACATATTATATTTTTTTACGTAGACTGGAATTTGTTTTGTCAAAATTAAGCACCAAGCAGTTTTACTTACCAGCGTTTTTCTAGACATTCATAATAAATGTAAGTTCATCTCTGTTTTTGAGCTGATACAACTCTTTAAATATATTATTATTTACATTAAATCTATAAAAGGAGCTTCGGACATACACAGATGACATCCTTAAATAAAAAAAGAAAAACTAAAATATGACCACCATCTAATTTAAAAAAATATAAAATTCGCCACGTTTTTACATCCATCTAAAGCCGACCTTACAGTTTACTTTGCTACGCTTTCGCTCCAAGGATACAATTTCGCGCGAAAAATTGAATCAATTTGCGTATCTGTGAAACGATTTTAGTTCGACGCCTGTGGATATTGACGATGTTTCAAGGCGCTAGTATTTGTACTCTTTTAGCTATAATCTACAACAAATGCGTCGTCTATAGATGGAATACATTCATACATTAGGGGCGAGTAAATGTTTACGTTTGCTTGCTCTAAAGGCTTAATTATGGCCAGGATTACTTGAAATTCAGTTTTTAGGTGACAATTAAAAAAAATATGACGTTAGAAAAATATGTTTTTTGGCATTAAAAAATAAATACACACATTACGATCTTGTAATATTTTAATATATCCTTTTTACAATGTTCATGTTTTATATTATGTAAATGTATATAATTTTCTAGTAAATCAGACACGTTTCTCTGTCCGTTGTCCCACTGGGAGAGATGGCGGTGTACATTTAAAGAACCTGCACTAGTTGTTAATTAAACTAATTTGTAATTCGAGTCGGACCCGAGAGTAATCGGATAGAGGAAGCACAAACTTGGTTCGCTCCGAATATAAATACCGTGTGCGTTGAGTTGCCTAGACCAACTGATTAGTGTTATAACGTATAGTCTTAGAGTCTACCTAATTTAAATTGATTGAAATTCAAATAAAAGAAATATTAGCAATGGGATCATATCCCTACCTAAATTATGACAAAAAGTTTTCGAACAAAATGGTACCTACACACTTTAGTTATATAAATAAACTATATTTAAAAAATTGTGAATTTTCTTGAAAAAATGCGAAGAAACTTTTTCCCCAACCTATTATACAAATAAAAATAGCCTTTATTCGAGTACACTATATCTACAGTAAGTCCATATCTTTTAAGTTTTTACACTAATACTCGACCTCCGACGGATTGAGGGCCTCCTCCAGATTCTTCCTTTTGTCTCTATTTGTTGCGACAAATTTCCAGTTTTTTCCCGCTATCCCTTTTATTTCATCTTCCCAAGTTTTTGGTGGGCATCCTCTCTTTCTTCTTCCCACTGGGCCCTTCCAAGTATTGGTCTTTTTGACCCATCTGTGACCAGCCCATTTCCATTTTAGCCCTTTTGTATATGTTACAACTTCTTTTATATTTGTACAGCGTCGTATCACCTCGTTTTTTACTTTGTCTTTTAGTTGAAGAATTGAAAAATCGAGCGCTCCATAGCCCTTTGGCATACTCCAATCTTTTTTGTTAACGCCTTATTAAAAATCCAGGTTTGGCATTCATATGACAGACATGGAAGTATTCATGAGTCCATGACTGTTCTTTTTATTGTTAAGTTATGGTTGGATTTCAGTACTTCTTTTAAAGCCCAATATATAATTAATTCGAATAAAAGTTTTGAAATCTAGATTGTTGTCTTTCTGCTGATCCTTCTGATATTGATTGGACAGTATTGGCCTAGTGATTCCAGCGTGCGGCTCTCATGTAAGAGGTCGTAGGTTCGTGTCCTCCGGCTGTGCACCAATGGACTTCTTCTTCTTCTGTCTGTGTATCGGGAATCACCTACTTGCCTATTAAAACAAACCCTGCTTGGTAACTAAAAATTTAGGCTTTTAATTTTATCCACAATGACGTAATAGGGGGTCGGAGATGATTACGAAACAGATACAGAAATCAAGGTCCAAACTGAAAAGGTTATAATGCCACTGTTGTTTTTCTAATATTTAGATCCTATTTGATGTTGAATTTATTGCAGAGATGCTATGAAAAAGGGCATAAAAGTCCTTCCTCCTGTCATCCTACACAGCAGTGTTGACGTGGTGGCTACAAGCAACTCTTAAACCGTTGGTCAAGCATTTAAACCATAGCACAAATCGATATTTATTTTAATTAATTAATAAAAATCGTAGAACCGCTTCTTCTTTTTCTCTTCTCTTTACCTTTTTTCTTTCTGTTGTACTCAATTTGATAACGACAGAGTAGTTTCGGGATGCTCGCTATGTCAGTTGACGGGATACAATCACTTTAGAAGATTAAATTCGAGTACAACTGGGCAATTAATAAAAAAATCGGCTGCGTTCAGACCCCAAATTAAAATGGAACATGTTGAAACATTGTTTCACAAGTCATGTCAATGATTTGAACGTGGTGTAGGATTTTCTCCTAGACTAAGCGTTCAAATCTCATGAAGTATTCCTGCGGGAAGCGGAGGGCAGTTCACAGTTGATTCACGATCGCCCGCTTTACTGCGCACATCAAAACGCCCAGTAAAAGCTGAGATACGTTAGCGCACGGCTATTCATCACAGTTTAAAGGTCTTAGCAATTACATTGACAAACATAAAATATTTTTTCTTACGCACGTGTGTACTTAAGATATGTAATGATCTAAGGTATCTCAATGATATCTGTATAATGTAAAATGGTTGCCCGTATTTTTATGTTCAAATGTAAGACGTGGACGCTTGTTTAAATATATCTCTGAGAATGATTTACTGATTTTTTTTCTAAGAGCAAAGAGTTAACTCAATAAAATACTTTGAACTCCTTTTTCTAGGTCAATCGGATAGATCCGAATAGTTGAAAAACATAAAAGCGTTATAAAAATAGGAATTGTTAACCTCATTGTATAGTGGTGAGTGGTGACTTACTTAAACTTGTCACTCCACACTTCGCTTGCTTCAAACTTCTGTCTGCGGCTTTACACAATAACCTTTTTCAAACTTATTTTTTATGAGAACTTGGGGCAAGGGATTATTGGATATCTTCGCGTAACTTCTCTTGATAGAGCAAGTGTAGGTATCGAATTTAGTGTTTTAATCGATAGTATCACTGTTTTATTTTAGCTTCTTTTCATAATTTTCGATGTGCTTTTATTTATATTTTAAGACCAATAAACTTAGTGTTTTGCTAGCACAGTGTATAGGTGTATACATTCTGCATATTGTCGGAAATGTGACGAATGTTGTAGAATATGTCAGGAAAATCATGTCGACTTCGAGATTTAATGCCTTGCACGGTGCAAACAGATAAAGTGTTATTGAGAAAAGTGATAGTTATTACATATTTTTGCTATAATACTACTAAGGAGTACTGCGCATTGTCATTTATATATTCATTTATTTATAGCCTAATATCAGAAATACAAAATATATACATTATAATTTATAACTATTTGGGCAAAGGCCTCCTCCATTGTTCTCCATTTTTCTTTATTGTATACCAATCTCGTTCAGGTCTTAGCCTTCCCAGCTATTTCCATGGTTTCATCGGCCCACCTTTTGAATTCCCTACCTCTGTTCCTTTTATGGCCTCTTCGTTGCCATAGTGTTACTATTTTGCTCCATTTATCTGCTCCTCTTATGGTATGTCCAGCCCATTTTCATCTTAGTTCTTTTGTTTTATATGCAACGAACCCTGTTTTATCTCTTAAATTCATGTTACTTATTTTGTCACTTCTTCTTTTATTTATAATACTTTTTTCCATGTCTCTCTCTGTGTCATTGATATAACTATATAGATACTTACTCCTAAAGAGCTATGGAAAAAAACTTACAAAAATTAGGAATTGAAATGGAGTTGTAACAATGTAATGAAAAACTTTATTAATTCTAGTAAATTCTGTGTTGTTCAAAACTCAAATCAAAGCGAAAAACAGAATAATTTTAAGGAAACGGTAAATAACAGTTTCAACTATTTCTCTGAATATTTTATTCACTGAAACAAGTTTCTAACAATTCTCTTCACTTCTCAAAATGCATTTATATTCACGTCAAAGGTAAAAATTTCTTCTATCGAAATATTTAAAGGCGCAAAAAGAGAATTTTGCGCTGAAAAATCTGTTGGGCATAATTGAATATGCTCCAGTAATTTTGGTTCACGCTTTACGGTCAAATTGAAGCAAAATTGACCACGTTACTTGTTTTTATAATAGAATTTTTCTCCTTTTTTCGAGATTTGGTTTAGACTTTCAGGCTATGATGTATGAATGCGTCTCTGTAGGTATCATGGAGGGATAAAACTGATATCAAAGTAGATAACAGACGTGATGTTACGTCAGACTAATATACCTCTCCTTTGACTTACCATGTGTCGCGTGATGCAGTCGGTAGGTGAGGTAAAGTTTGAGTTTAGAGGACAGATAAAAGAAGTGCTATCAGATAAATTAGTAAGAAAAGTCTCACAATTACTTTATAATGTGAATGTGATCCGTGATCTGTAAGAGAAGAACAAAAACAAATTGGTTTGCATCAACGATTACAGAGGATGTTTATAGTTACACTGTACCTTAAAGAGAAAATTTATATTATTTTTGAATTTGCTCAATCGGTTGTTTCTTTATAAATTCTCTTTAAGGATGAATAAAATGGAAAAGTTTAAGTAAAAACACGGGTATATACAAAAATAAACAAAAATTCTTGTAATATACTTGGAGAAAGTAATAAACACTAAGAGGATAGTTATAAGTTATTTGATTGATCACATATACGACGATTAATTTAGTTCTAGTTTATAAAGTAAATGAATAGTTGCCATAAATGTCGTTAGTATTGACGAATACTATTCGATTTATACAAGTTAGTTCCAGATGATTAAAATATGTATTATAAACAATCGGTTATATAACAATTATTTTTTATGAAGAAAAAAATGTACAAGAAGTGTGAATTTAAATTATAAAACATAAAATTGAACTCTACATAGTAGAATTCACGATGTAGTAAAGGGACAGATATTTATGTAGGGTTAAATAATGTTATGAAAAGTAAGTGGATCGGGGTGTCACACGTTCTGAAGAACTGGCGGACCTTGAATTTGTGTACTAATTTGTGAGGATGTGAAGGGAAGATGGGAAGAGTCGGTGAGAGCAGATGTTTACAGCCGCAATGACTAAATTGACCAGAATGTAGTAAAACAGAAACTTCTAGAATACTCCCAAGAGCAAGCTCGTCAGAACTTTAATATTTTTCATATTTTTGTTTTTTCAAGACCGAAGAGAGAAGATTCAGAAGATATGAAGGAAAAAAGGAAAGATTTCAGAAGAGATAAAGAAAGATTATTGAATGGAATATATTATCGTTTAATTAATTTAACTCTTCGTAATACAAACAAATATAAATATTTAGTGTAAATTCTATCTTTGTAATTTATAATATCTTTTATATAGTAAATTATATTGTGGTTTTATTCCATTACCGTTTAACACGTTTATATAAAAGCAATTTGTACCAACCCAAAAGTGTCATCCGAGTGACATCATATCCTGTTTTGACTGAAAATGTTTATCGATTTATACAAAAGGAAGTTATAAATCACGCTTACCATTAACAGCCAAAACAAAGGCAATTTCTTTTCAGTTTGTACACTGTGTATGTCTGTGTATGTGTTTGGGTTAAGACTGCAAAATATAAAATCTTTTGTGAGTGTTGCTATGTTTTCGATAAAATTATAATTGATGCAATACTGTTAATGGTAACGAATATATTTAGTTGTTTAATTACATCGATATAACTATACAACACATTTGAATGATTACTCGATAAAAGTAAATGTGTCAAGATTTGTGTTGAGTAGTATCGATACTGTGCATCAGTATTCAATACTACTTCAGTTAAGTAACTTAAATAAAAATTGCAATTTACAGATATTGTCGCATTAAAGTAATGACTGCTGAATAAAAGCCAGAACTCGCAAATTATAAAATGAAGTGCACAAACCAATTAAAAATAGGAAGATGAAAGAAGGAAAACTAGTCTCCGCAATTTTCAACTCATCGACATTGAGTTTAAAAATCGTCGTAAAAACGCTCGGACACAGAGATTTTTCTGCGAAATTTGACTGCATTTACACGCCTCGCCTGCCAGGGGCGTACTCTAATTGATAAAGGCCCAGTAGGACCCTTATTATGCTTATAATCTTTACATTATTTTCACACGCGGCTTACTTTGTGTTACTGCGTAATACACCAACTTTTTAATTTAAATAAATACGAGAAATCTGTCCTCTAATGCTTGGCAGTAGACAACGAAATTAAGAGTTATTTTAAATTATGTGTTACTTGAAAAATTATACATAATTTGTATAAATGTTTTTTATTACTTTTATGTATCGATTCTACCCACTTTTGACAGAGTCATAACTCTAAATCTGTATTTGTTTATAGTTTTAAGCTTACCATGCTCAAACAATTATTGTTTACCAGGGAATCAAACCCAGGATCTTCGCGTAAAGTATATTACCACCTAAATGCACGAACGTGATATTTCGATATTTCGTGATTTTCGATATATGATATTATAGTTTGAATCTAGATAAAAGTGTTCAATTATAAAAGATAAGTACAGTAACACAAAATTTCTTAAATGATCTATAATACTTAGAATGGGAAAAACTGGAAATATTTACTTTTACAATATTTTTTTAAAAATAAAAAAACATTTGTCTAGGGGAGGTAATCGGCAAACATACTTTTAAAGAAGTAAATCTAGAAATTAATTAACTTTTGTGTCACAAATAATAGGGCCTCAGCGTTGTGAATACGTCCTAGGTACGCGTACGTTTTTTGCCTTTTTCCACGCCAGCCATGTTTCTGACTTTTCTTTGTAACGTTATAATCTGAGTGTGTTAAGAGAAAATACAAACGTCTTGTCATGACATTTTTATTTTGCGTTTCGCGAATACAATTTCTTTGAGTAGGGTGAGTGACCACTTAAGATTTATTTGCCGTTTCATATAACGTTATGAGTTTTATTATTGCAAAGTATTTTTGAAATTTAATCAAACAGTAAAGAGAGTATTTTTTCATATTTTTTTGTAACGAGGTTTTGCACAGGTTTTAAAAGGTTTGATTAACATAATCGTTATTGAAACTTGACCAGTGGCGTTACAAGGTTTTTAGGTCTGGGCCTCAGATTTCTTTATCTGTTTCATGATCATTTGTCAAACTAAAAGGCAAGTAGGTGATCAGCCTCTTGTGCTTGACATACGCCGTCATTTTTTAGGTCTAAGGCAAGCTGGTTGTCTCACGATGACTTCCTTAACAATTCGAGCGAATGATAATTATGTTATGTACCACAATAAATTAACAGAACCGCTGTACGGGAAGGAGTAACCATCTTTTAACGTTGTTACTATTCAAATGCGGACGAACATAAGTCACAAATTCTTCCAATAGATAGCGACACTACAAATGTAGTAAAGGACAATTTTTACGTACGATAAAGTGGCAATGAAAAGAATTTTTATGGGCTTCACAGTAGTTTTATTAGGCGCGTCGTAAACTAACATCTCGTGATCTCCAGCAGTTTGTTGGAATGTTTGTTACAACTATAATGAGTGAACAGGTATATAAATAAAATAGACTGTTTTTACATTATTTTATTTTCTATGGTTTGCTTTAGAGCATCCTTTGCACAGCCCTTTCAGATAATTATTATAATAAAAATATTTCGCGTAAAATTGTTTATGGTATTAAAGTGTGCTGATAAAAAATCTCGGCCGAGATTTTTTATGTCTTTCCACCATTCCACCATACCATTCCTTAACTTCTTTGGTCCATTTTTCCGTATTACTTATCAAATGCCCAGCCTCGAAGACAACATACATGAAACTAAAAGATCTTGACCATTGACCATCATCTGCTGCAGTACAGAGGTCACTGTAAACTTGTAAAATCAACAAGCACCAGACAAAAAAGGTGAAGATAGTTTTGTGATATTATTCTTATTTATGTCTTTAATTTTCAGGTTTCTACAATAATGCAGCAATCAAATGGATTCTAGCTTAGGCGAGTTTGCAGCCGGTAAGTGTACCTACTTAATTTCTTATTTTTTAAATCACAAATATTTCATTTAAATCACATAATACGTGAAGTGTAAATAACGACTGTAGATGTAGGTGGAAATAAAGAAGCTTACTATAGATTTTTTAAACTATGTATTTATAAATTGAATTTGGGCTTTACGGGGGGTGAAATGTAGCTCTTAATTAAAAATTCAAAAGAAATAATGAATGATACAATTTCGTGTGACGTTTTAATTCCGGACATGTTTAGATGATTGATTAGTTTCCGGGACAAAATGGCTGCCGCTCTGAACAATGCGTATTTTTGGCAGTCCTAAATTGTTTCCTTCGGGATGTTGATAAGGATTAAAAAGGTTCTGCGGGCGGTGCCAACATATCAAATAGAGTTTTGATACCAAGAACGATCGTGCGTATTTGTAACCGACTGCTTTTTGGGTCTTAACCAGCTGATGTAGTCGGTAAAACTTTAACCTTTTTAACATTCTCCGACTTAAATAAATAAAAACTTTATTCATGACAGAAATATACTTGTGACTAAATTCATCTATCGCTAGTCCTTTACCTTAGTTATGTGTATGTGTTGAGATTTTCAGTTGGCTTATAGAATTTCACCCCATCATTCATACATAACATATGTAATATGTATCTACGATACATTAAACAAGCTATCTTATCTAAAAAAATAGAATGATGTTACAATAAATAGAAAATTAAATAAATATGTATATGAATTATAAATAAAATCATCAGTCATTTTTGCTTATTGATAGATAGAGATACGCACTTAAAAAACTTCTAAATGCTTTCTTTAAAAAAGTACTCAACATTCAGAGAGAGAAAACTAAAATTATTCAGATATTATAGATATCAATAGCAATAATTATTCAAATAAATATTTTGTTATCTGTTTCTCGGCCATTATGTTAGCAAAAATCATTGCCCTACTATGATAGCGATATGGCATTAATATATCATAATTCAACTAACAATGGTGTCTGCGAGGCATAAAACTTGGAAAATAGCCGGCTGTCCGTGCTCCGTCAATAATTGGTAATGGATGACGTCATCATGTCAAACGTGATCGATTGCCTTGCTCCTTGTCGGATTAAAAAAACATTCGATTAGGCATTTAATGACCTGGTAATTCTTCTGTGATCTTCCGACAATTGTTTTTAGTGTCAGGGTTAAACGAGAAAGGAAATTGGCTTAATGATCTACTGCTCGTATTTGTTCCTTTACGCAAGTGTTATTTGTCTATGGAAGGAACTGTACGGTTCATTTCGTTTTTTAACTTGATCAAAAATGTTTTCTAGTATAAAGAATAAGGGGCTGCAAATAATCTTTATGAAGTTCATATTATTTGATGACTGTTTATTTTGTATATTGTTAAGTACACAACGAAAGTCATAATAAATCATTGACCGAAAATGTTCTCACGTTAGGTTCATTTTCACGTGTAACAAGAGTTTTAGATTTGCCGCCAATTCACAAAAACAAATGACAAATGAATGCAATACACTACATTAGGTTACCAAAGAGTTCTAAAATTGAAATTAAAAAAAAATTTCTTTAGCAATGTTTCTAACTGGCCAATTCTAAACATTTTCAGTGTTACCCACGTATTTGTGCACAAGGAAATAAATTTTGCATCGATGTACAGTCTGGGTTCAATCCCACGCCTTCGTAGTCAAGGATCTCACATTTAACCACTATGATTATACCATATACTCGTATATATTATTACTGTTTACTGTGTATTTTTGTTTTATATCATGTGTTGTTTTAATTTGTTTAATTTTATATTTAAATTTATTGCTCTCGTAAAACACAATGTTAAAAATAAACATTATTTTACAACAATTAGAAAAAATATTAAAATTTAAATATAATATTCATTTTAACACTGACGGAATTCACAAGAGTGTCCATTACTTTTATCAAAAAATTGAGGTTTTTTTTTCGTTTCTATCACATTAGTGTTAAAATAAATAAATTAAAATTTAAAATAGAGGAAAAAAAGAAAAAAAATTTAGATGAGAATAATTTGAATTGAGCCGTGTTCTCCTAGCGGCTTCAGCGTTTTAGATTCGATCCCCGGCTGTGCACCAATGGACTTTCTTTCTATGTGCGCATTTACCATTCCGGAAACCGGCTTGCCTTAGACCCAAAAAGTCGACGGCGTGTGTCAGCCACAGGAGGCTTATCACCTACTTGCCTATGAGACAAATGATCATAAAACAGATTCAGAAATCTGAAGCCCAGACCTAAAAAGTTTGTAGAGCCATTGATTTTTTTAAATTTGAAATAATAATAATGTAGTCCAAGAATAGGTTTTAGTTTCAGATTTCTGCTGTTAACATCATCTGTTTCTTTTCATAAGTATAGACGTCCTTATAATGCATTCCTCCCCCTTACGAGAAATTTTAATTATTATCACATAATATTAGCTTAACTACAGATAGTGAGTTCAAATACAGAGTAGTTGTGTCATTTATCGTTCATTAGAAGTCAACAAAATGTTAATCAGATTGAGTCCAAAACTGGGAGTTTTAGCTGTACCTATAAAGTAGAATTTTCTACTTAAATCTTTGAAAACAGATTTGAGAAAGCAATGTTGGGACAGTTTTCATAAAGATATCACTAGAAAATATTTTCATAAAAATCATTCTTAACCGTTCTCTTCGTTAAGGTTAAGTCTCGGGGACTTGAAATAGCTATTTGGAGGATTAAATGTGTAATACGGTAACACGATTTCTTCACAATGGCGGGATTTTTCTAAATTTTGCAGTTAGATGTTATCTTAAGTTATCGGGATACGATTGAAAACAATATAGGATTATGTTCTATGTTCTTAAAAAAGGACTCTGGCTCTTCATTTACAACACTAATACGGTGCAATGCTGGATGGCTTATCTTGTATATTGTATATTTTATAAGCAATACATAATGTATACATATCGACTTTTTATTGCCAGTTTTTCTCTTCTGTTCTACGCCCTTGATTTGAGAACTGGCAGTAAATGTAAATTTAGAAGCATTTCACATTTTTTTTACGTTCATAAATGTACATTTTGTTACCTATATGTATAAATGATTTTCGAATTTGAATTTGAGAAGCTAGGACATTGATTTAACTGATTTTATACTGCTGTTAATTAGGTTAAATGGAATACAGTAGAATAAAATCTATGTTTGAAAAAACAGTACTGTGTCTCAGGAAAGCAGTTATTTTGTGTCAGCATATTTTTATGTATATATATGTTCTTGATATGTATCAGCATAGTGGTTAAGTGTGAGTTGCTTGACTATGAAAGCGTGGGATTGAAGCTCGACTGTGGATCGTTGAAAAATTAATTTCCTTGTGCACAAATACCATTATTGGTCCAAAGAATTTGAGGAGATAAATTCGAAAAATATACTTTTATTACGAAGATTAACGACCTGAACCAAAATATTTTTCCTCCTAAAGAGGCATTAACCTAATAAAAAGCTTTGTTGTTGAACAGGTCAGTACATAAGCTGTCACTTGTCAACTATTGTAACCGGGTATACGAGGTGCTAACGAGACCTACTAGCCGTAAACTGGATGGGAATAAGTTATAGTTATGTAATATGTACACGCGAAACTTGTTAATAATAATAGCTATGCGATTTAATAAAAACTCAACTAAACTCATTCGAGACCAAGGTTTTTCTTCTAGGTAAATTGGTCTTCACATATAATTGTCAAATTAATGTATACAAAATACTCTAAAAGCTATTTTAAAAGAGTAAGTATGGAGTTTTTTCCCCATTCTTCTCCAAATGATACTACGAAACGTCACGAACATTTGCATCATTTTTGTCGAAGAAAAGGGAGAGAGCGATTGAGAGAGAATGAGATGGGTGAATTAACTTATAGAAATTATATTTTTAAAATTAAAATTTCGTAAAGAGAATTTATGAAATATTAGTATTTTATATTTTAAGCAAAATTATTTATTGAAATCTCAAATGACGAATTGTAAATTAAAATGCCACGTGTTTTTATAATCGAAGGAATAAATTAAATTTATAATTTGTATTAATTTTCGACACTTTTAAGATTTTAATGACAGTTAAATTCCTAACTTATCTTCCTTTTTCCCACCCTCTAGGTCTCGGAAATTTAAAGTTTTAGATTTGTATAAATATGAACAAGTTAAAAATTAGGTTGCCAAAGATGTTTCACTTCTGACATGTGTACGCGCGAAGTTTTTTTAAATATTTTTAACTTGTATTTTTGACATTGAAAAGTGCTTTATTAATAGGCTTATTGAAATAAATGATTTGACTTTTTTACGCCCTTGACTTAAGAACTTTTTAATTACCGTTCATAAGTGTATTATGTACCAAAGATGAATTAATGATAATATTTTAATAAAATAAGTGTCATTGTTATTTTATATACAAAATTTTGAACGAATATAATTTAATACGAAGACATTATGTTTTCATGGAATATATAGGGCTCTAATATTACATAAAAATTTCATCAAATCAAGAAGTAGACGCGCAATATATCACGGAATTCACTTCGTAACGAGGCAAACATGTTTACCCTTTGTAAGTCGACGTTTTGTAGTCGACAATCTGTAGACGTGTTATTCGACAACGCAAAGGCACATGCACATCATGCATTTAAAAAGGCAATTAAGTCGTTCTAGTGAAATCATTATTTGTATCAACACGAGGTGTTCAGAATTATGAATATATACTCTGATTTTTAATTCCGTAGAATTCTGACAGCTATCATTTTTTGACATGTCAGAGATCGCAAACCCGGGCCGGGTACATTTTTCAATTTCAATACGAGTCTGAACATCTGAGTTTTTTACATTTTATTGTTAGCTAGCTAGTTCGGTGCTCCACATTAAAAGTGGGTGAACGGCGAGTGATAATTACATCTTTATTCGTCACAAACAGTAAAATCACTTGAGTAAGTAAATATTTAGATTTACCTTTTTTGTAGGTAAAACATAAAAATACGTAGCATTTTTTTTTTGCCCTAAAATAGGTCAAATGTGCCCCTTTTTCGGTGGAGAGCTTTAATACAATATGTCGCACCACGAAACCACGCGTGTCAAACAGAAACCGTGAAATAATATTTTGGCATCGTCTATTACCAAGGTGCGACAGGAACGGATCAGATAAGGCGTTAAATGGTTTTTTTTATCGAGTATGAAGGAGACAGGAATAATATGCGAACGTTTAAATTAAAAAAAAATTATACGGTAAAGTACCACAGTACCGTGAAAAGTGATTTTTCAGAAACGTTCATATCACACATACGAGATTAAAACCCAAACACTTTATTGGATTTAGTACAAAGAATTTGTTTTGAAAAAGAATACATTGGTCCCTCCGTGCTGTGTAGAAGGTCCCTAACGACGTTTTCTCGTTCCGTCCCGTTGCGTTCAAAAGTTAACCCTCTCCACTCTACACGATATTGCTGACTTATTCAACTTGTTGTATTATGTGCAGGAAACTGCTACTTACGTGTGACAAGTTTGAATGATTCGCTAGAGTTTATTTTATAATTATGATACTTCCATTTCCTGGTGCTTTCAGCTTGCAGTGAGATGACATAAGATGTTTCTAGTTGGGATGAGAAATTTTATTTTAAAAACTAAGTATAATAGTTAACTAAATCAGTCTTAATAAGATGATAGGTATATTCGTTCTGAAAAAAAATATTCTGAGAAGCTTCTCAGAAAATAAAAAAGTTTCTTTTATGTTCTAAAAGTTGTTCATAGGATTTGTGCTTTTTTCTATATATTTTTATTGATAAAAGCTTACCAACACACACATACTGACACATTGGTAAAATAACCACAATGTACAATTTTTTATGTGACACGCACTTATGGGCAAACATGATACACGAAGAGATAAACAAATATTAAACAAAACAATTAAAATTAAAAAAACTAAACGCCAAAATCACGCTCTAGCTGCCATCCTAATAATTCTCTTCATAATACTCTCAAAAGTAGTTTTATAACCATACAACCTTTAAATGAACTCTAACTATATCTGAGTCCAAGTAAACATTCACACTACTCACAACCATTGACATTGAAAACTAAACACATCCATCTCTCTTACGTGTTCATTGTAGGAGAACATATATAACGTAGTTAACTCAGTGGAAACATTAATCTGCAGAGCAAACAATTAATTCAACGGGTAACCCTGTCACCAGCACAGTGACTCGCCGAGGTAATTTATACGTCGAAGACAATGCAGGGATCAGGGGCATGCAAGCTCCAGATACGTCGATGTGGTCGCCATTATTCAATGAGTTTAAATTTTTAAGGTCTTTGTTATGGTGCTGTATAGCCGTGAATGCATGTGAATGCCAACCTCAAATTTTGATATCACACAGTGTCACCAATTTAGTGATGAACGATGAACTACTAAATGGGTCTAAGAAGTCAAATTCAAACTCAAAATAATTTTATTCATACAGGTAACCCAGTACACTTATAAAAGTCAACAGAAAAGATGTTAGAGTCATACAAATTGTTTGAACTGGAGCAAATCAATCCCACGGATTAGAATTATTTAAATAATCGTAAAATTTATAAAAGGCTATATTTATTAATTTACGGTACATATACAGTGTTAATTTCCTAATTTCGACGAAGAGAAGAATAAAATAAAATACTTTATCCTTCAAAGTACATGCTTCATATCATTCCTATGTATCTGAACCGTATACTCCTGAAACACCAGCTTATATTCTTTACTAGGAGACATATGACGAACCTTTGATAGTGTAAATTTTTTCCTACATTAAATTTCACAAAAGAGAGTACGACTTTACATGAATTACTATCGAGCCTATACAATAATTATGGCTAATAAGTATAAATATGTTGACTCAATTTTCTACAACCCTAATAAATAGACTAAACTTGTTTATTAACAGTCTTATTGTTCTATAATACTTACACACTATGTTCGTGTGTCCGAGATACCGCACTTGCACTTATATTCATTACGACCTTCACCGAGATGCTTATTTAATGAAACTTATTTTATATATAATTTTAATTTAATATGTCAATAAATATAATCCATATGGGTTGCCTAGCAAATTTCAGTCCAGAGTATTTGTAATTAATTTAAAAAAAAAATAATTTTTTAAACATTTCACCGGTATGATTCTTAGATAAAATCTATACCAATCGAAAGTATGAAGCCCATAGAATATGCAAAAGTTAGGTTGTTTTTAATCAATTAATTATTTATGTGTATATTTTTTATGTGACACTAAAGTATATATACATCTTTAGTATAAAAGAAGGTTATAGTGATACATATATAATACTACCCTGATTAAAAATATTGATTGAAAAAAGTTCAAAAAATTTACTACATGCAAATTATAAAAAAAATTTTTTTTTTTAAATATTAATTAAACATACTATGGACTGAAATTTTCTAGGCAACCCATATGGATTATATTTATTGACATATTAAATTAAATATAAAATAAGTTTCATTAAATAAGCATCTCGGTGAAGGTCGTTGTATAGCGGGATCTTATACTATTACACTAGGTTTAGTTCTCTTTAGACGTCTTATTTCTGTTGTATTAAGAAGTTGGATCGTGTAAATAATTGGCTGTTTAGAATGAACCTTTTAAGATATACTAAAAATTCAGTCATTCAGAAAATTCCTTTTTAGAGAATTCTCATACCAATTCATCAATTATATCTTTGATTTATTATTACTTAGATAAATATGCCCATCTATACTAATATTATAAAGAGGAAAGATTTATATGTAAGTATGTTTGTAACGAATTGGCTCAAAAATAACTGGACCGATCTTAAAAATAATTTCACCATTTGAATGCTACATTATCACTGATTGATATAGGCTATTTTAATTGCTGTAAAAAAATAAGGAACCCTACGAAAACTACAATAATGTTACCCAAGGTATAAAAAATTGCCTATAAAATATCTTTTATCGCATGCGCGTCGAAACTATTGATGATAGAAAAAAAATGCCCCACAATATTAAAGAACATATCAATATCTACAAAAAATGTTTAGTTAATGGGAAGGGCCGTTACTTGATCATATAGACACATACAATCGAAGGATAAGACATACATTATATAGGAAGAGAATAATGAAGTTGAAAACATAATCAAATAACTCCACGTTCCTTAACGTCAAACGGACTGTAATCTAAATAAAATGTCAGTTTGAACAATCGAATAAATGGAAAAAAAGAAAATAAAAGCATGGAGCAGCCGAAAGTAAATTCAAACGAGTAATTTTAATTTAATAAATTCAATTATAGAGACGTTTTCGTCAGAGCAAAACGAATTTACTTCAACAATATATCAATTATACCTTAATTTGCAAAGCTATTCAGAATTATATTAAAATTTCGCTTCTACAATTTTGCGACAACCCATAATAACCCGTCTTTCATTTAGCAAGTAAAAAGTATTACTTTATCTGTAATATTTAAAAAAATTAAATGACAAAGGTTTTCCAATTCATATTAGCGTTAGTTTAATTGGAGATTTTATACAAAATTGTTTATTTTTACGAAATCTATTAATTTTTGGATTAGCAATTTGAGCATCTCTATGCACATTACAGCATATTTGAAATTGTTTGAAACTTTCTTTATGACTGATTATCTTTTTGACGTATACTTGAAAACCTATATTATATATATATATGTTACAGTTAAAACCGGTTTTTAGATAGAACGCGTTATTCCTAGTTAGAACGCGTTTTTACCAAACGCCTTTGTTAAAACTAGAATTAACTAATGCTCACAATTGAATATCAGTTAAACTAGTAATTACTAGACAAAACGCGTTTTTTCGAAGTTAGTCAGTTAAAACTGTTCCGACCAAGGCTACTTTATTCTGATTGGTCGCGAGACATCACCTGATTCGGCAAACGCGGGGGAATCCCTTCCCAAGCACCGTCGTCGGCGCGCTGTGCTTTCGTTCGCTCCATTCATTCATGCTTTGTTTTTATTCTGTTAAGCACGTATAGATTGATTCGAGCGCAAATAGTCATGGTAAACTTAAATGAAGGAACGCTGTGGAAAGAGGAGTTTTTAAATAGATTATTAGCGATTCGTGAACATGAAAAAAAAGAGGACCACTTTTATATTATGCCAAAAGAAACCTATGACCGTTTAATGGACGAAATTGAAGAAGCACAGTTAGCTGTTCAGAAATCTCAAAAACAGTACAGGAGACTGAAGCGATTTAAGGTAATTAATATTTGTGGTATACGTAAATTAGTGACTAGACAGGAGCCCATGAAATACTACTTGTATGTAGATGAAATTTTTGATATAATTGAAGCAGCTCATGTGGCCATTGGTCATGGTGGTCGAGATAGACTTAAAAATGAAACTTCACGAAAATATGCAAACATAACTTTAGAAATGATAAATATTTTTCTCTCTATGTGCGAAACCTGTCAGCGTAAAAAAAGTATGACGAAAAAAGGACTCGTTTCAAAACCCATATTACATTCTGAAATGAACAGCCGTTGTCAAGTCGATCTTATCGACATGCAAACACAGGAAGATCGAGGATTTAAGTTTATAATGGTGTATCAGGACCATTTGACAAAATTTGTTTTGTTGCGTGCACTGAAAAGTAAGAGAGCCGTAGAGGTGGCGTATCAGTTGACTGATATATTTTTAACATTTGGTGCTCCTTGCATCTTACACTCCGATAACGGGAGAGAATTTGTAAACTCTGTTATAAATGAGCTCGTTTCATTTTGGCCCGAGTGTAAATTAGTCCATGGAAAGCCAAGGCACAGCCAAAGCCAAGGATCTGTTGAAAGGGCTAATCAAGACATAGAGAAAATGTTAGCTTCATGGATGCAAGATAACGATACTACAAATTGGTCAAATGGTATTCGGTTTGTACAGTTTATGAAAAATCGGGCGTTTCATTCTGGTATTAAACAATCACCATACAAAGCAATGTTTGGTATAGAACCCCGAGTAGGGCTTATAACTTCGACTTTGCCACGAGATGTTATTGAGGATATAAGAGATGAAGATGATCTAGAAAATGCGTTAAATAATAGTACAGATAATGCAGAAACTGAGCCTGTAGCTAGTTGCAGTGGAAAGCATCAGATTATAACTGGAGCCAAACAAAAAGACGCAGAAAGTTCATCCAAAACAAGTGGAGAATCGCCAATCGAACTAGAAGCCAGTCAATATGATATTGAAGCTAGAGCATCTACGGCTGTAGAGCCTCTAATAATACCACCAAATGACAAAGACCTCGAAGTTGTAACAAATGAGAATCAACACATAACGGCATCCAGAGAAACTGCACATCAAAACTTAAAAAAACAGGCCAAGAGAATGATATTAGCTTCAGATGCAATACACGTTCCTGTAGAAATCGGTGATAATGTAATTATACAAATCCCAGATGTCGACAGAGCAAAAGCAAATCTACGTAATATAGTCGGAGTGGTTCTTCAAAAGGATGATCAGGGTTTTCACAAGATTGGAACGAAATATGGAATGCTCGACAAATTATATTGCAGGTATGTACCTACCTATGTGTTGCTTAATTGTTTTATCATATGATTATAATGCCTTTAGGTAAAAGCTAACTATTTAAATATTGCTTTTCAGGTCAGAATTCGACAAGTGCAAAGAAAAATTTTTGCATGAAGAAGACGTTCCGAATACAAATTTACCTTTGAGAACTGTTGCTAAGGAAGCATCCATAGGAACAGGCCAGGGATTTATGCGCTGCGTATGTAAGAAAGGATGTATGTCAAAAAGGTGTCTCTGCAAGAAAAATGGCTACCTTTGTAATTCAAAATGCCACGATAGTTTGTCTTGCAATAACAAGTAGATCGTCATCTTTTTTAATTTAAAGGTTGTTTGATTATTTTTTTATTGTATGTTTACCAATATCCCTTAAAAATATTATTATAATGTTCCTTTTTTAAATTTTATGGTTGTATTCTGTTGATTTGTTTGATTATTTTATTTACTTTTAATTAATGTTGTCACCTTGGCAGCTACTTTTTGCTGATGTTCCCTAAAATGTTCCTTTAGTGTAAGTTTTTTTTACTAGGTACGGTACTATGTTTCTATACCCTAGATCTTTTTAATAAATATTTTTAAAACTTTATCTTGTTTTCAATCCCAAAATTCAAACTAGTTTCTCTAGTGCTAGTTGTAACTAAAGCTCGGAGTGACAACTAGTTTTATCAGAAAATGAATTATATCAGTGGTAAATTCTAGTTTTCACTTGTTATTTCTAGTTTTGACAAAGGCATTTAGTAAAAACTATTTTTAACTAGGGAAAACGAGTTTTAACTAAAAACTAGTGTTAACTGTAACATATACAATTCATAGCTACAAACAAATATCTTTTGTTTAACGCCTTTATATTTGTAGCAACATAAATAACCGCTCTTCTTAAGGAGACTAAGTTTACGTAGTCGCAAATGTTTCTCCATTTTAAAACTCTATATGCACTTCATACTGTTAAATAATTCTCAAGGAATTCAGCAAAAGCTCTCCAGTCCGATCGTAACAAGTTTTAAAAAAGCATATCGGGTTAAATTCGACAGGCGATGGTCACGTGCACCGCGTTCTAGATAAACATCTACTCAGCATTCATCTAAACCGGTTTACCTACTGCGCGAAGAAGTGCGCGTATGCAAAAAGATATTCACAATTATTATTCCATGTGCGTCGTACGAACACGAATTATCTGCGTATTTCGCTAATGTTTCGGGTCTGAATTGTAGTTAGCTAAACTACAATACAATTTATAAATATGTTGACATTTTCCACCTTACCAAAGAGGGTGTGAGGAAATGTTTTAGCGGGAAGGCTTTTACTTGATTTAGCAGTAGTAACAATATCTTTTTTAATAAGTTGTAGTTTGTTTTATGTCTTTTTTAATTTTTTTTTTATCTATTCATGTGTTTTGGCTTTGTAAATAAATAAAGTAAATAAAAAAATCGTTTATTTGCCAAAATAGTTGTACATGTCATATAAATTTTTTGCAATGTCATATAATAAGAACATTAACATAATGTCGTAATAAGAAGTTAAGTCATTTATAATTATTAAACTTATGGTCTAAATACTCGCTCACGCTATAAAAGCAAGTCAAGGACTTTAAAAAACCCAATCATTGTGTATGTTGTATATTGTATATTGTCTAAGTGTTTTCTTTTTTATAATATTTATATATAGCCGTAAGATTACTTATAAATAAATACACAGGCGTCGTAGTATCAACTCCTTAGGGTTAGAAAAAGACAAATGCTGCAAAAATACTTAAACAATATTTTATAGAGATAGGTGATCATTGTACTATTGTATGTAAACTTATGGTTCTCATCATCATATTATGGAAAAGGGATATTGAATACATGAAACTATAGATGTGTTAGGTGACTTTATCAAATTAAAATTGAGGTTCAAAGCTTCATGACTATTGTGAAAGAACACTAAATTTATCCTGAACAGTGGGTAAAACCTACATTATTGAAAGCTGGCGTTACGGACGAGCGCGGCGGGTTAAATTTTATTTTTCGGAACAACCTGGGAATTGTTTCACAGCATGCTGAACGCGTTGTGAATTTTATGTGCTGTCAAATTTAGAAACACATTTTATTACTGGGCAGTGGTCAGGAAATAGAGTTGTTTCGTTACAATGGTTTTAGAATTGATTGTGTTGTTTTGTTGTAATAAAACAAATTTATTTGAATGCCCATTTACCGAAGGTAAAATGTGTAAATTACATTTGCGTGTTATACATAGTATATTGATATTGGCCGTTCTGCAACTGAACTATTTCAAAACACCTTTTGCTGCGCATTACCTCTATGTAGGTCATTAGTGCCAGAGCAAAAATTTGGTAATTAATTTTAACCTGAATTAAGTTTGGTGGCAGTTGTATGGATATGTCTGAACATATCTGAATATATGTCAAATGGAACACTTTGTTTGAAGCTGGGTAACAACTGCCTTTAAATATTTAAAGCATGAGCTTATAACTAAGATAACATTAGGGGTAGTGGGTTTGCGACGCTGGATTAACAAAAAAACTAATTTGACTTATTGAAGAGTTCGTAAATCTAAGTGACACTTATGTTATTGGACACTATTATCGGAAACGAGATTGTTAAATTACAGTTCAGTGTGGTAAAATCTAAAGGCTTATATTGGCTTCAAGTGTGCGATGATTGCTTACATTTTGTTTACGCTTCTGATTATTAACTTAAATGGGAACAACACGCAATATATGTAACTTAACTAATGTTAGGTTACATAACTCCTGGCTAAGTTCAATTTCAAATCAGGGCGCGTTCTTAGTACTGACTATGAACAAGTTTATATAATATGTATGATATTAAGTTACATATATTAGTTTCATATTTTATTAAATTCGAGTTATACCTCGGTTTATGTCCCACTTCGTCCATTGTAATATGCTTGTTACAAGATAGTCTGTGCTTTTGCTACGGTCATTTCGTAGAACCGTGACTTAGCTACGAAGTAACACTTGTATGAGAATTTTAATAAAACTTATTACGTTGACTTCAGTAAAACGGGTTACCTAAAAAACAACGGTATTAATTACATTATATTTTTGAAGTTATACGTCTTTTGGCGCGTTAGGGAAAAATAATGAGAGTAAACGACACCCGCACACTGAAGTTAGCATTGTCAACATTTTAAAATAAATAGTGTCCATTTCTTTTAAATATGTAGAAAAAAAATTAAGTGATATTTAAATAAACTTTATTTAACTAGATAATGCGTTTTAATAAAACTTTTAATGTATTAAATACCTTTTTTCTATTGTTAGTGTAGTTTTTTCTACAAACGTAGAAAGTTAAAATTTTTAAAAAGATTTTTATCTTGTTACGCCCAAGAAGTATAACTTCTAACACGTGTACATAAGTGCACACACATGTTTTTTTTGGAGGGATTACAAGAAGTGAACTTAAAATAATAAAAATATATATATAATATCGTTGTTTACTTCTATATAATGCAGTTCAAAGTTTGTGTGAGTTTCCAAGATTATTCGTAACCAGAACAGCACTAGGTGTTTACACACTTTGCCTACGGAATGCCTCCGGCTACGGGTCGTGGGAAGTGACCTGTCAACGTACGCACTATTTTCATTCAAATGAAGCTGGGAACGAATACCCTAGGATGCATTTTTAAATTTTAGAATACAGAATATGAATTTTATAAAGCTAGAAAAGTTGAAATGTTCTAGAAAATAAGAATCAGTAGTTATGTTGCGTTCCAAAGCAGTTTTTTTAATTCTAATGAAGAACGAGATGGAAGTAGTTGATTATTTAAATAAATTCTTGTCATTAAATATCAACCTTGTACGTATGTATAAGCCATATTAAGCTATATTATGTTGGTTATCCTAAAACTTCACTAGTAAATAAAACCCGCATAACGAGAAATATATGAACGAAGTTTTGAAGAAATAGAAAAATTATTGACTCATTCAGCCATTAAACATATTAAATGAAGCAAAAATTACTTAAACACGTGGGGAATGTCTTTACATTTCATATTTCATATTTGATTCGAAATCTTAACAATTTTTTTTCTTCTTTCCATGTATTTAATAACTTTAAATTTTATATCTTGAATGCAAGCTGTCCTTGGCACATTAAATTTGAAATCACGTATATGACGTTGTATATGTATAAAATTCTAACACATACTTTAGGTATGTGTTTGCGCTGGTCAGTCAAAGAAGATTGACAATTGTCGATTTTGACTTTGACACTCCGTGGTGTTCCGGCGTAATGGCGCAAGGATCAGTAGTTAAATGTTTACCTCTGTCGCGTGCGCATTAACAATAGACCGCATACCGTACCGCATTTTCTTTACGATTATTAAAGGATCCAGTTAAATTGCCGGTGGGTGGGTTTCATTTTCATATTTAATAATACATTATGCCTGATTTGGTGCGTAATTAGTGTCTGTTTATTGTAGAATTTAATCGTATTGTTGATATTAGATTTTACTTTAATAGCGACTTAATAAGCAATATTAATAGCGACTACTCAACGAAAAATAATTTAATGTTTTTTTTTGTTATGGCTGACTTGGCCTATCTAAATATACAAAACAAAGTCGTGTTAGTTAAAATGGGTGTACATGGGCAACCATGTCTACCTTTTTTGCGTCCCGTAGACTCGACTATTAACAAAAAAAAGAAGAAACTGACACTTAAAAAGAGAACTGATCAGCATACATTTAATTATAATGGACCATAAACAAATGTGCAATTTCATTTCTTCTGTCGTTTTATATCTACACCTACGTGAAGGTAGGAGAGGTTTAAATATTAAACGCGCGGTACGGTCACGTCGTGGTCACAAAATATCAATTTTGCATTTAAAAGAGTGCAGAGCTGTAAAATATTCTATCGTCTATGTCACGTGCTATTTATAGGCATTATCAATGTACGTCGTCGTAGTCGAAAATTTAGTATTACGAATCATATTTTATGTAGTTAACCGCTTCCAAACAGTGGGCTTGAGAAGCTTATATATTTAAAAATAACAACCAATAATTATTCTACTCTTGGTAGTATCAAAATGGTATCGATTTGACCCCAACACAATTTTTCAATATTGTAACGCGTCAATCCGAGACATAAGCACGTTTCGGGAAACTCGGAATCAGTCTTATCAAAGATAAGGCTTCACAAAGCCTTTAAATAAAAAGAAAACTATCCTTTTAACGCAATTCATCTGACTCATGCTGCATTACCAATATAGAAATGAGCACGTCACCACGATATATGTGTACTAATCAAGTATTTGTTTTTTGTTACGGGCGTACTGCTCGTGACGCCTCGTTCATCATAACATTTAGAAGTAAATTAAATCAAAATACACTTATTCAGTTTAGATGCGTCTTAGCGCATCCTTATGAATGTCAAAAACGTTTACAAAATTCGCGAAAGAGCAAGACTACGCCCTCCGTTCGCAAAACTACCAGGAGGCCTTGTTCTGAGAAGAACGGGCAAGAAACTCAGCAACTCTTACCCTTCCTCTACAATGGAAAATGTCATAAACTTAGGTAATACGAAATTATCTTACATTTGTTTTTGTACATTTATGTAATTCGTAACGAACTAAAGAAAATGCACTGTATTGTTGCTGTCAAAAATGAATGCTCTATTCGTATATTTGAATGATTTAAAGTTTTGTGCTAAGGGTATTGTAATCGTTTCATTAAAGCCGCTTTAAAAAATAATAAACGTCAAGTTTGAATAAGATAATAATTGTCCTTCAGGGCTTTCTTAACTTTCCAGACTTTCGTCTTTAGTTAAATTGTAAAGTGAACTAACAAGGTAGTGGTGTTTACTTCTTAACTTCTAAAGGGAATATAATTTACAATGTTCTAAACCTCGTAAACTACACTGCAGTTACTTTGACTGTAACTGATTACATTTTTAACTAACAGAAAAGGTTGAACCCAAAATGAAGAGAATTAACGTAAATATGTTTTGTATAGTGAGACTGAGAAGCATGTGTGCTTATTTCGTAAATGAGTGATTTTCTAGAAAATCAAAAGCCATCGAGATGATACTTCTTCATTTAGAGGTCAAATTTAGGAAACCCATTTGTTGTTGTGAATGTTCAATCGAAAACGGTTGAATTGTTTTTAATATGTATTTATTTATTTCATAAACATAAGCTAACAAAAATTATATTTAATAACAAACAATTACACTAAAAATAGCCATAGATGGAAAATATAATATTTACATACAAAAAGATTCAAAAATTTACAAAAGGGAATAAAACAATAAAAAATATTCAATACATTTAACTAAGTGATACGTAATTCGGCTGTGTTGTGTGATGGCGTAAAAGTGAGCGTATGTACGTGATGGCGTGCTCATGATACAGGATATTCTTAATACTCCTTTTATTCCGCGATTGCTTAAATAAGTCAAGGCTAAATATTGGTCGTTGTATGTTCGGGCTGCGCGATACAAAACTGACAGAATGAAGTTTCCCACGGAAGATGCTACGGCATTGAACATAATTTAAAAACAACATTCGAATAATAATAGAATTTATGTTACACTCAGGCTATGTTCACATGTAACGCGCGTTAACGCGCGATCAAATTTGAAGAGCGCTCAGATGATGAGCGCTAACGCGCGTTGCGAGAGTACTCGTCAGTCTAGTTGGGTAGAACGTAGAAAATGGACGTGGAAGAGGCAATTATTTTGTGGTTATATTATAAAGAAAAATATAGAAAAAGAAAACGTATACATTGGGTTCATCCAATTTTGAAAAAAATACAAATTATATAATATTTTTTATACAAATTTGCTATATTCCAACTTGCTGGCCTTTTTTCTACTTCATCGATTAGTAAGTCGATGTCAATATCTTCAATTTCACTCATTTTAAATGCGAGAACAAAATATAATTACGAAAATTAACAAAATTACACGCGATCGCGATGAAAGCGCGCGCTCATCTGAACAGCCAACGGACATTACATTAATATCAAAGCGCGCGTCAACGCGCGATCACCTGCGTCTAGAGACTTTTTCTCTGAGCGCCGCGTCGACGCGCGTTAACGCGCGCTCATGTACAGTTGTATGAAAATACCACAATGTCTAGTCGCGCGATTTGAAAACGCGCGTCAAGTTTTTGCCATCTGAACATAGGCATAATGTAAGAGAATAATAATTAATATTTATTTATTTAATTTTTCAAATGTAAACTGAACTTTTTAATAATGCCAAAGAAGTATAACATCTTACGTGCGTACATAAGTACACGCACCCTTTTTTTTTCTTCTTTTCTCACATTTATGAATAGACGTGGCTTACGTTTATTCAAATCAAACATAAACTAAAAATAAAAAAATATTGGTTGTTTGTAAAGTAGGTTTACGATCGAGATGTTTACGTGATAACGTCTTATTGGTGATATAAGTTTTTGGGAAGTAAGGAATTAATGAAGATAACAATTTTTTCAAATTTTAAATTACATCTATCGTTTTATTCACACTTTTGATGATAAATTTCGGGTGTAAAATGACAAGTTTACTTATTCGACTATGATATACATTTTTCTTACAAAACTTAACCGCACGAGAAAATCTCCATTCGTTTGTATGCCGCTAGAGTGAGATGAGACGGGAGATCGGTCCGTCTCTCTCTCGTTATACCTGCGATCGCGCTCGTGAGGTTTTGGTGTGACACAAGTTTCTGAACATGTCACCCGACTAAAACGATTTTAAAGACGTTATCACGTCAAAATGCTTTAAACAGCCAAGTACTACGGTAAATGATTCAGTCACTTATAAAGTTTGTAAGAGTGAGGCGCTTGTATAAATAAATTACATTTTATCTAAAAATTAAAGTGGAAAAGCATGTCAATCTCAGAACGTGGGTTATATAAGAGGTTAGAGAAGGCAGCTCGGAGCCGAATGTTAGGAATGATGACGTTGAGATGTTGTTCTAGTAGGCTCGTTAAGCCATGTCAGGTACACGCGTGTTGCTCTGACATTCTGATATTGTATCCAATAGTATAGTTCAGAGTACACTGACGATATATAGGGAAGCCGCATTGCTTATTCTAAAGCCAGTATTGTCTTGAGTACTGTGTGGTTTTATATAACCTACGTAATAAAATATCACAATCTTTATTTAACAATGTACATGAATGAATTGAGCAGTGTTGGCCTAGTGGCTTCAACATGCGACTCTCGTCCCTGAGGTTGTAGGTTCAATCCCCGGCTGTGCACCAATGGACATTCTGTCTATGTGCATTTAACATTCGCTCGAACTGTGACGGAAAATATTGTAAGGAAAACTTGCCTTAGTCCCAAAAAGTCGACAACGTTTGTCAGGCACAGGAGGCTGATCACCTACTTGTCTTTTAGATTGATAAACGGTCATGAAACAGATAAAAAAATTTGAGGCCCAGACCTAAAAAGGTAATAGCACCACTAATTTATTTTTTATTTTATGTACATGAATGGTATATTTTTATTAATACGTCTAGACGTCAAACTATTGTTACTGGTCCGTTTATGTTGTTGATACTCTAGTGTCGATGTCTTTTTTCTTTTTCGGCTCTTTAGAGCTTCATTTGTGAATAAATTAATACAGTTCCTTAAATCTTGTATTTTTGCTTTTAATATTAAACATTTTGTCGTCTTCCTTATGTGTCGAAATTTCATTGTCTACTTATTTTTTAGGATACGTGGAAATAAAAATAATACAGTGGTACTACTAATTTTACCTCCTGTATAAATAAAACGAAATAAAGATATGCTGGCATAATAAATTTATTCGAACGTCATGTGTTACGAAAGTGATACTTTTATGTAATTATACTGAATTATGTTGTTGTAATTAAAATCATATTAAAATAGTGCATGAAAATATAACATATACATTTTTTTTATTGCTTTAAGTTAAGTTCGGTGGCGGTTGTTCAAATAAATTAAACACTTTGGTCAAAGCTATGTGTCAACTGTCTTTAATCGTTTAAAACAAGAGCTTATAACTAACATAAAATTAGGAGTAGATACCCATCTATGACGCTGGGATAAAAATAAAAAATGTAGCTTGACTTATTCTTAAAACTAAGTGACACATCTGTTACCTATAAACAATATTAGTGATGTACATTCTCGGAAACGAGAATGTTATATTACAATTCAGGAATGTAAGAAACCTACTTTTTACAATGTAAGATGATTGTTACCTTTGCGCTTTTTATTATTAGTTAATATAATATAACTTAACTAACGTTATGTTACATTCAAGATTCAAAGCCTTTATTTAACAACAAGAAAAAGTTTACAAATATAAAATATGTATGTAAAAAAGTTCTTTAAAATGGTTTTGTTGCACAGCTGTCCTCTTGTACAGCTTGCCACAAAGCACAAAGGCCTCCTCCAGCTGTTTCCAGTGCTTCCTATCCCTGGTAAGTCTTTGCCACAGAGGACCAGTGGCTTTTTTAAAGTCATCAGTCCACCGCGCACATGGTCTTCCTCTCTTTCACTTGGTGTTGTAGCGAGGTGTCCATTGAGTGACTTTTTTGACCATTTTGCTCTCGGGCCTCTGAGCAGGTGTCCTGTCCATCTCCATTTAAGCATGTTACATAACTCCCACTTAATTATTTATATAAAACAAATGCGGCGTGTTATTAAAATGAACATTTATAACATACCATTAAACATTATAGGAGTAATCAATCCGGAACACAAGGAAGGGGGCGTAAAAAATTCAGTGGTTATAAATGTATGGTGGCATATGAAAAACCTGCCCCGTTAAACAACGCATCATAAGCTTTTAAGTACTGTCACGAACTATCACGTAGACATCGATCTTGTTAGATCTTGCTACAGAAAAATATGTCCTTTGTACAGTCAGTAACGCTTACAATCCTATGTTAATATCTGGCGTGCAAAAATGTATGTAGTCACGCACTCTGTAACAAATTACATAGAATAAATACTGAAATGGTCTGAAATATATCATTATACGTAAAATAATATGACAAGCGCCATAATGGTAATAAGAGTATAATAAAATGGACCGTCGGGATCATAGCCGATGGCTTGTCTTCTCTTTTGAGAAGAGATTTCTCAACAAACGGCCAAAGAGTTTTTTTTTTTTTTTTTTTTTATGTAATAGGAGGCAAACGGGCAGGAGGCTCACCTGATGTTAAGTGATACCGCCGCCCATGGACACTCACAATGCCAGAAGGCTCGCAAGTGCGTTGCCGGCCTTTCAGGAATTGGTACGCTCTTTTCTTGAAGGACCCTAAGTCGAATTGGTTCGGAAATACTTCTGTGGGCAGCTGGTTCCACATAGTGGTGGTGCGCGGCAAAAACTGCCTTAGAAAACGCTCTGTTGTGGAACGACGGACGTCGAGGTGATACGGATGGTATTTTGTATTTTGCCTTGACGTCCGATGATGAAACTCAGCTGCAGGTATTAGACCGAACAACTCCTCTGAACACTCTCCATGGTAAATGCGGTAGAAGATGCAGAGAGATCCCACATCTCTACGCAACGCCAAGGGATCAAGCCGCACTGAAAGTGACTGGTCGTCGACGATTCGAACCGCTCTTCGTTGAATACGGTCAAGTGGAAGGAGCTGGTACTGGGGAGCTCCCGCCCAGAGGTGAGAGCAGTACTCCATATGGGGCCGAATTTGCGCTTTATATAGTTGCAAGCGGTGGCCCGGAGTGAAGTACCGTCTCGCCTTGCTGAGCACACCAAGCTTTTTGGAGGCTAATTTAGCCTTTCCTTCCAGATGACCGCGAAACTGAACGTTATTCGATATGTCAACGCCCAGTATTCCGATGCTAGCCGAGGCTTTAAGGAGAGTGTCTTCAAAGAGGGGAGTAGCGACAAAGGGAGTTTTTTTAGCGGAAAACGCGCATACTTGTGTCTTCTTGGGGTTAAATTGGACTAGATTTAGTCTACCCCAGTCCGAGACTCCACGTAGAAGAGTTTCGACTTCAGACACAAGTTTGTTCCGGTACTCATCGACAACAGCCCGAGAAATACCTGCCCGGCCAGTGTAAAAAGTATCCCCAGTGCTGTCGTCCGCATAGCAATGAATGTTGCTAAGCTGCAACATATCATTGATATGCAGAATAAACAGGGTCGGGGATAGGACACAGCCTTGTGGGACACCAGCATTCACAGGTTTCAGGTCGGAGCATGCTCCGTCGATGACGACTTTGATGCTCCGATCAGCGAGAAAGCTGGAAATCCAGTTGCATAATTTCTCAGGGAGCCCGTAGGCTGGAAGCTTCGAGAGCAGCGCTCTGTGCCACACCCGATCGAAGGCTTTCGCTATGTCCAAACTTACCGCCAGTGCCTCCCCCTTGGACTCAATTGCCTCTGCCCACCTATGTGTAAGGTATACAAGGAGGTCACCAGCTGAGCGACCACGACGAAAGCCGTACTGAGAATCGCTAATCAGCTGGTGGCCCTCTAGATACTTCAGGAGCTGGCTGTTAATAATGGTTTCCATTATTTTGGAGAACAAGGAGGTTATAGCTATTGGGCGATAGTTGGACGGATCAGAGCGATCGCCTTTTTTAGGGATCGGATGTATCGAAGCGATCTTCCAGCACTTCGGAACAGTGCCGAGCGTGTAAAGGTACCGGAAAAGGAGCGTTAGGACCGGAGCCAACTCAGGAGCACAAGTACGCAGCACAATTGGAGGGATGCCATCGGGTCCGCTCGACTTATGGATGTCCAAGGAAGACAAAGCTTTACGGATAGCACGTTGCCGGAATATAACTTCGGGCATCGTAGTATCACACCGCAATAATGTCGGTGGTTCCTTCCCTTGATCATCCAAAGTGGAGTTCGACGCAAAGAGACAGCCTAGAAGATCGGCCTTCTCTTTCGCGGTATGGGCCAGTGAGTCATCCTCCCTATGCAGTGGTGGAATTGAGGGCAGACAGAAATTCCCTTGGACAGCTTTGGCAAGAGACCAGAAGGCTCGAGTTCCCGAAGGGAGGTGGGCCAATTTCTCACCAAATCTGGCAATGTGCTCTGACTTTGCTTTAGCGATTTCTCGCTTGAAGGACCTGGAGGCTGAATTGTATGCTTTTTTACGTTCGCCGATAGTCACATCACAGGATGTCACCGCTTCTGCCCAGGCTTTAAAGCATTCACGCTTACGGCGCAAAGCCGCTTTGCAAGAACGCCTAAACCAAGGCTGGGACTTGCCACCGACCGGCACCGCAGAGAATGGAATAAAGAGTTCCATACTCTGCAGGACCACCTCGGCGACAGAGTCAGCGACGGCGTCTGGAGTACTCGACGAAAAGCAAATTGGCCCCCAAGGGTAGGACGCAAAAAAAGACCGCATCCCATCCCAATCTGCTGACTTATAGTGCCACACGCGGCGACAGCCAGTGAAGCTAGGCCGAACAGGGCGCGTGAACGGCACAATGCTCCGGACCACACAATGATCTGATGAACCCAATGGCGGTTCAACAGAGACTTGGTAGTTCTCCGGATGTGAAGTCAGCAGAAGGTCCAACAAAGAGGGTTTATGACCAGCCACATCCGGTATTCGCGTAATCGCAGGGACCATTTGCGTCAAGTCGTAAGCCAAAGCAAAGTCGTGAAAGGATCTTCCCGCATGATCGGTGGTTTCTGAGCCGAGCCAATCGGCATGGTGGGCGTTAAAATCGCCAAGTATCACGATTTCAGCGGTAGGAACCCTTTCGAGCAGGGAATCTGTAGCCATTTGGATGTGCTCAATGAGTCGGTCAGTTTCGGTATTTCCGCTATGGGACCTATACAGGCATGCGTAGAATCGCGGATGGTCATCGCAGTCTACGCGCAGCCAGAGGTTAGATAGGTCCCTTCCTTCAAGCGTCCCGAGGCGACGAGAACAGATATCCTCTCTGACGTACACGCAAACTCCCGCCCGCGGCACAAATGAATGTTCCAATTTGTACCCCGGGTCTCCTACCCGGTAGGAAGTATCAGCCGGGGGGGATATCTGAGTCTCGGTAAGAAAGAGCAAGGCCGGCTTCGCAGTCTCTAAGTGGTAGTGGACAGCGTTGATGTTGGAATTGAGCCCCCTAACATTTGTGAAGTCCACGGCGAGTGTGGACGGGGGTGCCTTTGTTAAGTTGCTCCGTTTGCCCCGAGAACGATTAATGTTTTTACCGAGCGCAGAATTGCCCCCCCCAGAATACGAAGGGCAGCCTGTGCGTCCACCACCGGGCGCAGAGTGTCCCGGTGTTGGACGCCCAGAGGGGGATTCTCCACCGCGAGCGCGTGTGGTACCCCCCTGGGGTAGATTCTCTTTTTTCTGCATCTTCATATTTCATGGGGGGGGGGGAATGGGCTCCGGGAGTCTCTCTCACCGCACGAAACGCGAGTACAATAAGGTGAACTTATTGCATCACTTCACGCCGGTTTTCAGAGTGGCGGCTCAAGTCTCATTTAAAACATATTGAAAATGGTACAGTGTCGTAACTAACATTTATTTGTTTTACGAAAACTCAACTTCCCGGTCAGGAAAACCAAAAAAAGAGACATTGACATGGCCATATCGCAGAACGTGTATTTAGCAAATAGTGGCTAAAGGAAGTTTTACATCAGGGGCTACTAGAGTCCCTAACTCTGTCACATCCAATAGCGATACCGATAGCGATTCCGATCTTTTCATCGACATGCCTTTTATCCAGAAAAAAAAATGAAGCAGTAACGCCAAAACCAAGTTTCGTTGCGCCACAGTTTAAAAAAAAAGCGGACAGGACAATAATTAAAAATAAAGTATTGATAAAAGGCCGGCAACGCACTCGCGAGCCTTCTGGCATTGAGAGTGTCCATGGGCAATAATATAAGTGTAATATCAGGTTAGCCTTCTACCCGTTTGCCCCCTGTTCTATAAATAAAAAAAATACTATTCGGTTAAAAAGTAAATTTTCTTTTATGAGAAAACTTATTCTTTTATGAGAAATATAACATGGAAATTGAAAATCCTCATACTCAAATAGCCATACAACATATCTATAGTTCATGAAGCAGGGGAATAGTTTGCGAACGTCCTAGTTGCAGTGGAATATCGGTAATGGCTGGAAATCTTCACAAACTACGTGACTGGCAATCTATATACAAACACAATATACGTTTTAACTTTTATTTCTCGTAAACCTTATTTTGATGCTTTGTTTTATGTTTAAAGTTGTGTTTAGTTTTATTTTAATACTTTTATAGAACGGGGAGCAAACGACCAGAAGGTTCATCTATTGTTAATGATACCCAGTGCCCATGGACACTCTCAAAGCTGGCCTTTTAAGAATTGGTCCGCTCTTTTCTTGACGAACCCTAAGTCGAATTGGTTCAGAAATACTTCAGTGGGCAGCTGGTTCTATATAGTGGTGGTTTGCGGCAAAAACAATTTATAATTAACAGTATTGCTTTCACATCTCGTATTAAATATTTTAAAATATTATTAAACCCAACTAATTGAGGGAACTTGTATAACCCAAAGCTAGCTATTTTTATACATTTATTCTTGCATTTGGTATTTAATTATATGTTTTAGAAGTACCTATATGCAGTGGCGTAGCTACCCAGGGGCTAGGCGGGGCAGTGCCCCGGGGCCCTCAAGCTCAGGGGGCCCTCGAATCCTTACCAGAAATCTCGATCGTTCTGAACTTTTTCAAAAAAAATATGACAGGTTGCAACCCCACTTTAATCAAGACATTAATTTGAGAGAAATTCAAAAGTTATGCGTAGGGAATTCCCCTAAATTCTTTCTGTAGGTTGGTAGTGTTGTCAATTTGACGGATAGTGATATTTGCATTTTATTATTCGAAGATTTTTTTTGAGAACAGTTAAAAATCTCATTCTATATCAGGAGTAAGTAAGCTAATGTCAATAAACTTTTTTGTACTGGTCAATATAGTGGTTCAATTTTATTTGATTTTACCACACATATTGATGTCCGGTAAAGTCAATAAATCTTGTCAAATCTAAAGATTTCGCCTACAGCTCATTTTATAATGAGAATTAGATAGTAAATGAAGACAAAACCGCATTAAGCCTGGATTTAAACGAAGTCATTGATACTTTTGCGAAAACTAAAGCTAGGAAAAAATATAATTGTTATTTAGTCAGTTGGTAGGCCCGACCTTTATAAAATAAACCCTTGAATCTTCTCTATTCCATTTATTTCGCCAAACCTACACCAAGTATTAATTGTAATTTACGAGTATGTTGTTACTGTTTAATATGTTTATTACCTGCCCTGCACAAAAAAGAGCTTAAGTAGCTAAGCATTTTTAAATTTTGTGTATATTTCATATTTTTATTTGATAAAACCTAATCAGTTTACATAGCAGTGGGGCCCCATTTTTTTATTTGCCCCAGGGCCCTTGGTCACCTAGCTACGCCACTGCCTATATGATATGAAAAAAACCAAAATGAAATATCACGACTTATTATTATTATTACCTTCTAACTATTCCTGCTGGGTGGTACTACAAAACTTGTTCTTGGCCTAAGAATTCTCTCTGTCTTATATTCTTCAATCTGTCTCTTTGAACATTATTCTTCACGTTCTCGTAATCCGTTTTCTGAGTAAGTTTAAAAATAGTTTGGTAAAAATATCGTCTACGTAAGTTCATATTTATAATCGTGCTAGTCTACTACTATACAAAATATAAGAGAATTAGTATAAATAATGGTTTTCCCCACGATGATTTTATTCTAAATTTACATTTTGACTAACTTCAATAAAAATTAATCAATCACCCTAAAATATATGCGTGTACTCATTTAGATAAAACTGCAATTAGGATAAAAGGCCAATTTATTCCCTTGAAGTACTTTCACTTAAAGCTCATTACCTGTCTCTAGGACCAAAATTAGCTCATTAACCTGAAGCCATGTTAATTATCATGTTTAAAGGTCAGTATAATTTATGTTATTATCTGGGCCCTAATGAACGCTATTCAGTCTTGATGTCGTTAAAGCGATACTAATTTTTTTTTTATATTATTATTATTTTGTGTTTCGAAAGTAATAAATGTTATGTCCATGTCTATATGTCTATGTTTTGATTTTCAGTCACATTAATATATCCTAGGTTTTTGAATATTAATTTTTTGGTAACAATTTACTTAAAACAATAAAAAAACAAATGTCTGCTTGTGTAGTCTTAATACATAATTTTATGATTTATTTTTAGTCCGTCAAAATGACAGTAAGTGTAAATTTTGAGTCCTTTAATTCCGTAGAATTATTTATCTATTTTTTTAACCTAAGAGTTAAAAAGAAGCACGGATCTTTACTTAAACGGGACTTAAAACATAACCATACAGAGTTTACATGAATTCAGTCCAGTTCTAATAATAAATATGAAAGTAGTAAGCAAATATTTTACATACTCATATTTATATTTATTTATTTATTTTTATTTATTATCACTTCGTTGCATATACATTAATATAGTACAATTGACATAATTAAATAAAAAGGAGAGCAACTGGCGGCCTTATCGCTTTCAAGCGATCTCTTCCAGGCAACCACTGTGAGAAAACAAAAAGTATTAATTACATAAGATAGGCAAGAAGTGCAAAAATACAAGTATTACATTTAGTTGGAGTTATATTTGTTTGATCAGCAAATATAATTTGCGACATAATATACGTTAATTTGCTGTATAAAATATTGAGTTTCAAAAGAAAATACATAAAAAACACTTTTGCGTTGGTTTCAATCAAGAAATAATGTACTTCAGTGAAGTTCAATTTCAACATTTACTAATACCAGAAATTGAGTTTCATGAGACGTTGGAGCTAAAGGCCACTTAATTGTGTCTAGAAGTGAAGAATTAAAACTACAATACTAAAATAAAATAGGGGCATGACGTAATAAAACAAAAAATGCTATATAACTGAATTATAGTGTAGATACATGGTGCTCACATATTTACAAATATTGCAAATGTAGATTTGACATTATCTATATATATAAAAGAAAGTCGTGTTTGTTACAACACTTATAACTCGAGAACGGCTGGACGGATTGTCATGGTTTTTGATTTGTTGGATTTGTTTCCGTCCCGAATAGCAGAATAAACAATAAAATATCGGATAAGTTATCGAATAACAATAAATAAATTAATTAATTTTACGATTGCAAAAACATATGGTGCCATCTGTTTCGAATTCATGTCAGTTCAAGAAATTCCGATCTTGAGGTGAATGAGGAGATGCATAACCATGCTTTGATCCTGATCAAAAGATGTTGGATATCAGAAAGTGCTTAACATGCAGTATCGCCATATTGACGCTAGAGAGAAGATGCCTAATGTGTAAAACTGCCATTCTTCTTTCGCAATGGCAAGCAATAAAACATTTCTGTATTTGCAAAAGAGTTGTATTAATGTAATACTTAACATTAATGAAATCCTAAAGTAAGTTAAATTAAAGTAACAACGATATTATAAGGTTGTAGGGCGGAACGAAGTTAGCCAGGTCAGCTAGTTCTTTATAAAAAAATAAATAACTAACATACAGTCAAACTTACAAGTTATCTAGTTGATAAAAGGGCCTGGACTAGTGCTAGACAGGGTAATTCTAATTAATTTGCGATATTTGTTTTAAAATAAGTGTTGTTTGATGATTTGCTATTTTAAAAGAGTACCGAGAGTTTTTTACGCTGGCTTTTTCTCTCGGACTACACCTTCTCTCGTCTTCTTTGCCGATGAGTAGGGATGCCTACCGATTCAAATTTAATGACGTGGAATAAGTATCTTATATTCAATAATAAACATATTTTTGTTTTATTTTAAACAGTGTGTGAGCTATTGTCACAATTGATTTCTTTTTCTTAATTAACAACCAGTTCATTTAGTCTAGTTGTATTGTCCTTTGGAGCAGGACCAGCATGTTTCCCAGAATTTTTATCTTGATACAATGATGTATCTTGTTATGATTATTAAAAATATAATTATTCTTCTAGGCTTATCAAAGTTATCTTGACTTATTATTTAGCCAGTTACGTAACGTGCTTGTTTAATGCACAATTAATTAATTTTGCCAATACATACGGGTTTTCAGTAATTTATTTGCTTAAAAATTCCATGGCTTGTTTGTTAATGAGATGTTTACATCCTGACATTGAACTTGTTTACGCAACCGATGTGTCAAGTAGATAACGCTTACACTGTTCAGTAGTCATTTATCGATATCAATAAAATTGTACTGATTAATAACAAATTCCGATATATAAATCAGAAATGAGAATCGTTTAGTACATACTAAATATATCACTTTATCTTTCTCATATTATTTTTTATCATTTAAAATGTAATGGCTTAAAATTACAAAGTATAGACATTTTAAAATCGCTAAAGATACACAGCAGGAGAATAAAGTAATAATAATATAAATTTTACTCGATGTTAAAATATCTGAAAGATAGTTGTAAAAATACATAAGTTTTCACGTTATCTCCAACCAAAACTTATCTCATTCAACGCACACTGTCATTTTCCTGATAGCGGCGCGGGATGCGATGGCCTTTGATAACAGCGATTAGTACTATTTAAACCTAACGCTAGTCTAGACATGAACGTCGCTGTAGTCATTGGGGCTGCCAGCAACCTAGGATATCACGTATTGAAGAAACTCACAACTATCTACGATGGGAAAATCTACTTCACAACAGAAGATGAAACTATCGGCTACCACGTTTACGAATCCCTCAACAAAAACCCTAATCTCGAATACTTTAGAATGGACATAACATATACGAAGAGTATCATCAACTTACGGCATCTCATTCAAGACCGAGACGAGAGGATAGAGCTCCTGATAAATAATACGGATTATGTATCAGAGAAGAACTTGGCACGGGCCGAAAAAGTACGCCGGACGCTTAGTGTAAATTTCTACGGCTACATAAATTTTGGCAAACTCGTTTATCCTCTGTTGACTGAAAATGCCAGAGTTATTAATGTGTCAGGCCCCGCGGGACTCTTGGCTACGATCAAGAATGAAGAGATCAGAGCGAGAATTAGTAATCCAAATATTACAGAAGATGAATTGGTTGCTTTGATGCAGGATTACGAAGAAGCCGTCAGAAGGGGAATTGAGAAAACTGAAGGATGGGGTATGAGTATGCATTCTGTTAGTAAGGTGGCCCTCAACGCTGTAACGTTTCTCCAACATAGAGAATGGTCTGAACAAGGCGTAATGATAAACTGCGTGAATCCCGGCAGCTTATCTAGTAAAGAAGATAGGAAATCAACAAAGGTGTACGAGGAAGGCGCTAAGGCTGTTTTGTTTCTAGCAACAGAGGCACCGCTCACTTTAAAAGGCAATTTCGTATGGAGCAATTACAATGTGATTCCTTGGAACACAGATCCATTCGTCGAAGTGACCACTGTGTGAAATGAGGTTAAAATCAGAAACGCAAAATGTTTTAAGTGCCTACTTGTGAACTGCTAAAGCGGAGACTCTTTTGCTGGAATAAAGGATTCAAAGCTGCAAATTGTTAGGATTTTATCGAGATTTTTATATCTGCAATAACTGTAACTGGTAGTTTTGTCTTTAGAATTTATGGGCTATAATAACAGAGGCTAAGCAGTGCTCGCATTCGCGCGGTCATTAAAACAAGAATATGTCTCGCCTCTCGCTAACTTGTTATACGCGTTTGCATTTGTTCGAAAATTTAACACAGCCTTTTCGTTGTAGGTACTTTTATCAAATCAAGCAAAAGTTCAAACTTAGTTTGCTTTCTATGTAAAATTATTACTATGTAATTATGGGTATTCAGATCGTATATTTGAACCTCATTTTAAAAAAACTACTTCTTATCTATATTCAAATATAACTAAGAATAGGGAATTGGTTACGTTGACCTAATAAATAGAACTACACATTTTTAAAAAAACATTTGCTGCAACAAAAAAACAATTTTGGCACTAGGTCAGGAACAAGGGCTTTTTTATATATTAAAATATAATATTTGTGTGTTGTTAATAGTTAAATAATTAAATTTCTGTTGATTTTCATGAATTTCGTAAATATATCGTTGGCTAAAAATTTTAACTAATGGTGGTACGATTACATTTATATGGTTGAAACGGCATCTTTCTAATTAATAGAAATATTTGAAAAATAATTTGATGTAATATGTTTTATTGTAAGAATCCTCTCAAGTTGCGAATTGTTGTAAGTCATAAATAAAAGTTAAACCAGGCGACTTTATCACGAGGTCGTTGCATCTTTTATGGTTGTTGTTGTGATTTCTACTTTTGAGGACAAAGTACGGAATGTCGCATATAAAATACTTGCGGTAACTATGAACTATACACATTTCGGTCTTATTGGGGCTTTATATCTCACAACTAGTTTCTCAGAAGAAACTATTTCATCAGTGAAATCATTTTTATAATAAAACAAATTGTAACGTAAAAATGCAGCTTATTAAATTGCAATGTGTTAATTTGTTAATTGGTTTAACTATTATGAAACTCATTATATGTACTACTATTATTTAGAGTAATATAAAAATTATAATATGTAATAATTAATAAAATATTAAAAAATAATTTAAATTTTAAGTAATTGTCTGAATTATATAAAAATAACATTGATACTGAATTATGAATAAATCACTAAAAAGTCTTTTATTTATAAAATTTGTTGATCGCCTTTATAGAAGGCCAAGTACAGAAAGCTGTCTTGCCTATTAAAAAACTGATAAATAAGGACCAAGTTATAGTGCCAGAATGGTTTTCTTTGTAGTGTAGAAAATGCTACTTTAAAAATTTGTATCTCACTTTATTAGGTCAACGTAACCAATTCAATTGTTATCAAATCTGTCTTATCTATAATATTTCAGTATTATTTTAATCTATACTAATACTGAAGTATGTTACAAATATGATTTAAAACATGTGATAGGTCCTATTTTATTAATGCATTTTTTTAACTTAAAACTACAAACATTTGCTCTAGTAATCTACTTCTAAGTACGTTCTTGTGATGACCAAATTACATGTTCATTCTTTATTATTTGAAGAACGAGATTAGTCATATTTCATAACATAAAAATATTTCAAATAAAAAATAAAAATAAACTTTCTGTAAATGTATTCTATGGTCTTTGGCCCCACTTTGACTTCTCTTGATCTATGTACTTTCCAAAAGCATATTCACAAGTGTCCATCCACTGAGGTCACCTTCAATAATAGATTCTAGTGAATTGAGAAATTTCGCCATTTTTGAAGTCCATTTATCGAGAGAAATTTCTTTACTGTTATTTGCCGTCACTTTGCTACAAGTCGTAAACCTTTGCACTATAAATGGTCTTAATAAAACTTAATCTATTCAGATCACTACAACTTTAATTATTCTGCAAATGTTGTTCAAGTCGTGTTTCTTTCACTTTGCAAATTGCTTGCACGGGTTTATGAAAGCAACAGAATGGGTTGGTCGAATTTTTTACTATAATTACCTTTTCCAAAAAATTTCGTCAGTCTCTTTTCAACACACGTAAAAACAATTTGACAGAAAGTAAGAGAAAAGAAAGAGTATTTTAGTTGATAGAAAGCAGTCAGAGTTTTAGTTTTTATGAATAGGGGTCGACGAAAAACCTAAAAATTGTTTAAATAGTCGTTCATAATCACTGTCACTGTTATTTTCTGTGTCACGACACTGAATACACATTTATACGCCATGCTTATGCAGCCAACATTACAGCTTCTTGTTAAAACGTGTTCTATTATTTTGGGAGTCAACTGCGAGTAGTGACGTCGCGTGCGCCCTTCTTTCCCCCTCACTTGCGGCGTGCCTGCCAAACCACGTATGGACAGGCAGCAGGACTCTTCGGTCAACCTGAGAGCAAAGTAATATTTCGTCGTATCTTCAGCAGCCAATTCATTATAGAGTGGGTAGCTTGCGCCATGAATGGGTTTTTTATTATTCTTTTTTAAATTAATTTCTTGGTCTCGCAAGTTCAGCTTCCAAAACTTCTTCGGTTTCACATAGCACCGCGTTTAATACATCTTTCAGTACTTCTTCCAATTGCAAGCACGCTTCTCGATGTTCGTCCAAATTTGCCGATCGACAGCTATCTACAACTGAATTTACTCAACAGAGCCACGATTGGACACTACTTGCACTACACACCTGCACTAATCATCCTCAAATACTAATCACTTGTACTCGCACTAAGGGGCCGTCTCCACAAGCGAGAGAATCGCGACGATACAATCGTCCTGCCACGCATTTCTATACAATGCCATAGAACGTGTCTCCACACGGCGATCTTAACGCGGCGATGCGACGAGTGGTTGAGTGCGAGCGAAACGTCAATACATCGCTGCGAGCCTGTCGCTACTGGTGGCGCGCACGTGGCGCTCTCGCAGAGAGCGCGCGACGTGCGTGACCATACATCAATAAGAACAATACATCCATAGTAAATAATTATTTTATTGACTGATTTAGACACTACTTATTTCGGTCTCGTCTTGCACCACTTGACTCTAAATGAACACTGAACAAAATAAGAGCACAACGTGTCGTCAAAGAAACGCGGCGATTCCGTTACGAGTCGTTGTGGATACGCTGTGATTCCGTTACGAATAGCGACGATACGCTGGCGGAATAATCGCTCGTTCGTGGAGTTTACCCGACGATAAAAACGCGGACTCGTCGCGATTCTCTCGCTTGTGGAGACGGCCCCTAATCAAAGTGAATACAGGCCTTTATTGTAAGTAAAGAGATGGAATAAATATTCTGGCGATGGCTGTCTCACATGATATGATTGATATAATTTGGAAATTGTTCTAATTGTATCTTCAAAAATCAAATCAGGAAGTGTACTTTGACAATCTAGTGTCTCAAAACAACTTCGACTTATAACCACCTGGCCAGTAATTAAAAAGTCAGCTAACTTTTAAAATTTGCTATTATCGTTTGCGGAATAAATACGAGTATATGTAATCGATTCAATCTTTAAGTATTTTTAAACATGAACCACTAAAGAGGCCGTATATGATATGTTCATTAAAAAAGAAATGCAAGCAAATATCAAAGCGTCACGAGATAATAATTAAAACCTAATATCTCTATACAAAATGTGACATGAAAGAAAATGAAACATCAGTTTAGAAGCAGAATATTTGTTTAAAAACAACACAAAGTAAATGTTTCCTTTACAAGTTGTGATGAGCGTGAAACTGCTGTCATAAGTTGAAAGAACAACAGTGATGTAAGTGGAAATATGATCGCGGGTGTTTTCTTTGAGTTACTGTATATACTGTACTCTGTGTAATCATTCTATATTAACTGAAGAGTTGTCAAGTTAGCTTCTTATTGCAACTGCTAACAAGATTCATCCCGTTACAGTAGTTTGCTACAAGTTATTTCGAGGAATAAGCTAAATGAAAATATGTGAATTTCAAGCAAAGAATTAATTAAACTGTTAGTATTGTTTGTGGACATTGCAATTTGTCAAAACAGCCGGCGTCCTTGCGTAAAAATTTCATAATTTCTTTCAGAAGTTCGGAAGTTGCAGGCTTTTTTAATGGTATGAAATACAGAACGGGCTGTTTATATACGGCTATAATATATGCTTGTACAAACACAGTCGGTAAATAATATAGCATCAAGTTCAAATTTACTTTTGTTTACGTTGTTGAACGTTATTGGTTCCATATATTGACCACATTCAAAGGACTGTACATTTCATTTATAACCGAATGAAGGTATATTTTGAATTCGTTTTCAATTCCGATTTCAAGGAAATTTATTTAATAAACTTCGTGATTTATGATGTATTAAATGTATACTGATGTTTAAGGTCAAACGATTACAATTTTTTATTTCAGTTACGAATAATCTTTTGAATTAATAAAAAGCACATTGTTTTTATATCTAATTCCGAGTTAGCTAACATTTGTTAAGTTACATATTATATATATTTTTAATTATTATTAAAGTAATAACCCACATTTGAAGCCAAAATAAGGCCTTTAGTTTTTTCCACACTCATAAATTGTACTATAACATTCTCGTTTCCGATTATGACCAACAGGTCACCTACACTTAAATTCTATATAGGTAATATAAGTGTCACTTAGATTTAAGAACCCTTAAAATAGCCAAGTTCAACAACCCCACTACCCCTAATTTTATGTCAGTTATAAGCTCATATTTTAAGCTATTAAAGCCAGTTGACACCCAGCTTCAAACAAAGAGTTTCATTTAACATATATTTGAACATCCCTCCAACAACCGCCACCGAATTTAACTTCCGTAAAACCTTATTTACATCTTTTTCTTAAAATGAGAAATTTTGGTCTTCAAATTGAGGTTGACGTCCATTATTGCAGCAATTGGCTGAGAAAAAAGAAAACTTTGAGTTCAATTAACTTCTTAAGTGAAAAGTAGAGTATACACGATCGGAAAACGATTACGCGTCAAATCTATCCAATTTTTATTTAACTTTAAATATAGATAATTATCTAAATCTGAGAGATTTTTAAGGCAGTTTTTGCCGCGCACCACCGCTATGTGAAACCAGCTGCCCATTGAAGTATTTCCGAACCGATTCGACTATAAAAGAGAAAGAAAAGAAAAAAAGAGAAAAACACGTACCAATTTTAGAAAGGCCGGCAACGCACTTGCGAGCCCTCTGGCATCTTACCTTTTGGAGCGCCCGTTTGCACCATTTTAATAAAAAAAACCACCCAGACAGGAATTTCCTAAGAACGTTTGAAACGCCACTGATTTATTTTAGAGCATAATACATTATTCGGACTAGCCTGGGAAAATATAATATTGATAGATAACACGAGATATTGGCTTTGTGCTCCAAAAGGAATGCATTTTTAATCACGTAATAAAACAGATTTTATGCATCTCGGAATACTTGTCTTGAATTGTAATTCTGTAGAATATGTCAAAGTTAGTGGATTTGACATAAAGGAATCGATTTGGGTAACGTTACAGCCAAGTTAAACGCGGATTGAACTTTGAATCTAGATATGGGAGATGTATGTTTTGGATTACTAAACTCAACACCTAAGTTTAATTCTAAACAGACGGAGTCCTTACATCCGTGTAACTTTGTGTCTCACATCAGTGTTAATAGCTAAATTTATGGACTTTTAAACACAAGAACAGTATCTTAAAAAATAAAGTAGTGTTATTGGAATTAAACATGGTAAGAGGAACATGGTAGGGTAAGGTAGGGCTTAGGTGTGAGCTACTACCGGGGTCCACAGGTGGCGGATAGTGGAACGACCGTGAGATATTGCGGTTAGCTGCTTCATGCAGTCCCCGACCATACACCGGCAGCGTTAGAGGGTGTAGTGGGGAGCCCTTAGGAAAGGCTCTTCCAGGAAATACTACAAAGATCCTGTGAAAACGTTGCGACATGGCGAGTCAATGCCGCCAGTAAATAAGCATTATCCTTCAACTACGGGCAGCTGCGTAGGTGGTAGACTGAACGAGTGGGAGCTTAGTAAGCCTGTACAGTCGTCAGTCATATTGTTGGCAACACCAACAAACAGCGATGTGGAAGGCAACGGAAAACCACCACATTAATTTTTCCCAGGACATCATTATGGCTGAGACAAATATAACCATGGCCCTTAGTCCCCGGCAGACCTTAAGTGGTCAGAGGGTGCGAAGAATCTCCGGGTCAGCCATGAAGATAGCAACTTGGAACGTCCGCAGTTTATACGAAGATGGAAAATTGGAAAATCTTGTACAGGAAATGAATAGAATGGATTTGGATATACTCGGCATAAGTGACTTAAGATGGTATGGAAATGGGACTTTAACATCTGGTGATGCTACAATATACTACTCTGGTAGCAGCGACATTCAACATCATAGATATGGAGTTGCCGTGCTTATTAAGAAAAATATAGAGACTCTAGTTAAGAACTTTCTTCCTCTTTCAGACCGAGTAATGTTATTACAGCTAGAAGCCAAACCATTTAACATCAACATCGTTCAAGTATATGCACCGACAGCAGACAAAAGTGAGGAATTGAACGAGACTTTTTACAACGACTTAGATGCAGCTCTGAAATTAACAAAACCTAACGAGCTATCAATCGTGATAGGTGATTTCAACTCCAAGATCGGTCAAGGTGCTGTCTCGGATATTATTGGAAGGTTTGGTCTCGGCGCTCGTAATGACAGGGGTGAAAGACTAGTACAATTCTGCCAGGAACACGACTTCGTTGTTGCGAATACTTTCTTCAAATTACCACCACGTAGACTCTATACTTGGCAATCGCCAGCACATAAGCCGGACAGGATTGTGCGAAACCAGATTGATTACTTGTTGATAAACAAAAGGCATAGAAATAGCATTAAATCGGCTAAAACATACCCTGGTGCAGATATAGGTTCTGACCACAATCCAGTCGTGGCAATAGTCTCAGTAAAATTGAAGAAAGTTTGCCGTCATCCTCAATCCAGAAAAATTGATTTTGACAAGTTGAGGGACGTCGAGTCTAGGAAACTACTACACGGAACAATTAATGAAGAAATGCGTAAGTTGAATCATTATGATAATCACGGTCCTGTTAATACAGAACAAATGTGGCAACTTCTTAAATCTTCTATTATTAAGACCAGCAACGAAATATTGGTGACAGCTCCACGATTAAAAAAGACCAAATGGATTACCAATGAAATCTTAGACTTGATGGAAAAAAGACGTGAAAACAAAAGAGATAAAGAAAAATACGATGCGCTAAAGATCCTCATACGTAAAAAGATAAGACAGGCAAAGGAATCTTGGTACGGGGAGTTATGTTCAGAAATTGAGGAGTTAGATAGGAAGTATGACAGCTTTGGTATGCATAAGAAGATAAAAGAACTCATAACACCTAAATATCAAGGACGCAGCGAAATGACACTTCTTAAAAACGATGGCAAATATACAACCTGCACTGATGACATGCTTAACACTTGGGAAGACTATATTAGTGAACTTTTCTGTGACTCACGACCAGAAAATATTAACCTCAAGTGTAGTGATGTTGGTCCATCTATTACAAAGCGTGAAATATACTATGCCATAACAAAAGCAAAAACTCGGAAAGCTGTCGGAGCTGATAATATACCAACAGAGATTATAAAAGAAATTGAGGAATGTAACTTAGATTATATCACAACCCTTTTTAATGGTATATACGACTCAGGAACCATTCCTTCTGACTGGCTTAAGTCAACATTTATCACTATTCCGAAAACAAGGAATCCCAAAAAATGCAACGACTATCGGACTATCTCACTTATGAGCCATGTTCTGAAACTCTTTCTGAAAGTGATACATAATAGGATATACTCTAAATGTGAATCAACACTATCCTGCACCCAATTTGGATTTCGAAGCGGTTTAGGAACGAGAGACGCTCTCTTTGGCTATCAAGTGTTGATACAGAGATGCTTGGACATGAACAGGGATCTTTTCGTCTGTTTTGTCGATTATGAGAAGGCTTTTGATAATGTACGACATGGTAAAATGATGGAAATACTCCAGAGAATTGGCTTAGATTATAAGGATTGCTGTTTCATTAAAAACCTATATTGGAAGCAAAGTGCTAATATAAGGGTAAACAGCAAACATTCTTCATATATCGAGATTCAGAGAGGTGTGCGTCAAGGTTGCATTTTATCACCTTTGCTATTTAACTTGTATGCCGATGCAATATTTTCAGAAGCCCTAGATAATTGTCAACATGGCATAGCAATTAATGGCAAACTGCTGAATAACTTGAGATACGCTGATGACACGATCTTAATCGCAGAGAGCCTCGATGGTCTACAAAATTTAGTCAATTCAGTTGCCGCCGTGAGTTCTGAATTTGGTATTAGCATCAATGCGAAAAAGTCAAAATATATGACAATAAGCCGAACACCGGAGCTTTTCACGCAACATATATACCTCAACAATCAGACCTTGGAACGTGTCTTGAAAATACGATATCTAGGCACAGTGATTGATGAAAAGGGTGACCACAGCATCGAAATCCGCTGCAGAATTGAACAAGCTCGGAACGCCTTTTCAAAACTAAAAAAAGTACTTTGTGACAAGCGCCTAAATTTACAGCTTAGAACTCGCATTGCGCGATGTTACGTCTTCTCTGTGCTGCTCTACGGCGTAGAATCTTGGACGCTGACAGAGACTATGTCCAAAAAACTGGAAGCGTTTGAGATGTGGGTTTATCGACGTATGCTTAAAATATCTTGGACAGACCGCATACGAAATACAACCGTGCTGGACAGAATGCAGAAGAACAAAGAACTGCTTATGACGGTTAAGAAAAGGAAACTTGAGTATTTCGGACACGTTTTACGCAACTCCAAAAAATATGAGCTCCTTCAACTAATCATACAAGGCAAAGTGGCAGGTAGAAGGAGACCTGGCCGCAGACGTACGTCCTGGTTGAAAAACTTGAGACAATGGTTTGGTCAAAGCACCAAGTCATTGTTTAGAAGCGCGGCATCCAAAATTAAAATAGCCATGATGATCGCCAACCTTCGCAAGGAGATGGCACTATAAGAAGAAGAAGAAGAGGAACATAATAGTAGAGCAAAAAAGTAGTAAACTGAAGCCCAGAGTACAGCTAACGAGTAAGAGGAAGTCAACTTAGAAGGTGGATAGACAAAATTGCAGAACCAGAACAGGTGGTCCATAGCAGAGAGTGGCATAGTGCAGGGAATGGCGGGATTTGAAGGAGGCTTTTGCCCAACAAGAGCACACATTTATCTAAAAGAAGATACATTATTACTATACCATAACTATAAGATTTGTTCCAATATCTCATATTTATAATCTCAAATGGTTTGAGATTAGCGGATTACAAGTATTTCCGAACCAATTCGACTTAGGGTCCTTCAAGAAAAAAGCTTACCAATTCTAAAAAGGCCGGCCACGCACTTGCGAGCCTTCTGGCAATGTGTGTCACACTGTCACACAACTGCTCGTTTGCGTCCTATTTCAAAAAAAGGCTATGAAACAATTCTTTTTTGTATTATATTTTATAGAACACGTAATGTTCATGACATGCTGAATTAAGAGAATATGATTATTAATTATTCAATTACTAAGTAATTAAGGCTTAGCTTAAATACTTCTTCGTAATTGGAAATCTACTTAATTTTTACTTGTATATATGTATATATATCAATAGGTAATCTCTATACAACATGACTTTAAAAAACAAAAAAAAAAACAACAATAACTAACCTTAAAATATAATATTAAAAGGAGTCCCTTTAGGCAAGGTTCCGAAGATACTGGCAGCGTTCCCCCTTTCAATAGCTAGACTAATTCTTTGTCCGAGGTAGCTGCCAGCTCTTCGGTTTCCTGTGATGTCGACTAACATTTTTGCTATTTCTTTAAAAAAGCCTTATAGCGCTAGGACCCCACGGACCAAGGGTCTTGGGTGTATATCAATTATACATTTAATATATAGAATATACAAATATTATATATGTAATTCCTAGAATATAAATTACAATCAATAAACCGTAATGCGCATGTCCCGATCGGCGTAAACTGCAACAATTTTCTCATTCATAAATTATTGTTCGTAATGAATGGAATCGCTAAGAAATTCGTGACATACCAGCGCAGTCCATTAGCTCGTACTAGGCACATTTGGAAAGCATTGTTTTCGGAACAAAAGGGTAAGACCATGTGAGGATTTTTTGCACTAATTATTTTTATTCTCTGCTCTGTATAATGTAGGTTGTATGTGAGGGTAACAATGAATTTTTTCATTCCCCTAGTTAGAGTTCTTTTTATCTGATAACGTTGTTTTTTTATAATTAATAAAACGCTTTGTACAATATATAAGCAGTTTGTGATTAGAATTAAGACAACAGACTGTTAAGAATCAAACTTAAAGACAAAATTTCTACAAAAAACGAGGTTAAGCTTTCCAAATTAAATAAAAACTGTTAAGTAAACAAAAATGTAATGTATCTTATCAATTTGTTACAGTAAAAATGATTTTAAACTAAAATAAAATAAAATTAGAAATAGCCTATGTTCGAGTACTACATAATCAGAATTACATTAAGTCCATGTCATTATGTTTAACATTTGTACACGACCTCCGACGGAATGAAGGCCTCCGCCAAATTCTTTCATTTGTCTCTCATCCTCGCCACCATTTTCCAATCCTTCCCCGCCATTCCTTTTATTCCATCTTCCCAGAACGAAAGAAAAATACTCAATAAAATATACTTTTATTACATTTAACAGAACATTTATTGCTATCGAAACACACAAAATAATACACCATCGTTATTATCAGAATCATCATCGCAAATTTTTACAACTGATACAATTGGTTTATGATAACTGAAGTAAGAAACAAACAGTTTTGATTCGAACCTATTTAAGTGTCTAATAAAGACCGCATCAATAGTAGTTTTGTATTTCGTTGTGCTAAAATTGCGATCATTTGACATAGTTAAACCAAATTCATTATTTAAAAATTCAACGGTAGAAAGAGTGGGAGATACTAGTTCCTCTCCCTTCCCCTCGATCTTACGCTTTTTCGATCAGCATCACGTGACCCTGACGAGAGTTTGAAAGTTTTTACCCATACAAAAAAGTGCTCAGCGCCGCTAAAGAAGTTTTCACTTCAATAATCTACACTAATATTATAAAGAGGAAAACTTTGTTTGTTTGTTTGTTTGATTGTAATGAATAGGCTCATAAACTACTGGACCGATTTTAAAAATTCTTTCACCATTCGAAAGCTACATTATCCACGAGTAATATAGGCTATATTTAATTTTGAACAAAAATAGGGTTCCGTAAGATATTAGGGTTTTTCGGACACAAGGTGTAAAAAATCAACCAAAAAAGTTACTTATTTTGCGTACCCTGCCTAAACTATTAAAGATAGAACCATAAAATATTCTAAGTAATTGTAGATCTTATAAATATCTACAAAAAAGTCCGCGACACACTATACCTATCTATGTCGAGTGAGGCACAATAACTATAAATGATATAATGACATGGCAAAATGGCGTTTGCCGGATCAGCTAGTGTTTAAATAACTTTATTTCTCAGTACAAAAAATGATTTTTTATTTACATGAAAAACTTAAGATATATGAACGAGATACACGTCGCCATCAGCCGTACCCAACTTTAGTCTACTAGGTTCATTTTGATATGTATCTTAAATGCCCTTTTGAATTGGTTAAACGCGCTAATATTACGAATGTTAGACGGTAATTGATTGAATAATGGCACACCCTCATACTTAATAGACTTCTTCAAATCATTTGTACGCGGCTTCGGCAAGATAAGCAAACTCGTTCGAATCGTTTGATTTTTTTAATGATAATTTAATAATAATAATCAAATATAATAATAAAAAATAAATAATGTGTGCGTGTACTAGGTGTACACACGTAAGAAGTGAAACTTCTTTATGACCTTATTTTTCGAAAAATGATCTACTATATTCAACTTAACGAAATTGGTTAAATAAAATTTAACAAAAGGCTTTTATTATCATAGACATGAATACAAATACAATTATTTCATTTTACCTTATTACGACTATCATTGTTATCGTTATTATATATTTTTATTATTAATGGCTTCGAATCTCTTCGGATCAACCGTGGTAGGGACAAGAAAAAGATGGCGAGTAACCGAAAAACGTGACGATTTGCTACAAAATTTCTCCCATACATCGATAAAAAATTCATTCTAACGCCGATAAAGAAGTTTGACTTCAAAAAGCAACATAGCGCAACGTGACGATGTGCTACAAAATTTCTCCCATACGTCGATAAAGAACTTTCATTCCAACGCCGATAAAGAAGTTTGACTTCAAAAAGCAACATAGCGCAACGTGACGATTTGCTACAAAATTTCTCCCATACGTCGATAAAGAACTTTTATTCCAACGCCGATAAAGAAGTTTGACTTCGAAAAGCAACATGGCGCGTAACCGAAAAATGTGACACGTAACGAAAAAATGTTACACTAAATTTTTTTCCAACCCCGATAAAGAAGTTTCACTTCAAAAATTACTAAACTTACTTAAATTACATACTTTAACTTAATCCAAAGATTACCAAGACAGGTACAGACGATGTATGATGGATGTGTATATATTATATATATATGAGATGAGAAACAATCATCATAGACAATAATAGAGTAGAATAATTATAATTTGACAACACAATTAATTATACTAAAAGTGTTTCCAAAAGGTTGTAAAATATCAAAGTTCAATTACTATGCAGTTCATTTATCGCTAATTAAATAGTCAAAGGTAATTAATTGATTGTGATAGCTCATTATTACTGCTCATAATTGTTAACATAGAAATAAAAGTCATTTAAACGTTATTAAAATTGTCATACATCTGTGAAAAACAGCACGTAATGACAAGTACTCAGTTACGGATAAATGAATCGTATATTTGTCATTCGCTGTCGAACCTGACGAGGTATCTTTTCATTTTATCGCATATTTATTGAAACTCGACGTTCAGCTATAAAATTTATACGAAAGATTCAGTTTTATCATATATGCATTGAACGCATTGATACTAGTAGCAAACCCTTCTTAATTCTTAAAATCTTATTGAAAAATGGACTAAATATACTCGAGTTTCTACAACATACAATTTAGTGTCAATTATTAATGAAAAGGAAAGGAAATAGCAAATATGTTAGTCGACATCACAGGAGACCGAAGAGCTGGCAGCTACCTCAGACAAAGAATCAGTCTAGCTATTCTGAGGGGGAATGCTGCCAATGTCTTCGAAACCTTGCCTAAAGGGACTCCTTTTATTAATATTTTTTAAGGTTATTAAGTATTAGTTTTATATTCAGTAATTTGGTTGTTGTATATTATAAGAAATACTATAATGGTCATGTTTTTTTTTGCGACTGAGCCGCAAACCAGCTGCTGTGGTCTCTCGGAGAATGACCAGCGCTGTGGAACAGTCTGCTCCTCAGCATAATGCTGAGCCAGGGACAATTACCACCACGACACACACGCATTACACACTTAAAACGTACCTTGTTCTTTAGAAGAATATAAAAAAATCTTTTATTATTTTTTATATATTTTTGATTAATGTTATTTTATGTGTTTTGTTAGTAATTAATATTATATCTATGTCTATATATACTTTTATTATTCATTTGAGAGCAGTATTTGTCTAACATTCAGCGTGCGATTCCCTTTCCTTATTATATGAATTTTTATGTGATTTAATATATAGAACAAAATTTTATGCAATGAATTTTTCCTTTGTGTTTCATTATCGGGCTTACAGTTGAATATTGAGTTATCGAAGTGGACTAGTAAATAGCCTGTCGTTATCCCTTCGAAGGACTTTCTAAGTGTACCATATATTATGTATTTTACCTTGAGTGATGTATTAATCTTGGTAACTATGGCAGACTGCTACCATTAAGTGTGTGGCGTAGTGTGTGAGGAAATTTATAAATGATTGTTTTATTCAGTTGCCTCTTCGAAAAAAAATATTATTATAACATGAAATAACATTAACAACTTCAAGTGATACAGAGTCGAAACCTATCGCTAAATCAGGCACACATATTTTCACCTGTTTCTTATTTGGCACTGGGGTAAACGTGTAAAAAAATCGCAGGAAACAGTTATATTTAGAATTATGCATACAAAAATGTCTTGCTTTAAAAAATGTCTATAAATTTACTTTTACTGCCAGCCACATCAAGGGCGTAGAACGGACGACATAACGACAAAATCCTCGCCACTCGTAATCGCCAACTATTTTCGTTTCAAGATACTTGTACTGCAACGACATTCCTCCAAATGGAATGAATACTAATATCACGCACTTAGTCAGAAGTTAACGCGACCACAGAGATCCGGATGTATGTAAAATAAAACCTTGTAATTGAAAAACTATTAAGATCAGTGCCTGCGGGGAACGATTATCGGATCTCTCCGACATCGCAAATGGCCAAGTGAAGATTTAACATAACGCCTTTTAAAACCATTATTTTAAGATCTCTGGCTGAATTCCAAAGAATACGTGATTACTTTAAAATTGTATGAAAATTATACTAACGGTCTGACGGGTCACTTTAAGACATATTTATGGTATTCTCTTCTGGATCAGCTTTGTGGTGATGGCAGATGAATATTATCTATACATAGATATATTATTACGTTTAACTTATCTATGTATCCTAATATTGCTAATAAAGTGAGTATGAACTGAAAAAGAACGAAATAAGCATTGTGCACGCCCTTTGCCCCTGCTAGGGAATATAGATAAATAAGTCAAGTCAAAACTCAAAATAAGTTCACATTAGTAATCACTAATCAGTGTTAAAATATTTTTTATTAGTAACGTAACATGATTTTTCGGAAAATATCCAAATATATATTGCACTTTAATATATTATGATAACTCATGTAATGTAATAAACTGTCACGAGTAGGTAAATTATACTAAGTAACTGCGGTTCCGGGCGGGTTATGGGCATGATAATCAACTAATTGACTAATCAATACTAATCTCCTATATTATTTAAAAATTCAATAACAATCAGGGTGAAAAATTTAATTATTTAATTGTTTTGTAGTTTATTGATAATCCACAGCTTTTAAAAATATATTATTTATAATTATTTAATTAAAAGTATAGAAAGACGAATATTAAAAAAAAAAACATTATGTACAAAAGAAGACAGTGCTAAATATTAAATTATGTGTGTGGGAATGTGTTTGGAATATACGCGTTTAGAGATTTGTTCAATGTAATTAATTGAATAGTCTATTTTCGCGTGCCTTTAGCTTATAACGCACCAACGTTTTATAAAACATGGACTATATCGAACAAGTGCATATAACAAATTACCAATAAAAGTCCTTGCGTTACAAAGTGTATGTTTGAGCAGCTATTTTCGAGATACAGCGTTGAGTTGCACAGGTGGCCAGCACTATGCATTTAAATCGGATATTACAAAGTGCCTCGCTTATACCACCCTTCCGCCGCACTTATTGATCCCTCGTAATGATAAATTCTATAATTAAATTTTCAACACCTGCAGGCCACAGTTAACCTAACGACGGTAAAGATATTTTGCATTTATTATAAATTAATCTAGTGATGTTTAGAATGTTTTATTGTAATTTGGTTTTAAATGTAGTAGTAAATAGATGTTACTGATTTTATTTACTTATTTTGTTTTATACAGCAGTGTTTGCCTTGAGATTTCAGCGTGCGACACTCATCCGTGAGGTCGTAGGTTCGATCCCTAGCTGTGCACCAATTGACTTAATAATGCTGAGCCAGGGCAAGTTACAACCACAGCACACACACATTACTCAATTAAAAAGCACCTTGTTGCTGTTTGTTCTTTCTAGAATTTGTTGCTATTTTTCTTTTTTAAATTATTATTTTTATTATTTTGTGTGTTTCTGTGTGTGTTTCATTATTAATAAATGTTATGACTGTCTGTCTTTGTTTTTATGTGCGCATTTAACATTCGCTCAAACGGTAAAGAAAAATTTTGACTCCAAAAGTCGTGTGTGTGCGCAGGAGGCTGATCACCTACTTGCCTATAAGATTGACAAATGATCATGTAACATATACAAATTCTGAGGGCCAGACCTAAAAAGGTTGTAGCGCCACTGATTTTTGTTTCTTTTTCACAAAACAATATTAACTATTAAGTTATAAATGATAGTCGTAAAATTATAATTAGTTTAGCGAACACGTTAATCAGTTAGGTCATTTATCTTAAAATTGATAATTGCAATTTAAATTGACCTAATTCCGGTATAGCGAAATAATTAAAGAATCGTCACGTTTTAAACATACATGAATATAAATATGTTTTAATAAATAAGGATGTCTATTCTTGATCGTGTAATATGGTTGCCCAAAACATCTTTCATTTTAAATCCAAAAAATATCTTGACCAATACGTTATTGAACGTTCCCTAAACAGACATCATCAACTTTGTAGTAAGATGTAGAAATCATAGAGGCGTAACGGCGATAGGTTTATGGGTTCCCGAATTTGTTTACGGCCACCGTGAAATTACAATTTATACCCGACCCGAGGAAAGTAAGGCGATTATAGTTTGAATATTCATTTTATCGTGTATTTTGTGGAAACAAGTATTTATATACCATATAGCGATTTTTGCAACATGAAAGCAATGTAACATTAAAGAATTGATTGCGTGACAAATTATAAAAATGTCAAATGCCTTAGTATTTTGGTAGTTCATCGTCGTAAAGATTAGTATTTTTTTTAATGTAACAGGGTACAAACGGGTAATAAGCTCACTTTTAAGTTCGGTGATACCAGTACCCATAGATACTCAAATTGCCATAGGGCACGCAAGTGCGTTGCCTGCTTTTTAAGAATCGGTACGCTTTCTTATCCGCCAATTGGTTACACGAATATTCAAATAAGCGTTCAATCTCAGTTTCACACGGTTGGATATTATATTCAACTTGTAATAGGTATCGCGGACTCACACGTTGTTTGAATGTACATTAATTTTTTTTTGTAAAGAATAATATAAAATCTTTGGTTGCAATATTTGTGAATATGTGAGCACCATGTATCTACATAATAAAATAGTTATCTGCTGCATTGCTTTTTATAACAACATGCATCTATTTTATTTTCGTATAGTAGTAGTTTTTTTTTCTAGGTACATGGTTTCACATATAATTATCAAATTTGTAAAAACTATTTTAAAAGAGTAAGTATGGAGTTTCTTGCCCATTTTTATCCATATGAAACTACCTTTTGGAAGGGGCAAGTAGGGTCATTTTTTTTAATTTGTACTTTAGACTTTTAAAAGTGCCTTTTTTGACTTTGACATGACTGTTTTGTATATGTCATATCTTCAATAAAGCAGCGTACGTGATATAAGGATTTTTATTAGTATTTTTTTCACACGTTGGCTTACATTATCGAAGTTATTTTTGTAAATAATCTATAGCCTATCAAGGATAACGTAGGTGGAATAATTTCCGAATGTAGTACGCACGCATTAGGTTTAAATATTATTTACATAATATGTCGACGGTTCGCTGACTTTCAGTCGCTGTCAGAAAGCGGTGGCCACGTCAATAGCTATTTGATTTTATCGTTAGAGTGTTTTAAAATTTTCTTATATTATGTTGCTAAGTTGGCCTAGTGGCTTCAGCGTAAGACTCTCATCCCTGAGGTCGTAGGTTCAATAATCAATGGACTTTCTAACATTCGCTCGAAAGGTGAAGGAAAATATCTAGACCTTAATATCTTAGACCCCAAAAGTCGACGGCGTGTGTCAGGCACAGGAGAATGATCACTTCTCTATTAGATTGACAAAATGATCATGATACAGGAATCTAAGGCCTAGGCTAATTTGACGCAGAAACATTTGTTTCCATTATTAAAGTCTAGATATTCTTTGGATTTTTAAGCAGCCAAAATAATTTCAGTAAATAATGAAAATAAAAACATTTGCTAACATCTATTTTAACAACACGCAGCTATTGATGTTGAAGAAATTTACTTCACAAAGTGACTCCTTTTAATTTTCCAGTCGAGCTCTCGCAGAAACTCTTCAAAGGCGAATTAAAAGCTATATGCTACGACTAAGCCACGTCATATCATACAACTTATTGAGTTACTCTTATTTTAAATGTTATGGTATGCGTAGATGCTTCACAAATCCGAGATCTTTTCGTTGTTTGACGTTTTTTATAAAGTGTGTTATGAATTGACCACAAATCTCTCTGCCTACTAATCGGCCCATTATTTCGTTGGAACCATTGAACCCAGTATGAGTTCGAGTCCTTTAAAAAGAGATCGAATAATAAATAATTTGTTAATTCATGAAATAAGCGAACATAAGAAACATTTCTCGTTCGGTCTCTGGATAAATCTCCTTCGCTTCAAAGTGCATAAAAGATGTTTCCATTAATTGCGCTGGTTAAGTTTACATTTAAATAATAAACAATTTAAAATAAGTTTTTTATTTTATTAAATAATTATTCCTACTTCATAAACCTACATTTCGATTCGAGTTAGTTTAGCCGTCAATGTAAAAAATCTGAATAGATAAATAAAGATCGTGTTAAACTGATTCAAAAGAAAAATGTTTGTCATCTATACGGAAGCTCGCTGACTGTTTCTAGTCCATATGAACACAATAATCAAAATACACGAAATCTATTAGGGTCAAAAAAAAAAAAAACAATGGCGCTACAACATTTTTAGGTCTGGGCCTCAGATTTCTATACCTGTTTCATGATTATTTGTTAATCTAATAGGGTCTAAAACTAGTCTCAAACTATTAAACATGGACCAGTTTCCGTACATATAACATGTCAACAATATCAAAGTTCTTATAATCAAAATCCCAAACAGTTTTCCATCCCTTACTTTCTCTTAATGTTTTTCATTTCATATAATTATGTTGTCCTAATTGCCTTAGCAATTAGTGCTGTGTGTGTTAATTATCTGTCAGGGTAATTTAGTTATAAACATTGTATATAAACAGATTGTACATATAATTGATTGTAATGTAATAAGCTATGATATATAGACATTCTTAAATAAATAAAAAACCATTTAATCACATTGGTAACATAATGTACACTTATGACTTACATTATAAAATACGCAATATGCAAAATTATTAATTATTATAGCAAACTTAATAAAACAAAACAAGTTTTAAGAATTGCCTATAGCTAAAAAAAGCAGACACAGAACAAAACACGCTTCGCGAGATTGACGATCAGACTCCAGAATTGGAGAGGCACTAAGAGAAGAAAAGAAAACCTTCCTTAACTGGAGCCCAGCAAGTTATTGTACATAGGAATCCAAGAGTGAAGTGAAAACATATTAAATGGCTTGCCAGAATAGTAATAAATAGAAATGTATAATATATGTATGGTTATATATTTATTATTAAATTATTAATTATTTTTTTCAGATTCATGTCTTGCGCTCCATCCAAACGCTATGCTAATCAAAAGACGTAAGTGTAATGTTGTTATTATATTTTTTACTAGCTGGCCTGGCGAACATCGTACCGCCTAACAGTCGATTCTTAATTTTTTTTTAATACTTATTCTGCTATTCGGGACACCGGTCTAGCTAGTAAGATAAAAAAAAGAAAGTTGATAAGACAACAAATGCATTATGTCAAAAAATTAAAATTTACCTTCCCGGAACCCCTCCACTAACACTTGAACTTTATGATATGGTATTTAAGTTCAAATTGACTTTTAAGTATTATTACGAATATTTTGTATGGGAATATAGAAAAGTGTTGTTTTTAGACATTTTTTTAGAATTTTTCTCTTCGTAAGAACCATCCTCGTACTTCAAGAAATATTATAAAAAAGAATGAGCGAAATTGGTCCAGGCGTTGTTGAGTTATGCGCTTACCAACACATTTTGCGATTCATTTTTATATTATAGATTATTAAGGCTTACAGTAGATATAAATAAACTAAGATTACAAAATCACCACAAAAAATGAAGTTTGTACCTGAAGGGCTACCAGTACTAAAACAAAACACTATTATATTAAACACTATGGTATAGGTAAAATCATTTGTTTGCAAAAATGTTACTATTTAAATAAATTTTTCCTTTAAAAAATCTTGTCTTTAGAAAATCAACTAAAAAATCTTTTAACTTAAGCTGTGCGAATACCACTGTTATGTTATGCGTAGTATAGTTGGCCAATGAAGTTAAGCCATGATATATTCCCACAATACCGTTAATGAGGGGACATCGATCAAGGGCTGATATACTGACCAACCTCTATCCATCTAATTAAGCAGGTGACGTTTGCTATGTTAATAAGGCTTATACTGAACAATTAGTTATTAAGAGATCCGTGTTATGCCTGCGAGATTTATCTTTTTTATTTGTCCTAAAGTTCTTTAAACTTTAAACTTCATTATCTCAGAAATATAATTTAAAATTGAGAACATGCCAAAGAGGAATGGAAAGAAGCATGATGGCTGCAACACTCAGACATCCCAAAAGAGCAGAATAGATAAAATTAACGACTAAAATAGAGGATATGAGAAAGAAAATAAGACAGTTGAAATGGCGCTGGATCGGGCACATGACGAGAGATTGAAATTGACAAAAATTATTAGATGACAACCACGAGATGGATAAAGGAAATGAGTAAGACAGAGCTAGAGATGGGCCGACGAAATAAAAAGAATAAGAGGTACAACTTGGACAAGAAGAGCTAACAATAGAAAAGAATTGAAGCAGGTGGAAGAGGCATATGTGTCACAGGACACGCTGATGACCAATCGGCACATTTGATGTATTAGATTAGAACAAAAAAATGTTTCTATATATTATACTGAGTGTCAGCAATAAAGGCTTAATAATAATAAGTGATTTTCAAGATCAATACAGAAACCGGCTCTAATACGGTCAGGTATAGAATTTACAAATATTATTAACAAAGAATCAGGCACAGAATGCGTCTGCCCTGTGTCCCATTGCCGGACATTATTCATGCAATAGATATGAATGATCTACTGCATTAAACCATGAAGAGTGTTCAATGAAGTTGTTCGGATTAATACTTGCAGCTGAGTTTCATGATCAGACGTCGCGTCGTGGCAGAATACTACACTGAGCCTTTTTAAGTCAGTCTTTGCCACGCACCACCACTATGTGGAACCAGCTGCCCACTGAAGTTTTTCTGAACCAATTCGACTTAGGGTCCTTCAAGAAAATAGCGTATTAAATTTTAAAAGGCCCGCAGCGCCAAAGTATGAAAAATTAATCATGAATAACAACTTTAAAGAAATAGTGGGTTCGTATTATTTGCAGAACAAAACAAAAATATATAAAATCGGTGGATAAATAAAAATCCTAAGCTTTTGAAGTATAGAAAATAATACTTAGGATTAAGTAGTTTTCTACTTACCGTCGTATTATATTCCCTGGAACTTTGTATAGAAACTTAATTCTCTAGACTCCAAAGCGATCCTTATTCGTTGAGCGAGGAAAGTACCAGCTCTGGGGTCGTCGGTACTATCTACCAGGTGCCAACTTAAATTTCATTTTAAACTTAAATTTTATAATAATGAAACAACGGTGGACGTTGACAGACTAACTTTAATTCAATGACAATCATACATAGACCCACAAATCAGTCCTTTCTTTATAACAAACTAGATGTCACTAGTAGTACATAAACATTATTTTGATACATATTTAACAAATTTCAATTTCATATTACAGCGTTTTACATGCGTTAAAGAAGTCTTCGCAGGTTTATTTATTTATGTAGTTTTCGTTACTTTAAACATACCTACATATAAAATACGGGATACGTAAGTTATTAGGCAGTGGGAGTATAACGCTAAAGATATATCAACTAAAACCGATCTAAACTAAAATCTAATAATAACAATTTAATAAAGATTAATGCATTAACATTTATAATATGTTGAATTATCCAGAAAACCACAACGAGGGTCAGGATATGTTAACCATAACAAAACCATAAATATTTTATTTAAACGTTCCCACAGCTACAGTAGATATACACTGTGATAGACCGAAGCGGGCAATCAGTGAAGAATGCTGAATTTTCGCGTCCGCGCCGAATCACTCGCCTGCGAACTCGCAAACATTTATACCTTCATTAGGTGTTTGCTTTACTCATAAAAATTTTCTTCTTTGCGCTCGATGTTTTTAAGGAAAATACTTATAAAAGACGCAAAAATTACAACTATATTTTTCGATATTTATAGAAAAGTGTGTTAATTTGTCTACATTGCTTGTATACGCATAGATTACTTAAGGATCCTTATAAAGTAAAATAACAATTAAGGACTTTCAAGACTAGGAAACTGAGTTCCAAAGTTTGACGGCATGTTAGACTAAGAAGGATCAAAACTGTTTTTAACGGAATAAAGTTACGTATTATTATAAATTTTCAATTATTTAACGTAATTTTAAATTTATCCGACGTTTCGCGTGCTTTACAGCGTGCGTGGTCACGTTGACTGAAGACAAAGGGTGTTGAATGTCATAAAGTATCACATCAAATTCCCCTAAATTCTTTCTGAAGGTTGGCAGTGTTGTCAATTTGACGGATAGTTTATATAAACCCTTGAATCTTCTGTATTTCAATTCGCCAAACCGTACCAAGTATTCATTGTAATTTATGTTTAAAGAAAAAACTTTTTACCGGATTAAAGTTATGTATTATTATAAATTTACAATTATTTAACATAATTTTAAATTGATCCGACGTTTCGTAATTTATGTTGTTACTGTTTAATATTTTTATAACCTTCCCTGCACAAAAAAAAGCTTGAGTAGCTTAGCATTTTTAAAGTATTTGTATATTTCATATGTTTATTTGATAAAACCTAATCAGTTTACACAGCAGTGGGGCCCCATTTTTTAATTTGCCCCAGGGCCCTTGGTCACCTAGCTACGCCACTGCATAGAGGCTACATTTACTAAAGTACTAAATAATATCGTGTTGTTCCAATAAGAAGGTAATGATAAGGGCTATTTATAAAAATCAAGGCTTTGGATTGTCTGGAAAACATCACAAGTATATGAATAAACAGAAAATATTTCTGCAAACAGGAAAATTGCAATATTTAATTTGTTACAATGCAAACAATTTCTCAACATTTACTTATACAACGCAATTACTTAACCTTAATTTGATTTAATTATTTTTGTTAATAGTAGAAAGGTAGCAACCAACACAACTATAAGCTAACTGGCATATGTATTAGTCCGATAGCCACAAAAATCTAGGAACACATATACATATACACATAGTGGTAACACGTAAGGTGTATTTAGCAAAGCACGGCCTCTTAAAGAACTTGTTAGTGAAATATCTCAGCCGGGGAGTTTCGTAGATTCCTTACGTAACAAACGGGGCATTAGCTGTAGAGAAACTACAAAGGTAGCCTCTACACAGCCTAAATATGAAACCTTTTAGATACGTCATGATTATGACGGTTTATTTAAGGTACTTTCTAAGCAATAATATTGTCGCTTAATCTTATTAGCTCTGAAACGTATAATAACAGAAATTTTGTTTATTTTGCCTGTATTTTTACGTTCTTTTTCTTTGTGTTATTAATCTATCAAAAAACTTTATCCTCTAAATAGAAATACCATGTTTAGAATTATGTAGAAAATATTTTGTGTTGAATGAGTTGGATTGTCGTAAAAGTCTTAAAGGCCGGCAACGCACCCACTAAAAATGGGTGTCTATGGGCTGCGTAGACTGCCCTTTTTGGTCGTCCCGCAAGCTCGTTTGCCCCCCTATTATATAAAAAAAAAGTATCGTAGTTTAACTATGTTTTATGTTAAAACATAAGAAAACACGTTGTTCATTTTTTTTTATACCCTTCATATGATACATTTTCTGGGACAGCCCCATGTGCAGAGCTGTTTCAGTGGAGAGGAATCAGTCACCCACGTAGTTCATGCGTGGCTGTCACTAACCAACGTAAGGAAATCGGAGCAGTGAGGTCGCTCCTTGAAGGTAATAGCGTATATTATATACACTATAATCTTGTTCTGGCTGTGGCGTAATTGTGTAACATAATACAACTGAGAATTATATGCCATATTCAATAATATATGCATATCATGAAATTCTCGTTGCAATAATTAAATACAATTTCCAGGAAACTGCCATTTACGTATTGATATTATACAATAGTTCTACGTAATAATTTCATTCGATACTAGGAAATGAATACACGAGCAGGATTTTTTTTAGTATATGATTTTAATGGTACAATGTATTTTTAATGTTTTCAAATGCGATGGTTTCTCTTCAGCGGCTACACAAACAGTTCATAGCTAGCGAGCGTAACGGATAGGACGAGTTACCGGAAAAATACACTTAACAAACACAAATATTTTTATTTCTTCGTGAAGTAGCTTGAATATCTTCTTTAAGATTAAACGAAATACACCGAAGTGGAAACCTTTTAATGTTTACTAGAACTGGCTTTGTTCTAACTATTGTTTAAGGTGTAATGGGGTGTGTGTGAGGGTATTTAGCAAAATATAAACTATTGTGTATTTGACTTGGAACATATTAACTCAGATTAGTATGATTTCTTTGTGATTTATATTGAATTTGTGTATACATGAATGCCTGCGTAGACATTCAGCATTATTGCGTATATAACCTGGGTTCAATTAGCAAAAGGCCAAAAGACCAAAAGGCTGCCCACTTCCTTATTTAAAAAATATCTCGTAAAGCAGATGCATTTACCATGGAGAGTGTTAAGAGGAGTGAACAACGCCGCTCAAGGTATTAACCTGCAACTGAGTTTCATCATCGGACGTCCGTCTTTCTACAACTGAGCGTTTCTTAAGGCAGTTTGTTGCCCACTGAAGTATTTCCGAACCAAATCGACTTAGGGTCCTTCAAGAAACCAGCGTACCAATTCTTAAAAGGCCGGCAACGCACTTGCGAAACTTCTGATAATGTGAGTGTCCATGGGCAGCATGGTATCACATAACATCGGGTGATGAAATATTAATCTATCATAATCTGATCGAAAAAGATTACAATTATAATTAAATAGCCATTCCTGTGTTCCTTACACCCATTGTGAAGATTGAGAACCATTCCAAGAATGCTCCAGATATAATTCGAGGGTCGCAAAGCCATTATTATTCCTGTAATGTTCTATAAACGACATGTGTCACCGAGAGGCTACGAGTGCATGTGAGGTTAATATTACTATCTAAATATCTTTCTCTTTATCATTTGTTATGGTTGATAAAACTATTGCATAATTTTAATACAATATGATTAAATTTTGCTACTAAAGCGTGTTCGTGAAAATACCTTCCGTCGTATTTATAAGCCTAAAGCAATTAGTAGTTGAGTAAATGCTTGATTATTAAATAGGGACATTGGAACAGCTAATTGAGACATTGCATTTTTATAATTAAACTAGCAAACTCGGCGAACTCCGTTTCGCCACCAGATGGCTTCGTTTTATGTAACATTTCGTTTGGTGATCCCGCTTTTCTGTTGAAATTTTTCCCGAATTTTCTTTGCTATGAACCTCACGGAGCCCGAGACCTTTCCAACGAATCCAAAACCATGGAACCAACGGTTCGTGCGTTCTGGAGTTATAGCGTCAGGAAGGAAACCCCGACTTATTTTTATATAGTAGAAGATATGTCATTATCTTATGTATGACGTCTGAACTAGCTAATTATAATTTTGATATATCTACGTTAGTATATATCAAATTTTAATAAAATAGGTATCGGTAGGTGAGCCGTGTTGGCCTAGTGGCTTCCGCGTGCGACTCTCATCCCTGATCAACAACGGCTGTGCACTAATGGACTTTCTTTCTACTTAGACCTAAAAACTCGACGGCGTGTCAGGTATAGGAGGTTGATCAACTACTTTATATTAGATCTACCAGCTGCCTACTGAAGTGTTTCCAAAACAATTTAGCTTAGGGCCGGCAACGCACTTGCGAGACCTCTGAAATTGAGTGTTCATGGGCGGCGGTAACACTTATCATCAGGTGAGCGTCCTGCCCGTTTGGCCCCTGTTTTATACAAAAAATTCAAACGATCATAAAACAGATACATCAGTCTGAGGCCTAGACCTAAAAAGATTGTAGAGCCTGGTGTAGGCAAGTTCTTATGTGTCTGAAACAGATGGTTTATTTTGATGGTTTATCTTGTACAATCCACCTTCACATAAAAAATACTTTTGGGTATAGATTGAACTTAGAAAAATGCTTTTGTAGACAGCCACTTTACAATCCTTAGAATAACGCTAGTAAAACTCTGGATAGTTCACCATTAAAAACAACATTGAAAAACTACTTTAGCAGCGCATTGTCAACCTATAGGATTTGTCATTTAAAAATACTCAAAGTGCATCGTCACTTCATAGAGATGCAGGTATGCCTTCGAAGATCAAAGGATATCAATAGCTTTGCTGAAGGCGACGAGTATTGCACTTAACCTATCAATATGGAAAGTAGCTCAATTTTTAAAAGATATTTCTTATTCTAAGTGAGACGTAATACATTGAACGTTTTAAACTAACACTAGCTAATATTAAATGTATCTCTCTCTTTAATCGGCAGCTAATGTCTAAGCGTTGTGGTCAGCAACGAAGCATTTGAATCAGACTATCTGTTATCAGCGGTTTCTGTCCAGCGCCTCTCTTAGTATACAGTTTAGAGGACGATGCGTCTTTCACTTGATCGGTCCATCTGGTTGGTGAACGGCCACGTGATCTTTTGCTTTTTATCAACCACGATCAGTTTCTCCAAGTTCTCATCATCATCAACTTAGTACCAAACAGTTGAAAAATACTTCATTTTTGGTATAGCTTCTTTATATATTTGATCTATATCTTAGAAAAATCGTTCTGCTAATTTTTGTAATATAATGTATGAAAAATTTAGGATTCTAAAGCAATGCTAGCTCAGGTTGGCACACGCTGGCACACGCACACTAGTATTCCTGATTGAGTTAAGCCGAAATCCAGTCATCCCACGCCGGACACATATAAGCCAATCAGAAAACGCTTATTAAAGCATAGATTTCAGTGAGCTTTCAACATCCAGTTTAGAGTTTAGATTCAGAGCCAGCCAATCGTGAAGCGGCCTACGGTAGTATAAACTTGTCAGTGGAGGCTGTGGAACTATAGCGACTTTAGTACCAGATAAGGCTATAACCGCGAATGAAGTGATAAAGCCAGGTATCCATTGTGGCCATGAACCGATCACAATCTAGTGAAGTGAAGCCTTTTTAAGGCTTCGCTTTTACGGCCATTGTGGCACATTTCCTTGATATTGTCCTCGGGACACTTCATCTGAGAGGGCTCGTGTCGAGTGCACGGGTATAGTTTGTATATCGTTGTTATTTTTAAAATGACGGTTTTAAAACAACACCGCTGTTGAAAATGTTTCCCTCGAGATTTTCTTTTTGTTAAGTACTCACAATGAGGGCTTAATGAACCATTTATTTTTATACAAAATAAAATGTCGCGAATAGAAATGGCGATCTCAGGTACGCAGTATATTATGGTATTAATAACATATTATGTATTGCTGATAGAAGTAGTTGAAAGAAATAAAAGTCATGTCCGATAGGACAGGACACATTATGTTTTGCTAAATGGCTTTGTTCCTCACATCAATTCTAAGAAAAAAATATAAGAAAAAAATCAGGTTTGTTTCGCGCAGCCCGGAGAGCGACTAATATTTAAACCTTGACTTGTTTAAGCTATCGCGGAATATGGTTAAAAGGAGGATAAGGAATGTCCATGGCGTAAAATCACCTGCATTATTAGCACACTATACATACACACCTTTACGTACTTACCCTTACTTTACACCTTCACACAACACAGCCAAATTAGATATCACTTAGTTAATGTATTGAATAGTTTTTATTGGTTTTTTCCTCTTTTGTAAATGTTTGAACCTTTTTGTAAATATATTGTATTCCATCTCTGGCTATATTTAATGTAATTTTTGTAAGTTGTAGGATTACGAAATAAATAAATGTATAGATTTAAAATCTTTATCTCTGAAAAAGTCCTCCCGATTCATTTAATTACGTAGAAATATGTTTTAAAATATGATGAACCTGTTAATTTTTTAATTTAAACATTAGAACCATTTTCATGTATCTTTTTAATTTCTGTTTGTTGTATGTTTGGAACTGCATTTATTTGAATTTGGTTAAAACAACATTTTAACAATGTAATTAAAATTTGATGAATTATACTTGCGGGTTGCATTCATGTATATTATAACTTATCTAATTAAACTAAAACGTCTAGCAATGAACAAGCAATGCTACACATTTCCATTTGTCAGACGTGAGCACTATTTATTCGTGTAATATCAAATTTAAATAAACGTGGTTTCAGAGCGTGCAGCAATGTCCTGGAGTAATAAAACTTTTGTTAATGCCACCACGATGCCGACACGTAGCGAACACGTGTGTTGTCTTTGTGATATACGTTCTAAGAACGTACTATGAAAGGGATAATAAACGTTACTATTTAAAAAAAAAGTGCATGCATACAAAGTACACATGTCATAAGTGAAACTTCTTTGTAAATTAATTATTACTAAGGTAAAAGCTCCAATAGATGATCTTGTACCCGTATATGATCACTCCATGTATTTGTATATCTATATTCACACTGTGTACACTACTGTACACACTGTATAGGTGCTAATGATGATATAAATAAATAAAAATCTGCGTTTACTGCACAAGACATTATCCGACAGAATTGCCATCTAAAGTTCTAATATGTTACTACTAAACGAGTACATCAACCAATAGCATGTATTTTTTCTCGATCTCCCTTTCTCACTCTCTCTCAATCAGTCTCAATCGCTCTCTCCCTTTTCTTAGAGTTCTCTAACTTATAGTATCACTTACCTGATTACCTTTTCATTGTTAATTTTGCAACATTAATATAACCTTTAATACATTCATAATTCGTGAAAACATGACGATAGTATGTTAATATGTTAACCAGAACAACCGCGATTCACACAGGTTATAACTATAAAAACACTCAATAAAATTTTACATTTTCCATAAGATGATGAAAATTTCATTACCCTCGTGTCGTCGGGCGATAATTTTCTATTACCCGGGTGACAGATGATATTGCAATAGATGTTGTTGGCTGTACAATTTTAAATTAAAAACCATTTATTATCGACGTGAGCGCGGTTATTGCGCAAGGACGTTCATTGTACCACGCAATGTATGCAACCACAGGTTTATAGTTTGAATTTATAATGGACATATTTTCGCTAATGGTAATTAATTATTTTATTTATAGGACAGTAGGCAAACGAGCAGGGTTACTTAAAGTTAAGTGTTTACCACCGCCCATGGGCACCCAATACCAGGGGGTTTACCAGTCCGTTACCCGCCTAGCTTAGTAGATAGTTACGCTGTTCTATTGAAGGACCTGCAGTCGTGATAAATTATAGATAGTCACGAGATATACTTAATAATAAGTTCCATATAAGAGTTTCGTATCATGTGTATGTATATAATATACTTAGTGATAGCAAACAACGAAATACGACCAAGTGTTATATATTTTTTCTCTCATAATTTAAATTGTATAAAATTTGCCCAAACATGTGCACCACAAAGTATAGAATAAGCTGGATATAACCGAATAAATGTATTTCAGACCAGAGCATGAAATTATTTTTTATGTTTGTAGTAATGCGGTCAAATTCCCCCGGTACACAAAGCCACACTGACATAATCATTAAAAAATTAAAACTGCGCCGACACATTTAAATAAATTAAGACTCCGCATTGTCTGAGCGTTTCTCATTTCAACGGGCAATGACCGAGAAGGGTAAATAGGTAATAAAAAAAGAACAATTAGGCCCTAACGACGGGGTAGCGTGCAGGATGAATCCCACGGTAAATATCAGTAGACATATTATTCTTGCATACAGGCTGTTCATTTACGAGGCTTTGTAGCTTTTGTTCTTATACATCTGTTTACGAAAATATCGTCGTTTGATTGGCACAGGATTGTGGCCTGGGTCACATTTTGAAGACACACTTCTTATGTGGAACTTGTATTCGTTTTTACAACAAACTCCCAAGGGAAATTATAGAATTATCACTAAATAAATTCAAAGCCCTTGTTAAACGTAAATTAATTAATAAAATTTTTTATAAATTTTATTTGCTCCAGTTCAAACAATTTGTATGACTCAATATTTGGCGATTAAAAAGAGTGGCGGAAAGTTTCTTGCCAGTTCTTCTTACCAGCTCTACGGCCTTGACTTACGAACTGGTAGTAAATGTAAATTTACAATTAATTTAACTTCTTTTTGACGTTCATAAGTGTACTGGTTTACTTATATGAACAAAGATATTTTGAGTTTGAAGTCTGTTTCATTAACCGTTGATATATTGATTTATAAGGATCCCCAGGATGCATTTATCACAAGCCAGAAATATTGTTTTACTTAAATCATACTTGGAAATGTGTTTCAACCACACAATACATATAGATAGACAATAATTAAACCTTGGGCGAGGGGGTGGGAAACCGGTTTGCCGTAGACCCAAAAAGTCGACGGCGTGTGTCAGTCACGTGATCATGAAACAGATACAGAAATCTGAGACCCAGACCTAAAAAGGTTGTAGCGCCACTGATTTTTATTTGAATTTGTTCCTAATAATAAAGTCAACAATTTTAATATTCAGCTCATTATTAAACTGAGTTCATATTTGTCTTTTTATCTTAATCTATGCACATGAAACGAGTCATTCAAGAAAAGAGCGTATTTTTAAAAACCCGGCGACGCAACTTCCGGAAGTGTCCATGGGCGGCGTTATCACTTAACATCAGGTAATCCTCCTGCTCGTTTGACCCACTATAAAACAAAACAAACGCAAAATAATCATGAATTGTGTATAAACCGCCTGTATATGGGATAGCGCGGAGTTTTTCCACTTTTCTATATTCTGTGTTAGCTAAGGCGCACTAGTTTTGAATGAAACAGGTTTAATAGGTTTCTATAGTGGCTTTTAAATGAATTGTTTTTTACCTTTTGTACTTATATCACCGAGTGAGGAGAAAGGAAACTTTACCTTCAAGTGGTTTTTGCATCCTTGGTTTAGTTCCAAGTTCTTTAATAAATGCGAGAACATACTAATTTCCTCGTAAACTAGGATAATTTTTGCCAAACTCCCTTCAAAGTTACATATTAAATGACGATATCTGTTCGAAAAACATAATTTTAGTTTTATAAATTTTGATTTTAATCTAAAATATTTTAACTCGGCCGATCGTCTCATTTTTTGTCTCATTTTTTGTCGAAAGCTTAATAACGATTTGGTCACACTGACGCAAATAAAAAAGTGGCAACTTAAAAAATATTGAATTTTCCTAATTGAATTATTTAATACTAATTTTAATTATTGAAGTGATAACTTCTTTATCGGCGTTGTACACTTTTTTGGAATGGGTAAAAAATTTTAAACTCGCATCAGGATACGTGACCTGATCGAACATTCGTAAGACGGATGGAGAGTAGACAGCTGGCGCGGCGTATTTAATGTAATATAAATTGTTATGTTTGTGTACGATAGCGCAATAAATAAATATTGTATTTTACCACATAAATGATAGTACTTTTATACTGATAATTAAAGCAATTCGTGCAAAATTATTTCCTAACCATTCCAAAATATCAATAATGCACAACGTTAATATTCAAGTTTTCACTTCTGCCGCCACAACCAGAGTGCAACCCGTAGTTTTTTTTTAAATTAGAGGCTTATTGTAAGGCGTTCAACTAACTAGTGTAAATCGTCATAGTCTTGTAGTTGTATTATAAAAACCTATTTACTAATAAGCTATGATTTGATTTTTTCACTGTTCGCAAAATTTATTGGCTAGTCGACTAAACATAATATTTATTCTAATACACATGCAAAAATATCGTTCATACTTGTTCGTTTTGCTCCCGTTTTTGTTTTTCAAGTGCCTTGATCTAGAAATAATGTTGGTTAGGTGCAGTGAGTTTATCGTGGGTAGTGACTTATGCGGTCAACTGTAAGCACTCGACAGCTTTGTAAGGGGACTATATTCAACCAAAGCTATTATTAACTATGACCAATAACTTCTACATATTTTTCTAGGTTATTTACTTAGGTTTTCTTTAATGTAATATTTATATTATTATTTTAGACACAACATATACACGGTTTTTGTTGTACAAGTGGTTCTTTTAAAAACAAGTTCACTTTAACAAAACAATATTCACGCACAAAAAGATAGAAACAAATAGATTAACCTTAAAAAATTTTGAATGATCTGTTGTGCCATTACTTTTTATATATCAACACATTGCTTTCAAGAATTAGCGAAATATTTTTCTTATATAGCAATGTAATTCTAGTAATTTGGTAAGTATTCTAAGTACCTTAACCCGAGTCCTTCAAACCGCGGCCGCACACCAATACACGTTTCTACGTTATAATTAACACCTGCTGCTATAAGGAAAACATCGTAAAAAATCGGGCCTATTACACCTAAAAATCGACCACATTTGTTAGGGGCAAAGGTTAGTCACCTACTTTGAGCTATGGCGCTGGTTTCAGTTGCTATTGTCATTATAATTGTATAACATCAAAGTAAAATTAGTCAAAATCGTTAATACTAGTGGTTTATTTGATTTGTCAATTAGCAACATTCAACGTTTATAAATTAACGATTATTCAATGGTCGATAAGACGTAGATAAGGCATGCAAAAAGGCTTACAGAAACTTGGGGTTCATATTAAGAATACCTTGTGGCTTCACAAATATCAGTGCAATTAAAATTTAATACAATGCGTCAGTTAGAAGTCACTTGGAGTGCAATGCCATGGTGTGGGCCCCATATGAGGCTAAATATAGTCTCATGTTAGAGCGAGTACAAAATAAATTCACCCGTTACCTCTACAAGAGACTGTATGGAGTGTATCCCTTGTATCCGCTTATGTACCCGACCCTGTTTGTTCTGGGTATAGTGGGTTGTGACCAGCTACGCCTCAGCAGAGAGCTAGCTTTGTCAGTGTATTTATTTAAGATACTTACGGGTCGGGTTCATAATCTGGATATAATGGAGAGACCGGGTCTACGGGTACCAAGTAAAAACCTGAGGCGGAAGTCTCAACTTTTGGATGTACCGTACCGCGGCACATGCCAACTTGGTTAGCGGAGCGCCACTCACGCGAGCAATAATTATAATAAATAGGATTTCTGTTGAGGTAGACCTGTTTGTTTGTATACTGGCTGAGTTCACAAGAGTTGCTTCCTATATTATTAGTTATAAGATTTAGGTATATGAATATATATATTTTTTAATGTTTTTTATCTAGGTTAATCGGTGTGGGTATAATTATTGTGTCGTTCTATCGAATTTGTAATAACTGTAAAGATAGAATAATGATGTGGAATAAATAAATAAATGAACTTTAAACCTTATAAAATTAAAATCAATAAATATTATTGTAATCATTTGACATTCGTTTCTACGATTGCTGTTTGACCCTGTGATCGATTCGGTTTCGGTTTGTAATTTTCGTAACGTATAACGGAGTAAGTAACAAGTACATCATGGACGTAACGTTCACTTTGATCCTTATTCATATTCTATATTTAAATAGTAATCTGCTTTAAGTTCTTGTATATAACGAATAGCTGTTTAATAAAAGTGAGATGACATTTATTCTTCAAGTTATAAAACTATGAAAAGATGTTTCTATTCAACAAGCCCTGTCTATCACGAGGTCTAATTCACATTTAGTAGTGGACGCCCTACTTCACTTTAATACAACTTAAGGTACAACCGTTTTATTTATTGTACTCTGAATTATTTCTTTGAAACTGCCGGAGTCTTGTGAAAAGATTTCAATTCGTATTGATGTATGCTGGATTTGTACAATTGCAGTCGTATTGTTAGCGAATCAGATTGCAATCTTGTGGCCGGCATTGTGTCTTCGAGAATATCCTACGGATATTTGTGAATTGTAAATTTTCTATTTTAGAAGACTTACAGTCATACTGAGTTGTCCATTAGATTATATTTTTTTATGTAATAGGAAGGAAACGGACGGGAGGTTCATCTGTTGTTAAGTGCTACTGCCGCCCATGGACACTCACGTTGCCAGAAGAATTGGTACGCTCTTTTATTGAAGGATCCTAAGTCGAATTGGTTCGGAAATATTTAGTGCTTTTAAAAACGCTCAGTTATGAAACGACGGATGTCGAGGTGATACGGATGGTATTTTGTATTCTGCCTTGACGTAATGATTATAATTGTTTATCTAAAGAACAGTACAACTCTGGTTATTACTATTCTATATTGGTAATTTACTATATTTTAATAACTTCTTTATTTAATATTATTTGTGAGAATTTGTACTTGATACTTTACTTAATGGCGCGTAGCAAGTTAAATTTTTCCTATATATTTCCTTATCTCCTAAAATATTGAGTTATCCTCATGAGAATGTCCTATTTACTATAATACTAAAAGCTATCGCTATAGCTATCTTAGATTTCTGTCTCATATCATGTCAATCTAATAGGCAAGTAAGTCATCAGCTTCCTGTCCCTGGCACACGCCATCGATTTTTTGGGTCTAAGGCAAGCCGGTAACTTCACTATGTATTCCTTCACCGTTCCAGCGAATGTTCATTTCGAACATACAAAGAAAATTCATTGGTGTACAGCTGGGCATCGAACCTACGACCTGAGGTCGTGCGTGAGGATGAGAGTCGCCCGCTGAAGCCACTAGGCCAACACTGCTGACATTTTATATTAGTGACTATATTACAGCGTGTTAAGAATTACAGAGACTTAAATTTTTAATGCAGTGTGGGCTTAGTGGCTTCAGCGTGCGACTCTCATCCCTGAGGTCGTAAGTTCGATCCCCTGCTGTGCACCAATGGACTTTCTTTCTATGTGCTCATTTAACAATCGCTCGAACGCTGAAGGAAAACATCGTGAGGAAACCGGCATGTCTTAGATCCAAAAAGTCAACGGCGTGTGTCAGACAAAGGAGGCTGTTCACCTACTTGCCTATTCGGTTGAAAAATGATCAAGAAACAGAATCAGAAATCTGAGGCCCGGACCTAAGAATCGACATCATTTCTGTACATTACAGAAACTGATATCAGGTCTCTGTTTTTCAACTCTAAACAATAAGTAAATTATAAAAAATATATAAAGTAACATGTTATACTCGTAAATTGTTTTAGATTAAATTGGTTTTTTACATTGTCGCGTAGGTACTTGATCATTGAATATTATTATTCTAACTTATAACTTTAATGAAAAATATTTTATTCATAGGGGTCTGTAACACAATGTAATAACTTTATCTACTATTATTTATAATTATTTAAGTGGAGCAAAAATAAATTTAATAATATCGACAACACAAAAAAACGTATCTAGTTGATAATGTACATAGTATCTAGAAAAATAGCCAAATGCTTCGTAAGTAAAGCACAACATGTATGTATGTGATTTACGCCGGGGCCAGGTGTCCGGTCCAAAGTTCGATTTCCGCCGGCGACCCCTCCAACTGTCCGACATTTATGTATTCAGCGCCGCGAGCGAAGTTTTGATTTTAATTCTATTGAACTGAAATTTAAATTGAATCCTCTGGGAATACGATGTCGTATTTCTTGTGGTCTGAAGATTTGAATTCTTTAAACCATAACGTTTTATCAATATTTGTATGAGGTATGAGGATTCTTTGAATATATTTTTACCTTCACTTGTCAATTGATGTGTTCAATCATAACTTAGTATCTTTCAATAAAAATGTTTTGATAGCGAAAACTACAGTTTCATAATATTTTGATTCATTATTTGTATTAAGACAAGCTATACTATTTAAATATAAAATTTAATACGACATAATGTTTATATTTTTAACAAACATTGTTCGGATTTGTCAAGACAAATGATTAAAATATTTAATTAAGATCGTAATTTTATAATTTAACTGTACTAACTGAAGCGAGATAAAAAGGCAAATCAGCATAGCTAAATTACCATGACATGTTTATGCAACATCTGGAAGAAAGATATTTTCCACCTCACCAAAGAACATGTGAGAAAATATTTGAAGGGGCGGGAAGACTCGAATTTTGTTTAGGTTGTATTTGGTATTATTTATTTGTTGTTTTAAATATTAAATTTCAGTTTTCTGTATATATTTTTGTCAATTGATGCGCTTATTTGTTTCATTTTTCTTATATAATATTGTTTATCTATGTAATCTGTTTTGGCTTTTTGTACTGTATAAGTGTTTGTTTTGTAATATTATGTATGTTAGCTGTAAGATTACTTATAATTAAATAAATAAATAAATAAATAAAAGAGGAATTGGCATTAAAACCAAAATAAGACTGATACAGGCTCTAGTTCCCTATCTTCCCGTATGTAGTAGAAAAGTGGATTATCTCAAAATACCGTGCACTGCGAAGAGCACCAATACTTCGATCCTGTCTACCATACGCCTATAGCGAATTGTATCTTGTTTCGGCAATGCAATGCGCAGAGGCGATGAGAACTTGGAGAAACTGATCGAAATAACACAGAAGGCAGGGGCCTCATAGCCTAGCGGTCTTATTAAGTAGCAGCTAGGTGAGGGGTACCGGGTTCGATTCCCGGTTCGAGGGCAAGTTTTAATTTAATTTAAATTTGTTCTCGGCCTTTGGGAGGATTGTGCGGTACCGGGCGAGTGCCTAAACCGTACATGGAGGATATGATCGAATTTCTAAGGAAAAAAGAACGATTGATAAAAATCTCATACTTGACGCTGGCTAATGCACAAACCGTGCCAGAGCCATTAAAAAAAAAAAAACACAGAAGGCAAAAGATCACGCGGCCTTTCACCAATCAGATGGACCCATCAAGTGAAACACTCATCGTCTTCAACACTGCTCACTAAGAGAGACGCTGGACAGAAATTGATGGAAATAGATAATCCGCTTCAGATGCTTCCTTGCAGACGACGCTCAGATACGAGCTGCCGATTAAAGAGAGAGAGAAAGAACTGAATCGAATGTAATGAATAATCTATCTTCCAATAATAAAAGAAACGTAACCAGAAACTAATTATAAAATGAAATAGGATTGTTCGTTATTTTCCCTTGCAATTTTCCTTTAAAGCTGTAACAATTGGTTGGCATATTAAATGAGCATCCTTGCACTTATTCCTGGAAGAACATTTTTCAAAAGAAATTATCGATTTTGTATTTCATTGAAATCGCACGAAGGAAAGCTTATTATAATTTCCTATTATATAGAAATGTATTGAAACTATTAAAGTAATCTAGGGACAAGAGACAGCGATAGTCAGCGTCGAGTTTTCTTAAGATGTAATGTGGAATATGGTGTAATGGTTGCAGCTCCCTACAAACATTCACAAAAACTTGGCGATTAAAAAGAGTGGCGAAGAGTTTATTGCTAGTTCTTCTCTTCCATTCTATGCCCTTGATTTGAGAACGGGCAGTAAATGTAAAATTAGAAGCATTTAATATGTATTTATTTTTTGACGTTCATAAGTGTACATTGTGTTACCTATATGAATAAATGATTTTGATTTGAGTCAGCTTGTGCGTTTGGTTATGCAACAATATATTTACCTACCTAGTACGCAGCTAATAATCGTACAGTGATGAAAATATATTGCCACGCATAGTACTTGCGCACTTGTTGATAATCAAAAAAGAATAAGAACACCGGCATCTGATCCCAGCAAAGATTGAGTGCTGCGAAAGCTTTTATTGTGAAAAATATAGGAGAGTCAAACAATATTGAATTTATTCACGTGTCGTGTATCAGACTTGAACTTTAACACAAAACTGACTTCAATTTTTTCTTACATAAAAAATAAGTTTGCGAGTTACCCCTCGTATCCCGGGTCACGTCCTGTCGTCAATACATAACTGATTGACTGATAACGTGTTCCGCATCTGTCGCCAGCAGCTAAGGGAACGTACGGCGTTTTATTCTACTGTCAGTGCGGAACTGTTTATATAAAAATCAATTGGCATGTAAAGAGGAGCAAAATTCGGAAAACGCTCATCTTTCTAATTTGTTAAATAAATAATAGTCAAGGCGAATTTTGTTGAATTGTTATACGATGAAGATTTACATTGTATATTTAATTTGTCTCAGGTATAAATCGATGATATTTACATTATTGAACTTGCTAATTTCTACTTGCGTGGAAATGTGATGTTCGTGCTTTATTTTGTCAAATTGAAAGTGAATAGAGCGTGTAAAAAGCTAAAATGATAAAATCTGAAATTAAAAATGCATGGTAACCATAACGAACTACATTATTATCAATTAGTAAATTTTACATTTATATAGACAACTAGATACCTCGCGACGCTTCGCAGTGGCACATTGTAATTTAATAGTTGAGAAATGAGAAACAAAACAAAGAATCATATAAATTTAATTTTGCAATACTTGTGGAAAAAAATTAAAAAAAAAAGAAGCTAAAATTTCAGCTCGATCGGTGCAGAACTTTCTGAGTTTTTGAAGTGTACACAAACCAACATAACATTTTTATATATATATTTACTCATTTCTCTCAGTTACATGAAACTATCTTAAATCAAATTCTTTAATCTCGTTTATTATTTTTGGAGATTAACTCGTCAATAAAAATTTCTTAGAATTATATATTTTGGTTACTTAAATTGTGTTTGGTAGCACAAAACTAATGTCTAGTAAGGCACGTTAAATTTTGTAAGGACCATTAGTACCCATTAAAATATTAAGTGAACTCAAACCTATCGTATCACAATTATCGTTTGCAAGTTTAAAAATGTCAAATGGTTAGACCTGGGAAGGGCGGGGCTCAATCACGCATGCGTCGAAACGTCCACGAAGTCCCTGAAATAATCGCAGAGTATCTATTTATAGCTAAGAGAAATTTAATTTTTTACGCATATATTCAGGTAAGTTTCAGCGTCCCAGATAGGTCTGTAACGGAAAACTACGATTTCAGTTACGTAATAGCTGAAATGGGGTAGCGGGCGAGGGGGTCGGGGTGTTCACGGAAAAGCTCAGTTGGCGCCTGGCCCTGACACGCGAAGAACGTGTGATGCGTTGCCGGTGACACGCGAAATGACCAGCAGCAACTTTACAGTACAGTGCGAAGTATGAATGCCTTGTGAATTACTTGGATTTGGATCTATTATTACGATTGGTGTTCAAAACAGTGACTATGTTATATAATGTTTTTTGTATTTTATAGTGATCTTCGGTGAGTAATATTTGTTTGTATTAGTTAAATTTATAAAACCGCAAGTGTTTGTGTCTTTTTTCTATTATGGCATGGTCATCGTTTTATTTCACTTTTCTTGTTAAAAATATGTTCTTAATTTGTTTCCCTTACATCTTTATTTAATAAGAATTTATATTTTAGAATATTTTATTATTTATTCATTGTTTATGTATAAATAAGCTCCAGAGTTGTGTTTTATTGAAAAAATAATTTTTAATATAAATATATAGTAATAAATTCTACCATAAATCTTACTTTAACACTCTTGTTATTGTTATCAAATGTTACCGTAAAGTGCTATCATTCGAATACATGAAAATGTTGATTTTCCAAGATGTTCAACATACTTTTATCAAAAAAATTTAGCTTATGTTTAAAATAACATATTTAGCTAGCAATTAACCTAAAGCCTTATGTAGCTCGCTACGACCTGCGTAGCAATTAGCGCTACGTCGTAGCAGAATGTTACATAATTATAAAGCGCTTAGAAATTTAAACGTTATATTATTATATTTAAATGAACGCTTAAAATAATGTCTTCTTAGGCAAATAGTAATTTTAATAAAACAATTGGGAATTGGAATACGTCTGTTTTAAAAATTATTGTTGGGAAATTTGTTTAAAAATGCAAATTAAAGCCATGATTGTGCTGATTATCTATTAAATTCCCAAAGTTTCCGTTGCATTTATATTACGCTAGTTCAAAACTGTGTAATTATTCATTACGTTATCTCGTTGCGCTCGTAGCACGCTACGCCGTAGCATAGTCCACCATACACCCTTATTAAACAAGATTGATAAAAGCCTTCAAAGCTACATCCTAATAATCTTGATGTACATTAAAGATTTAAATAGAGCTTGAAAGAGCGACGAAGATAATCCAGCTTTAACTTTTAAGCTAAATATATGAGGTTTCTTTTATTAATAGAAGTCTGGATTTAACGCTCTGAATACATAAATAAACAGATCGAGGAATGTTTTTTGTATCTTGACTATTCAATATAATTATTATTAAATTTATTAATGAACTGTTTATAAATGTTCATTAAACATTACTACTAAGAAAACTATTAATACCTATTTATTAAGTTAAGAGAAGTGGATATAGTGTGTACATTTTGACCTAAATAAAATTTATTGTATCAGAGATACGACCTCCAAATGTTTAAAAATCACCACTAAAATGGCTGGGTATGGGCTGCGATGATGATGCCTTTACGTCCCGCATACTCGTTTGCCCTCCTATTATATTGAAAAAAAAATGCTTCAAAACCATTTTTATAGTATTGGATTGTGAAAGTATATATATATATATATTAAAATCAAAATGCATTTCATGTGTTTTTTTTATGTGGCCTTGTAAAACTTATACATAATCAAACGAAATATGTTTATATTAATTAGAAATTTTACTTGCGCAGATGAATCATTTGAAATAATATAACGATAGATACACAAGTGTACATTTTAATTCACAATAATAAGGTATCACTTTCAAGAATTACTTATTATTCAAATACATATATATTATATCAATACTAAATTTATGAAAAAAATGTTAAAATTATTTGGGCGACAAATCATAAAGATACTTAAATTTTATTTTTGCCGGTACAGCTTCAGGGACCAATAAACAAACTCATAAATTTAACTCAGTGTACAGCTCACTAAAAGTTATTTGTTATCTTCGATTTTGGTATATAAATTGTGAGTTCACTCTCGTAAATTAATATTAGCCATATGAACATTACTACAATTATTCTAATTTATATTGACCAAGAGAAATCACGCGTTTAATAACTTGCATATAATATAGAAAACTGATGTAACAAAAGTCGGTATTACATGAGTAAATTTCTTACATTTTTTAACTATTCTTAATTTAAAACATGAATTTTCCTTTAGAATTCTTCATATTCTACATACAAATAGCAAAAATCTACTAACATTCCCATTGAACTAGTATCGTTAGGATATATTTTATTGAGGTGTAAACTTGAGCAGACCAATAAAGTCATTATTCTGGTCGTAAAGCCTCCATCGATCCGCTCAACAGGTCGGATCGCGTGCAATGTTTATGGGCGCTATGCATAATGCATCCTCCGACTTGTAACACCTGTCAAAGCAACTTCATTACTCTGGCCTGACTATATTGTGTTGTTGGCTTATTTTTATTAATTTAAAAACAATGTTAGTAGTTGTATATCTTTATAATAAATTAATTATTTGATTTATTATTACAAATCAAATGTGTGTTCTAAATTAGAAAAATAATAGTTCAACGAGTTAAATAAAACTTTATGTACCTGTAATATTATTCCCATATCAAATCACATGTATACACAGAAGTATGAGTATAGTATAGTATGAGTTTGTTTGTTAATAGTTTTTATTTTAAGCTCGTCATCAGATTACCGAGCCTTCCCAAATAGTTGTAACCCCGAATCGTAGCCAAGATTTTGCTAAGCGGTATAAATGTCACTATGAGTGTTATTTTTTTCTATTTAATCTAAAATTACGTTTGAAGGTGTTCAAAACAAATAAACCTTAAGCCCCTTCTGAAAGCTCACGATCCATCAATCAACTCCGGAACAGACATGTTCAAAAGAAAACCACTCCACATCGTGAGTCCTGGGAATACGTCACTCTTAAAAGATTTTATGCAGCTTTGACAAGAACACATTATATAAAGTATTAGGATATAAAAGCTTTAAAAAATGTTGTAATCCTTAAGATTAAAACGATTTAATAGTTATAAACATATACGATTAAAATGTGTTAACACTTACATACATGGATTCCTAAAAAAATATTTCAAAATTAATTAAAATATTAAATACAAAATTATGGAGACAAAAACGCCAATTTTGGCAGTTTGTATAAAAAATTTCTAATCACCGCTGTTATACATTAAGCATATATAGCAAAATTTGATGATTAGAATAACTTAATTTTATGCTAGGCATAGTCAGCATCAGATTATACGATAGGGAATCAAAATAGCACAATATGCAGTTCCATAAAACAATATTGAGAACGGTAACGCGAAGGTAAAATGGGCGCAGGTCGGAAAATGACGTCATTTGTATAATATCCTCACAATAAGCGAGCATCGGGCACGCTCTATTGAATATTTAGATACTTTTGCATCGCTACTTGCATCTATTACCGATAACTGTTCAGTGGAAAATTAAACTCTATTGATGTGTTAGAAAAATAATATCTTTCCAACTATGGGATTGTTTTGTTTTATAGCACATTTTCTATTCGAAACGATATATGTTGGTCATTGACAGTACCTTGGCGGGATACTAGGAATAAAAATCTCCTTGAAAGTCAAGCATCACACACAATCACATTCTTCTTCGTGCCATCCTTGCGAAGGTTGGCGATCACCATGGCTAGTAATTTTGGATGCCGCGCTTCTAAACAATGACTTGGTGCTTTGACTAAACCATTGTCTTTGGTTTTTCAACCAAATGGTGCTTCTGCGGCCAGGTCTCCTTCTACCTGCCACTTTGCCATGTATGATTAGTTGAAGGAGCTCGTATTTTTTGGTGTGACGTAAAACGTAATACTCAAGTTTCCTTTTTTTAACCGTCATAAGCACTTCTTTGTTCTCTGTCCAGCACGGTTTTATCGTATGCGGTCTGTCGCATTAATAAGTGTAATTAATTTTGTCATAGGCCTCTTATATTATTTGTTATAATCAGAAAGTTACTGAATGAGTCAAGTAATTGAAAATGTTTTCCGTACGAGTTAGCATCAAGGTTAGTTTTATGTGCTTTCTGATAAAATGAACACAATGTACAATGCTTCTATAAAAATAAGCAAGTTTTGAGGGGAAGTTCTGAGTTCAAACCCTTCATAAATTGTGTTGTTTTCTGCTTACTAGTGAAATACTTCCCCTAAAATTGAAAAAGTCTTGATAAGTAGGTCAATACAAAAAGTACATAAACGAACTTTGCTCCATGCAATTATAGCAATTGTAAATGTTAAGTAAAACGCGAATAGGCCTATAAGTTTAGATACATCATTGAGATGTCTTACGCTCTTTCAAAATTGTATTATAATTGTAACCGTGTTGATGAACTTCCTGCCGGTACATAAATTTATTCTGCGTAAAAAACCGGAATAAATTTAATGACACACGTTTTTTGGGTAAAGCGATGAAAACTACCACGGCTACTCTTAATTTCAATTTGTCAAAGAGTAATTTCCTTTGAAAGAGCTTTTTGTTAAAGGTGACTTTTTAATAACATTTTTTGAATATGGCCGTTACATTATTCATTATATAAAGGTATATTATAAAGTCTTGAATGTGTTTGTCAGGTAGAAATATATTTTCTTTATTAGAATTTAATATTGTATAAGTGTTTTACAAAATACAGCAGCAAATACATATAATTTAGAAATATTCTAGATTAGGTAAACATTTTTTTTAATCCGGTTTCTTTTAAATTTGTAATATTTAATAAATTTAAAATTGAGCAACTTAGTCGTAATAACCAGTAACAACTGCCCAATTGCTACGAGTATAATATACATTATACTATATAATTTATTAACTAAAATACAAACGACTTCTCTTTATAATATATGCAGTATAGAATAGACTTTGACAATATATATACAGAGTAGAATAGACTTTGAAGTCTATTCTACTCGTTCGGGTAATCAAATACTAGAATTTTTTGTCAATACTTGTGCCCACACAGCGTTTTTTTCTTTATTTTTAACACTCCCGCATATGTTTTAATATTGGCAAAACCGCAAACATTTTTTTGACGTCTGGATATTTTTTAACCACAACAGCATCGAGCTTTTTGTTGTATTTTCGTTAAAACTCGCAGTGAAGGGGTGTTTCGAAATATTATTAGTTCATTTTAAAACATATCAATATAATCTTAAGTTTAATTTAATCCCATCCTCTTCGATGTTATAATGTGTTTTTAAACGTATTTGTAACTAGGTTTAAGATTTTTAATATTTGTTTTGTGGTCGCTTAATGATTATAAATAATTTTGTATTATGAATAACTGTTTGAGAAAGTCTCTCTCCTCTTAGAACATAACATAGTACTTATAATATGTAATATATTTATACCCACTTCAGCCTTCCCATATTTAACAATGTTCCTTAATAGTTCATTATTCATAACAATCATTCATATTCTAAACATTTTGTTCTTGTTATGTATAAGTATTGACTTATATAAGGTTATTGGTATAATATCAAAAGTGCATTTTCCAAAACCACAAACTCAGCAATTGAAAAGATCAAAGTTGGAAAAGAAATTTAAAGATTCACATGTTTACCGACAATATTTCTGTTGAGTCTCCGATATAGGGCAAAGAGTAGCTTGGAGCTGATCCAAGACCTGCGATCATAATGATTTATTTATTTTCCCAAATGCAATATTTTATGGTAACTGATAGCCCAGTTCCGATAGCATTCACAATTTTAATATTCAAATGCATTTGCGAAGGTTATTTCGTTTGAAATGACGCTTTTTGGAAGTTAGTGGGTTGGAAATATGAATTGTATGCTATAAGTGTCGTTTTATTTTCTTACGTAGTTGAAATATCGAGTACTATACCTATATAATGTATAGTAGATAGACATGGGGAAATTGAAATATTATAATCTGACTAAGATAATATAATAATTTCTGAAACCTTTATCGAATTATAGGCTTGAGAGTGCACTTGAAAATAATTTCGATGTCGGAGTGCGGTTCCAAGGACCAAAAATATTGATAGCAATAATCAATCAAAGGGATTACAATTAAATCAACAAGGCGTCCTTTACCTAACCTGACCTCGCTCTGACAAGGGTCGCTAGATGGAGCTCTCAAATTGAACAATTCTCCATGGATCACAATAATATCGTTATTCGGGATAGAATATATAACAATCAATGAATATTGACCATATTTACTTCCGTCTCCAAGTTTCAGTTATTGCGTAGTAATATATTATCATAATTATTAAAGCTTTATCAACTAAACCCTACAATAATTCGTTTGTTTCATTCATTCATTCATTCATTCATTCATTAGCCTTTATTGCTGACACCCATTACAATGTTATAACAATTATTAAGTTACATAAAAAAACACTTAATTTTAATACATAAATAAAACTTAATCTGATACGTCACTTGACCCGCTTTAGGTAGTCAGCGTGTCCTGTGACACGTAGGCCTCTTCCAGCTGTTTCCATTCTTTTTTGATATTAGCTCTTCTTGTCCAAGTTGTGCCTCCTATTATCTTTATATCGTCTGCCCATCTCTTTTCCTTTTTCCATCAGGTGGTTGCCATTCTGTAATTATTTTTGTCCATTTCAACCTGCTATCTCTCGTCCCAGTCCAGCGCCATTTCAACTGCCTTATTTCCTTTATAATGTCTTCTACTTTGGTCGTTGAGCTGATCTCTTCTGCTCTTTTTCGATGTCTCATTCGTTTGTTTACATTCCTTAAAATTAGTATTAAGTATAGTATAAGTAATTTAAAGATCACTTTTTTCTTTTTTAGTGGTCTAGTTTTTCTATAGCTCCTTTTAGGGTAAAGACTCTTCCATATTTTTCCATTTTTACTTATCTTGAGCAACGTTCATCCAGTTTTCCTCCGCTAGAGCTAGCTAATGTCATCTGTCCATCTATTATTTTGTTGTCCTATACACTTCTGATAATTGTGTATGATATTATGTTTATTATTAAAAAAAAAACAGAATACTATTATCTAACATTTATACATGTATTAGTTTTTATTCGCTCTTTTGTTTTTAAATTAACAAATTCAATCAGACTTTCAAAACAATAAATTCAGCAAAATTAATAGAATAGAGCGTATAAAGCTAGATTGAAATTAAAGTGCTATTGTGTAACAAATTGAAGGTTTTGATAGAATTTGATTCATTGACGAATTTCCACTATACATTATTGATATCTATGTGATTTGCGGTTTGATTAATGGTCATTGTTTACTTTACATAGTACATACAAGTCATAATATTTATGTGTAATGAAATATAGTAACCGAAGGTGGGTGGTAGAAGCAGGCTGGTGAACCTGTTCCTGGACAAGATGTTATAGAATCTTTATTTCTGCTTCAAACATTTTACATCATTGATTCGCACCTACTATATACAGTTAAACAACATAAATATATTTAATATACGTTTTAGATAATGTTTTAGGCCTTTGCTCATTTGAACGTAAAGAAAAAGTGTTCCCCCGTTTTACAATGGAGCGTTTCGGTGTCTAATAAAGATTATCTATGTCACGTAAGACTAGCCAGTTGTCATTCTTGTAATTTAATTGTCAATTGTATTTTTTTTTTCTGCAACAAAGTGATGCTAAATAAATAAATAATTTTAAACACATAACGCATACACACAACTTTGTGTAAGTTGCACACCCCACACATTGCACAATCCTACACATATACATCAATAAATAAGTAATTAGTACATTGTCATTGTTAGTACATAATGTACTTTATGTAATTTTGAGTATAAAAATAAAATAAATCAGTGGCGCTACAACCTCTTTAGGTCTTGGCCTCACATTTCTGAATCTGTTTCATGATCATTTTTAAATCTAATAGGCAAGTGGGAGATCAGTTTCCAGTGCCTGACACATTTAAAATTTTGATTATATTGTTAATTTTAAATAGTAAATACTATTTTTAAAAAATTACAAAAGCTATGGATCAAAAAACCCTTAAATCGAGAGCCGTATCTTCAAAATAATGTAGATATTATCTGTTCATAATGTTATCTGTTACACGAAATTTTGTGAATAGATAAAAAATATTCCACTGTTTACGCAATACCAATTCTTAAGTTAAATTAAGCAAAATATATTAAGCGCGACATCAAAGCCCGGAGCCCTAATAAGATGCCTTCTTGATTACACCACGCAGGAATTTGTTCACAATATTGACGGTGTCGAGTAATTGGAATTTACTGTGTAATAATTAATATCGATTTCTGTTGTTCATATGTCTAGGATTATTGAAATTAATTTGAGGATTTGTATTAATGTAGCATGTGTCTCACTAAGGAATGCTTTAGTGAGATTGGCGTGTTGGAAATAAGTTATATCCTTTTAAGGGATGTACGGTTAAGAGACCAATGCCCGACCAGTGATAAATATATTAGTATTACTACATTAGTTCCAAATTAAAAATTTCCGTCCGTCTTTCCACAACTGAGCGTTTCTTAAGGCATTTTCTGCGCACCACCACTATGTGTAACCAGCTGCCCATTGAAGTATTTCCGAACCTATTCGACTTAGGGTCCTTCAAGAAAAGAGCGTACCGATTATTAAGAGGCCGGCAGCGCACTTGCGAGAGTTCTAGCAGTGCGAGTGTTCATGGGCGGCGGTATCACTTAACATCAGGTGAGCCTCCTGCCCGTTTGCCTCCTGTAACATAAAAAAAACATTTTAATGTTTTAGCATTTTTTTTATTAATTTGAACTTCATTAGGTACCTAAAAAGAAAAACAAATAAATTTAAAGGGATGCAACGGACGGCCTTATCGCTAACAAGCAAGCTCTTATAGGCAACTCAAGTAAGGAAAAAACTCAAAAAGAAATATTAAGGATAAAGTGTAAGAAGTGCATAACCAAATTAACAAAAATAAAATTACAAGTAACACTGAAAAATTCTAAAATTACAAAACTTTATCTAAAATAATAAGAAAATAAATAAAAAGCTAATCTCACACTTCATGAATTAAAATGAAATTATTTTATTTCGATACTTTTATTTATTCAACAATTTAAAGAATGCAATAAGAATATTTCCGTTCTTGAACGAGCCATTGACAATGATTGTTTATTGATCAGGTATATTTTTGAATAGTATCCAATAGGCTTTGCCTATCTAAAAAATTGATGTTTTGAATAAAATAATATTTAATCCACGTTTATAACTACAGTCAGGGTTTCCCAGTCACTCTTTTCAGTAATTCCCAAGCTCCTCGGCCCCCACACCGCTAGCTCGCGGGCGAACCCTGCGTACCCACAACTTCTAGTCTATACAAAATGTTACGAACGTAGGAAAAGAGAGAAACCACAAACATACAAGTTAAAGAACCGACCGTGCAGATTGATAGCCCTCTTATTTGTTTGAACGCCTCGTTTGAACACCTGGGCCCGTAATTAATGCGTTGGAGACGTTTATTGATAGCTCGAATAAGGGCAGTAACATACGTGGTTGTAATTAAACCTTAATTTAATGATTAAATTTAGGTCTGTTTGGTTTAATCTAATGTGTAATTTCGGCTCGAGGTTCTGGAGATTGGAGGCGATAGTTTCAATAATGACTATTGAGATGTTAGTGCCATAATACATTTAAAGTAACACTTTCGCAGGGTTAAAATTACTTTTGGTTAACATACAATTACCGTACAAACCGGTCTGTATAAATATGAGGCAATACTTAAGATATGAATAATGTTGAAGTGTTCTTAATAATTTCATAAAGATAATAATGAAAGTTAGACCTGCTATCTTTCAGATAGATTACAAAAAAGATTAATGTGGCATTTAAAAAAAAGAGTTTCTAAGATACAAAACTAGGTTAGAGCACTTAAAGATGTCATTTGAGAATCGAATTATAATCAAAAACTTATTGATATATCGTTTGCGTTTAAGATATTTGAGAATTTTTTAACTAAATTTAAGTTTCGTGTACCCTCTAGATACCCCAGGCACCCCATCATCCCATTTTTCCAGATTGAGCCTTCTGATAAACGAGCTAGGTCTGGATATCCATAGTTGCTCCCCTCACACTTAGATATCAATTTTCCTTTTATAGTTTATCAATATATGTATTATTTTTCTTCGTGTTTGTTTGCCTATAAGTGCTTGTCACATTAAACCTTGTATTTCATTTTTCTTATGTATCAACGTATGAGTGTGCTGAGCGTTGATATGCTTTTTTAAATAAATATCGTCGTAGTTATATTTATTCACTAAAGTCAAACGTTACACGTAACAACTCAGTGGTAATTGAAATACTATGCTTAGTGAATAATAATTTAACGCGAATAACTTTGACACCACGATAAATACGTATACATTAAATAGAATCGCAATGCGTGGTATCTCGTTCCCAGAATTACATGTAAGATCTCTGTTTAAACGTATTTCTATTACGTATGGGCTTCGTGCATAATTTTAACGTAATATATGCAAGTCCCCAGCTTCACACAGTATAACTGTCGGCACGTCCCACTATCTCGTTACGTTTATATACGTTTAAAGTTATTAATTGTTCAACTATGTAGTGTTGCAATAGATTTTACTGTTACTGTCTTAATTCATAGTTGCAGAATGGTATCAAAATATTTCTGCATATGTTCTTTAATTATTATTAAATATTACTTTATGAAGACTAGTTCTTCTGGTTTTGATTGTATTAGAAGCGTACGAATTTTAATATTGAAATACATTCTTTATAAAAATACTGACAATTCTCTTTAAGATATAGTAGAATTATTAGGCTGTCCGCCTATAAAAATTGGTTTTGATTAGTATACAGAAACCAGCCGAAAGAATTACTTGCCCTTGGCAAGTGATTGATATGATGAATCACTTTAAATAACAATAACACCCGAGGATTCGTCTTCCATCTGACGTTTTAGATTCTCACATTGTTATTGTTAGACATGTTGATTTTTAAACAGATTAAAGTTCCGGTTACAATATTATAAAAATATTTATTGTTTTGTTTTATTGTAATTTTTAAAAATCACCGCAACAAAATGTCTAAGACACTATAAAAACCGCCTTTTTAAAAGTATTTTTGTACGTTTTCTTATGTATTATTTTTCTTGTTAACATTGTTGATTAGAATGGAAGCACTGTCTGTGTATTATGGAAATAGTTTTGTGTAAAATAGATTTCTATTTCGATACTATGTTGGGTTTTACAAACCACGGTACAACAATTTTGTAACTATTTCGGGGATCGAAAGGTTCGTTCGTTGAGATTATTCGGATTACTTTCGTACTACATAAATCTGACATACATGTTTCTCATCGTATAACAATTTGCTCTACGGCCTAACTTTACAATCATGTATTCAAATATAATATTCGTATGATACCTAAAACTCAATGACTGTGTAAGATGTGTTTCTGATTAACTTAAACTGAATAGAATAGAATTTGAAGAGCCAACAGCATTCCTAGATAAAACACAGACACGCGACGCGATCCATCTTCAGGCTTGACTAATGGAAAACAACGAAACGCGAAAAAAAATTTTATACAATAGAGCTAACGATCCTACGGAACGCCCAAAAAGGGCAGTCATTGCAGTCCATGGACACCTTTAGTGGGTGCGTTGCCGACCTTTGACGGAGGAGTACACTCTGACTTTAAATAGTTGGAGGTCGTATCTCTGAGGGAAGCCCCCACCGGGTGTCGATTCCACAGTTCCCTAGTTCGCAAAAGAAAATGCCTTGTGCAACGGACTTCCAGCCATCTATGTGTTGAAGAAAAAACATTATTTTAAATAAAAACAGATAATAGTTTTCGGTATCTGATTCTTTAATACGGAAGTTCGTAAAGAACCTTCTGTGCCTGATTCACACCGTGGATTTTAATGTCTAAGGCATGCCGGTTTCCTTATAATGATTCCCTTTACCATGCACGACCATGATTTAATATCATTTAGTCGTACACTAAAACTAGTTGCTTACATTATACCAACATTGCGCTTACATTCTTACTCCTTGGAAATTATCGTTTCCAATACCAATATACGTAGACGGTCATAGCAAACGATCAAACTCTAACCCATTACTTAGTCCGCGTTGAAATTAAACAATAACTTGGCACAGAGTGAATTTAATTGTAATGTGCGATAATGAGTTCATGCTTAAGTTAATGCGATCGTTGAATGGCGAGGTAATGGGCGCGTACTTCGCTCCATTGACTTGCTATTTGAAATAATACATTTTAAATTCACCATTCAGATTAGTTTTAAGGCTAGGAGGTAAGCGGTTTAAGGTTGCGGTTGTGACAGTTGTATTAACATAGAGAAATGTATGTGAGACCTTTTATGACAGACTGTTTAAAAATACAATACTATTAAATAATGAAAATATCAAAATTATTAATATGTTATTAGTTATCAAAACAATCAAATTTACAGTATTCACAATTTTTGTAAGCTAATATTAAAAATTAATAAAAATAGAGTTAAAACAAATTTAAAAAGTTTGTTCCCTGTGGTAGTGCACCTTTAACGCTGGCAGGATTTCCTCTTATGATACCTATTCGTTGAGCGACGAACCTGGGGTCACCGGTACTACGAGGCGCCAACTTAACTCTTTAATATGTTATTGGTTCTGACTCCCGAGTTAGTCAAAGATTACAAAATTCATTTATCTTATTAAGTAAAAAACGAGAGAGAAGAGACAGGTATCACTTATTCCACGTCATTAAATGGTTAAGGTAGGCATCTCTACTCATCGGCGAAGGAGACAGAGGGTGTAGGCCGAGAGAAAAAGCCGGCGTAAAAAACTCTCGGTACTCTTTTTTGCATTGCAATTGCAAATCATAATACAAAATAACTGTGGCAAACAACACTTATTTTAAAGCAAATATCGCAAATAAATTAGAAGTAGCCTGTGTAGCACAAGTCCCACTGACAAAATAATATTAGTATGTTTGCGTTGCCAATTTTAAAAGTTGAAAAAGAGTTGATAATGAGTTTTATAGCCACACTGACACAAGCCGTAAGCCTATTAAAGACGACGCCGACAAAGATTGCTTTAATTCCGCAAATGACTCGTTATTACTCTTTTAGCTGGGAACAGGAACTGATTCTGTGTATGTTTAAAGCTATTTATGACAATGTAGAGTGCAAAGTAAGTATTCAACAAAAGTCTAAATACAAAATCTGTTTAAGAGGAACGATACGATTTTTTTGTTTTCTTTCTATATCATAAACTCTAAATATATTTGTTTATTTTTATTAACTTCGTTACAATAAAAAAAAACAAATAACATAAGTTATTAGGAATACAAGGGGCGGCCTAATTGCTAACAAGCGATCTCTGCCAGTCAACCCTAGTAAGGAAACAACTAAAAGAAGAATTATTAAGGTGCAAGAAGTGCATGAAATCAACAAAAATAAAATTACAAGTAACACTGAAAAATTATAGAATTACTAAACTTAATCTGAAAAAAAAACAATAATTTTACACCTCTAATTTTGTATTTTTTTCAATTACACCCATATTTATTCACGCAGTCGGCATACATGAAGATTGATGTTACCTAAAAAGCATTCCTTTTATTTGGTACATCCTAAATATTATTGGCAATGATTATTCGCCAGTAACCCTGCCCTGTTGACCTCTTTTATGAACGGACCTTGATAATAAATTCCGTAATTGGTTTCTTTACAACATGAAGCGACTTTGCGCTCTGAAACCCTCAGTCGAGCTTCGAAATCAAATATTCTCTTTAAAAACTAAGCAATTACTCAACTGTCTATATAGTTTTCAAATTAGCCCTGTAAGCGCTGCAGTATACAAAGCGAGCGCTATACATTATTCACTAGTTCCGTAGGCCATTAGTGGATTGAGTGCGGTGTCAGCCATCCAATGATTTAAAGTGCTTGTATCGCTGGATTGATCCCGGTCTAACGATGAGCGATAGTTCCAAGTGAAAAGAATCCGTTTGACCGATTTTTTGATTGACTATAGTCTAGTTCTAGATTTAAGAGGGCTCTTGAGTTCTTGTAGATTGAATACCTGCAGCTCAGTTTCATTATCGGGCGTAGGGGCAGAATACGAAATACTATCCGTATAATCCCGACGTCCGTTGTTCCACAACTAAGCGTTTGTTAAGGTAGTTTTTTCCGCGCACAACCGCTATGTGTAACCAGTTGCCCACTGAATTATTTCCGAAACTATTCGACTTTGGGTCCTTCAAGAAAAGAACGTACCAATTCTTAAAAGGCTGGCAGCGCGCTTGCGAGCGTTCTGGCAGTGCAAGTGTCCATGGGCGGCGGTATCACTTAACATCAGATGAGGTCTCCTGCTCGTTTGCCCCCTGTTCTATAAAAAAAATAGAATTACTGTTGCTGCTCAAACCATTTCTGTTTCAATATTAACAGCGTTCACTAAATGTCGTTCACTAAAAGTGACCGATTCAAGTACTAGCTTTTTTTTTTTTATATTATGGCAACAGCTTCAACTTTATGCCACAAGTACCTACTAGCTTCTTTCTTCCAAGTTTGTCCCCTTTGGAGTAGAGACTCTCTGATCGTATAGGGCTTAGGGCGTTTATCAAAAATTTTAGTTATCTCTGTAGACAAAGCCCGTCACTCTAGAGCTAGGTGCTTTTCTCAGCGTAAAAGCATCGCAATACAGTGAGGAAGTCAATTCAATATATTTTTTTAATAGAAATTAATATTAATAAACATGACCTAAGATAGGCGGAGGTTTCTAACATTTGAAATAAAAGTAAAAGTACTGAAAGTACATTAAAATCCTGAAGTACATCATGAGAACGATAAAAATCACTATTATGATTCATGGAAAGATCTTTCGCAAGAATTTTGCTTATTTAGAAACGAGAAAACAGTGTATGTTAGTTGTAAATATAAATATACGAAAGCTTTTTTATTTCATTATTTATTGTTAGTTCAATGGTAAACAACTCATTAATTCTACCTTATAAGTAAAAATATACGCAGTACTAGACCTGTTTAACAATTGCTATAACGTATATATGTCAGTGTTATAATAACTGTTTATTTTTTATTCAGAACAAAACAAAAAGTATGTAAAGTAAAACAATGACTAGACACTATTTATTCGAGACTTAATGAATAGCCCGCTACGTTAATGTAAAACTACAGAGACGAATTAACAATTGTATTAAACACTCTTTTTACCAGGCAGTACATTGACCCCTTTATTTATAAATTAAATTTTAACTGAAGTTCTTTCTGTCAAATTGTTTACGCAATTAAGTGGTCAAGATGAGTATTTTTGTTATAACTATGAATAAGTTATTAAATAATGAAGAGCAGTGTTGGCTTGGTGGCTTCAGAGAGCGACTACCATCCCTGAGGTCGTAGGTTCGGTCCCCGGCTGTGCACCAATGGACTTTCTATGTGTGCATTTAACATTCGCTTAAACGGTGAAGGAAAACATCGCGAGGTAACCAGCTTAGACCCAAAAAGTCAACGGCGAAGTCAGGCACAGAAGGCCGATCGCCTATTTGCCTGTTAGATTGGCAAATGATCATAAAACAGATACAGAAATTCTGAGGCCCAGGTTTTATTTTTAATTAAATAATGAAAGTTCTTAATCGAGTTGGAATGTCGAAAAAACTTATGCTGAACATTCAGCAAAGGAAAGTTGCATACCTGGGCCACGAGTTGCGTAATGACCACTACCACCTCCTTCAATTTATTATTTTGGTAAAAAATCCAGGGTAAACAGCGTGTTGGTAGAAGTAAAGAATCATGGCTTCTCCTCTTTAGAGAGTGGTATTGCAACTGCGGAAAAGTTTCTGGCAAGAGACTGACGGAAAAGAGACGAACAACCTCCAGTAATGGAAATGTTTTAGTTTAAATCTGTATGTGTGGTGTCGTCTGTAAAAGTGTCGTTTATTTTTCCTCATTTCATAGGAAATTGTATGTCCATGCTTAATTTGTGTAATACAATATCGAGACGATGACATTTAAGAATTTTTGACACAAGTCAAGGAAAGTAACCTAAAGCCGGCCCTGGGCAAAGGTTGCTCTAGTAATGAGCTTCTCTCCTCTTATTTTATTAAATACGCTTTTTGCTAGTTTACTTCGGGTTTAACTTGTTCCATTGCGCAGCACGCTTTTCCAATTTTTTCAGCAAATAAAAATTTTGTGTGAGAAGAATTCAGTGTATTTATAATTTACCGAAGTTGTGGTATACGTAGGGCGGAGCACCTAAAAAAATATTGCTGTTGGCGGAAATAAAATCAAGGCCTAGGGCCTGTGCATATTAATATACAAGTTGGGACAAACAAAGGTTCCAAACGGTTGGAGATCGTATCCCCAAGATTGTTGTTATTGTATTTGCTATAAATATTTAAATTGCAAGTAAGTTTCAAATGATCACTACGAAATATTGTCAATGGGAATAAAAAATATTATATCTTGAACACAAAACACCGAGTCCATGCATACACTGACATCGTACAATAGTACACGTCCTTTCCTTCGAATATGAATAATCAACTTTATCTCCAGGCCAAACACGTATTACTTAATGACCGCGAAGTGTTTCGTCTTTCCGCCATTTATTTCCTAGAAAAGTACGGCATACGTATTAGAAAAAAAAAAATACATATACCTCTGTACTGTATTTTTAGATCTGAGCCTCAGATTTATGTATCTGTTTCATGACCATTTGCCAAGCTGACAGGCAAGTAGATCAGCCTCCTGTAACTGACACACACACACAACAGGCAAGCCGGTTTCCTCACGATGTTTTCCTTCACCGTTCGTGGAAACGTTAAATGCGCACATAGAAAGAAAGTCGATTGGTGCACAGCCGGGGATCAAACCTTCGACCTCAGGGATGAGAGTCGTACGCTGAGGCCTGTTCAGAAAGGCCGTGATAGTCCAGAAAAAGAAATTACCTTACCAAATTGCAAAGTACTCAGAATTCTATTATTAGATGGAAGCTATAAGCTGTTGTTCCTCAAACAGACAATTAATATTACATTGTATCAAATATTAGTTACATATAACGCTTCATCGATATATCATTATTCCTCCGTATTGTGTAGATATCAATCTACGATCGGTTATCGGTACATCGGCTGGCATTTTACGAAGCGTTTTATCGCCGGACCCACAATCGCTTTGCAAGTTTTTTGTTAGCGAATTTTGAGGTCCCTTCGCAACGGAATTTTGGTCCGGATTTAACGCTTATGGTAATTTATGAGTTTACGAAATATCTGATAGGACTCGAATGAATTAAGATAACGTAATTGAATGTTTTGAGTTTTTGGGGCGATTTGGGCGATATACAGGAAATTAGAAAACGAAGTTAAGCTCTTTATGGCTCTTTATTTATTTACACTTGGTTCCCTTTTTTTATGTATTAGGAGGCAAACGGGCAGGAGACTCACCTGATGTTAAGTGATACCATGGACACTCACATTGCCAGAAGACTCGCAAGTGCGTTACCGGCCTTTTAAGAATTGGCACGTTCTTTTATTAAAGGACCCTAAGTCGAAATGGTTCGGAAATACTTCAGTGGGCAGCTGGTTCAACATAGTGGTGGTGCGTGGCAAAAAAAAAAAAGGTTACATAAGTTATTAGGCAATGGGCGGCTTCTTCCAAACCTAGGATAGAAAAACTTGACGACTCATTGGTCTAGTGGTTAGTACCCCTGACTGCGAATCCATGGGTCCCTGGTTCGATTCCCGGCTGAGACGAACATCGATGTGATGAGCATTTGGTGTTGTGCTTAGGTCTTGGGTGTTTAAATATGTATTTTTATGTCTATCTATCTATAATATGTATGTATATCCGTTGCCTAGTACCCATAACACAAACTTCACCAGCTTAGCATGGGACTAGGACAATTGGTGTGAATTGTCTAAAAAAAAAACACCTACTGAGGGAAAAGTACAAGCAATAATAATTAAACAGACACAAAATTACATGTAACACTTGAAATATACCATCCAGAACTAAACTAATAATAATATTAATTATTATATTAATAAAAATGTAAAAGCTAATTTTAGGGTTAATCAGTTATAATAAATATATATAATGTAATATAAGTAGCTACGAGCCTTTTTGTTCTGTTTTATATGGAAACTAGCAAACTCGGCGAACTCCGTTTCGCCACCAGATGGCTTCGTTTTATGTAACATTTCGTTTGGTGATTCCGCTTTTCTGTTGAAAATTTTCCTGAATTTTCTTAGCTATAAACCTCACGGAGCCCGAGACCTTTCCAACGAATGCAAAACCGTGGAAATCGGTTCGTGCGTTCTGGTGTTATAGCGTCAGGAAGGAAAACCCGACTTATTTTTATAAAGTAGATTATATTTAAAAGATTAACTGTATCAAATCCTTCTTGGCCTTAATTGGCCTTGTGGATGATCCCGCTTTGTATTATAATATTATAAAAAGTAATAGATTTATTTATTAAAACAAACATCAGAAACAATCTTAATAATTGTTATTGTCAGATACAGAAACATTTCGTAAACGTATTTTCCATTTTAAAGCTGTACTAAAAAGATTAGCGTAAAACCATTACCCGTTTACAAAAAGTCCGGTTTAATTTGAGGCATGGTAGGCGAGCGGTGAACATGAATCTCATTAGAGCCAACATCGAACGACTGAAACTAGCTACGGATTAATTACATTCACCATGAGACTGATGAGTCGGCGATTTCATTAATATTCGCTGTAGTCGATTATAATTTCTTATGGACTCAAGTTTTATATTACCCCAATTATCATTTACTCATATGAGTGAGGTTTAGGGCATATTACTGTCACGTTAGTAGAACATTCGAACAAACTAAATACAAAATACCATCCGTATCACCTCGATGTCCGTCGTTCTACAACTGAGCGTTTCTTAAGGCAGTTTTTGCTGCGGACCACCACCATATGTTGAATGAACCAGTTCGACTAAGGGTCCTTCAAGAAAAGAGCGTACCAATTCTTCAAAAGCTGGCAACGCAATTGCGAGCCTTCTGGCAATGGACACTCCATGGCGGTATCACTTAACATCAGATCCTGCCCGCTTACCTCCTATTACATAAAAAAAGTACACATGTCAGAAGTGAAATTTCTTTGGCAAACTTATTTTTAAGTCTCGTTCATATTTATACAAATCTAAAACTTAGATTTCCGAGACTTAGAGCGAGGGAATAAGGAAGATATGTTAGGAATTTAATGAATTTAATTGTCATTAAAAGTGTCGAAAATAATACAAATTATAAACTTTATTTTATTTCTTCAGTAATATAAACACGTGGCGTTTTAATTGACTATGCGTCATTTGAGATTTTAATAAATTATTTTACATACAATATAAAATATTAATATTTCATAAATTCTATTAACGAATATTATACATTTTAGAAATTCTATTTTTAAAATTAAAAATGGAATTTCTATACGGTAATTTACAGTTCTCACTCTCTCTCAATCGCTTTCTCCCTTTTCTTCGACAAAAACGCTACTCATCTTCGTGACGTTCCGTAAAAAAAGTTACCCTCATGCGCCTAAAGAAGTTTCACTTCAAAAAAACTAATACCAGGCATAAATATTCAAAAAAGTTCGATGTTGTAATGTTGTATTTATTTAAAATTTATTATTGTAATAAACTAATTTTCTCAGTTTATCTTCTTACTATTTGCTTTTACTTTAGCCTTACAGAATACAGTGTTTGCAAGTTTGCTATCACTTAACCTCACAGTAACTTAGCAATTTACCTTCGTGACTGTTTTAATAGATCCAAGTTAAATGCTTTGAACTGTAATTAGCAAATTTGTTTTCGTTCCAACATTTGTTTTTTACAATATTCTCTTCAAATCATTTAAGTAATATAAGATACAGAAAGAACTTTTTTATTTGATGTCACACTAATCTGTTAGGAATCTTTAAAGAAAACTTGTAATTTTGACTTTCAAAAGTGCCTTTTAAATAGGCTCAATTGAAATAAATTATTTGACTATGAACTAACTGTAGGAAGTAATTAAAGATGTGTCTCCATGAAGTCAATTATTCGATATGGTTTTCAATTTCGCTTGCTATGTTTGATTCATATTCGATTTGTAATGAAGTTAATAAATATCTCAAGATCAGACTTCAGGACTTTCAATGTGTTCTTTCCATGTCGAATTTATTTATTAACACTACGTTGCAAAAACATGATTAAATGAAAAGGGGGGCAACTGGCGGCCTTAAAGCTTTCGAGCGATCTCTTCCAGGCAACCACTGATGTATATACTAATTATGTATTTGTACTGTTATCCAATTTCTATCTTAAAATCTAATTTACTTGGAACTACATGTATTACTAGTATATCCCAATTTTGTGCATTAATACTAAATGTTTGCAAAGATCATATAATTTTGATATGGCAATACGAGACTCTCTAGAGTTTTATGTTAAGTATGGCTTGAATATGATTGGAGGTAATCACCAACCACCAAGTGGTAACGTTCACGCAACACCTTCCAAGCAATATAACAATTGTTGCTGGAAAAGTCTGGCGAGCTAATCACGTTTGCCATTTAAGGTACAACGCAGGTTATAAAATTGGTTTATTATAAACGTTTGTGTGAATAAGTAAAAGAAAAATGTCATAGAATTTTAAGAACGTGTCACCAGTATATCGTAGGGTAACTTCAAGCTGTGCTCAACTGACGTACTGACAGTACTAGATACTGAGGAATCCGACGACTCCGACCGTCACGATTCGATTTCAATCGTCTCGCAATACTGGTAATAATTTGCGAATAAACGTTAGAAATATATTAATTAAAAACAAATATGTGTGTAGGATTAACAAATCCCATTTTCAATTTAACAATATCAATCTGAGTTATTTAAATTTAAAACACCTAAATGAAACATTTGTAAAAAAGAGCATTATATTTTTTTTACTTATGAGCTATATAACATATACTAAAACTAACATAAATTAACATTACAAGTTTAGATATAATAGTTGTGTATACGAACTGTTATGATTACATTTTATAATATAAATAATCGATCAAAGCTTTACAAAATGAAGTGGAACGTACGACTTAAAGAGCTTAACAGAAGAGAATTAGAAGCGATTTAATTGAATTGTTTACGTGCCGTTGACTCCAGGCTTCGAGCTGTAGCCATACAAATTGTATCCGATTTTAACGGGCCGATTCCCTATACGATGCAATGTTCTTTTTGTTTTTAATCTCACTAATATAGATTGGAATTTGTATCGTCGTTTTAGAGTCTTTTTTAAATTTTCTGGATCGTCTCTTTTGAGGTCCGGAAAGAAGAGATCAGATATAAAAAATTACAAGCAATAACAAACGTTTTGTACTTAAATGTGTAAGTGGTAGGTCATCTTAAGAGGCCAAAGAGTTGCTTTTAATCGCCTTAGGTCATGCTACAAAGAAATTTTATAAAACGAAAACAGTAATAACCATCAGTAAGTACTCAAGTCATAGTGAAAACTCGAGCAGTTCTGAGATTCTTAATTGTTTGGTTATTGCCTAAAAAACGTTATCACTAAACAAGAATTCAGAAAGTATGGGATGTCTGCACCAAGAGACCTTATCTGTCATAACAGACGGAGCCCTACGGGTAGGATCAAAGGTTCGAGGTGGTGGAATTAGCTCAAAGCTATCGGGCAGGCTCACAACGATAATTAAGGGCTTGAAGTAGTCTTCGCCACTTTGAGAGGAAGCGAGAAATGAATAAGACAGAGCAATATTCAAAACTGGTTTATTGTTATTTAAACAATATCTTAAATACTACTTACACCTATTCACACATACATAATATTATTATTGTGAGCTAGTGGTGTAATAACCTTCAGCTACTAAAATTCAGAACAACCACGTGAGCCGTGTCAGCAGTTGATCAATGTTCAAATGAAATATGAACACATATAATATGTCGCAGTACGCCAATTTTAAATATAAGATAAACTTTGTAAACTTATACTTCACCGGCCTAATTAATGTGTTTTTGACAGGTGAGCGCGCGGGCGAGCGGCGGCGGTGCGCGGGCGCAGTGCGGCGCGGCATGCGGCCCCGCCCGCTGCTGCTGCTGCTGCTGCTAGCGTTGCTGCGCGCGCACGGCTTGCTCGCCACCTCCGGAGGTAAGCTACCAAATACCATTTCCATAAATCTTATCTCAAGACAGGAAAAAGGAATACAGTGAAACACACAGCGAACATAGAAAAATACTAAATAAAAAAACGTTGTTAGAAGTAAAATTGGGTTTGTATAGAGTAAGAAAAAATATTATTTTTAAACCATAAAAGATTCAGAGTTATGTTGCCTAATAAATACTAAACATTTTAAAACTCATCAGAACTCCCAATCACAATATCTAATACTAATATTGATTTTCACCTACGAATATTTTTCTGCGTTTTTATTAGATTTACATTGACAAAACGAGGAACCATCGATCATGTCACGTGTTTGAACGAGATAGGCAAATATCGATGAAATTCAACGAATTAAATCTGTCTACAAACAATACGTTGACAAGCTGCCGTATAACAAACATTGTTCGCAATCAATGCTCAGAGCAAGCCGGAAATGTTTTGTGTTCTATACATTTTACAATAGCGAAGCGTCTCTGCGCAGGATTAGCACATTGATTACCAGAAGTTGAAATATCAATGTAAATATGAAGTTGCTTTTTGCAAATTAGCGTTTTCAAATGCCCACTATCGTCCACGTCCACGCCCACGTCCTTCAAGAAAAGAGCGTGCCAATTCATAAAAGGCCGGAAACGCACTCGCGAGCCTCTGGCATTGAGAGTGTCCATGGGCGGTATCACTTAACATCAGGTGAGCCTCCTGCCCGTTTGTTCTATAAAAAAAAAATGCTTCAGCTTTGAGTGTGACACGACAAAAATGTTGTGTTTCATTTTGTGATACCAAGAGTCTGCGATATATGCATAATTTGACAAAGATACATAGTACTGGATAGTTTTAGCAGATCACGTGAGAAGGATTAATATTTTTTTAATATTAATTTTACTTTAAATTATTTAATATTTTACTTGAAATAATATAAGGGTGTTGCCATTTCATTGTGTCTTGTCCACGTTTTTCATACAACCTGAGTTCATTTGCAGCCGATTTAATCTATTTATCAAGAGTTATGCGATTGCTATCCAATGTCTTTGAAAATCGCGTGCTTTTGGATATCATTCCCTGTGTAGTGTAATATCATTTATCTCTCAGGTACTATGCTTCAACTGTCTGAAACACAGATTACAGAATGATCATATAGATAAGTGCTATAGGTTTAACGACCCCGAAGTTAGGAAGTAGGGTGACCGAGATAACCCAAAACAAGGGATAGTGCGGGCTGAGCCGGACATTTTATTGATTGTTAATTGCGAGGGACCCGAAATAGGTCATTTGTTAAAACAGCGACGAATAATTTATCTGTGAGTAGCCTTCAGTAGGCGTTTGGTCTCTAATTGAGTGTTGACGCAATGTAAGGAATGGGAGGTTCTTGGCTGATACCTTGAATGGCTTTGTGTTGGATATTTTAACATATACATAGGAAAATTGTAGCGTAATTTTCAAAAAAATATAACTAATTACAAAAATATACTTTTGTATATATTCAAAAATATTTAAGATCCTCGTCATATCAATTGCGATGCAATTGTATAAAGAAAGTCAGTCACATTTGTCTCAACTGTCAACTGTTTTTGCTCAGGAACGACTAGCAATTTCCGCACTTTGACACTCTTTGGTCCGTTGTGCGTAAAGTCCTGGCTAATTAAGCAAGCCTAGCTGCTTCCAGAAACTCAGAAGTTTCCTGGGCACTTCAAGAAAGACTTCATTGGGAAAGAAATATATTTTCAAGTTCATTGTAATTATGATTGAAAAGTGGCTAGAGAAAAGGCCATTTGATGTTTCTTTTGACAATATAGGATTGTACATTTAATCAGCAAATGTTCATCTCTAAAAAAGTATTTATTAAATTCTTTGTACACAAGTAGATTACAGTCAAAAACACATTTTGTTGTCCTTTAGACGCCTTTATCTCTTCACCATTTCAGCGGATCAAAGGGGAAAAAAATATTGTTTCGCTTCTGGTATTGTTGTGGATTAGTGACATGAAAGGGAACGTACCTGAAAATACAAAATCATGGTATCCACAAATACGGGTACAATTTGTCTGAAAATAAAATATGCGGCTAACAATATTTTCGCGGACATCTGAAACAGAATTGATCTGGAAATTGTGATACGTGTTTCATAAATCCGACAGTTACATCAAAAATCATATGTTTGAAAGTTGAATCTAATTTCCTACCATCTAGGGGACATGAAATATACGTCAATTGGATTGAGATAATCTTTTTGAGTTAGCAGTATAACCATAGTCTGTCTCTAACTTTGGCAAAGGAAAGGCCAGAGTGCTTGTAGACATAATTCTATAAAGACAATTTTATATTTAGTTGGTCACTTTAATTAATTATTATTGGTTGAACTTTTAAGATAGTTAATATAAATATACGCTCTATAATTTTGAGGGTATATCTTCAACTAATAAATATAGCGTATATTCGAGTAGAATACAGAATATTGCTATCTCTTATTTCATCTTCCCAAGTTTCTGGTGGTGCTCTCCATTTTCTTCAAACTGGGCCATTCGAAGTAAGAGAGTTTTTGACCCATCTGTGGCTGATACTAACAGACAACTGCTGGCAGTGCCTCGGGCGGGGACGTACTTACTCAGAGAAGCGTATACGCGTGTTTTGCGCACCCTTAACACTATTGCTTGTGAGACGGATATATTTAGTTGCACACTGGCTGCATTTATAATTAGTTATAAAATGGTTTAGGTTTTAAGTTTTTACTTGTTATGTTTATATTATGTTTTACGTTCGTTTTCTATTATATTAGTATTAAGTTATTATAAAAATAGGAAATAAATAAATAACTATTTAAGAGATTTCTTATATAAAATCTATGTTAATAACTGTTTTATTGACGATCATTAGAACACAACCTTTTGTAATACGTCCGGAGATAACATCAAAGGCATCGTGGCCTCTTAAAATTGAATCATTACCCAGCCTAAATAGGTATATTAGCCGAGTTGATTAAACTAGTGAAGTTATAAAGTACTAAAAGGTAGTGTGTTTCCGTTCCATTAGCGATAAACAAGAAAATGTACTTCTTGATGGGATTACAAAGTTTCCTAACGCACTCGGCCTTGGTAAGTATGCTAATGTATGAATCCATTCGGTGTTTCCTTCTTATATATGAATATCATTTATCATTTAGAATTTTATATAGTTTCACACATTTATAAGTGGGATCACGTTTAAACAGATTAAAAATGTATTGTTTTAATTACAAATCAACTGTAAATGTATAATAAAGAATATTTATGTTACACTGCACGGCACAAGCACGGTTAGAAGTCAATGTTTAGGTTATCAATTGCAGCCTTGCAATTCTGTAACACACTTTTCGAACTCACACAGCGGTTTTCACAGCGGTGGTCGCGCTCAATAAGTTGTAAAGCAGTCATTTTACGATTTGGCATTCTAATAAGTGAGTTACAGAATCGCCAGGCAGTATAGTATCGTCAAGTTTCTAGATATTGAAAGTATTTTTAAAAGCTTTAAATGTATTGTTTAAAATAATTTAGAAAAGTTATGATGTTAATATTATTATAGTTAAAATAACACCACTCGGCGTGGAAAGCGGTGGCAATTGCCAGAACTGCCGCGAGCGCAGAGAACTTAGTGATGCGTCATTCACTCGCGTTGATCGCCTATTTAATATTTCATCTGAGACTAATTTATTTTATTACACACTACTTAGAAAGGTCATACTATTCATAATCAGTTACAAAATAAGTAAAGGCTTTTTTTAAATGGTAATATAATATAATTTTAACGGGTAATATGGTATTTTTTTAGTTTATTTTGGCATTAAAAGTAAAATAGTCAAAATCATTTATTAATTTAGTTATCACAATGTACACTTATGTCTATAAAGAAATACATATGAGCTAAATGCTTCTTATTTAACATTTTCTGCCAGCTCACAAATCAATGGCGTAGAACGGACATTTTTGTTTTACACAATGTTTGTAAGGAGCTGCAACCATTACACCATGTTCCACATGACATTTTAAGTAATAAATAACAATAAAATTAATTAAAAACAAAGATTTTTCCTCTATCAGCAGTAGGCATGGTGAAATAGGAGCATGCACTTACATTCTCGTGGGCACAACACGCAAACACATAGTCAAAATAACTATAATTAGTAAAGGAAATAAATAAATGTAAAGTGTTATAAGCATAGATTTATATCGTATATGATATAAATCTATGCTTATACCACATATATAAACATCTATTGAAATTAAATCTTAATACAGTAAAATTATTCCCATTATCATCACTAAGTTAACAAGTACAACAAGGTCCGATACAGAATAATATTTTTGTATACAAATTTATATTTTAATTTAAAGTAAAACCCTAACTCACCCTGTAGGTTCTTACGCAGCATAATTGAATAGTCAATCAAATTGTATCGCGAAGTGTAGTCGAGGGGCAGATTGTTTAAATTGAAAAGTTGTCGGCAAACTCGCCGGAACATTATTAAAAAGTTGGATCAACTTCTAACTGAACAATGGCCGTATTAAGATAACGGTTTAGAGCAAATTGTGCCTGACTTGTGTAAGTTCATTTTAGTTTAGCTATTGTAATACGGATAGCCTTATAGATAGATCACATTTACAATGTATTAACGGTAGCTACTTCTTTTTGCAACGTAACAGAATTGTAACGGAGTGGGAAGAGGTAAACGAAAGAGAAGCAAGCAGATTAGAATAAAAAAGAATATGAGAACGATATAAAAAAGGTACAGGGTTTAAAGTGGATTCGGACCGCTAGAGAACGCGAAGATTGGAAATATTTGAACCCGTTTGCCTATATATGAGAAACAAAACAAAGAAAATGTTTCATATAAGTTTAATTTTGCAATAATCGTGGTAAAAATTATGAAAAAAAATTGATAAAAACAATCCTTGATGCGGATAATATATCATTTAAAATCTAAAATTTCATCGCTCGATCGGTGCTTTTTTGTTTTTTAAGCGTACACAAACCAACATAACATCATTTACTAGTAGACTCAGCCAAGCGTTGCTGTGGCTAAGGTTTTTATTATATTACATAGTAGTAAACTATTCAAGGGAAACGGTAGGAGAACACCAGTCATGGAGATCACCATGCTTTTTTGGTGGTTACGCCATTAAACTGTAGCTTTTGTGAAACGGTACTTTCATCACAGCGCCATCTGTTAGAATTGTGGGTATCAAATAATAAACAAATATTTTACAATAAAATAATATTGCGGGTATAAATTGAGATGTAAGCTATCCTATCTTTTAAGTTGGATCAAACTACACACGGTGTGCAAATTTGATTGATATCGGATCGGTAGTTTAGGAGTCCATAGCGGACAAACAACGTGACACGTAATTTATATAGGTATATTAAGATTAAGATAATTTAGACACATGCAAAGTTTTTTATTTTTTAACGGTAGCTAACACTTTTGCATCAGGCGTGATTTAGTAACATTATCATATAAACTATAACAACTTAGTGTGTAGAAGTCCTTGGCTTAATTAAAAAACTTTAGGAACCACTTCCCAGTTTCAATGTCCACTTAAAGTTTAATCCAAAACAAACAAGGCTTCTCAAACTGAATTTTAATAAGAACACCTCAAACTTGGGTTAAGTTATTAATAACGCGTTATTGTAAATATTAAGGGAAGTTGTACGATTAAGTTTAATCGAACACTTGTGTATTCAAGGCCTTTATCGAGGAGGGTTTAGAAAATATTATTCATTACTAAATATAAGCATTACACATAAATTTTATAATAGTGATACCACCGACCAAACTAGCTGCTGTGGTCTCTAGCAGAATGACCAGCGCCGTGGAACATTCTGCTCCTCGGCATAATGCTGAGCCAGAGCCAATTACAGCCACAGCACACACGCATTACACACGCATTACACACTCACACACGGGAAAAGGGAATTTTTGATCTGAACAACACAAAAATCATCCAATATTAATAAAATTCCCTAACGGCTAATTACCACGATTTTGTTAATACTTTATTACTTCGTTATGCCGTAGGCTTTACTGGCAGGAAATTTGGGAATTGAGTTAGAATTAGGCTTATTTAATTTGATTTTAATGCAATATATTAATCTATGCGCTAAATCTGAATAAAAGTCATTGCAGGTTTAGTCCAATCAGTCAAGACAATTAATTCATTATAATTCCAAAAGTTTTCAAATTTTGATGTAAGGTCGGGAGTGGTATTAAAACAAACTATAAAATTTTGCAACCTGCTCTGCGGTCCGGAACATTGTTAAAAATGCAATAAATGATAATTTGCTTAGTTCTTGAGACCAAAATTCCAAAAGTTCTGCAAAGTTGGAGTGGTGTTAAATATATTATTTTACATCACGTGTCAAATTTGCAACCAATTTAAGTGTACGGAACATTTTTTGTTATTAAAAATTAATGTTGTTCTTTATTAAACTGAAGGAAAACGTTCCAAAAGTTCTGCAAATTTGACAGATATATCGAAAATAAAATAAATAACAAAAAATGTTCCGTACACTTAGGTTGGTTGCAAATTTTATACGTGATATGAAATATTATATCGAAAACTTCCGTTTGCAGAACTTTTGGAATACGACCATACAGACATAAAATTAATTTAATTGCAATTTTAACTAACAAGGTTGCAAAATGAGATTTATTGTCGTCCCAATGTACCATTCACTTGAAAGTTTGAATTCAAATTTTCGATTTCGAAATAATGACTGGTGTAGTTACCTAACATTGAAAGTAGCTGATCTTAATAATTCATAAAATGCTTTTAAATCACTTATGAAATTCAGATCAGACATGAACTGTGTTATTCTATTTAGTACTTAAAGCTTTAAAACATAAGGGTGAATTTATACCGACGTTATGATAATTAAAACAAGTACCTAAGCAAACTGTTAACTATCTATAACTTCTAGTTAACAATTATAAAGCGCAAAAATAGAGATTAATATAGTACTGGTATATTTTAGCCTAACTTTAGTTACCTTAGTTTGACATTTTATGTTCAATTTTATCAGTGACAGGTAAAAATTGTTATGTCATTCGATATATATTGATCAAGCAAGCATGTCCACTGTTGATATAGAGCATGAACTAACGAGCTGGTGTCGCATAGCCCCGTGCTGAATCACAACAGTTAATAAATTTGTCGCGTTTGTTTCTGTAGGACACGGTTCACTAGCTAGTATACAATGAGGCTTAATGCTGGAAAACAAACAAATATCGTAGATGGTACGATTATTCGTAGCTGAAAATTGGTTACTTTAAATCTTTGTTTTTAATTTATTTTTTTATTATTTATTACTTAAGATGTCATGTGGAACATGGTGTAATGGTTGCAGCTCCTTACAAACGTTGTGTATAACAAAAAACTGTGCGATTAAAAAGAGTGGCCGAGAGTTTATTGCCAGTTCTTCTCTTCCATTCTACGCCCTTGATTTCAGGACTGGCAGTAAATGTAAAATTAGAAGCATTTAATGTATTTTTTTTTTGACGTTCATAAGTGTACATTTTGTTACCTACATGTATAAATGAGTTTTGACTTTGATATTTCTTAATACGAGTATTAGTTGTGTTAGTAATTTAGATCTAACTGTCTTATTTTTGATGATTTGTGTGTATAATTAGTTAAGTCACTTATATATATTTTAGGAAATAATTAGAAGCGTCAACAAAATGTTAACAATCAAACTCAAACTCAAACTCAAAAATATCTTTATTCAAGTGGGTAACCAAGTACACTTTTGAATCGTCAAGTTAAATTAATCGTAAATTTACATTTACTACCAGTTCGCAAGTCAAGGGCGTAGAGCGGTTAAGAAGAACTGGCAAGAAACTTTCCACCACTCTTTTTAATCGCCAAGTATTGTCATATAAATTGTTTGAACTGGAGCAATTCAATCCCAAGGATTAGGATCATTTAAGTAGTCCTCAAATTTATAAAAAGCTTTGTTGATTAATTTTCGTTTAACGAGAGCTTTGAATTTATTTAGTGATAATACTCTAATTTCGCTTGGGAGTTTGTTGTAAAAACGCACGCAAAATCATCGCACACTTGAAGCAAATATGAGCTATTTAGTTTTTACCACACTCATAAATTGTATTTTAACATTTTCGTTTCCGATATTGTCCAGTAACATAAGTGTCATTTAGGTTTATAAACCCTTAGGTAAGCCAAGTTAGTTTTTGTTAGTTAATAAGCTAATATTTTAAACCATCAAAGACAGTTGTTACCCAGCATCAAACAAAGTCTTTTATTTATACAAAAATCGCCACCAAACATAATTCTTTGAGCGCCTTTTTTATTTTTATTTTTATCATGTTCTTCGATTTTCATAAGTAATCTAAACAACATTAATAATAACTTCCTAAGTGGAACTTTTTTACTTCAAATAATATAGTGAACTAAAAATATCTAAATTAAATGGATAGTAAATAAATAATACAACTGCCTAGTGAGATGTATTTATGACTTCTGATAAACTAAGATAAGTCTATAAATGTACATGACTTACTGTGTAGACATCGAATAAAATTTTTACAACCGCAAACAAGACTAGGAATTAATTCTGCTTGTAGGAGACCTGGCTCGCCTCCAAATATCCTACTTTTACTTAAGTGCTGGTGTTATTGACTTGAATTACTTACGATACAACTTGTGGCTCCGTCACTTAATAGACAGTTGTCGGCTTAATTTTGCTTAAGAGTATACCAGTTGTTAGTACTTTTAGCTTACACTTTTAAAACAGTGTGTGTTGTCAGCGGAAATTTACTTTCTATACGCTCTTTAATAAAACATGCTAGAGTATTGGTACCCGAAAAAGTAATCTCAAAAACAATTATCACAACTTTAAAATATGTGCAATCTTACAATGCACACATAAAAAAGCCATATTTAATTTGCAATTTGCAATACTTCTTCGCATATAACAGGGCACGATACGAAAATTGAATCTTATGTACTATACTGCTATCATTTCATATGAAAAGCAAACTAATGACTCAAACGTTAAGCTGCAATTAGGTTAAATGCAAACGAAAAAAGCAATATTTCATGATTTAGCAAAACAATATCAAACAATATTAAACAAACATGGCGATTAAAAAGAGTGGCGGAGAGTTTATTGCCAGTTCTTCTCTTCCGTTCTACGCCCTTGATTTGAGAACTGGCACTAAATGTAAAATTAGAAGCATTAATATGTATTTCTTTACTGAAAAGTCATAAGCGTACAATGTGTTACCTGTATGATTAAATGATTTTTGAATTTTGCCATGTGCCTTAGCCACTTAAGTATGGAAATAGGAAAAATACTCCTGCTGGACATTATTTTTCGTAATAAAATGTTACACTATTCAATAAATGCAATAACACCGAGTACTTCTCATTGAAAAATTTAAATTCAAACATTTGTGCACTTAAAACCCACATAAACCTGGTTTTACAATGCTTGTCGAGCGTGGCTGTTCCAGTTAACGCGGGTATAATATGTAAAGCAACTGTATCAACGTTTTTACCTCCCACTTGGAGCTCATAATGATTATTTTACTGCAAGTAGGTGTCGTTAATGGCTGTATTTTAAATGTACGTTTTTATGCATAGTATACGTAAGCATTAGCAGTGATGGTCTAGTGGCTTCAGCGTGCGACTCTCATTGCTGAGGTCGTAGGTTTGGATAGAAATTACACGACAATAGAATTTCTGTCTATGTGTATATTTAACATTCATTAGGAAACCGGCTTGCCTTAGAAACTAAAATTCGAGGGACTGTATCAGGCACGGAAGGCTGATCTCCTACGTCTCCATTAGATTTACAAATGATCATGAAACAGATGAAGAAATTTTAGTGATGCATAAGTGTTGCTGTACATAAATAATAATAATAGTTATGCTTCATTTATCCCTTGATACATTCATCCATCTTTACAAAAGATACACACACATTTGTAATTTTATACATAAATAATTATATTTTTTTAAAGGAAATCTTATAGAGTATATGCCTCCTCCAACCGGCTTCATCTCTCTCTATCTTGATTATTTTTTTTCCAATCTTCCCCACTAACTTCTTTACAAAGTTAATAATAAATTATCAAATGAATAAACACATTTTATATTTATTTTATCTAACTTTTTTAAAATCATCAGCCCACCATGCAAGAGAACCTCATTCTTTTCCCGGGTGGCCATTTCCACCTTGTTACCCTGTATGTTCATCTGCCATTACTCATACGAGTAGTGTGTTCTGCCCATAAATATACAAAATAAATACATAAAGATTGAATGTGGCCCTGCAACGATAGAATAAGTATAAAGTATGATGTTACTAACTAATTCTATTAAATAGATTTCTTGTATATATGTGCCTAAAATTTACCAAAGATCTATATTTCTCTGTTCTGTGATGTTGATGAGGGGTAGAAGACTTTATCAATGTACCTTTGATTGCTGCATCTCAGTACTTGAACTTTACAAAAAGCTAAGTATTTTTAAAGGATCTCCTGAAGAATGGGTCCCAATTTTTGAGATCAATTCCCCGTATCAGAAATAAATCGGCGTTTCGTTCCGTAATTAACTACAAGTCGATCAATTTATATAACAATGAGGGATTCCTTGAAAACAAACTGTAACGAAGAATAACCTCTCAAGATGGACAATAGAAGGTATTTTAGTGGACCGACCAGTAGACTGGAGCCCTCGGCCTTTGGGCTAACAGAACTTGGGCTAAGAATAGAAGGGTCAAGGCTGGTTGGCGGGTTCTCACGCAAGACAATGGGGAGCATTAATAACTTCCTTTGTTTAGCTCGGGATGGAACAGAGATGGTCTAATAGATATTAAAAACGATCCAGTCGTACTAAATCTTTAATCTTGAAACTGAGTGAGAGGTAATTGGAAAAGACAGAGTATTACTCATTATGTTTAGCTATACTGTATATAATCTAAATCTTTATATAATACTAATAATATCAATCAATAAAAATATTTAAATTATAAACCATCTCATTTAGTGATTGCTTTGAAATATAACAAAAATAAATCAGTGGCGCTACAACCTCTTTTTGCCTTAGGCTATGTTCACATGTAACGCGCGATCAAATTTGAGGAGAGTTCAGATGATGACCGCTAATGCGCGTTTCGAGAGTACTCGTCAGTCTAGTTCGGTAGAACGTAGAAAATGGAAGTGGAAGAGGCTATTATTTTGTGGTTATATTATAAACAAAAATATAGAAAAAGAAAACGTACACATTGGGTTCATCCAATTTTGAAAAATAGACCCAGTTTGTTATAAATATAATTATTACGAAAATTAACAAAATAACATGCGATCGCAATAAAAGCGCGCGCTCAACTGAACAGCATACGGACATTACATTAATATCAAAGCGCGCGTCAACGCGCGATCACCTGTGTCTAGACACTTTTTCTCTGAGCGCCGCGTTGACGCGCGTTAACGCGCGCTCATGTGAACAGTTGTATGAAATACCACATATACAATACCATACAATACCACATGAACATAGCCTGAATCTTAGATTTCTGAATCTGTTTCTTGATCATTTTTAAATCTAATATGCAAGCAAGTGATCAGCCTCCAGTCCCTGACACACGCCGTCAATTTTTTGGGTCTAGGACATGTCGGTTTCTTCACGATGTTTTTCATGACCGTTCGAGCAAATGTTAAATGCGCACATAGAAAGTCCATTGGTGCGCAGCCGGGTATCGAACTTACGACCTCAGTTATGAGAGTCACACGCTGATGCCACTATACCAACACTGCTCTCAAGTATAAAACAAGTCGTTTTAATTACGAGAATTGATAACAGTTAAAGAAAAATAAACACTAATGATAAAATATTTTATTTGATACCCGTTTCGAAGTAAGCATATCAAAGTCAACCAAAACTCTAACTCAGATATATTTTATCAAAACTTTGCACGAGTTTGAAGGAGACTTCGAAAGTGGACCTGCATTACCCAAGTGAAGTTCTGAGGGCTGCCCGACCCAATTGGCTTCGTCTATCTAAACTAACAACGATTCTATTTCCCTTCGAGTTATTCAGCTTGATTCAGCTTGACGAGTGAGATCAAGAAGTTATCTTTATCTCACCCGTCAAGCGAATTTAGATGCCATATAAGTCAATATCCTAATATCCACTTGTTTTTTTATTACATAGGACCTCTTGACAGACTATCAAGCACGCGATCAGGTAGATCTGTGGCTGAAGCTAGGTAGTAGAGAACTGTCAAATTTCCTTTCCTAAGAAGGGACTTTATTTACCTAGGACTGACATCTCCAACCGACCCCGGGCGAATACTTCTCCGGAAATGTCCTCATGATATTTATGAGCGAGTTGGATAATGTATTAATCAACATAAAAATTAATTTCTCTGAATGATACATATTACATTATTATTTTCGATCGTGACTTTAAAACTACGTAAGTTTATATTACAAATAAAGGTTAATTTTCAATATATATATATTAGGATAATATGGGATGTATATAAATATATACATCAATAAAAATATAGGCCAATAAAGGTATAGTTAGGATTACCACAATCTATCTTCAAGACATGAGAATGCATAATGTATTAGGGTGATAAGCTGATCATTCTTCCATCATTTATTATGATGTGTGGGCAGTTGGTATTGGTATCTATATCACGTAGTTAATAAGGTGAAATTATGATGGATAAACCTAAGTAGCCAGAATTATAGATAAATAATATTAAAAATAACCATCTGTCGGAGTTTGATTGGTATTACAACTTCAAAGTGGTGTCAATGCATTTAAGAATCTCCTTTTATTCAACTAAATAAGAGATCATGTTATGGTTTACATTACTCTTGGCAATTAGATTTAAAAAATATATTATGTAATGTTTTTATATAGTCGTGTCCTTTAATACCCTTTGGCCAATATACTAGGAAATCAATTTTGGCGTTCGATTTAGACACAAACACAAGCTAAAGACATTTTGAAGTATTTGACTTGAAGGCGTGTTAAGGAATATTGTATACCAAAAATGTTTTATCAAAATATGAGAGATTAATAACAATTTTCAATGTTTCAGGCAATTTCAAAATTCCTTGAGAACATTCCAATTTCCTCTACATTCCACTATACGGACTAACTTGAGAGCATTAACTTTCATACAATATTAAATAGTAAAAGAAAATTTAATAATTTCACCACGAATTTTATTTCAATTGAATTAAATTCATATTATGTACTAACAACATTTTGGTACTTGTTCACCCAACATAAATTTTTTTGAAAGCATAAATATCAGGACTTTTGAATATTATAAGTTGTACGTTTTGTTAATTTCATGAAAATACCATGCTAATGTATACGTACAAAGCGTTTAATTTATGTCATTAAAAACTAGAATGCATTTATTTAATGTATAAATTAAACTAAATTAAAAGTCCTTGTGGCAAATATTTTTGTGGCAATTGCTCCTAACCCTTGGGATTGATTTTCTCCAGTTCAAACAATATTTTGTATGACGCAAAACTTAGCGATTAAAAAGAGTGGTGGAAAGTTTCTTGCCAGTTCTTGTCCGCTCTACGCCCTTGACCTGCGAACTGGTAGTAAATGAAAATGAAGGATGAATTTAACTTCTTTATGACGTTCATAAGTGTACTTGTTTACCTATATGAATAAAGTTATTTTGAGTTTGAGTTTGAAAAGAACCTTTCATGCTATATTGATAAGCTTATACTTATTTTTTTGAGATTCATCTCAGCCCATATCCAGTCAATGAGTACTTTATAGATAAAAAAGAGTATATCCTACGGAATTAAAAGTTACACTAAACGTTGCTCTCCCTCATGAAACTTGTCAAAATTAAATTGGTTTAAGTTATTCACTATCTAGGTATCTGTTACATAAACAGTAGAAGTAATAAACAGTGGGGTTAACTAAATGTAGTGCACATCGTATGAACTACAGGCATTCAAATTGAGTGTAATATCGCTTGTGAACAATGGGGTTAGTGTTTATTAGTTTGTGAAATATTTGAACTGTGCAAGAGCTCTGTATATTCATAACTACAGTTTTCTCGTGCACAAATTACAATCACTTACGAATCCTCGTCTAACGATAGTTACTTTAAGTTCTTTTTTATTATCTTTCTCGCAGAATTCACAATACTACTAGCAAGGTAGTGAATTTTGACAGCTATAGCACAGACTAATGAGTTATATTAAATCATTCTACAGAAATATAAGATCTTCACTGAAATACGTGAAGTATTTTTGGGTGAGGGTATGAGGGCATGAGGGTAAAATTTTAACGGAACGTCACGTAGATGTGCATCGTTTTTGTCGAAAGGGAGAGAGCGATTGAGACCGATTGAGAGAGAGTGAGGAGGGTGAATTAACTTAAAGATATTCTATTTTTAAAATTAAAATTTCGTAAAGAGAATTTATGAAATATTAGTATTTCATATTTTATGCAAAATAATTTATTGACATTTCAAATGGCGAATTGTAAATTAAAATGTCTTTTATAATAAATGTTTTATTATCGAAGAAATAATGTAAAAAAAATGTTATAATTAGTATTAATTTTCGACACTTAATATTGAAATGACATTAATTGTCATTTCAATATTAAGTGTCATTCATTAAATTTCTAACATATCTTCCTTTTTCCCTCCCTCTCAGTATCGGAAATCTAAAGTCTTAGATTTGTATAAATATGAACAAGACTTAAAAATTTGTTTGCCAAAGAAGTTCTGACATGTATACTTTGTACGCACGCACTTTTTTTTATAGAACAGGGGGCAAACGAGCAGTAAGCTCATCTGATGTTAAGTGATACCGCTGCCCATGGCACTCTCAATGCCAAAAGGCTCTTTTCTCGATGGACCATGTCAACCATGTTATTTATCTTAAAGTGTGTAATCAATAAACAGTACCTTGTTAAAAATATTTGAAAAGTTTACGAAAACTTTATTCGATAATTATAAACGTTATTATCACGTATAGTTTTAGTAAATAAACGTGCAATACATTCTTTATTTGACGTACTATTTGTCGTGGTGTTAACTTTCGGTGATACCTAAATGATAAATTCGCAGATATTCAAACTCACTACTCCAGAATTTGAGTGTCGCGCGCGCAATCCTGCCATAACAATACATCTTATGTGTATCAATTAATTTAAAACTATTGGCGTCTTCATATATATTAAAAGTAGCTAATTATTAACGATTTAATGTCACAAGTCAAACTAATGGAATGCGTTCACAATCTCGATCGAAATAACCAGCCATAAATTAGAAGTTTATTTCACCATATAATCTCATTGATTTCGTAATGTAATAACAATTTAATTTTATAAACCCGTGCCCGTGTCAGTTGGCAACACTTGTAATTACAGATAATCTGTAATAATGTATTTTAATTATATCCGGCTTTTAGTGCTGGTATTATGTTAGATTAACTTATATTAATTGATTATGATATATTATTGTTAATTAAATACATCTATGTTATAGTCGTGCGTTATTAACAGGATTTTGAGGCGTGTACGAGCCAAGGCTGTATGCTCACTCAGGCTTCCTTAGTTTTATAAGCATGATGAATCCCTATGTACGTGCCAAGGCTCGTAAATTGTGTACATCTACAAGCGTGCTGATTTCTTATGTATGTTCGTGTCCTGGCTGTACAGTTTGATCACTCATAAGCATGACGATTTCCTAAATCGTCAGAGTCATGCCCCGAGAGTATAGCCAGACGCATGCACTCTCTTCGACTGCTAAATTGCATTCATTCGTTACATAGCATTTAACATTTCATTATTTCGCTCATATTCTATTGTTATACGCGAGTGCTTAATATAGAATAAAACAAATATCTTCTATTATTTAAAACACCCGATGACCCAGGAAATGGAACAGAAACAGAATAAAGGTATAACCGCTGTCAATGGACACTTGCAACGTTGGGGGCTAGCTAGGTCTTTTCTTGAAGGCCCCTAAGTCATATATCGCATACAAATCTACTGGCACAAAGAGATGATGCGGGGCAGAAAGTGCCTTAAAAAGCGGTGTGTTGTGGTATCCTAGACAAATGTTGTGGAATGTCGCGTTGGAGAAAAATTCCTTTTGGCATTTTGCTTCGACGTCCGATGATAAAATAAAACTTTTAAAAAGAGACTGTTAAAGCATCCTAGCTATAAGAAGGTTGCATGCCTTATCAGGCTATAAATAAATATTTATAAAAACAATTCAGTGATAACATTGAAACGTATGAAGCCTACGAAAGATGTTTTCGACACAATAATAATCTACAAATACAATATATGTGATACCAACAATGGTTTTCTTTGGGTATTTTTCCAATCTCAGAAATGTCAACATACCGTTGGATTTTGATATTTCTCGAATTATTTCTGGTTTCCTGTATTCGATATGGTTTACAAAAAAGTATTTTAAAAATTTGTCTTGAACCAATCCATTAATTTATATATTTTATGGCGATGTATCAAGAATCTAGAAAGTCTAGATTTGATGATTTTATTGGACCCACTTATTTTTTTAAAGATAAAACAAGGTACAGTTATATCTATTACTAGATTTTATTAAAAGTTGAAAATAAAATGTATCTAGCGGATATAAATACGTTTTGATTTTTCTGACAATTGGAGCCAGCGGTCCACATCAAGACACTAATTGATAGTATTATTTATTTATTTCGTAATCTTATAGCTAACATAAATTATATATAACAACAAACACTGAAAATATAGCAAGAGATGGAATACATTTAACTACAAAAAGGTCAAACATTTACAAAAGGAAACAAACAAAAAAAAAAATTCAATATTATGATTGGAGTTTCATTGAAATGTTACGATATTATCGCCACTCCGAACAATACTACCTAGAAACTTTCATAAAAAAGCGTGGTTGCCACCTGTCAAAACGCTGTTCTCAGCATTGCAGGCATCTCTTGGTGGTTTGCTTATGATATGATTTTTATATGTAACATTAAATGTAAATGATTTTACGTATTCTAATTTCCAATTAGGTAAATTTATAATCATAATTTATGCCTGTGAAAGAAGAGACGAGGCTGGGCGTGGTAGATAGTCTATTGTGAGGTCGTATCTAAACAATTCACGTCCCTTAACGAAACAGCTCATCGTGACTAATTCACGTTTTAATTAAAGCCTGGTGGCGCGCCAATTTTTTAACAATTGCTCGAGCCTCACTCCGTAGTTTTAATCAATTAGGCTAAGGCGACTACGAAAACGAAGGTAAAAACTTGGAGATTGGAGAAATAATTGCGTACTTTTTTTAGAAGTAGAGACAACAGCTCCCGTTGCACGTGACTTAATATTAATCCGTCGATTGTAGAATTCAATGTTATATTTTTGATTACTCGCGCATAATATGCCTTGCGCAAATATAAAGATGCCGTTACATCCGATTCATACCCTTGTTAAACGGTATTTAATCGGTTATTATCAGTTTTTATTTATTACATTTGATTTGAAGCTAGTTAATATATTTCAAAAGCTAACGGAGAAAATACATTAAAAATCTACACCAAATAGAACTTTAATAATTGATTCCAAATTTAGTTAACTCCTTACTCACTACATGAAAAATTGACTAACAAAAACATTAAATATAATCTTAAAAACTACGACATTGATACAAAAATATTATTTTCATTAGTTGTTTCTTCTTAACAAAATGAGACCAATTTATGTTCCACCGACACATATTTTTTTGTATTTTTTTTCTTTTAATCAATAGTATCGTAGATTGATTTTAAGTTCACGTTCACAAGTTACCTCCATGAATAAATATATTTTGATTGTAACTCAAATATTAGATTATGGCGGTTACGTAAAACTAGTACAAAATAGATTTTAATCTTTATAAATACAAATTTTATCCATGTATAAAGCAATTTAGTAGTTTTCCCGAAACATTTTCAAATAGCTGGATTTATTGTATTACTTTGAATATTTAATTTGAGCTTCGGACTAAATTGAAATAAAAATTAATTATTTCAGTTTCAATAGATGAAATACTTTTACAAATCAAATGGAGATTCTTAATCATAAAATTTAATTTACAATTTGAAAGCTCGTACACCTTAACTAAATAGAAATGTATTTTGAGTGTAAATTTAAAAAGATAAGAAGAAATAATAAATTATTATCGGAATATCTCAAATTTGCTCGTCCAGCTGACGTTAATTCTTGGCGAATCTAATAACTTACGTTGATACGGCGAACTGGCAGGATTACTAATGGTGATTAAGCAAAATCATTCGTTGTTTACTGGGATTAAGGAAATACACATTCAGGGCTAAGTAACATTTTTTCTTGTGTGCATTTTCTAACGTCCCTGCCATCTACTCCAGATGTGAGCTAAATGAGTGTTCATTTAAATACATTGTAATATAAATGTATATTTCTTTTTATTTACAATTAACAAAAGCTCGTTGCGTGTTGTTCCCACGAGAATGTAAGTGTGTGCTCCTATTTCACCATGCCTCCTGCTGATAGAGAACAAATTTTTGCTTTTAATTTATTTTATTATTATTAATTAACTATTACTTAATTAAGATGTCTTGTGGAACATGGTGTAATGAATGCATTACACCATGCATTGTGTAAAAGAAAAAACTTAGCGATTAAAAAGAGAGGCTGAGAGTTTATAGCCAGTTCTTCTCTTCCGTTCTACGCCCTTGATTTGAGAACTGGCAGTAAATGTAAAATTAGAAGCATTTAATATATATTTCTTTTTTGACGTTCATTAGAGTACATTGTGTTACCTACATGAATAAATGATTTTGATTTTTTTGATTGCGTAGTGAAAGTAAACCGACGTGTTTTGGACATAAATATCAACGATTTAGCGATAGATGATCACCTACTTGTTTATGTAGTATTTATATAATATTATTTATTTATTTCACAGTCCTTATGGTTCTTTTTGTGTTAGTAAGAGTATTGTTCAAAATCGGTTCATTACAATGGCCCACTATTATCGCCATTATGCTGTTAGGTCTCCACCGCAGTCGTCTCACCAGCGATACAGCAGCAATAGGCCGAAAGAAAAAGCCGGCGTAAAAAGCTCTCGCTACTCTATATATAGCAAATCATCAAACAAAATGACTATTGCAAACAACACTCACACAAGATTACCACCCTGTAAGCATTATTTAACTGAAAAAATTGCCAATCTTAGTTCTAGAAATGTAAACGGTTGTAGCTACTTTAGAAGGGTAAAACTTTTATACGTTTAGGTTTTTAAGTGATTTAATTAATTTACTAAATATTAAATAGCAGCATTTGTCTAACAAATAGTTTCTTTCTGTTTCAGGTACGTACAACATAAGTAAGAACGTTTGGTTTTCCGTAACAAAAAAGTGAGTACGTGTATTTCTTACGTCCGCGGACCGAATGGATTTCAACGATACACATGTCTCAGGCACTCTCTGTTAAACAACAAGTAATAAAATGGATATTTTATATACAAATTTGTTAATTAAAGAAACAAAACAAAATTATAATAATTTAAAAACCTTTTACCTTAAATTAACTTTAATAAATTTATTAAAATATTTAATTTTACTGTCCAGTTCAATTTGGATGATAACCAAGTATATTGAAATTTGTTAATTCATTTGAAGAGTATTAGAATTGGATGGAATTCAGTGCAGTAATTTAAAGCTCTCCCCCTGCGCTGCTACAAATGTTTGGAAGAAGGGCACACATAGGCTACTTGCTCATCCACTGTAGACTGTAGTAATGTGTGCTAGTAATCTACAAGCTATGATGAAGTACTACATTATTGGACCCATGTTTTTTTTCAAAATCCAAAAGAATTAATGATTTATAACTTTACAGTATCCGCAAAAGTTACCATCCCACTTACATAAGTCACCCTTAACTATCTAATAGTATAAGATCCCGCTATACAACGACCTTCACCGAGATGCTTATTTAATGAAACTTATTTTATATTTAATTTAATATGTCAATAAATATAATCCATATGGGTTGCCTAGCAAATTTCAGTCCAGAGTATGTTTAATTAATATTTAAAAAAAAATTTTTTTTTTATAATTTGCATGTAGTAAATTTTTTGAACTTTTTTCAATCAATATTTTTAATCAGGGTAGTATTATATATTTATCACTACAACCTTCTTTTATACTAAAGATGTTTATATACTTTAGTGTCACATAAAAAATATACACATAAATAATTAATTGATTCATTTTTCGATTTTAAATTAATTAAACATTCTCTGGACTGAAATTTGCTAGGCAACCCATATGGATTATATTTATTGGCATATTAAATTATATATAAAATAAGTTTCATTAAATAAGCATCTCGGTGAAGGTCGTTGTATAGCGGGATCTTAGACCATAATGATGTAGGTAAATATAGCCAATACGAAAAGGCTTCAATTTATCTTCCTGCATGTTAAGACGAAACAATCAATCGAGATCTGTTCGAAATCAAACTCGCAAATACTCAATGTATCAAAACATCTGCCGGGAAGATTGCAATACATTCAACTTAAATCCTCTGAAGAACGGCGCTTCTATTTCGTAAGGGGGAGGGGAGGGGGTTACAAATCGTCCATCTTAGATGAGACCCGACGCGATTGGCAGGAGTTCACCAATAAAGTTTGAAATCAATCGCCGGGGTTTACTGACCGAAAGACTGCGTACTTCATGTTTTCTAAAAGACAATAACTTCAATTCTTAAAGTGTTATTGGAAAAATATTTTCCAAATCCACAAAATATGTCAAAAACATGTTTTTTCCGTTTTTAAAACAAAATCGATGAATCTATCTGACAACGAGTTTCTATAAAATAATTGTTCATGTCTTCATCGGTATATGAAACTTTTTTATTTTATTTTTCATAAATTGAAAACTATGAGTACTTTATATTTCTCTGCATAAAATCTGAATTATATACTATTGCTTTTAATTAAGTAAAGACTAATAAAATCCCAATTAATCGTAAACGCTATTCGGAAGACATTGGACATCCATTAAATATGAAATGTTATCATTCCATTACACGATCCATCAATCACGGTACCTTTTTGTAACTTAAACAATCGCGAGGCCCGCTTTAGCTGTTTTCTGTTATTAGAGCCACCGTTTACACGACACTTATGTTAGTTCTAGTAAATGGAAATCAAAATAAAGAAACTTTTGAGCCTTCGTCTTGTCTGATTGCACAAAGACCAGAGTTTAATCATTTTAAAGAAATTATTATCTAAAACAAATGAATTGAAGTCAACCTCTTTGAGAGCTTACAATAACGCGTAACGCGTTATAAATAATTATTATACTTAGACATCTAAAAAAAGTACAACAAGAGAAAATTTTAAATTAAAATTATTAACTATCAAATGAAAAGAAAAGAGGCAACTCAACATAATCACCGGGACATATGAAGATAGACAAGAATCATAAAAAGTGCGTGCATACAAAGTACACATGTCAGAAGTGAAACTTCTTTGGCAAACTAATTTTTAAGTCGTGTTCATATTAATTATGCAAATCTTAAAAACTTTAGATTTCCGAGACTTAGAGGGAGGGAAAAAGGAAGATATGTTAGGAATTTAATGAATTTAATTGTCATTAAAATATTTAGTGTCGAAAATTAATACAAATCATAAATGTATTTTTCTAATTTATTTCTTCGGTAATAAAAACACGTGGCATTTTAATTTACAGTTCGTCATTTGAGATTTCAATAAATTATTTTACATAAAATTTAAAATACCTACTAACATTTCATAAATTCTCTTTACGAAAATTTAATTTTAAAAATATAATTTCTATAAGGTAATTCGCCCTTCTCACTCTCTCTCAGTCGGTTTCAATCGCTCTCTCCCGTTTCTTCGAAAAAAACGCTCTTGACGCTAACGTCTCACGTTCGTAACGTACGTTTTATACGTAAAATTTTTACCCTTATGCGCCTAAAGAAGTTTCACATCGAAATGAAACAGACACGAAGAGGGGAAGCAAATTTGCTGGCCCAATGTAGTTTTGCTTAGATAAATCCACTTATCTTTGTCGAAGGACAAGCTGTAGATGAAATTAAATAATCATAATGAAAGGTTATTTTGACATTTTTCAATCATATTACTCAATCAGTGTATCCCCTTTTACACGAGAACCGTTTTACATGGAACCCAGTAAGGGTATTAACAAGTCCGAATACTATTAATGAACATTTCATTGGAAATACAAATTTTACAGTCCATACAATGAAAGTGAATACAGTTATATCAATTTCACGACTAACGGAGTTTTAATACATTAAATTGCGAAGTATTTACGTGCTTTACAGACTGTAGTTATGGGTTGGGTAGATACAGTTGAATTCGATAAAAGTATACTTCATTTCATTTTATAGGCGCGTAAAACTCAAAGTGAAATACTGAAGTAGGTTGTATGCGGCGTGCTTTATACAATACGGTTGAGATGTTTTCTGATATTATATCCCACAAACCGTGATGTGAATTTGATTTGAGCAAATATTGTAACAAGATGGCGTATAAAAGCGTGGATTTTCTTTGTGAAAGCACTTTATACAAGATCGTTTTCAACTATAAAAACTCGAAAAATAGTCATTATTTACTAATTCTGACCACTTATTTAAAATACCTATAGTCCGTACTTACAGCGTAGTAATTCATATTTAAAATTCATTTTAAAAAGCTTTCAAGTACAAAAAATATCAGAAATGTATTCCAGAAATTCAGTTACAGATATTTTAACACCATATTTCAGCAATTCACGTAAATTGCGATAACCATCGGAGCTGTCAATCAAACAGCTTTCTTGTCGGCTGAGTGTTTTCCGACAACGTTAATGATTCGAAAAAGAATTACCCCAAAAAATTTCGATATCTTTGTAATTTGCTGCTATTTTAACGTTATGGCTTCAAGATATTTTTACTTATTTAACAGGCTATAAAATCTTTAAAAAAATATTAACAATGTATTCAAATATATGCCTTACATTATATAGAGCCCAGACTCTAGTATATATACATAATTGTTCAGCTATTGGGGTCTAGGCAGAACAATAAATTTCTAAAAAAAAAAAAGAAAAAAGAAGAATTTTATAAAAATCTTACTTATCTGTAGTCGTAGTCGTAGTAGTAAGGATAAGATATGACAATTGACGTAAAATCATGTGCTCTGTGCCCCAAAGATATTCCACTTTGGTAAATTTTAGTGAAGAAATAAGAAGAAGAAAGAAGAACTAGAATTTCAGTGTGTATTTTGATAAATTCTAGTTTGACTTTCAACAGCTTCAAGTTAAGCATTATTCGTAAAACGCCTTTGTTTTTGACAGTTTACTTAAAGTTTCCTAACCAAACGAAACCTCACAGAGTACGTAATTAACACTTCAAATTTCTATGAAGTTTCAACAATGTGCGCCAAATCGATTGGCCTAAATTAAATTTTTAACTTCAAAAAATTTCATGACGCATGTTGAATATATGATCTTTAACCAATTTATGTTAATAGTATTTGAATTATCCAAAATTTTTTAGGTGTATTATATTTTATAAATCTACATCTAACAATAGGTGTCTTGTTACAATAATTATGCCGATAAACATATCGTTTGTCAAAAATTTGTAGACAACGCCACAGCGTATATAAATATCAAAATTTGTCCTCATTATAGATAGATAGATCAATATGAATGGCGATAGAATAATATACCAATTTCCTGTATTTATTTTGCTAGGCTTTCATTAAAATCAACAAAGGCACTGCCGACCGTGACGTCACATCACTGCTTGCCACTTACGTCATGTTGACGGGTCGTGTAAAGAATTTTAACAATTCGAATGCGTTAACAATTAGAGGGTGGCGGTAATCAGGAAGTACGAAAAGTCAAATTCATCTGTTGTCATTGTCATTTGCCACTTGACAGACCGAAATGTCAAGTATATTTCATAATTTTAATTTATACTTGTATACGTAATATATCTACGTTGTAAAATTTATTTCGTTTAATATCTAATTAATTTATTGAGGTTTTGTTAAAAGCTTTCTATAATTAAAGAAATACATTTATGTGAAGCAAATTATTTTATTAGGAAATAAGTGATAATTATAATTGGTTTTTAGCCATTTATCCTATAAATTAACTTTGTAATTGTTTACCTCCATAGAGAGGAGTTTATGGTCCGTATTCTAAATTGTATTTTAAGCATTGATTCTAGATTTAATACAAGTTTTAATACTTGATTTAACGAACGCCTCTGGGGAGTGATTAACCACACAGCGGAAGTCGAAGCTTTTCTTTGTATTAAGGACGCAATAGAACGGACTTGAATACGGATTTAAGATACCCAGATTTGCCAGTTTTAGTCTCATCAGAATATTTGCATTGTATTGTTAAATAAAATGGAAAATTATTAAACGTAGTCATAGACATTTAACTATTTTTTACCTCATATATTCTCATCAGTGTATTGCGATGGCAAATACTTTGTTCGTTTTATTTGTTATTTAATAAATCAAAACATGCTAGGAACAATTTCATTGAATTTTGCGCCGGATACAATCGCCAACGAAGGCGATTACGACCAAAGGACATAATAAATGTCTATTCCCAACCAATCAATTACTTAGTATAAAAACTAAAGGGTCCACGTATCGGCTTATATCAGAATATCCATCGATTTCGTCGATATCGTGGAAGCAGGTAATCGGATTAATGGCGAATTGATGAACCGGTCGGCGGGTCCATAATGTTTATTATTCTGATGGACGAATATTGATGTAATATTCTTTTTTATCGAGTATTTCAATGAGAAAATGGTGCGTACAGAAGCTTTACGTCCACTTAAAATGTAGCTTACGCTTAATGGATATTAATGCTTAAGCTAAAACTTTTGTAAATTCAATATAGAAAGTTTTCTGTAACTCTTACTATATTTAAAAAACATTAGTGGTAGTTGCACCGTTTTTAAAAGGTTTCGTTAAAAAGACACCAAAGAGTATAAGAATGAGGGGGTATGACCAGAAACTATCAAAGTCAAGTTAGAGAAATAACAAGCCAAAAAGTGAGCGAGGTTCCGATTGTGATTAGGTGCCAGTATTTCTTTAAAGACTGTGCTGATTAATGTAATATTTACCAAATTTTCTACCATAACAGAAACGTAGCACTAATTCGATAGACAAAAGAAAAAATAGCTAAACCTTAATAACAAACAATGGACCACCCAACTTGTGAATTCTGTGTTAAACTGAATATCGGTCTTTAAACATGTATTTCGATTAGTGTACATTGACTTAAAAATATATACACATATTTATTTAGAAACGGCTTCAAAACTATGTCAAAACATTTCTAGATAATCGCTTCAACTTATTCAATCTACAGTTGGCTTCAGTAAACATATGTACTATCAATGATATGTTCGGTTTGAAACCCGAGCGAGTTCCTAAACTTTTCGTCTAACCCAACTTGGTTTTCACTTAGCTAACCATACGGTCAGTGGTTCGTTCAAATTATAGAACTGTACGATTTGTTTTTCAAGTTTGAACTAAATTAGAGTTATCACTAAGAATAACGCCATCTATTGAGATTAATTAGAATAATAATTTTAACAGTTTTTTATAAAACGAGTGACTTATCCCCCATGGCGAATACTAGCAGGGGATCAATAAATTTTCTAGACGCGCAACTAAGAAAAGGTCGTTGCAGGAAAAGCATCACAAGGAAACCGGCATTTCTTTGACGCAAAGTCGATGACAAATGACGTGTATGGAAGTGTGATTTAAAGAAGAAAGTATATTAAATTGTCTATGCCCTATGTGTAAGGAGGACATAGGTCATACATCATTTATTTAAAATTTAATTTCTAATAGAATAAGAGGTAATGATTCTGTAAAAATAAACGCATTTAAATGTTCAGTACATATCTTTATTAAATTTGATTGAAACCTTAATAAGATTTTGATATTAAAATGTACTCGACTGAAAATATTTTTTAAAACTCATATTGATATTCATTAAAGTAAATGAATATAAATTTTTTTATAATTTAAATGAAAACGTCCCAGTCAATTTGATTAAAAGTCTTTTACTGCAAAATTGAAAATGTGAAATACAATTTGAAATAGAGGCTGAAATTAAAACATTGGACTTCCATGGGAATACCTCAGACCTAGCTTTGGTCACAAGAACTTGGTAGCATAAAGAGGAGCGATGGCCTCTTAGAAAATAGTAACGGAAGTAGACAAGACTAGAAGTGCACTTAAAGGATCCACTACGTACCTATGTTTTCAAGAAAAGAGCGTACCAAGTCTTAAAAGAACGCCAACGTACTCGCGAGCCCTCTGGCATTGAGAGTGTCCATGGGTGGTGGTATCACTTAACATCAGGTGAGTCTTATGCCCGTTTGCCCTCTGTTCTTAGAGATTTAAGTATTAAGTAATCAAAATATTACGTATAAAAGTCTATAACACTTACCGTAAATGAATGAAGCAAGATTCTTAAAGTTGTTACATTAAAGGGAAGATAAAATTTCTGCAATCAAAAAGATTTTTATACTTTTTAAACATTCACAATCGATCTACTCGAGATTAGCTCGGATCATTTAGTACAACGGGATCATAAATTTGCCTACAATTACCTTCGTTTCCCGGTAACGAGTGATTGGCATCAGATAGTAGATAGGAAATGGGAAAAGTTCAGAAAACTTTCCCGTCCGCATGTCACCCTGCCACTTTGTCATCGTTATAGAAAAAAGTTTAATTGTTTAAATGTGCTAAAATTATACTATAATTACTTGAATGAAGACAATAATCACAGAACATAGAATCAATAAAAAAAATGAAATATAAAATACAAGATTTTACGGGACAAGCGCTTATAGGCAAACATAAAAAAACACAAAAAAATACATCGATTCATAAATTATATATAGTGTTTTTTAATATTTTTATTACACTTTAATGTTAATACTCTACGGTTTCGATATTTGTAAATATGTGAGGAACATGTATACTAACTTTTTTTAGTATAGTAGTTTATTCTAAGAGTACATTGTCTTCACATATAATTATTTAACAAATGTAACAAATATTGTAAACCTATTTTAAAAGAGTAAGTGTGGAGTTTCTTGCCCATTCTTCTCCACACGAAACTACCTTTTGGAAGGGGCAACTAGAATCTTCTATATATATATATAATTTTTTTTTTTGACGTTCAAAAGTGCCATTTTAGATGGTCTAATTGAAATAAATGCTTTGACTTTGACTTTATAAAAACTAGAGGATAATTGATTTCAAAGTGTGAGGAGAACAGCTATGGATATCCAGACCTAGCTCGTTTATAAGAGTGCTCAATCTGGATATCGGTGAGTTTTGGCCAAAACAAGTTCTTCTGGAGGGACAAATAGGATGATGGGATGCCTGGGGTATCTAGACGGTACATATTGTAAGGTTGGGGCACTCAACCAGATTCTTAAATATCTTGAACATATATGCCTATGACACCATTAGTTTAAAATAAAACTTAAATTTAAATTTCGTGTACCCAGTTGATATCCCAGACATCCATTCCATTTGTCCCTTCTTTCCGGAGAAGGCCATTTGGCCAAAATTCACCGATGTCCAGATTGAGCATTTTCAGGCAGAGCAGGATCTGGATATCCATAGTTGCTCCCCTCACACTTTAAGAGCGATTTTCGTTTAATGTTTATTTAAATAATATTATTGTTTTGCTTAATTAATTTTATTATTTCTTACATGCTATGTTTGCCTGTAAGTGCTTGACACATTAAGGCTGAGTTCAGATGACCGCGCGTAACCGCGCGTCGCCGCGCGGTTGGAGCATTCACATGACGGTATATGTACGCGCGGCAGTGTGGCTTCAACATTGATTGACAATGGACGTGGAGGAGGCAATTTGCTTATGGATTTTATATAGAAGACTGAGACGTCGCAGAAGAAGACAAAGACGATACTGCGTGCATCCAATTTTAAGTGGCAGACTTTCTTCCAGCCTGTTTGTCTTGAGGTTACACGAAGATATTTTTTTAAACTATTTCCGGATGTCAGTTGCATCCTTTGATTTTTTATACGATTCTATTGAAAATGATTTAAAATCCAGTGAAGATGCTATAAGATATTGCATATCACCAAATACTTAATACCATATCTTCGGTACTAATTTTGCATCGATCTATGTGTCTTTCCGTCTCAAGCCACGCGGATCAACTGAACAGGTCGATACAGGTTTGCAAAACTTGTGCCACGCGCGGCCGCGCGGAAGCGCGCGGCTCAAGATCTTGCGCGCGGGTCGGAGCGCGCCGCGAGTTGGCGTGCGGTACCGCGCGGTAATGTAGATAATTACCGTTTATATTGATCTTGTACCGCGCGGTTCGTAGTTCTAAAAATTGTATTTTATTTTTCTTTTATCAATGTATCACTGTGCCGAGCGTTGGCAAGCTTTTATAAATAAATAATAAGTTGTTACGATAGTTTAACAACAATTATACAGAACAAAACGATTATGCCACCTAAGAGTGACCCTCAATAGTAATAAGTGATCAATGTTCGCCTTCGGCGCGTTTGTATTACAGCCCATTTGTGGGAGAACATTATTTTTCTTTATCTCACTAATAGTATTATGACGAGAATTCATCGTTATATTGCTTGTAATTTATCATAATCTTTTTCCATAATATGCGTATATTTGAAACTATAAGTGTAATAAAATATATATGTCTCGTAATTCATTAATAAAATAATTGTACTATAAAATAGGTCTTTATTTAAAGTAAAAATAACAAATACGATATGAACTGGACAAACTTCTGCGTTTGTTTTTTTAATGGACTATTGGCCTTTGGTATCTGATACTCGTTATGGATTTTTGGGTCCAAGACATGCTAGTTTCCTCGCGATGTTTTCCTTCACGGTACGAGTATGTGATAACAAATAAAAAAATTGTCTGAAAAGTGCACAGCCGGATTGCAAACTTAACCGATAATCGAAGACTGCTTCCTCACAGTTAATAGCACTGTTTCACGAAAATTATTGTTTTTGATATTATTAATGAGTTCATACACATGAGCAAGCCCAAATAAATGTATTTGAATTAAGAATAATATTCACATTCTACTACACACACTACTAGCAATCGGTACATTGCAAATCTATTTTAATTAACTTTTGCTCTTCACAAAAGTCCACATTGACTTAACTGAATAAAAGAACCCTTTTAGAAGTGAATTAACGTTTAAAGAATCCCTTTGTCTTGAAGTTTATGTAATTGAGCTGAAACTTGAGATGAAGACGCCGGATATCCGGCCGGAACTGGCACGGACAAGAGCCTTCGCTACTTCATGTAACTTTACATGTATTAAAGTATAATTATAATACTTAAATGAAAATTAATATGGTATGTAAGTTGTAATTATACAAAAACTTAAAACCGACTTTATAAAAAGGAAGTAATCAGTTCCGCTTAACTGTATATACATGATATTGTTGGAATTGGAGAATATTTAAATATGATGAGTATGTATTCTTTTTGATACGAACTATGTATATTCCAACATGGAGAACAGTCCAAGTTATATCAAAATCAGAAGCTGATATAGGCTTACGTATTGCTGAAGACATTTATAATATGGCAGTTGTTTTTTTTCTAAATTACTCAAATTACCGTTGTAAATGTAAGTTAGACGGAATTCATATTTAAGTAAGGTATATAAATGTTTATTAGCTGTCTATTTATTTTATTTACACCTTTACACAAGACTTCTTTAGTTACACTCCTAAATTTTAACTAATATTTTTTTTTTCTACTAAGTTTTTACATTCCTTTTCTTTCTTTTTTTGCGACTGAGGCGCAAACTAGCTGCTGTGGTCTCTGGCAGAATGACCAGCGCTGTGGAACATTCTGCTCCTCAGCATTATGCTGAGCCAGGGCCTATTACAGCCACAACACACACACACTTGAAACGAACCGATTGGGAAAAGGAAAGAACCTATTTTTTTTTAATATCTCTCATTATATTTTTTTATTTTATTTTTTTCATTGATTATTGTTATTTTATGTGTTTTTGTTAGTAATAAATGTTATGTCTATGTCTATTTGATAAAACTTAAAAAAACTAAAAAAAACTAAGATAAGTTTAATTATAGTATTGTCTTTGATTGACATAACCTTTACACATTTAAAGAAAAAACTTTTTACCGTCGGAAAAATTTAAAATTATGTTAAATAATTGTAAATTTATAATAATACATAACTTTAATCCGGTAAAAAGTTATTTATTTAAACTTTAATTATTATTTGTTGTTGCATCACATATTTTGTCAATTGATTTTAATAACAACGTAAACAATTTCTACCATTAATTAAAGGGTCCATATGTATATAAAATCAAAGTAAAAACTAATAAGGCCGAGATGGTAACAATTACTACGATAAAGCTTTTCACCAATTACAACATACAAAGCTGGCAGATATATTAATTAAGGTCCATTCGGTCCCCTGCCCTTGAGATAATCGCCGGATACAATTATTCACTTCGATCTTCAGCTGTCAAATAGAATTCGGCGATTAAATTCGTGATATATTTTAAATATAATTGAAGGCATGACATTTTCTCACACATTTAAATACAATGTCTTAAAAGACTAGCAAAGCATTTGGTGTTTTACCCATATATTTAGTGCTGGATTTTATACGTGTTCAATTTGTACTTGTCAATTTAGAATAACAGTTTAGATTAAAATACATAAGACGCTAATCAAGGTCATAAAAATGAAAAATTCAACAGACAGAAAAACATTTTTGCAAACAAAAATATATTTTATAGCGTTCTATACATTTCATAATTGTCAAAGAAACGGACATAAATTTTCATGCATTCTTGTAAACACACTGAAGTTCACGTTAAAGTTTGCATATAAAACTTCGATGTCAGCGTTGAACCCCGATTCATTAACAAAGATCTGAATATACTAATGTTGTAGTGTATGTAATTATGAGGTATCAAGTAATCGAAGGGCTCGTTAAACGTATGAAAATTTATAACAATTATATATATGATGGACCGAGAGGCAGAGGAGTAGATTAAAAACGACGAGTCACAGGAACGAGGAACGAAGGCAGCGTTTAAATAATAGTGCAGGAAGGTCAAGGAATACCCGTTGAGAGAGGAAGGTAAAAAGTGAAGAGCAGTTCTGACAATTAACGATATTAATATTGACAGCAAGGTAGCAGGGACTCTGTTAAAAGAACAAACGAGAAACTGAACAATTTTTTAGAAAGCAGACCATACCAGCAGATATAATATTGAATTAGTTTGGTTGAATCAGCCGTTTATTTTGACATTCCGCTCATTTCCGCTTTTTTTGTATGGACACCTCGGGCTGATTTGGCGAGCGTGGCTCGGTCGTAATGACCTTTTCCCGCTACAAGCGCAAGGGCGTCTCCTGCGCGACTCGGACCTTGGCTTGAGCCGTCGCGGGATGATCAATCACCTAAAAGGCAGGACGGACACTCACTGGAGTGAGCGAAGTACGACGGACCTCGCTTTCCTCGGTAAAGGTGTTTTTTACCCTAATCTGATTTGGCTTTGCCTCGCGGGCGGGTGTATACTGTATCAACCCGAATTTATGATAAACAAGTTTCGTGACATTTCGTGAACTCGTTCTGTGACCGAGCCAGAACTGCCAGTGTCAAATGGTAGGCGAAGGAACGAGTGCATATTACTTTAATATTGATTATATTTAGGATTCAAAGGCTTTAAGTGATAAATAATTATTTTTAATAGTTATCATGGCTATGGGATCACAATTACTATCGACTATCAAACATCGAATAAACCACAAGTATACAGACTTGACTTTGACGTTGTTAATTTATGAGCTCTGTGACATATAATGACAGATGACAGTAGCGCCATTGGTCCGTATATATTTGGATTGGTACAGAAGTCGTAGGGACCAACTTTAAAAAACGTACTATGTGACACTCTGTGACAGCTCTTTCATGAAATACGGTTTCATGAAATAAATGAAATGTCGATGAATATACTGTTAACAGTAGTGTGTGAAGTCTATCTGCGTTATGTAATGATGGCGTCTAGATAATTTTACTAGTCGTCCCCTTATCTTGCGACGTAATGACGCTCGAAGCTTCGTACTTCCCCCGCACTAGGGTCTACCAGACAGCTGTCAGAAACGATTTTCCAGACGTATTTCAATACTAAATGTGCTAAACGTATGCGTCAGCCGAGAAATCTAGTAGCCCCGTCAAATTTATTTAATTAAAACGAGATTGTTTTTATTACACTTTTGTATTAGCAGTTTTTATCTTTTAGTCTGTATAAAACATTAAGTAAAAAAACAGTATGTTGTTTTATATTTATAGATTAATAATAAAAGATTAACTATATTGAGTTGAGTGTAATCTCACGTCTCTTATATGCTATGTACAGTGCCTGTGTGCATTCACTCTAACCCCCATAGTTTTTAGATAATATGTACATCTTAAGAAGGTTCTAAAAGGTAAAACATCGTGTGTCTAGCCTGTCAAGTAACAGGTAGCCTTTTTTCTTGCAAAAAAATTGGTAAAACGCCCTATTTTCCGATTTAAACATCGTATAAAACTCGAATTATAATAATTCGTAGCTCCAACGCACCCTAATATGTAATCATTTGGGCGCTACGTGTTCAATTAGAATTTATGGCGTCAACCAATACCCAAATTAAGTTAATTTAGCCGTATATTTCGTTTAGCTGCTTCCCTACTTTACCATAAATTTTACTCTTTAAAAAGTGATTTTACGCGCATCGAAATTGTTATTTTATTTTGAGGGACGTTATGGTTTTGTATGTATTAAATTTAATGGGATTTTATAATAAAAATTGGTTAAATATAATTAAATTGTTTAAAATTTGGTCAAACTAATATGTGTTTTGCTCTTTTTGCAAATACAAGTACAAGTTTTTACTAAAAGGTAACTTTTTACTATAGAATAGATTTGATTATCAGTTTGTACATACAATATATATTTACATTTTTTACGTTTTTATCCTTAATAGTTTTCCAGTATGATATTCTAATTAAACAAAGTCACATCTTTGCTAAATCTCTAGATTCATTTAATTTTAAAATCGTTTATAAATTCGAATTCGACGTTTAAATACAGATATATATATATAAATAAACTTTTTGTATAGAGTAAGTAATCGCCAGGAAAAGTGCCTTTTTATTATTTTTGTATTTATTTACAAAAAAAAACATAGTCTTGTCCTACCCGGTGACCCTAAATCAAGAAAACATAATAAATAAAAATTTAGACACGAAATAACCAAGTTTAAGAATTGAATGGAAAAACTAGCTAAAGAATATTTAAAAAATGAAAATCTTATAGTCACTTAGTAGAAATTTTGTCAGTTCACTCAACCTTTTTATCCGTTCACCTATGTAATTCGTTGACTAATGTAATACAGCGAATAATATGTGCCCATTTAAAAGGCCCTAACTGTGAGAATAAGTAGTAACGGAGGACGATGTCGCCTTCTGACGAACCTATCAGGCACATTGAAGCTAAGAACCACATAACGAAAAATAAATAAGATCACATGAGTGGGTAAAAAGGGTCTACTACTATATTTACAAGAAATCCTTCATTTACGGATGTAATAAACCAAAACTGATTAAGTACACACTATTTTTCCATCGAATTTGTCAACAAGAACGTGTCGTGTGATGTCACGTCAGCTGTCACGTGTCCTGTTGAGAGCGGCACCTGTGTCTGACCCGCGTCAATGTCTTTTTGTTACAATGATTTTTGGCTACACAAGCTTTGTTAGGCAGTCGAAAAGTAGACATTTTTTGCTGTTATATGAAAGAAAACAGAGATTTTTAAAATATATGAGGAATAATTCCCGATATTACGTTGAAAAAATCATACATAGATTGAAATTTATCAATTTAACATTAAGTTAACTAAACTACAGTAATGCAATAGTATTTTAATTTGTCATCGATTTGAAAATAGAATAATATTTTAAATGCAGCGTTTGACAGAAAAACTCGAAGGCCCGGGCAAAGGTTTAAGCATTCTTGAAACTTCATGCCTTACACCCCTGCCACTACTATGTGATTCGTCAGAAACGACAAGTTTTGACAATTCTAAATTCAAAAAACGTCATAATGACGCACACTGAAAGAGGTTTCTTTAATTAAATGAGTGCATTCAAAGTGTTCGTTAGAAATGAATACGACACAAGGAACTAATGAGCGGGCCGTGGGGCGCCCCTGACCTTAGTAACCCAGTTTTTAAAACGGGTTACCGGTTATTATTAGCTCTACGTGTAATTGTAGGCTAAATGTTTAAGTTTTTTTAGTTTGAAGCTTAGAAAGAAGTGGCTAGAAATATAATATTTTATAGTTGGTGAAGTCACATTGTTTTACCACTCGGCTGGTGTGGTATTCCCATAAAAACTATCTTCTAAGCGTTATTGGGCGGATCAAGACTTTCCCAAATCGTTACTATTTTCAAACTACGTTATACAGACAGTAATACATTTTTCGTTCATACTTTGCGTGCATTCCTTGTTGTACGAGCGGAAAATTTTTCTCTTTTTTTATAAAATGCACAATTTTCCATTTTTGTTTATTTGTCAAAAAGTTAAATTGCTTGTGTTCTGTTACGACTCACTTTTATGTAAACTTTTACGTAAATGGAAATGTATAGGCCGAAGGGACCCCAAGCAGGCGCTTGATTGGAACGTGGGCGTTCCAGGCAAATCTGGTGCCGCACAGTTGCAGGTGAGGCAAAGAGAGCCGGAAAGACCTGGAGCGAGGAGAAATACGAGGCTCGCTGTAGACGCCCTCTGCCCCATCTAGGGGTTATAGGACGTTAAGTCAAATCATTCATAATACCCTCTAACAGCGTTACCAAAACTAAAAGCGAAAGTCACAAGAATTTATTACATTTTTTATTTTTTTTAGGAAAATCTGTGGCCGAGTCGCTAGGCAACAGGGGAGTGTCAAATCTCCCCTTTCCTAAACATATTTATTACTTTCCACGCTAAGATATTACGCGATAACAAAAAAATAAAGTATTTTATGACAGTAAGTAAGTAAAATCTCGTTTACTTTTGTAAAATTCAGTTCTTTTAAGCATTCTTGAAAGAACAATTAAAGAACAATTTTTCATTCTTCATTCTTTTTTTTAGCATAATCCAACTTAAATTATTTAATTTGAACAAAAAGAGAAAAATATGTCATATATATTATAAGTGTTACTGGAATTCAATTAAAATAGTTCTACAATAATAATATGAATTTGTATAATTAATCAAATCATTGGCGCTACAAACTTTTAGGTCAGGGATTAAACTCTAGTTGATCGGCCATCTGAGCCTGACACACTGGCTTTTTACTGTGGTTGTTTTCTTCAGCCAACTAATAATAATAATAGCCCTAATCAGATATATTTAAGCAAGTTTCCATTTTAACCCTATTCTAGTGTATCTGTGTGCCCTTTTTTTGGCAAACGCCTCCTCCAAATCCCGCCATTGCTCTTTGCACTGTGCCACTCTCTGCCACGTTCCACCTGCTGTTTCTTTAATGTGGTCTACCCACCTTCTGAGTTGTCTCCCTCTTTTTCGTTTCCTGTACCTTGGGCACCAGTTTAGTAGTTTTTTGCTTTTCTGTTCCACTTGCCATGTGCCTTCAGCCTACTAGCGAGTGTTAAATGCGAAAATACACAGAAATATCGATTGGTGTACAGCCGATGTTCGAACCTACAACCTTTGGGATGAGAGTCGTCCGCTAAAGGTAACTGTTCTTGTATAAAAAATATGTTCTTTTTTTCTTCTGTGCGTATTTGCATATAGCCCTAAGGCTATGAGCGAATCTGTGCTGTGGTGCTGTCATGTGGAGTGGCTTTCCATTGGAAGCATCTACTCATCTATGCCTAGAGCTACTGTCGGTCTTATAGCTCTAGAATATGGTGACGTTTTAGTCGTTTCACGTACTGTTAAATGGCGAGTGTATAAAAAAAATGAAATGTTTTACTCATATTTGACATAGTTTAGTCGTAAAATTGTCGGGTATATAGTACGTAATACATTATTCAAAAAAGACAAATACATCAATAGATTCCAATAGGTTTACATATAGAAACAGTTGCTGTATCCTATACATCGACCCAGCCGTATCCTTCAATATCGGCTTTAAAACAAGTGTATCGGATAGCGACCCATGACCGGCGTCAACAAAAATATTGTTGCTGATAATCCTCTTAGGCTCGTACAGTATAATCCCGCCGAAGTGAAAAGCATGTTGGCTGCCCGCCAGCCACGGTATACAACTCAATTATTAAAATAATAAGCCAACCGTATTGATTTTAATATCACGGTGTCGTGATTATTCAGCTGAACTTATACATGGCCCTTATACTTGCGAAATTTTTTAAGCTTACGCAATTTATCGGGTATATCTTTTATATTAGATATGTTAAAAAATTAAAACATTAATTGCAATGAACAACTGCTGAAAATTTGTTTTAGCCTAGTTAGTAAAGCGGTCGACTCTCGTTCCTAAGATTATAACCCCAAGTCACTGCTGTGTATTAATGAATTTTACTAACATTAAACATTCCGACGAAATCGGCATGTGTTAATTACCGTTAAATTTCATCTCAGAGACAAGTTTTGAAGAAGTGAAACCTCTTTGGCAAACTAATTTTTAAGGCTTGTTCATATTTATACAAATCTAAAACTTTAGATTTTCGAGACTTAGAGGGAGGGAAAAAGTTAGATATTTAATAAATTTAATTGTCATTAAAATAAAAAGTGTCGAAAATTAATACAAATAATTAATTTGATTTCACAAATTAAAAACACGTGGCATTTTAATTTACAATTCGTCATTTGTGATTTCAAGAAATATTTTGCATAAAATATAAAACACTAATATTTCATAAATTCTAACGAGGTAATTCGCACTTCTCACTCACTCTCAATCGGTCTCAATCGCTCTCTCCGTTTTCTTCGACAAACGCTGCCCATCTTCGTGACGTTTCATCCGTAAAAATTTTACCCTTATGCGCTTATGTGCTTATCTATATAAAGAAGTTTCACTTTAAAAAATAAAAATAAAATCCTATTTTAAGAAAGAATTATAATCCGCTTTAAATACACCAGATTATAATAATCTCTAAGGGTTATAAAGGTGAATAATAATCGTAACCAATTAAGGCCTTTGTAGAATAATTGTATAAATATTTAAATGGAAACTTTGCGAAAGTCAATGTTATGAGAGCAATCAGATATGTACGACTTCGGGGACCTAGAAAGCAAGAAATACTTAAACAAGTTACGAACTTAACCATTTTAAGTCAGTATATCGCACAAAACGAACACAGTTTGGGAAGTTTCAGCTAAGTATCTACGGGTTGTTGCAATACCAACTTTTCCTAACTCTTAACTTGACAATTTGTTCTATTATTTTGAAGTTTCGGTGCTGGCTCTTAAAGTAATTGTAATTCATTTTTGAGTTGGCAATACTTGTGGATTGCTTTTTTATTTGTCAACGTAATTGTAATCTGTTTCTAAAAATTAAAAAGATGTTTATGTAGAGAAAATATGTTCATAACTTACGCTTATTTATTAAGTTTATTGTGGCTAACAAATGAGTTATGTGTAATGGCAATATAATTCCAGATTACTATATAATGTTTATATATAAGAAGATAGGTTATGTGATAAGAAGGATTATGCCTATTCATATTAATGAACGGTAAATTAATACCACAAACGATATATTACGGCACAAAGTAATTGCGGAATCTATATTAGGTAATATGGTATCGAGGTAAGATTTGTATCCTCGGCATCGATTTCAATTCCCCAAGCTTCATTATCACTAAGGATGTTAATTTCTAAAATATTGATAGCAGGTGCAGTCTCTAGTATCTAAAATTCGTTTAATTAAGACACCTCACGCATGCGCAGCGCCGTCTCCATAAATGATAAAAGATGTCCGACATTAAAGCAGGTCGTAATACCGCGACATTTGGCTCATAAAGTCATAAATAAACAACAATGGCGCGGTCAAGTAATTTAGCAATTTCGAACAGCCAAGCCCTGCTCATTAACCGGGCATTATGCAAAGCTCACTCGAAGGCTTTGCCGCGAAGATTACCTCGTCAGCTGAGCGTGGATAAATTTCCTAGCCCCTATTTTATTGCGAGCTTTGGGCTCGCGGACTTTTTAAGTTGAGGTCGGCATTTTTCGGCAGAAAATTTGAAGTTGATTCAATTTGGATTGAGCGAAAAATTATTTATTGAAATGTGGATTAAGTGCGAATTTTATAACTTTTACTTTATAATTTAGGTTTAATAATTTGTATGTCAATCAGTTGCCAATTGACTACTTTTTTGGAGGCAATATCTACAGTCGTCATATTATGTGTGAGTACACACGCGTTCAGATACAAATCTGCGTTTCTTTTATTAGGTTTTTTCTTTATAGTTAAATTAAATTATCAAGCCACTATTATTACTTCTTCATTCGAAACAATAGTCACTATATAAGGCACATTGCTCGGAAATCTCAAAAGTATGAGTTAAAAGGACCGAGAAAATGAAACCCGACCAAGTATCCAAAAACCTTGGCACTAAAATCAGTGACACCAATCACCAAGCTTGACATGGTCATAGATGGAAGCTGTCATTATCTGCCACATGGGACGCTTAGAAGCGAGTGAGTGATCGAAAGTGAGTCTTATCATATAATATACTGACTGATTATTGGAAGTTCAATCTTATTTTGCCTAAGGATGACACATATCTGTGTTTGTGACAACGTGGTTTTGCTAGTAGTTATTTACCTTATACTTAGTATATTATTTTTTTTAAAGCAAAAGGTTTTTAATTGTATTTTTGGCTTAGTATAATCATTATAGAGCAAGATATATTTAACACATACTTTCCTTTAGACATTTTTTAATCGTATCATACTTAGTGATTATACATTTTTATCATGTTAATATATAATTTTTATAGTATTTTAGAACCTAGTATTCATTGTGATTCATGACTTTTAAGATTTTTTTCCATTTTATTTTAGATATCAACTTTGTAATTATATAATTTTTTTTAATTTAACTATGTACTGTTTGCAATTTACCCTTAGTATTTCTATTTTCTTATGCCCGGAAGAGGTCACTTGTCAGCGTACGTACCCTGCTTAATAATTTATATTATCTGATTGTATATTTGCTATTCATGCAACAAAGTGTTCCTATCTTCGTTTGGAAAGAGCATAAAAGATCGAGAACGTTTCTAGAGCCTTACAGGCTTACCCACTGGCACTTCTTTTCACTTGAGATCGTATGCTCGAATATAAAAATAGTTTGACAAAACCAAACCGTTACCGTAACTGCCTCTAGTTAATAACAATCGCCACAGATACGCAGTTGCGAAATTGTGATGTCAACCATACCGAAAGCTATTTCATTCAATAGCGCACTTGTCAAAGTGAATCAATGTTCACAATCAAACGCACTATTGACGAAGTGCTAATTAAAATTGTTGTCCACAATATTTTGTGTGAAATTCACTATTTACTATGTACGTTTAACACCGCTATTTGGTAGTGTATTAATATTTAAGTCTCGTATATTACGGCAACGTTTGCAAGGAGTTTTTTTATACGTTTTTACATTGGTTCGTTTCGCGTTGCCCGGGTTTCTTATACCTCATCGCCATGTCTGCTTTAATAGTTTAAAGTTAATTTTTTATTCGTTAAAAGCTTAGCTTTTGCAGTCTCAAGCATGTTTGCCCAGGCTGATGACTTCAGAGCGGTCTGTCGTAGAAGAATCAGATAGGAAATAGGAGCAGTATCAGTACAACAGACGACTATACTCAGTCGGAAATTGTTAGGCAGATGGGCGTAGGATTGTCGGCTCTGGGAGATAATGTACGCGTAGGCTGTCTTATTTATTAATTTTATTTTTATTTGTTGTTGATGTTGGTACTAAAATTAGTCTTTAAGTTCTACTTAGGAAAATGGATCTGAAATTATTATTAGTAGCTAGATAATAAACATTTCTCATAATTGGTATATATATATATATAATATGTTTGGAGTAAGGAATTACATAACAAATAGCTACCGCAATTTAGTAGTTTCATAAAAAGTTTCTCGTAAAACAATTAAGCACATCAGCAATGCGCCACACCACTTGGTATCATTCCAGAGTTTGAATGATTCAGGCCGCGTATTGGCTGAAGAATAAATAAAAACATGGCACCTCGTCGCTATGGCAACGCGTTGAATGGCAGGCGGTCGTTATGATATAATTGGCGCGACTGGCGGACGGCCAGCCCCTATCTATTGAAAACTAGATTTTATCGTCTTCAACTTTCGTTATAATTGACATTAGATCTATGCAATACTTATTTGCATTTTTTAACAGTCGGTTTTCTGAATTTTCTATTTGGTTTTGTATGTTTCATTGTATTTTTAAACTTGAAAACTAACTTAAAATCTAAACTTGATTTGAACTGAGATTATTGTAATAGGAAACTAATAAAACCGCTCGATCCGTCCCATGTCATCGTGCTTTTACGAGCGTTAACAACGAGCGACCATAAAGTATCTCTTTATATGATTTTAACACACCTTTATTACAATCATAATTTCTCTGTATTTTATTGGGCTGATAACTTTTCATGCTGTTTTTTAAGCAATGTTACAGTGGTTTATGTATAAATCATTTTAAAAATAACAATGGCCCTACATCATTTTAAGGCCTGGGCCTCAGGTTTCTGTATCTGTTACATGATATAATAGGTAAAAAGGTAAAAAGTTATAGTTTTTCTTCGTGCTTATGTAACAATTATTATTTATACTAGCCTAATGAACTAACTAGCTAATAATAACTAAGTGAAAGTTACTAATACAAAGTGGGTTTAGGGCTAGGGCACTTTCTGCCACGCACCACCTTTTTGAAAAAGCTACCGTTAGAGGTATTTCCAAACCGATACTGCTTAGAAGCTTTGAAGAAAAGAGCGTAGCATTCCCTGAAAGGTCGGCAACACATCCGCTAGTCTCCGGCGTTGCAGCTCCCCATGGGCAGTGGTTTTCAATTTCTTAAAAGTTATTTAGGAAATTAAGTTGCATTGTCTCATGTTTTATGTTTATTTGTAATGTTTTTTTAAAAGCTTACTGTATGTTGTTAAGTAGTTGAAGCTTGAAGTCAGTGTTTCTGGTAACAGTAACTTAAATCTGAGATAGGTCCATTTTTGATTGTGTTTTTGTATCTTTTTGTGCGTTACTTTAATCGCATAAATTTGTTGCCTTTTTTCTTTACACAAACCAGAAAGCTTTCGTAAATAGCGTTATTAGAACCATGGTAGTTAATCATGTCATTGGTTTAACAATTAAAGTTAACCATGAAGTCTCCAGTTCGAGTGTGACTATAAACATATACTATATGTTATATCACCATTAATGATAAATATTTTTACTGTAGCACGATATACCATGTATTTCGCTAGCCTGATTTCTAATATTCATGGTATATATAATACTCGAAATTGAATATTATGTAACGTACATAAAACGTCTCAGTTGACAAAGGTGGACAATGGGAGAGCCTCTTTGAATCGGTTCTAGCGAGAACAAGGGATGAAATAAAGGGGTGGAGGTGGAGGCTATGTACTAGCCGGTCCGGTTGAAGAATTATACAGTCTATTGTTTGTAAACAGCGACTGTGAAATTATGATTTAAATGTTACGGCTGGTAATGTTAAGTTTTAGATGTTGATTTAGATTTTTATGTCGGCAATTTGTTGTCTGTAAATAGTGTCAGATGAAGTGAGCTTCATTAGGCGCATGAGGGTAAATTTTTTACGGAACGTTACGAAGATGTGCAGCGTTTTTGTCGAAGAAAAGGGAGAAAGCGATTGAGACCGATTGAGAAAGAGTGAGAAGGGCAAAATAATTTATTGAAATCTCAAATGATTAATTGTAAATTAAAATGCCACGTGCTTTTACTATCTAAGAAATAAATTTAAAAAATTAAATTTATTTTTTGTATTAATTTTCGCACTTTCAATATTTTAATGACAAATAATGTCATTAAATTCCTAACATATTTTTCTTTTTCCCTCCCTCAAAGTCTTGGAAATCCAAAGTTTTACATTTGTATAAATATGAACGAGACTTAAAAATTTGTTTTCCAAAGAAGTTTCACTTCTGACATGTGTATTTTTTACGCACGCACTTTATTAAATCAAGTTTATCTTTCATAGTAATTTCACAATATTTAATTATTGCTCCCGAATAAATGTTATCCCTTTTTATCTTAATAGCAGTAAGAACTTGTTATGTCTTACATTAAAATGTACCATTGGTTATATCAGAGATTTAATCAACAAGTCGTAAACAATTTAACACGGTCATAATTATCCTTTTTAAATTCAGAGATCCATTAAGCCAGTTTTAGTATTGTTTCCTAACTTTTCCTTCTAATTTAATGAGTGCCGGCAAAATCCCGGATTATCCGAGCCGGAAGCTGCAGTCGAAGGGCGTGATAAAGTCGTCATTTCCGGAATCACCTCACGGATTGCGGATTTTAAAAACGGAATATAATATTGGAAAAATGTGTTGTTTTTCATTAAATCTAGACATAACTGTTTATCATGGGTACAAATTATGTTACTTTAATTATAGCAATTATATTATATATCTTAAAATTTGAACACAGTACTTCTTTTTATACTTAGATGTTAGGCTTCCATAGTTCTAAATTATCGAACATTTTAGATTCTTGTAACTATTGTAAAGTGACGTGATGAGCCCGTTTCTCGGTAACGAGTTCCATTCCGCCATAGTGGCAGTCTATTCAACGGCAGATAGAGACTAAGTTCATTTCATAGAATATGAACTTGGAGCTATTCTGTCATAAAGGCTTTTCAGACAACACGACCGCAACGCAATTGTACCTAACGGTACAAAACACTCGCAAATTGAAACGTCGAGTTGAAATTAATTTGAAACTCGTTTAAAATTAATTATTTTCTAAGTTTGGTCGCGGCGGAGTTTTGTTTGCACCTTATTTTAGCTACAGACGTTTTCCATTTCATTTTAATTTGTCAACTTGTACTTTGTGAGTTTTCATAGGCAGGAGTTTGTTCTAGACTTTTCGCAGAGCTGTGGTTGTATTTATAATATATTTCTATACGATTTTTGTTTAAACAAACGATTAAGACGCTTTATTAATAATAGTTTTACTTGTGGCCAACAAGAAGGCAAGAAGAGAGTCTGCTACACGATGATGCAACACACATTAAAATATTCCCATTGTAATAATAATAATAAATAAAATAACCGTAACCATTTTTTTATAAATAACAATACATCGTATTGCAACATGCAGCAATATATATCGTCTAAACTCTGTAATCAATGGTAAGTGAGAAAAACTGAATACGGAATGCTTAACTAATTGGCTTTTAACAAAGTATGTTTGCATCCTCGTAATCGAAATGCCATACACAAAACTTGAGTTAGATTGCTGCACTGTTCTATAGCGATAAGTGCTGTTTGACAGTTAAGGGCGAACGTCGAATAGGTGAGACGTGGACTGATCTGCTGAAATGCTTCTGGTCTACGGAGAATATAGGAATTTCCTTAAATTATTAATAATACATATTAAATTCTCATATCACAGTGTTACCAAACCACCGATTGACCGGTTTGTATTAAATGTTTTGTGAATATTCTACACCCCTTGAATATATTTTTTACACCCCTAAGTGATAAGGGTGGCCCACCGCAATATTTTTTATTAAAAATTTAATCCTTAATATAAATATCCGCTCATATAATCCTTGATTTTTACCCTTCTACCACCAACCCCCACTTTAATAGCGATATTAGTGCACATGGATTGGCTACATAGAGATTATACCAGTTATAGTTATATAAAATGGTCTTCTGTGACGTGAAAAGTTTTCTTTGACGTATTTGAAGGACAAGTTATATCAAAGAACCTATTAAAACTAACAGCCTTTGCTGAAGGCTATGTTTGTCTCAATGTTATTAATGTCAAAACAAATGAAATGAACTGAGATCAAAATTGGCTGTAAAACGTTGTAGCAATTATTGTAGTGCCCTTGCTATTATCAAAGTCATGGATAGCTAGACAGACTTGATATTGCTTTGGATATAATTTGATTTAGATTATTACTGGGTTTATTATTTTTGTTGGTATTGTTCTTAGTGCTTTAGGCCACTTTCCTACTACTAATACTGTTAACAAGTAATAAACCAAGCAGTTCACCTTCGGAGTCGGTACCGAAAGGGATAAATAATCCTAAGTCTTATGTAACACATGTATTGTTTTTTTTTAAATTAGTCTGTTAAATTACCAAAAAAATATATGTTATATTGTGATGTGATTTTCAGTGTATATACAAAATTTTGTCTCTTTCATGTTTACAAATGGTTCCATTATTTCGTAGCACGATTTTAACTTTACACCTTAATCAACGTGTAAAATGTCGAACCATATTGATTTATTTTAATTACATTTCTGTTGAAGGCCGTGTTAACTACAATACATTTAATCTTTTACGCTATCAATAAGTTTCAGCTTAAACTATGTAAGTTTAACAAATATAGTATATATATATATATGCTTCATATTTTATACAACTATGCAAGGTTACGCCAGCAGCTTTCCCAACGTGGATTTCGTTGATTTTGGCAATATTTTTCCTTCAACAATATCTGTTATATTCAATTTAATTTACTACGAGTTACTGTCCTATTTTCTTATCCTTAGTTGGGTAGTCTCTTCAATGGCTTGTTCCCTGATTGTATTTGTACTATTTAATAAACATACAAAAAAATATCCTTGATATATGTAAGGATATATAAATCCTGAATAAGTACACCATAAAATTAATAAAAACATTTATCTGCTAGTTGAAATATGTTTTCATTATTTCATTTACTTTCCGCGATATAATTGTTGCTGCATTGTCAACCATGCGGTATACAATGCATACAATTAATTTTCAATTTTCATTTTAGGTTAATTACGATAAAAATTACGGATAATAAGCGTCGGTATCGTTACATTTCCGTTGAACAAAGGATTATTGAGTTGCGGGTTATGCCTCGGTTACTACAACCAGTAACACACAAACAAGTTTTAAATATAATATCTGGAAACCACAGGGTATCATAGATATGATTTATCGAAATGAGGTTGGGGTTTGCACGTAAAATCTGATAGTGAAATTTATACAGAATGTAAAGGAAATTATTTGAATGACTTTTATATACTTAATACGTATAACAAGGAAATAAAAACTATGTTGTCAAAAAAGTCAAAAATCATTTATTTATATAGGTAACACAATGTACACTTATGAATATGTATATCATGAAAGTGGTTAGGCATGGGATTCTCAATCCTAAGGTCGTGGGTTTCATCCCATCAATAGATTAATTTCTTGTTTACTTAATCGACAAATGCTGGTATGAGAATTGAATTGGGCATGATTATAACCCAAATATGGACAGAACACTGTTGTGGACATCCATCACCACTGTGGAAACAACATTTATGATGAGTTCTCTTCTCATAGACTAAGGTCACCAAGATCCAGTTTTCTGCTTTTCTCTCCCAATTTATGGAAAATTCAGAGTCCGTTTTCCGTACTTGAAAAATTTATTGGTTTTTGACATACGGAAGTTATACTTTTGGAAAAGTAGATTTCCTAACACCTCATCGTCTCCCCTTTTGAGAGACAGAATAAGTGTCGTAACTACACTGTTTAACAAAGTATTGTTTTGTCTTGCGTCGGCTAACTGTGGAGCTTCAATGTTTCAATTGGTTTGTGACGTTTTACGTATAATTTTGATGGTTATAATGTTATAGTGAATATGCCACTGGCCTTAGTATATAAGTTAGTTAATTAAATATGTTCGACGTCCTGGTAGACTGTGTCCAGTTTGTGTTTCCACCACACAAACTTATTTTCTATTAACGATAATGTATATAATAAATAAATAAAAAAAATCATATTTATTTATGTAAGTTGAAATCAAACTTAGATTATCAGCTTCTCAATCTAGTGTAGGTACGTTCACTGATATGGCAGGTGACAAGTAGACCTCTTGAAGTATTTGAAGGACAGTAACAAGTTATATCAAAGACCCTATTAAAACTAACAGCCTTTGCTGAAGGCTATGTTTGTCTCAATGTTATTAATGTCAAAACAAATGAAATGAACTGAGATCATAATTGGCTGTAAAACGTTGTAGCAATTATTGTAGTGCTCTTGCTATTACTTCAAAGTTATGGATAGCTAGACAGACTTGATATTACTTTGGACATAATTTGATTCAGATTATTACTGGGTTTATTATATTTTGTTGGTATTTTCTTAGTGCTTTAGGCCACTTTCCTACTACTAATACTGTTAACAAGTAATAAACCAAGCAGTTCACCTTCAGAGTAGCTACCGAAATACCAACCAACCAGCGATTCAATCTGGAGTAGGTACGTTCACTGATACGGCAGGTGACAAGTAGACCTCTTGACAGTTCAGCCAATAATTAGAGGAGGTATATCGTATGTATGAGTATTTATCATTAAGTACAAGGGTACTAGGGTACTTATTGTAATAGGGAAAAATATATAATAATTAACCCTACCTGACTTTGGGTTATCAGTAATATATGGTCGTAAATTAAAATAATGTGTAGGAGGACCCTTTAGCAATATTAAAACTAAACAGACCCCTGAAAATTAATTAAAACTCGGATGAATTCAGTTAATTTATAATTATAATGTAGCCCCAAGTCGTAATAAGTTGGAATTGGTCAGTAGATTTTGGATTTGATTTCAACGCGTTAGCACCCAGTTAGCGCACTGGGACCGGCTGCTGGTGACTTCAGCGAGCTAATATACTACATAACAGGTTTTAATGCGGTTCATGAAAAGAATAATTGCTTTAAGAGGAAGGGTTGTACTATATTTAATTATTAGATTATTTGCCACATTTATTTTTCGATATTTTATATCGTTCGTTATTTTAAGCATGTTGACGTCCATTACTGTACATAGGCCTCTTCCCTTTCCCCCCTCTTCCCTTCCCATTAATTTCCATCGGTTTCCGCGCTCTGCATGTAACACGCCTGATATTTTACAAGGCAATATAAAGCTGTCAGTATTTTGTATACATTATTTAGAACTTATAAACATATGTGTGTATGCGAGTGATAAAACAACCAAACCTTTTGAATTTGAGAGACGAGGTAGAAAGTTCCCTTTTCATTCACATATTTTGTATAAAACATCTTATTAATTTGTCTTTAGATTAAATACTGGTCATAACAGAATGAGGTGTTCTTGAATATTCCAAGCGTTAGCTGTATATTATATGTGTATACGAATATAACATCCAATTAATATATGAACCGTAAAGTTATAAGCTCGAAGCATTCGTGTGGAATGAACATTGAACGAAACATCGATTTGATCATTTTCAGTAATCACCGAATTAACCTTAATTCAATGGTAATATAAATTAACTTATGGTCGCGGTTTTGTTTGCTATAATACAATGTAAATAAAGATATTTAATAGTTAATAATAATTAAGCATTAATTTCTTTACAAAATTTACACAATCAAAATTTTATACAGAAATTTATTTAATTCCAATGATCCCTTATAGTCTATAGAGTATAGGCCTCATCCAATTGGCTCCATCTCTCTCTATCTTGAGCATTTTTCCAATCTTCTCCACCAACTTCTTTGAGTTCATCAGCCCAGCGTGCAAAACGGCGACTTCTTTTTCCCTGGTGGCCCTTTCCATCTTCCCTGTGCCATGAAATATATAAAGATATGTATGAAGAATTTAAAAAAACTTATTTTTAATGAACACCAAAATAGATCATATATTAAAGAATTTAGTGTTCTGGCTTCTTGTAATGAAACGAATATCTCGACCGTAATTCTCAGCCAACCAGAGCTTCGTTCGTATTTTAAATAACTTCGATTGACCCATGCATAAATGTACTTGATTTCCATTTCTGTTGAAGAATAAAATCTATTAGACATTTTCACTTAACATGAATCTAGCGAACGCCTACAGGACTACAGCAATGAATAAAAAAACATTCATTAAGGAAATACTTAGGAACTAAAAAAAACATTAAAACTACATGTATAAAGCAGTAATAAAGTCATTGACATAGAAATATTCCCATTCCATTCCATTTTGCCATAATAACGATGAATTTCTTTATTGTCCAAGACCGACATTTCTTTGAAGACGCTGCACGGTATCAAAGACACGCGAATCGCCGCTGGCGTATAATCTGTGATGTTGGCTTGGCCCTTTTAGTGATAAAATGCGGGTAGTTAACCCAGTACTGGAGATAGTCAACGATTTGAAATGTAGGCCGTCCTAGTAAGACATTTCAAACCTTAACAAAAATATACAGGAACGTTACATTTACTAGAGATATGAAAGGGATTTTATAAGATAAGATATTAATGGGTGCGGGCGTATTATCGTTTATCAATTGTATGTATGTATGTAGTGTGAACTCAGTTTCCGCACTTAGACGCCCATTTGGTCTGTTGTGCGTCCTGGCTCATTAAGCAATTTTTTAAATGAGGTGAAGATGCGCTTACGCAGGCCCACGCCATGGATGTCGGGCTTGACGCGGGGACTGTAGGGCTGGGTCTACACTCGAATCTGCTATTCAGAGGGGTAGCGAGACCCCACCCACTAAAAACACCTCAGCCCTTCACTCGCCCTTAAAATCGGCCCTCGGGGTTCTAAGGGACCCGGGCTTGTATCCGACATAAAGAGCTCATTCACGACCTGCGGTTACGGCGGGACCCAGCCTGGAACCACAGTCAACCCTAGACCTCTCCCTCAATTGTTCAGCAGCCTCCTTCTGCAGCATTACATGCTTACAGAAGGAGGCCATTGCACTCCAGGCCTCCTAGCATAGCTGGCTCATTAAGCCAGCCTAGCTCCTTCCAGAAGTTCAGAAGTTTCCTTCGCATGTTTCACGGAGCGACCTCACTGCCCGAGGAATTCTGTTCGTTGGGAAGCCACAGCCACGTATTACAGGACCACGTGAAAAGAGATGTATACTGAGGTTTTATCGTTTATCAATTTGTATTTAAACTTTTATCATTGATGTATAGACTATAGTCACTAAAAAAACCAAGGTTTAGAATTAACAAATTTCTTACCACAAGCCAGTGAAGAATGGAAACCGGCGTCTCACAAATAACTGTATTTTTGTTAAGTAAACTCAGAACTATGTGCCCCAAGTGGGGCATAGATTCCAGCGTAAAAACCAGTCTGATCGGTTCTGGGCATCTCTCTTAATTCAGCTTCAATAGTGAAATATTTCATTATAATAAAGTTATACTGGGATTGGTGCTAAGCTTAAGGTAAAGCTTTTGTGTTTCCCAAACTTATTCAAAGGGGCACCTTTCTCTAATAGTTGTGTGAACATTTATTTGGAGCACTTAATGCGGGTGAGCCCTGAGATATTTTTATTTACTCTACTTTACGCGGGATCAATTGTGTGAAAAGGACGATATGTTCAGACACGTCCATGAAATCCTTTTTCGTGTGAACGGATTTAAATTGTATGATTTCTTTAGCCGCACTGAATGGACATGGAATAATGATTAGGTGATACACAGATATTCTCTTTTATGTGAGGAATTTTGACAGAATCAAAAGTTTTATATACGTATATTAATTTCAATAAACTGTGTTTGACCTACACAACCTAATGTTTTTAATTTAGAAAGTTTGGTACTTTTTTCATACTATGTATAGAAGATGAGAATGTGGCTTATGTGCCCATCGTCTTGTGTATATAAAATAAAACTGTGACTTACGGTCCTTCAATAAAAGAGCAATACTTAAAAGGCCGGCAACTTGCAAGCCCTCAGGCAATGTGAGTGATTATGGGCGGCCGCTTAACATCAGGTGAGCCTCCTGCCCGTTTGTACCGTGCTATATAAAAAACATTACATAGAGACACGTTTTTTATGTCCCTATATATAGAAACTATATTGTAACCACCACCAAATGTAAATACCACCAAACGCTTCAGCCTTAAATCGTACAAAATGAGATACAAAGTCAAACGAGTTAGTTCCATTACATCAATAAAGTGACTTTAATCACGTCCAGAAACCAATATCCAACCAAATGTACCGGCTCAATCGGACTCGAGCTGCGCCGCCGAATTGAACTGGCGCTCAGCCAGAATGCATTATGTGCACGATAGTCTTGAAGGACATGCGGTAATGGTAACTTAATGATAGTCGAGCTACGAGCTATGCACCCGCAAATAATCTTAAAACATTAAACTAAAATGTTATTACTCATCCCGACTGGTGACTGGTCGGTTGAGCAGGTACTACAGCCTTGTCCATTTATTATATGTAAAACGTATTTGTGATCCATATATCCTTACAATAAGGCATGTAGACCGTTTCCTTAATAAATAAATATTGTTGGATTTAAGACAATTCCTTATTGACGACTACTCAGTACTAATTAAAATATAGGAAGTTTTGGAGTCGGAGTTCCATATATTTCCTAGTGTGGCACAGGATGGGTTGAAGAGCTATGGATGTTTTTTAATACAAAACTGAACATAAGTTGGGCCACAATACCACCTGATGTTAATTGAGATGCGGTCTATTGGACGTCTGTCCAAGAGATGCCTATAAACCGCCCCGTGAATGAACCTATATTAAACCGTCTAGGGAAGATGGAAGGGCAAGGAGTTTCACTCCTTTGCTGTTTTTACAAGAAACGACATGGTGCAGTGGGGCATCTGGGGATGTCTACAACGAAGTGGTTAAACTCCAGCGTGCTTTAGATGAGCGTTGTTTTAAAGGGGATAACAGAATCAGGTTGTTTAGTTGTGGATATAAGATCTAATTAAGTAACTTTTGATATATTTTAATCATGGTTCATAAAAATCGAAAAAAAAAGATGATATTTTCCTAGATGGCATTATAACAATTATGTTCTCACTATAATGTGCAATCGAATAATTCGCCACGCCTACTGCATATACATATATAATTAAAGTTTTTTTTATTGTTACATCACCTTAAGTACCTTGTCATTCAAATAAAATATGATTTAATAAATAATCTTGACAGTTCTTCAGGTCCATTCTTCGCCCTTGAATTGATTTGATCTCATTTTTCTTGACGTTTATAAGTGTAAAAATTACATATATAAATATATTTTGGTATTGTGTTAATAAATAATAACAGTAACTCCTAAAACTTAACACATTCTTGTCTTATTTAAAAACACTTTCTTTTTGTATAGTTCAAAGTAAGCAATTCTTTAGGTTTACCAGGCCGATATACCTACGTTAAATTTCTATTGAGACCAGCAATTAATGCAGATGTTATATTGAACACACAAATGCACTCTCTTTACGACTGGAGTATCGTGAGAACGAACAGGCGAACACACAACTGTTACATACTCGTCTAAGGCGCAGGGGAGTCCAAAAACCACCTTCCATTCTAACTACTAACCCACTAATCCAACTATCCTACTATTTCACAATTTTGATAAATTTATCAACGTCAAGATAAGAAAAATGTCACTATATGAAAAAATACGAAAATGGTCACCCTAATCATACATTGCTATAATTTTTCCATTAGACGTGTGGTTCCCAAGAGCGTTTAAACGGCGCTCGTTAAAATATTACGTCTCTACGGTACTTCTCACTTTTGACTGCTGTTTTATGATATCACATCCCACGAGAAAATAGGCGTACCTCCAAAACATTTCACGTAAATAGCTGTCATAGTGAAACCTACGAACGGTGTTTGGCCATTTCACTTGAATATTTGATGTTGTCAAGAAGATTAATTTAACAATTTTTATGATACAAATTTTGGTATATGGTTTAAGAGTGTTACTGGGAACAAAGTTTTTGATGGTTTTGTTCATCGATACGACGAAACGGTACTGGCCTAGTGGCTCCAGCGTGCGACTCTCTCAGAGATCGTAAGTTCAAACCTCATGTACTTTTTTTGTTAGAACACACGCTCACACTGTAACGTAATTTGTAGGTGATGATAACATATGTCTTTTTTCATAAAGAATAATGTAAAATCTATAGTTGCAATATTTCTGAGTATATTAGTTAACTGCTGAATTATTTTTTATAACACCAAGCGCCCATTTTATTTAAGTAGTTTTAATTATTCTAGGTACATGGTCTTCACATATAATTATCAAATCAATGTATACAAAATATTGTAAAAACTAAGTAAGTATGGAGCTTCTTGCCCATTCTTCTCCACAAAAAACCTTTTGGAAGGGGCGGACAACTAGTCATGTCGAGTTTCAAAAGTGTATTTTTAAACCATTTTTGCTAATTCAAATAAATGATTTGACATTGAATTTGTTAAAATGCATAAGTCAGTCTTTACCGCAACATTATTAAGTGCACATGTGCACATTGCACGCGTACATGTTGAATCTCTGACCAAGTTAGTGCGCGCCCGCGGCACTGTATAATGTTTCAGTTCGCAAGTGAGTTATGGTATTTATACATATGTATGTCCATATAAGCATTTCTAATATATACCATATGTACAATTAGAGTGCAGTGAGTTCATGGAAATTGTATAATGTTGTATATATAATTAATAAATCGTTTATTCACAAAGAAAGTGGTATATTCAGATTGATTTATTAAAAAATAAACACACAATCAGCCATATAAAAATATGCATGCATGCATTAATTGTCATAAGAACTGTTAAGTTTTTATAATTGTTATCAAAAATTATGGTCTAAACACTCTTCCACACTATAAAGGCACTTTGCCTTTATATCCTATCATCATTAATTTATACTTCTTCCCTTATATAACGCATTTATATCAATCCATTACCTATAATTTACGTGTAACGACAGTAAGTAGATAAAAATTGAATGCAATCCACTCTAGTTCAGCTCATTCTTTCTCGTTCGCTCAGTCACTCGAGGGAAATCACGAAATACAGCCTCCGTGCAGATGATTTAAGACTTGTTCGAGCCTCACTGACATAATTGTACATTACTCATAGTGATAGATAAATTGTTAGACTTCCACAGATTATAGATAATTAATCGTTTCTCAAAGTTTGCTGTTAGGGACAAAGACGAGGATCTATTGTTAGTTTTCTCTATGAAATAATTAATTAATTTCCTTATGTCATGTAATATACATGAAGCCGTATTGTCTTGATATTTGTATATCTTTAATTTTTTGAAGGTTAAAATTTGATTAACTAATGGTTTTGGCGGTATTTAATCACAGAAGTTAATGAGCGTATTGTATAGAATAGACCAGAACAATGTTTCATGAATTGATTTTGACTATTAAATTTCTCCGTATTTAAAAACTATATCTCTGTAGATTCACATTAAACATGTATATTTAAATAAATTTTCACGGAATGGAAACAGAAAATGTTTAAATTTCCTAAATAAAAAGCATTATTGCACTTCGCAGTGCATATAAAGTTGAAAAGAGTAAAATAACTAACCACGAGTTAAAGCAAACTACTGCAGTTAGTTTGAATTATACATTGCATTAAAATTTAAGCTTATTAGTTCAGTAAAAGATCTGGAAACAGCGCGAAGGCTTTATGTAATCAGCCGAAAACCTTCCTACGTTTTCACTGTTTTTACTTCTGACGAAACCAACGCTTTGCTAGACATTTTCATATAATCAGTGTCTACACTGATTATATGAAAATGCCTACATAGAAAAAAAAAGGTAATGTCTTTACTTTACACTTTACTTTTACCACTTACTTTACTACCACGAATTTCGAAATGGGCTTAAGATGTTGTCGATTTTTCTATATATGTTGTTTAGGTATCAAAAATCTCTCATGAAGAAAATCAAATAGTTATGATATATGTTATAGAAAATATACATGTGAAAATGACATGAGAACTTAAGAACGCAAAGCACTAACCAGATCTATGCAACATCCTCACAATGGATTAACCCGCAATATCGATTGAATGATTAAAAAAAACAGATTATTTTTTGCTATTTCTTCTAGGGCACAGTTAAAGTTATAATAATATGTGTATGTATCTCTTTGTTACATATTTTGTTTTCTTTTGTTCACCTGGATAAGGATACAATAATCAATAGTAATGATTAATTTTCCACTACCAGCCTTTTGTTTTTTACAAATTACTTAACAAATTATAATTAATATTATTCAATTACAAAATTATTAAGACATGCTAAGAAATAATCGTTATCTGTATATTTCAAAATAAATGCCAATAATAGATCTATAACACTTTCCAACTGTATAAAAGATCCAAGACGTGATCGCTAAAAACGTGGTCCGCATAAATCGAAAACACGTTAAACCAATAAATGCCTTAATACAATACAATAACGCCCAATTTAGTCTGAGGTTTTGTTCGAGTTTTTAACATTCGAAATTGCATTCTAAGGATGTGTTTTAAAAACTTGATTCAATCGACGCCACTTTTGGTTAAGTCTTTATGAGCAAAGTTTCGCCGAATTTCCCAGACCACACAATTATAGGATATTGGAAGATTCTATCCTTCTATACGGATTTTGTTTTTATTCCTCGAATTATTGTGTAGCTTTATGGTGAAGTGGGTCAGGTTGATTTTCACTCTTGTCACAATGTGTTTGTTATGTTCAAGATTGTAAGAGTATTCAAGACTGTAGAGTTTACTGGCGGAGTCTGGACATAGCCTTCGATCGAGTGTGACATAAGGTGCTTGTCTCAAAACTTCCGGCTTTTGGACTATCCATGAAACTGTGTGAATAGATCTACAGTTTCTTGGCTGATCGGATCATCAAGGTCGTTGCTGAAGGTGCATGTTCTGGCCTGAAACCCATAATTGCTGGAGTTCCCCAAGGCGGTATACTTTCACTAATACTGTTCCTCCTGTATACGAATGAAATGTTGTCTTGCTGGGAACACGTTTTACATACACAATAAACCTGATGTCGTTATTGTTGGCGACTAATTTAATGGTAACTAAATATTACTACACATATAAATCATCATAGTTATATTGCAGCAGATTTATTTTGATAGCGAGAAAGACTAGAAAATCGTTATAATATATTTTTTTTTGCATAAACTGACAAGTATTGTAACGAATATTTTTTATATTTTCCGTTAAAATGTGTGGGAAGCGGTCAGGGAAAATTCGATTCTGTTTTTGACAGGTACCAGTGAAACGGAAAAGGATGAATAACCGGAAATGACGTAAGACACTTATTATCCTATAAATTTTAATACAATTGCAAAAGATTTCAGAATAAGTATACATTCAGCATTCTTGTTCACGTCTTGTTGTTGTGTGGTTTAGCTATAAAAGTGTAAAGCTCTCTCTAACCTAGAATGCAATAAAATTGTGATCAGATGAAAAAAAGTAAAACAACAAAAGTAGCTTTATCTTTTCTATTCTAGGATTAAGGCCTTTATCATCAAAGATCTGAAAAAGATGACGTGAAAGTCTGGTAAAAAAGATTATTTACCATGTATTCACAACAATATTGAATTGTTTACTACATATTTTAGCCTTGTTATGTAACGTAGAAAAATATCAGTTAATTTATCCAACGACAGAATATTGTATGACACGAAATGTCCCGATAAATATTTGTCTTCGTAATGGCCGCTTCCGGAATAGATGAAACGTCGTCTTTTACAAAAATAAACTCTAATAAAATAAATATAATAAAATGGATGTCTTTTCTATTTAATTATTTGTAGATATTGATATAAGGTTTTAACTGTGCGCGGTTGCCGTCACGTAGTTAAGGAGTGTGTAGGAAATTAAACATAATCAGTTGCTAATATTTGTGCGCGGGAAGATCGAACGGCGCTACCAATTAATAAAAATGTATGGTATATATAAAACCCTACAAGGTTTTATCAAAGACAAATAAACAAATAATGTTTATTGTTTTTTACCGACTCAAAGTTTAAAAGTGTACAAATCCTCTAGCTTTCTTCAAGCAGAAAAGTAAAATCGTAATAATTAAAAAATTTATACACGATTGCTAGTACCCGTTATATTACTTGTTCATATAAACAACCTTATTCATAAAACTCAGTGTCTTTTCATTAAATTGTAAACCCAAATCGACAGAAAGTGGCAAACTTTACTAGAACAAAATGTTCGCTTTATCAATCCTCGCTTAATCTTGCACACCGGTCACAGGTTTCTTGATCTATTTCATTTTTAATAAGCACGGCACTAATCAGCCTGACACACGCCGTCAATTTTTGAAGAAAAAACATGTCAGTTTTCTCGCGATCTTCTTCATCGTTAGAGTGAATATGAAATTTGCACATAGTCCATTCGGGCACAGCCGTTATTCGAACGAACTACAGAGTTGAGTGACGCTAAAGCCACTAGACCAACACCGCTCTTGGGTCTTTGAACTTAAGCTCTTCGATAGTTTCACGATCCATATAAGGGCACTTCTAAGAGTAAATCATTGTACCTTCTAGGAGCTCTCACTTAACCCAGTTAAGACACTTATCCAATGACAAGATCTCGTCAGACTCACAGTATCAATTCACTGGCGCATCATTTGCATCTGAGTCGACTTCGCTAAGCCGCTTACTGTAATGTAAGCCGCATAGAACGATGTTAGCATAACTTTGTACTCGTAAGAACTTGGATGAACATTTATGGTTAAAAAGCTGTTTGTTAATAATAACGCCGTTGACGTGAGTGACCGAGCCGGTATCGCTTTCTTCACAATGGGAGCCTATTTCTGAAAATAGAAACGGCCGACTTGCCTTTTCTTGGCGAGTAAAACCCTTCATGCATAAGATAGAAATGGACATTGAAGACATTCAATATTGTGTCAGAAATATAATTCTTACAATAAATGTGTTAAGTTAATATTTTTCTGAAAACTATCCAGAACAGATATAATCAGCTTTAAAAGTTATTTTATGTTTTGTTTCACTGGATGTTTTGATATGAACAGTATATTGTGAATATGGCATGGAAGAATAATACTGAGACAAGAAATATGTTCTTATTTTTATCGCAAGACTCGAGTAGCAATAACACCTCTAAAAATCGTTGCCGGTTTTCACAGTATACAAGCAGTACATATACACAGTAGTACAAGCAGTTGCGAAATTACCGATGATTAAAAATTAATGTGTGGTCTCAAGCACTCAAAATTAAATAAAAAGAGGTTAAATAACTAATATATATTATACTGACATCTGTAAGATAAAAAAGTTTTTATCTCTATCGTATCGTTTTGCTGGTATTTTTTTCTCTTAGCAAACAATGGCTAGTATTTTTTTTGTTTTTAATTTTTTGTAACATTTATATTTTTCATTCATTTTAGGAAAGATAGCTACTAAAGATATTGCATAATGTATGATATGGTAAACTTCAATAAATATATAAATAAATATATAATGATACTAATATTTAAAACTAGTTACATTTCTACACATTTTGCATTCTACATTTTAAAGCGTACGAAGCGGGCAGAGTTAGTTTTAATATAATATTTACACGCCTTATTTATTCACACAAAAAAGTCCTTATTAGTTTTTCAAATCAACAACACTATAAGAAAATTATCTAAAAATACACCACTGGTGTTATATGTGCCCTGTTATGAAGGCACGTATGAAGGAACCTGGATGAAGTACACTAATAAGCCGGGCAGAGTATATGAAGGCCGCAACTACGTGACCGCCATGCCGAGGCGCTAGTTAGGCCTGCCCATTGTGCAACGCGTAATCAGCCTCTTTGTGCTGTCTATGGCTGTATTTGACTGCATTTTGGAATCACTCTAGCATAAAGCCATGGTCATGCACTTGAGAATTCTTAAGTTTAGGCATTAGACTACTTGCTACGTGTCTGGCTTTATTTTAGCTTATAGCCACGTCGAAATGCAACGAAATGCAATCGTATGTGTAAGAAATTGCAAATATAAATAATTCAGTTAGAATAAAGCAAAATAATACAAATACATTTCTAAAAACTTCATTATTACAGTATAAAGATAGTTGTGGAGTAAAAAATTGACTGATGAAATTGAGATGATATAATATAATAATTATGAAGATCAGAAAAGTATAATCATCAAAAATATGTTTATAAGGCTTTTTGCCATACAGTTATTTAAATCACTCTGACACGGTTCAGAAAATTATAAGCCAATTTAATGAAGAATTTGTGAAAATTCTTTTTCATCTGCTATAAGACAAAACTACTAAGCTATTCTCTCAGGGAACACCAAACAAGATTACTTGAAGAGCAGGATTCCTTTATACATACATTTTCTTACGTGGCAAATCCAAATATTCAAAATATTCTCCACATTTCACGAAGAAATGTTTTTAAATATCTTCTCACCTGAAAGTAGGGTTGGCGTTATCGCCTCGAATTGGAAACTGCTAGTTTTAGAATTTTAGAAATTTAGAATTAAATGTTAAGTTGTCATTTTATATCAGATCATAACGTTTCAGCTAATTTTATCTAAGGCAGAAATATTTATTAATGAATGCAGCCTAATGAATAAGCCTTTTAAGAATTGGTACGCTCTTTTCTTGAAGGACCCTAACTCAAATAGTTGCGGAAATACTTCATTAGGCAGCTGGTTCCTCATAGTATAGGTGGTACTGGACAAACAATAATACTAAAATTTCAAACATTACTTAAACTGGTTACACCAGTTTAAGTTATGTTATCGTTAAGTTCAGCACTTAAAAGTTATGTAAGTTTTTCTCCTACAATAAAGTTACCAAAAAAGAGTGCGACTTCACATGAATTACAATATAGCCTACACAATAATTATGGCTTATAAGTTATGTTGACTTAATTTTCTACAATACTAGTGAATGTTTAGACACTATATTCGTGTGTCCGAGGTACCACACTTGCACTAATATTCACTACACTAGGTTTATAAACTCAAAAGGTTCAGTTCCTTGTAGGCGTCTTATTTCTGTTGTGTCAAGAAGTTTGACTGACTCAGCATTCATAAATGTTATGTAATAAAAGGATTTTTTTTATATTCTTTAAAGAAATTTTATTTAAATATAATATATATAGTCAAAGTCAAAGTCAAAAATCATTTATTCATATAGGTAACACAATTTACACTTATGAACGTCAAAAAAGAAATACGTATACATTAAATGCTTTTAATTTTACATTTACTGCCAGTTCTCAAATCAAGGAAACGGAAGAGAATAACTGGCAATAAACTCTCCACCACTCTTTTTATCGCCAAGTTTTTTGTTTTACACAACGTTTGTAAGGAGCTGCAACCATTATACCATGTTCCGCATGACATCTTAAGTAATAAATAATAATAAAATAAATTAAAAACAAAGATTAGTCCTCTATCAGCAGGAGGCATGGTGAAATAGGTGCACGCACTACATCGCAACAACACGCAAGTATATAATCTAAATAATTAACATCACCGCATACAGGAGTTCAAGTACGACCAGTCACCACAAGTAGCACCCGTTCACGAGTATGACGCATGGCCAGCCATCGGCCCCATATAATTACTAAAAAGATATTATGCACATAATCTAACATTACTTGTCTGAAATAGAATATCCAATATTGTTATATCCAAATGCAAAATCTGACCTGGCAACCCTAGTCAACGTCTTGGATATTTGAAATCTAAAACGGCTGTACATTCAGGGAATGAATAAATAGGAGGCGTTTAACCGATCACGCTTGGCCGGTTCAAGTTTCAATCTTGGTTAAATTGAACTCGCCTTGGAAAGCTGGAGTTAGAGCATTTTTCTATTTCCTTTTTTTAATTGAACATGTATTTACCTAGAGTGGTTTGGACCTAAACGAGTGCCTTAATACATCAGGTGTAATTAGAAAACGGGGGGTTTTATTTACGATGTTGCTAATTGATTGTCTAGTTAATTTGCTACATACTTTAGTTAAGTAACCTTTACTTAAGCCTTATTCATTTAGTCATTATTTAAATATGGTATTTATTCATATAATCGGAAGTTAAAAATACATATCCTTATCTTCCAATACTTCCTAAGATTTCTAAAACTAGTTGAATCTCTGTTGCACAATTCCTTACATAGAGATATACCGATAATTTAATGGGCGACTCGTACCGCAACCGTGTTTTTAAAATTTAACACAGGTATTAGGCAATTTTAAAGAGTTTTGAACCATCTAAATCTTACTCAAAACATTGTTGAAATATGCAACTATATATGTATCGCATAAGGTCTGGGTATAGTTTGAAGATATCCATTATCGTTACCAAGATGTAATAATTATATGTCTTTCGTATTTTCGTCTTTGTGGACCCTTATAATGAAAGCCCGCTCTCGGGTGGGATTACCTCCATAGATTAGTTAGATCATAACGGCTTACGTTTTGGACATAATTGTTCTGTCAGCCATTGTGTTATGATCGCTCGGGGAAGTGTAACTGGCGTGGGTGATAGTGATATATCCGTTCCTTTTCAAATTTTGCACTTATTGTTTGTAGAGCAGCTAAGCGTGCGATGTTTGATGCCGTGTACCAAATACTGATAAATATGGAATAAATTTAGCATTTAAACGTGAAGAACTCGGCTTTAATGCCAAAAAACGAGGCCAGGCCTATTTATTATTACGTATTACTTTAACTAATTTGGTGTCCTCTTTAATGGGCAAGGGGCAGATAGATAGATAGAAGAGCAGTTTTTTTTAATACGATCAGATACACGATGATAGGTTAATAGAAGCGAATGACATTCCTGCGTAGAAAGTAAAATATATTATTTCTAAAGAAAGTATTGGAAAATAAACATTGAAATATATTTTCTTCTTTGAAATGTATATTTTAAGAACAACTACGTCTTCACAAGTCAGTTTATTTTTAAACATAAATGTTATGGTAATAGTACCTTTAGCTGTAGTTTCATAAAGATAAAACACAGCAAGATGAATGCCTACATAAGTCTATAATAATAATTCATATATTTTTTTATTTAAGAAAATAAGCTACCATTACAAATTTATCCGATGCGGATTTTCATATACATCACATCCAAAAAAATATACATATGGAGAACAAAATATTAACAATAATTATTATTAATATGAACAAAGTACTAAATACTGGTATTTATTACAGTGTAGAAACTAAATCGAAGCAACCCTTTTGTCAGTTTTTTTCGTTTTACTCCCTTGCCATTGTTTGCAGGGACTTTCGTCTATCTCTTATATTGTTACTAAAAAATACATAAATTAAAATCATATCTCTTTGCGTTGCTACTTCGGTAATATTATTAAACCTTTTATCAGGACTCAACGTACAATTAAAAATGTCTATTAATCTATGCAGTTCATTAACTATTTTTATACATTGTGTGATGTGTTTGCTTATATATAATGCTATAGCCTATGACGAAAATTAATAAAATATATGCTAAAATGCCTGCATGTGAGACTTCAGACCCCTGAGCAGTCAACAAAAAAACCACGAACTTGGTATATTTTATAGCTTTGTGAAGTTACAATGGTGCGACTATATAATTGTCCCCCATAAACAAAAGTAACTCAATATTTTACAGAACTCTCAAATTATAAACATCAATTATACTATTTTACTGCGATACCTTGTTCCCTTTGAACGAGATAGAAGCGGCATCAAGTTATTAAGCCAATAAACCAAATTTATGTTTTGAGAGACTGTTAAATGTTAAATGAAGCTTTCTTATTTATTAAAACCAAAACATAACAATCAAATACACAGTATTTACAATTTCCTAAACCTACTAAGTAATAATAAGAATTAAAATTAATAAATACAAAATTAAAACAAATTTAAAAAGTATGGCAGTGTACCTTTAACGCTGGTAGCATTTTATTTGTATTGCGATACTTATTCATTGAGCGAGGAAAGAACCAGCTCTGGGGTCATCGGTACTATCTATCAGGTGCCAATAAATTTAATTTACCAGGCGCCTGTGCACTTGAACCCCACTGCCCAAGAGTCTCTACTCCAAAGGGAACAAACTCAAACTTGTAATAAAGACTCTTATATTCGAACCTTTTATTTATTTCCGCCTGCTCTGCGGCCGCCCAGCTTTTTTGCTAGACCAAGGTGGATGAGACTGTGCTAACCTGTCCACACAAGTAGCATCCCATACCAAAGCCCGTCCCACCTAGCTTTCTTTAAATTGAGGGATAATATATATAACATAAGGTACATAAAAATTAGGCTTTTTTACATAAAAACATTAATATAAAAGATTTATAAGTACAATTAGCTTAAGCTCTCTTCAGATGAACATTCCCCGAATTTTATTATATACGCGTACATATCAATTTAAACAACGATGTAATTTAGATTTTTTTATTATGTGCCAGTTAATAAAATGAATCCGTACTAGTATTGACAACTTAGGTACTTAATTTTTATTTTGTTTCCAGTTATGTATCACTTTACTGAAGATATGGGTACGTTATTTAATTATTTTTAAAATATCATGCAAACGACACGACTGTTTATAGATCGAAAAGCTTGTTAAAATGTAAAAAGTATGGTTGTATAAATATATTACGCTTGTAAGTGTGAACTGTGTACGGTAAAAAATAAATATTCATTTGTACCGTAGAGAAGATTCGCACTTAGTAGAAGCAAACATTTCAATTGTTTTTGTTTCGTTGTTTTAGGGATAGAAGATTATTATCACATCTAAAATTTTACTAAGATACATAAAATTTCGTAACGGAATGGCGTCTGATATATGAAGAACTTCTTGAATAACATATCACTATACCAAGGGACTGAAACACTTGAACATTTATGAAGTGCTATACGGGATCTAATTCATGTGTTAAATTAGAGCAAATAATCGAGTTGATTTCGATGTGCCACTAGACTAAATTTTTCTTTAAATTGAATTACACTTCTCTCTCTTAATTTATGTCTGAGATTCATCAACGGATTATCTGGAGCGGATTTTTTTAATTACTCTAAGTCAAATTAAAGTATCCGATACTTGAAATTCCTAAATTTGTAGAACTTTACTTAGCTTTGGTTTAAATAGTTGTCGATCAGAGTCGAGCGTTTAAATTTATATCGTAGAAATACAGTTATATGTGAAATTATTTGAAGCGTGTGTTTAACAAGAAAGAAGCCTGAAGATAAATGAAGAGAACAGCTCGTCATGTTTTCGGTTATCTAGTTTTAGAATTCCTACGCTTTACCGTTGCCAAGCTTTTTGGGCAAAGCGTTTGGATTCTAAAACGGAAACACCGAGTTTTCAACGAAGATATACGAAGCTTGTATTTAAAGAAAATTAAGAGAATGTTTTTTTGTTACTGTGTAGGAGTGTTTTGATAAAAGGCTAATGATTTATACATCATTAAGAAAGATAACGATATTTTCTTTGTAATTAGTCATTATCATTGTTAAACCCACATTAACAATTTCATTATATACCTTACGTTACTAATTTAGGAATTAATGTAACATATACTTTTCTGTTTATTTTAAAGGTAAAGGTTTCTAGTCCAATCTTAGATCAATATGTTTTTGTAAGCTGTAATATTTATAATTAGTACCCTAATATATTTCTAATAATTCTGCCAATAGATACGGATATGTAGGTAGATATACATTACAGTACCAGTTCACTGCCGAATTATTTTAACTTAAATTACTTTTATAAAACATTGTAATGTGATTATTTTTTAATAAACTGAGAAGAAAAAATAACGATGTAATGTATATATTCTATCAAAATACATATTTTAATGAAACTTGGACTATTTAAATTTTTAAAATATGAGTAAGTTTTCGAGTTGTGTGTACACATATGTAATTTAGCATCACCATTCAATTCCAACAATATAAATACAGGTCAGGAGGTTCCAGAACTCCTTTTCTCAGATAATAAAATGGTTCTAACTTACTATTTCTGACAAAGAAAAGTCCCAATATCGGTTTAGAAACTCATATTGCAGGATAAATTGAAATGCCTGTATCCAAAGTGTTACTTAGCGATACAGTCTTCCCATTTGTGACATTTAAATGCATTGAATCGCACTTACGCCATTTTGTCTCGTTCGCTTTGATATTGGATAGGGAGTTAAGTCGAATTTATTTACAAACGCTTTCAGACGCTTTGTAGCTCAGTTATTCACAGATTTGTTCTTCGCTGTAAACAATTTTTAATACGAGATTTTTTATTATTTGCTAAGAAAATGAACCTAAAAATATACCCAGAACTCTTACGCATATTATATATATATATATTCGAAATTCAAAAATCATTTAATCATGTAGTTAACACATTGTACCCTTATGACTTGTCAGTAAAGAAATGCATAATATTAATGCTTCTAATTTTACATTTAGTGCCAGTTCTCAAATCAAAGGCGTAGAACGGAAGAGAAGAACTGGCAATAAACTCTCCGCCACTCTTTTTAATCACCATGTTTCTTTTTTACACAACGTTTGTAAGGAGCTGCAACCATTAAACCATGTTCCACATGACATCTTAAGTAATTAATAATAATAACATAATATAATATAAGCCCTCTGGCATTCTCAATGCCATGGTAGGTATCACTTAACATCAGGTGAGCCTCCAGGTCGTTTGCCCCTTTTCTATTAAAAAAAAAACAATGTTATCTGTCCACTGTAAGTAGGTATTTCCAAACTTGGGGACCATCTTAAAGACGGTTTCGGATTATGTTCCACGCGAAACAAAAGGAGCAAAGCCGAATTGCCGACTGCTCATCAGAAATTTGCAGCCCTTTATTGCTTCATGTTCTAAATATATTCAATATTGCATCATGATAATTATAATCAGATGTAAAGTTGTTCAGGGTTGAGCTGCATTCCAAGTCTGGAATCTAGAGCTTTGAGTCTTAGGATCAAGGAATATCTGGATAATTAGTGGAGATTGTATGCGCTTCGCTGCTCAGATTCCTATTATAACTAATTGTATAAATGTCTTTGACAGTAGACCGACTGAATCCTAATAGTATAAATGTGTAAGTGGGTCTGTTGGTAATCGCCTTAACCGCTCTCCGATTTAAATTTTGCAAGAAGAAAATTGGAAGAGATTCTAATGTTAGAAAAGCGGAACAATTAGTTGAAAAATTCTTATATATATAATATTAATTCATTTTAGTAGTTAATTATAACATTTAACTTAAAAATGAATAACAAATATGATTGTGTTACGGTTTTGATCATAAAGAAAAATATATTTTTTATTTATTGGAATTATTCAAGGTTTTAATTCTTAACGTAAAATACGCTTTTAATGTTCCCCTGTGAAGTAACTGTTCGACAAATACACGGGCTCCGGTTTTGGAACAGTGAGAACTTCCATGAAATATGATGACAGCTGTAGCAAGTTCTTTCTCGTCATAATAGGGGACCCCAAGCGGGGATTTCGGGATTTAATAAACCGTGGCAGATTAATATACAGGGGGTTCCTTGTACCCGGTTAAGTACCTCCCCCAAATATGAGCCCGAGTATGTCCAATGAGTACATGCTACAGTTTTTTTTTTAGATTTTTGAAAATCTATAGCCGCTTCCCCCACAGATTAAAAGGTATATAAAAAAAATCTAAAATTTTGTAAGCTTCGCAACTTAATAGGTCTCTGTGATGCTCGAGTAAATCCCCATTTAGAACCGTGGGATCCCCAACTATCTACTTCTATTGTACACACACATTGTCTCCACTCGCCGACGATATCATTATAAGTCTATATACATAAATGATTAACACCCATTTCATAATGTTAAATTCACAATAAGTTTATCAGACTAGTTCAAAATGAGATGTCTTTATTAAATTTTAAAGTGAAATGCGATTTACGCTTGAATGCGTTTGTCACAAAGCTGGGTAAAACAGCTGAATATTTAGATTTTCGTAGACGGAAAATAGTTCAGAAGACACGGTTCTAAATTTATCGTTTAAAACACTTTAAGTAAATACTTATGTAGCTAATTGACTACTAGCTCTGCTATAAAATGCCCGCGCATTGTTCTAATGCATGAGCGTTTAATATAAAAAAATAACAATTATATTTAAGTTCATAAGATGTAGGTTAATAATAAAAATCAGACGCAACTTAGATCGGTTAGTTAGATTTACTCCCAGATCAGTTAGAGCAAGTCTAGTACCTCTATAGAAATGGGTATAAAGGTATCTGAAATTCTCTTCAAATTGCTGCACCTATTTTTCGCCATTCTATGAACGCAACCCTTCACCGCTTGACACGCTACAGCGTGAATCAATTCCATTAATTACAAACAGGACGAATTCACACTTCAATAAATAAAAGACCCTCATTTGTTTTTCTAAATTTCATAATAAAACAAGTCTTATACACAGATATATGTGTAGACAATAGAATAACAATTATGACTTTACAGAATTGAATAAGGGGACGTAGAGTATTCGCATTTAATATACTTGTCGTCTTATGTACTCAAGACAGTAAAGAGACCCCAACGAGCTTATGTACCTAATGCAAAGGACTTGACATAGCAGGAAAAGCTAGTAACTAGACGTGCTTCTGAAATTTGCGTGAACTAAATTTTGTTAGTCATTTGATTGTGTTCGCAAGCGATCTATTTTATAACCTTCTGCTTTTTTCATGATGTCAATTGAAATGGGATTGAATGCACCTCATAACTTGCTTAAAATAACAATAACGCTGAAATATTTCCGAACCAATTCCACTTAGGTTCCTAGAAAAGAGCGTACCAATTTCTAGAAGGTCGGCAACGCACTCGCAAACCCTCTGGCATTGAGAGTGTCCATGGGCGGTATCACTTAACATCAGATGAGCCTCCTGCCCGTTTGCCATCTGTTCTATAATAAAACAAGCAAGTATAAAAAACAACAAAATATAATGAAGCAATCGTGTTTTCGCATCATTAAATTTCACCTAACATATACCGAATGCCTTTGAAAGTCCACGATTATTACTGAGTATTTTTATTTGTATCACTACACAAACAGGTTACATTACAATATATGAACTTTAAAGTATCGAATCGAATCAAAGCAGTCAAATGAAAGCGAAACAATTATACCCCGTCCACGTCCGATACAGATAGAAAATGAACTCATTTCGTTTTATGAGCGTTGGCTCATTCTCTGTGGCCTTTGTATCGGTGGGCTTATTAAAATTCTAATGCTGTCCAAACGGGTTGGATCCGCTTTTGAACTATAGATTATAATGTTATACGCCTCTCAACTATTTAAATGTTTTTAAATTTTGGTGAAGCCAACAAAAAGAAAAAGAAGTTCATTTTTTTGTTTGTTCGTTTAGTTTTCTTTTGTTAAAAGTGGTTCAAATACATTTTAAATTTAAATTATCTTGAAGGCCATTGTCAAGTAATATGGCGGATGATAATTTTGTTGGTTTCCCTTTCTTTTTTGCTTTTTTGTATAGCTTGATTGCTAATTTTTATATTATTATTAATTACGCGCTTGGTATTATATTATTTCGTGGATGTTCTGTGGCTGTATTAATTGTTTTTTTATCTCTGCTGACAATTGTGTGCCTTTTTCGTAAATTGAGTTAAATCAAGACTATATAGATGTACTCAGGACTTAATATTTTTTATTAGTAGTTGTGTATCAACAACTACCGAACCGTTCTTTGTGATACTTTGATTGATATTTATAGTAGAGAATCTAGGAACATTTTAAGGTTGCAGATACGACATTTTTTTTAAAGGTGTTTAAATTACCAATTTTTTTATGTAACAGTTGATGTTAAGAGATACGCCGATGGACAGACCCTATCAAAAGTTGCGAGCGTTCTAAATGCGTTGCCGGCCTATAAAAGAATTGGTACGCTCTCGGGTTACAGGTATGCTCTAACAAGTTAGGCTTTTGTTATGGTTAACTATTGCCGTTATTTATATTAGTTGTAGGTCTACGTGAGCGAGTTCAGTACGTTTATTACTTTCGGCTGGTTTTATTTGATGTTCTCAGCAATTTGGTTTTGTAAGCTATTGAGAAGGGTTCTACTGCTTTTAAGAAGTAAGGGATAGAAAATATTCAATTGAATTTTATTCATAGAATACAATAATATCAAAATGCGTCGTTAAACTCCCTTATCTTCTTTTTAAACTTTAATTCTTGGGAATATGTGAACACCATGTATCATAAAATAGTTATCTGGTGCATTGTTTTTTATAACACCATGCGCCTATTTTATTTTAGTATAGTAGATTTGTTTATTCTAGATACATGGTTTTCTTATATAATTATCAAATAAATGTACACAAAATATTGTAAAAACACGTTTTAAAGCGTAAGTATGGAGTTTCTTGCCATTCTTCTTCATATTAAACTTCCTTTTGGAAGGGGCAACTAAAGTATTTTTTTTTAATATTTAACTTGTAATTTTGACCTTTTTTGGCTTATTGAAATAGATGATTTTTGACTTTTGACTTTTATATTTTTCGATGATATATATGGAAAAAGTATGTTTTTAAATTAATACGTAGAATACTAACTTATTAAGACTTTAAAGTAAGTAATTCAAAAGCTTTTAAAAATTCTGCATCGTTTTGTCGTCTGCGGTTAAAATTCTTGAGAACTGTGAATTTGAATGCATTATCCACTTTAACTGTCTCACTCTTATTTACTTTGAATTTCCGTTTTAGTTCAAAGTTAACCGTCTCACAACCGGTTAGAGCAAGATAATTTCGTGTCTGTTTTCAGTGTAGTCTTTTTATTTACTCATTAGTACAAAATGTTTAAAAAAAATAAAATTAAGTCGGCCATTTGTTGCAATGTTTAAACTAGTTATTTTTTGAGTTTAGTTACGTAAAATTAAAATAAAACTCAGGTGTTTTACTGAAAAATATCAGGACTAAGCAAGCTATCAGCTTAAAATTACTGGTCGACTTTGTAACTACGTTCGGTGTTTTCGTAGTTGGTTAAAAAATGGTTAGGTGTTTCATCAATCTTACGTACTTGCGTACCCCGGCGTACTGGAGTTTTCTTTTATGAGCTCAATAAACTTAATCACACGGTGAACGAAAACATAAGACATTATGACATGACAAAAAAAAACACTCGCCTTTTGCTACTTGTTAAAAGAAATAGACACAGTCCCTCCAATGCGTCCAAATCATTGCACATAAACACGTTTATTGTTGACAATTTTTTTTAATAGACAAAAACTAACACGCCTCATAGTCAGATAACTTCAAAGTAATTGCAGTTTTAGTGGACATTCAAAGACAATAAATCAAAAACGAAAAAGAAAATGCAATAAAATTCTTATAAGTATAAAATGCTAGCACATTTCCTCTGAAGTGAAATCCCTATCGAATATTGGCAAAGAATACGTACGGACGTTTTAATAGATTTTATATAGTTTGCCAAAACGATTGCCAAGTCTTACGTATACAAAAATAATTAAAGACCTAGAGGGGTGAAATTATAGTACTATTTCGAATCAGGTATGTAATGTAATTTTTTTTAAATAAAAGACCAACTTGCTCTAAGCATCAGTTTAGTAAGTTTTGTTTCAAACAAATAAAATTTATGCTTCCCCGTGCGACTTACATTCATTCATACGATCCTCCCAAAATTTCGTTAATTTATATAGGCGTACACACAATGTACACTTAGTAATTTACATTTACTGCCAGTTCTCAAATCGAGGCGTAGAACTGACTAAAACTGGTAATAAACTCAATGTCATTACGGAATATTCAGATATTACTTTAAAGATTCTTGCGAGCAGAGATGGCCTAGTGGCTTCAGAGTGCGACTCTCATCCCTGAGGTCGTTGGTTCGATCCCCGGCTGTGCACCAATGGACTTTCTGTCTATGTGCGCATTTAACAGTCATCGTGAAAAAAACCGTCTAGCCTTAGACCCAAAAAGTTGACGGCTTGTGTCAGGCACAGGACGGTGATCACGTACTTGTCTAATAGATTGACAAATGATCATGAAACAGATACTTAAATCTGTCCAAAATATTAAAAAAATGTCCAGCCACACTTAGTCGGGACAGGGTGAGGCGAAACTTTGTACGAAGAGTCAATAAATACTAAAAATATTATTATTATGTAGGTACAAATTGTGAAAGTTTTAATGGAACTACTGTTGTTCTCGGTAAACAATTACGGAATATAATAAATGGGACACAGCTATTTTATTACTACTCCCACATACTATCATCTCACCTTGATACTCATTGCACGTGTGGTTAATATGTTTTAATAATATTTATATATGTTAGATGAGATGAAAGCATAAAGAAAAATAGAAGCGAAGAGGAGAGTCAGAAGAATTTGGAGGAAGCCTTCATTCCGTGGTGTTAAACATAATAATAACATAAACTTAATGTATTTCTTATTTTTTGTTTAACTGCTATCAACGCCAATATAACATATACTATTCGACAATATAATAGGTTGTGTATTTACACAACCTATTAAGTTAAATTAAATTCATAACCGGGGACAATTTCTATATTTATAGAAATTGTCCCCGGTTTTAAATGAGTTTTTAATGTACTCCTGTAAGGTTTAGACAATATTTTGCTTGAACAATTTACTTTTTTCTTATTAATATATAGGTCATGTATAGTCATAACTTTTACCGCCTCATACATAAAATATATTGTGAATTTCCACAGAAGTATATCCGAATCAATTCGAATAAAACACCTTCAAAAAAAGAGCGTATAGATTTTTTAAAGACCAGCCCTGCGATTCTGTAACTCTTTTTTCGAACTCACACAGCGGTTTTCGCACCTTTTCAGAATGCCAAATCATAAAATGACTGCTTCACGACCGATTTGAGAGCGACCGCCGATGCGAAACCCGCTGTGTGAGTTCGAAAAGTGAGTTACAGAATCGCAGGGCAGAAACGAATGAGCGTTCTCGATACATGAGTGTCCATGGGCACGATATCAATTGACACCAAATGTGTTTGTTTGCCCCCTGTTCTATGACTTAATTGAATTCTGTAATACAGAGACTTATTCATAACATTCCATATTTAATAGAAAATAAAAGTTATATTTATACATGCGAAATATATGTTAACTAATAGAGGATATATTCCTGCAAATCTGTTAACTTGTATGTTTTATTTTCTATTGTGTAAAAGCATTTTAGTTTATATTATCAATAGGCTTTTCAAAAATAAATATAAAAATATGCTTATTATGGAACATAAGATACAGATATCACTTATTCCACGTCATTAAATTTGAATCTTTAGGCATCCCTACTCATCGGCAAAGAATACAGAGGGTGTAGGCCGAGAGAAAAAGCCAGCGTGAAAAACTCTCGGTACTCTTTTAAAATAGTAAATCATCAAACTACACTTATTTTAAAACAAATATCGCAAATTAATTAGAAGTAGCCTGTCTAGCACTAGTCCCAGGCCCTTTAATCAACTAGATCAAATAACGATTGGTCAACTGTTTTGATACGGTTACAGTATATCTCGTAGTATTTGGTTCTTTATGGCAAAATGATATCACCAATTAAATAACATAAAAATCTTTCACTCGAGCGAGTTTTTATTACGCTTATATCTCCATTTTAGTACGGGCTTTTACGCATCAAGTATTATAGTCATGAAGACGCCATCGTAAACCAAACAGACGCTATTTTGTTACATAAACGCATATAACAATGCGTATAATGGTAAAAATAATTTCTATCATAATATTTTTAACTTTCCCAAAAATGTGGTCCAAATTTTGTAACGCAGTATTTATATCAAATATGGGCCGAGAACCACTGGGCTCTCAAACATTCTTTTAGCATTAGAAAACTATTATCCCTAATTAACCGAGAAATTTTTAAACATGTTAAAAAAGTCAATAAAACCAGGGCAAGCAATATTTTTTTATTTTATAATGTCAGTTGCATAGCAGAGTAGCACTAAGTGAATTTTTAAACGAAAAGGGGGAAAACAAGTCTGAAGTTTTCATTCTTCTTCTTGTAGTTCCTCTCCACTACTGGAGATTGGCGGACAGGTCATCATACACCTTCTTATTCTTCGCCAAGCGGATCAGCTTTGATTACAAAAAAAGATATATAGAGAAACATAAATCATTTAATAGAACATGCTACGCAAATGTCAGTAGAAGAGGCAAAGTAATAATGCACCCATCAGCTATTATAAATAGATATGGTAAAAGGTAATAATAGACGGACTGAATTAATGTTAGAGCACTATATTCCTACAAAGGCAGTCATTATAAAATGCATGATTAGAAAAATGTAGCTCGCGGAACGCATCCTACTTTCACGCAAACACTTCAATAATATCAGCGGCTGAGCGAAAATTTCAATCTGTGACGACAAAGGCTTCGCTGGAGCAGCGCCAAGCGGCATGCCTTTGTTGCATCTACTGGGATGTTACAACTCGATATAATGTAGGTTGCAAAAACTACGATTATTCCAAATGTTATAAGGTGTCTCACTTTTGAATTTCGAATGTTTCGAAACTTGCTTCAAGTTTCAGGATGCTTTGTTAATTCTTCGAGTGGAAATGCGCTTTGAGATGCTTCAGAAACGGTGAATGGCCAGTATATATATATATAAGTTAAGTTTGAAATTTTGTTTGACGGTAATATATTTATATACTTTATTGCTTCGGTGGTCCTGTTTATATGCGTTATTATTTATCCATGCGTGCCTACATATGATTACTACTATATATATATTTTTGAAGTTATACTTCTTTAGACGCGCACCGTGACACAAAATTATCAGTATGAAGTTGCCCACTAACGAATTCTTTTTAAACCAGCCGGGCGCCGAGCGCGCCCGAGCGAGGTGGGAATAAGACAATCTACAAGTAAAAAGAAATAGAATATACGTGAAGTTAGTAGATATGCCAAGAATTTTGAATGACCATAATGACCTTTGTAGCACCTTTTAAACAAATAAAGGAGTTTTAATTATTTTTTCAAAGAAGTTTAGCAGTGCTTTTTCACAAAGACCTATTGTTACTTAGTTAAAAGGTTATGAAACATAGTTTTTAAATTGAATGAATAATAAAATAAAATCATAAATAATAATAATTATTAATATTAATTAATAATTGAATAATATATTAAATATTATTAAATTATTAACGTTAAATATTATTTATTTATTATTTAATATTTTTAAAAAAATAAGAAAGCCAAAGAAGTATAACTTCTTACGCGCGTACATAAGTACACGCTCCCTTTTTTTAATATTAAATCTTTAAGTAGAAAAGAGCAGCAATATCACTACATAGTATAAAACAAGGTCGCTTTCTCTGTCCCTATATCCCTATGTATGCTTTAATCTTTAAAACTACGCAACGGATTTTGATACGGTTTTTTTTATTTGATAGAGTGATTGAAGATGAAGGTTTATATGTATAATAACATCCATTAAATAGTGGAGAAATACTGTTATTTGTAAGGTTTCTAATATGATGTCGTAAATAATTACATTTTTCCGCTTACATTGCAAACGCAGGCTGACCCCTACGAGATTTATCAAAATAATGTACTAAGTACTGTACACATTGAAAAGGTATATTTAGTATCAGCATTGCACCCGTGTGAAGCCGGGTCGGGTCGCTAGTATTTTATAAATCATGCTCTAATAAATGAAACTGAAGAAAAAAACTGCAATCCAATCTAATTATAAATATCAAATATCTTTTTAGATATTAAAACAGTGTCTATTTATTTACCTATAAAGTTAACATGCGACCTTGGCAATCAACTTGAACACAAATTTAAATGGACAAAAAGCAAAGTGCTCTTTATAATCTGTATTAGAAGCGAATATTATCTGTTCGGCTGGCGTCGCGCCAAAATGAACTCGTTGATATGTAAATGATGCTTGTAAACGATTAGAGATGCAACCTCGAGCAGGCTTCAGTAATCTCTAATCAGCTAAAGATAACTGGAAAAGACAAGCGGGTCGACGTGTTGAGCGACCAGTTGGCCGAGATGTTGAGAGTTCTCAATCGTGACCTAGAGAACGACTTTGAATTCCGTCAGGTTGAGTGGGACTAATGTTCATAAATTTTGCGATTTATGTAGAATAAATTTAATAAAGAGCAATTTTTTGCTTTGGTCTAATTAAATAAAAAGTCAACGACTTTTGACGAAGATTTATTTGAAAGACTAATGGGAATAATCTTAGTTATAATATTTTTTTATAAGTATAGTTAATTACTAAAAGATGTCATGTGGAACATGGTGAAATGGTTGCAGCTCCTTACAACCGTTGTATAAAACAAAAATCTTGGCGATTAAAACGAGTGGCGGAGAGTTTATTGCCAGTTCGTCTCGTTCGTTCTACGCCCTTGATTTGAGAACTGGCAGTAAATGTAAAATTAGACGCATTTAATATCTTTTTCTTTATTAACGTTCATAAGAGTACATTGTGTTACCTATATGAATTGAATTTGAACGTTATGGCTTGATGAAAGCCATGAACGAAACATTTTATGTCAAAGTAATTATTAGAGTTTTATTACATTCAATAAGTAGTAAGTACTTTATACCTATATGCTTTACGAGGCTCACCTGATGTTTATGGACACTCTAAATGCCCGAGGGCTCGCAAGCGCATTGCCGACCTTTTAAGAATGGATTCGGAAATACTTCAGTGGGTAGCTCGTTCCACATAGTGATGGTGGACAACAAAAAATGCCTAAAAATACTGCTGATAAATAAGGTATTTGTCTTAAACAAATAGCAATGGATACTCATGGTCGCGGAGTAGTAATAGAATAAACAAAAAATATAAAAGATTTCCATTCGATAAGCTTCTATTTAAAAATAAAACCGTTAGCGGAAGTAATCGAGAGATTATCGGACTTAATTGCGAAAAACAAGCGATTTTACTAAATTCCTTTTCGCTCGGTTTCAATAATTTATTGATGGATTAGGATTGGAATAATTTGATGAAACGCTTTTGGGGAAAATGCAAAGCTTAATAGCGAAACACGGCATTCTACGCATTTTTCGGTTTTCTCAATTAATCTTAGGCAAAATTGGCTTTTTGATCGTGACAAGTATAAGTGCCAGTCAAAGAAGGATGACAATTATCGATTTTGACTTTGACACACGAACCGGAAATGGTAGTTTCTTATTACAATTATAAAGTATCCAGTGCTTGGAGTAGAACACACCACCGTTGCTAAGTGCTAGTCTAACTGTGATCGAAACTTGGATTTCTTGGATTTACAGAGGGAAGGGAAGTACCCTGCAGTAGTATTGTTTTATTAAACTGTTAACAGGTTATATTTATATTCAATTTATCTATTTATTTATTATACAACTACCCTAACAGCCAAATAACCAATTGCATGGTTGTGTTTCTTAATTATAATATAATATTCAATTATACATAGGTGAAGTTACGTAACTTTTAGCTTTTCTATACGAAATTACATATTGCTTAAAAAATAACCTTTTCGAATACATTTTATTTACTGTTTTATTCTGTGGCAATAACAAGTCGTAATATTTAAGCAAAAAGTGACGTATCATATAAATAAAACGTTATCAGATATAAATCTATGTCGTACCCCACATCACGGCAATTATGTCCCTTCCGGAAAAGCGGAAAAATGTTAATTGCGTTATTATTTTAATAGCTGGACGTCGTACGGAAATTGCTTATTATTTTAGTTAAACGTTTACAAAGTTTATGACTCTAGTTGGAAAATAAATCGTCAAACTGTCAAGACTATTTTTTCCTCAATTATTTTTTACGCCTCGTTAAAATCAAACACTCGGGCGTAATACTTTCTCAAATTCACGTGGATTTTTGTTATTTAATACGAATTATAGTTGCTAATAAGAAATATTTTCCAAAAGTAATTGGCCTTAGATAAAATCTTAAACAAGCTTCTACTGATATAATTAATTTTCCGCTCTTCAATTCCAATACTAAATTGCTTGAATAATTTATACAAAGTTTTAGTGACAATGTAATACGACATAACTTGACTTCAAGAATAATTGCAAAAACTTCGCCAGAAGAGAATTATTTTTCTTTTAAATAAAAAACTTTTGACTGGATTGAAGTTATGTATTATTATAAATTTACAACTATTTAACATAATTTTAAATTTATCCGACGTTTCGCGTGCTTTACAGCGTGCGTGGTCACGGTGACTGTCACCGTGACCACTTCAATCCGGTCAAAAGTTTTTTATTTAAATGGTTAAAAGTTATGTCAATCAAAGACAATACTATTATTTTTCTTTCCATATCATACAACTGATTTCCTATAGGAAAACTAAAAAAAATAAAAAATTTCAAAGACAAGTTTCATATTCATAGACTAACGCTAGCCTTAATATTATAGGCGATGTTGCTATCAAGTGACCCCTATAAAAGCCGATCGAATGAAATAAAAGTGCATTTTTATGTGAGCCCTAAAGGAATTCCATTGACAGAGCTGGCACATAGCCAGGGCCCGTGGAGTGCGCTTTTGTCCGCTACCCGCAGCACTCCAGCCACGCAATGCACCGTTTGTTTTTACCCAATTTGCCTCAGCCTAAGTCAAATAGGTTTTTTTGCTGTTTCACCTGATCGGGATCGTTTAACTACGCTTGTTGAGAAAATTGAACAAAAACCCGTCACTAATTGGGGTGTGAGTCAACGCTATCATTGTAGCCAATAGATCGAGAGCTATTCTATGTATTTTACGTATCGTATTAGAAAATAACAAAACACAAATATTTGTTTGTAGTAGAACAGAAATTTAAAAAGCTATAACAATGAAATAAAGAAATTAAGCTTAAAGCAAAATTAATAATATAAGTTTAAAATTAGAATGAGCGTCTATTGAATGTGCGGGTGTGATTGTGTGGGCCTGAGAATATACGGTATTTTTTCAACTAAGCCGGTAGTCTGTGTACAAAGTAACGTTGAAATAAAATTCAACAAAATGAAATCAATAGGCTCCCAATTAAACGACAACAAATTACATTATTTTCGTATTTTTCCTTAATATCCGGTTAACGAAAAATATAATTCAGCCGTTTCGAACGATTGAATAATAATTCTGTTCACGTTGTTTTCGTTTAAAGGATCATTTTTATCGGTATAACTCTGCATCATTAATTTCTCGGCTGCCATTAATTGGCTACCCGCTTTTTAACATAAAACCTGGCGCTTATTATTATTATAACCGAATACAAGGTATAGGAATTTTATATCACGAAATACAATGTTATAACACGATGATTTTTAGTAACCTATTTATTCAATTAAATTATAAAATGGCGGAAATTTTCACTTTCATAGTAATTATATTAAAAATAATAAAATATAATATTTATGACAATTGTATAAGCGAAGTGGGGAGGTACGTAATTCTCATTCTTGGTTTAGCTTAGCTCTTAGCTGAGGTCGTAGCTTTGAGATCTGTTACTGTGCTTGAAGTTTTAGAAATATGCCATTAATATGTTCCTACCGTGGAGGACAATACTATACGCAGAGGCGATGACAACTTGGAGAAACTGATCGTGGTTGATAAAAAGCAAAAGATCACGTGGCCGTTCACCAATCAGATGGACCGATCAAGTGAGACTCATCGTCCTCAAAACTGTATACTAAGAGAGGCACTGGACAGAAACTGGTGAAAACAGATAGTCCGCTCTAGATGCTTCATTGCTGACCACGATGCTCAGACATGAGCAGCCAATTAAAGAGAGAGAGACCATGGAGGAAAATATTATATGAAATATGACATATAATGACGAGTTAATTCCTACTGGCTAATGCTTTGCCTACTACCTAGCAACAGGATTACCCAGTAAACAAATAGCAAGTGTACAATATGGATGCCAGGAATTTTCTTGAAAACGACTAGTTTCCGTGAATTTTCTTGAAAACGACTAGTAGAGTCGGTAATACGTATTCGTAGAAAGTATCGTAGCAAAGGCATAGCCCAAGTAAAAATATATATGAAATATAATCTCAAACTAAGCTGTACAAGCGCAGAAGGATAAAAAATACACAAGAAGATGTTTTAAAGGTATTAATATTTATTTATTTGTTCAGATAAAATAATCCATCATTATGTTAGTATAAACTTTGGACTAGTGTTAGTATACTATTATTAAAAAGCTAAACATAAAAACATAAAAACCCATGAAACATTCTATGCATACACTCGTCGATCTGAACCGTGTACGCACAAAATGCTTCATTATAGGCGAAGACAGGTTATCTGCCATAGTCTTCAAGATGCTGTTCCGACAGCCTCGTACCCGGCTCAACAGAGATCTTGTTTTAATTCTAATAATAGCCCAGAAGTCATTTGTACGAATTTAATTGTTTGGTTCGCATCTGCTGGATTCAAAGAGTGACGAATGAAAAATCGTTTCAATGAATTGGGACGGTATAAAAATATTAACATTAATATTAACGCATATCTCAGACACATTTTGCGTCATCTTCAAGGTGAAGGAAGAAGTCGTCTTTGGGGGACGTACTGTGTGGACCGGCATCACATCCGCTGAGGTCCTGTTTAGACTAGCGCAAAATACTCGGCAATTCAATTTGTTAATCGTCTGCAGTAGTCTATAATATTGTCATTGATTGACAATATTACACATTTAAAGAAAAAACTTTTTTTACCGGATTAAAGTTATGTATTATTATAAATTTACAATTATTTAACATAATTTTAAATTTATCCGACGTTTCGCGTGCTTTACAGCGTACGTGGTCACGGTGACTGAAGACAAAAGGTGTTGATTGTCAAAAAGTATCACAGCTGTAGAGAAAGTTGCATTATCTGTATTTATTTCCCCGGAGTTGGTATCGACTAAAAGATGGAGGGTTTTGGCAAAAATGGCTCACGGTGTCCTCTATTTTCGCGGATTGTTTTTCTTTTTGAGACTTTAAAATCTCAATAAAGATTTTAAAATCTCAAAAATGTCTTTAAATGCAGTAGTCTAACTATTTAAGATCTCTTTTTCTTATATTTCATACTAAATATAATATGGCCAACACAAGTATCCGTAAGTAATGCTAAGGATTTTCCCACAAGATAACTCCTTTAAAATGGACAGAGCGCTCGCTTTATCCGTTTGCTTTGAGAATCCATCGCGTATAGAGATTTCAACTGGTACGATTGTTCTAAATCTAATGGATTCTCTCGCGTTGAAAGGTATTCGTTTTGTATGTTATTCTAGTGATCAAAGGAAACAATATATGTTTTTCCAGTTGTTTGAACTTATTATTACCAAGTTTCTTACGAGGTTTTTCTCGTTATTTAATACAGAAAACAAAACAGTTTATCGAAGTTATAAACAAATTAAATCAAACCAATAAATTCTGGGTTGGATGACATTTTCAGGTGCTGGCGTCCTTGCTGGTAAACTTATACTTCCAAAGGACATACATATACATTTAGACCATGCATTTAGAGTTGTTTTAAAGGTTAATTTCAGAGATATTGCTAAACTGTCTCCGTCGCGTAAAGTTCTTTACTCCTCTCGGTCCTAATTAAAATGAATTGGCCCACGCCAACGCTGGCTTAATTGTTGGGAAAATGGCGCAGTATCGCTTGTTATGATGCAGCTGAATAATTACGGGGGCAATTCGGATATTAATATTCATTACTGCGTTTTGTCCCTTTCATTTTAAGACTAGCGCTACCACGACGTAATACAGCCATGTTTCTGAGTCTGTTTTACTTAATTATTTTATGATTACGATGTGACCTTAAGGTTATTTATGTCACAGAATCCGAGCAGTAGTGTTGACCTAGTGGCTTCAAAGTGCGACTCTCATGCCTGAGGTCGTAGGTTCAATCCCCGGCTGTGCACGAAAGGACTTTCTTTCTATGTACGCAACGTGCGCAACTGCGCATGTTCGTTCCAACGGTGAAGGAAAACATCGTGAGGAAATGATATGTCTTAGACCCAAAAAAAGTCGACGGCGTGTATCAGGCACTGGAGGATGATCACCTACTTGCCTATTAGATTTAAAAAAGATTATTAAACAGATTCAGAAATCTGAGGCCCAGACCTATAGAGGTTGTTTTACTGATTTATGTATTTCATCGCTTGTATGTGTTGGAGTTTTCACTTGCTTGATACAACTTATAATTTTTCCATCCTCTGTACCTACTTCTTCCCTTGATAATCGGCTACCGACATCCATTCCTCATTAATTATATCTGTTCGTTAACATGGGTATTGTTTTATATTTCCGGCCGATAAGAGTTTTCAGCATATGAAATTCGAATTACCAACAATGACAATGTTAGTGCAAATATGACGGTATCTAATGCGAAATGTCACACGTGCGGTGGCCGTGTGAAATGCGGGTAGTTTTAATAATCAACTGTGCATTCGTAACGCTGAATAATTGGAAACTGTTAGAATACTAAACAGTACATTGTAATGTTAGAATTTATGACCGCAATGTCACAATGTTTCATGTTAATTTTGACACCGCTATAACCTTTGTGTTTTGTATAAGGATAGGTATATATTAGATATTCTCTGAGATGTATTCGAACCTGGGCAGTCGAATATAAAGTATTGTATTATAAATATAGGTTTTTAGTTTGTTATTTTTTTTATTACTTTAGATTAAGGTTCTATATTTTTTTATATAACATTTGGTTCTGCACTTTTCGCACTCATCATGTTTCTTTTTTTAGTTTTTCTCTTTAACTAGGGTTGCCTGGAAGAGATCGCTTATTAGCGATAAGGCCGCCCGTTGCATCCCTTATAATTTTTATGTATTGTGTTATTTGTGTTTCTTTTATTTTTATTGCAACGAAGTGTAAATAAATAAAAAAAACAAATAAATGTGAATTAATATTTGCTACAAAAATACATTTATCATAGACTACACGGCACACATAAGGGATAGTTGAGATTTATTGAAATATTTATACGACACTTCTGAACATCTAAGAAGTAAACAATCGTATCCTAGTATTCTTAATTTGTTATGATTTCGACACAAATGAACTTAGCAATAATATTTACGTCCCGGTCTTAGGTATTCTTTTAATCTTAATGCTAATGCGCGGCGTTACCGTTTTTCGCCGATGCCTAGTATAAATGAATTTGCAATGGTGTTCAATTAATCTACCATATTTTCTCTATTTGTTTGTATAAGAAAATAGGGTTTTTAGGTAATTACATTTTCCTTGCACTGCTGCTAAAATATGAATATTACACTTACAATATTAAAAAAAATAATAACGTTTCTTCTACTTTGTATATTAAAGATTCTAGAATATCCATTTTGCCCGTCTTTATTTTTTGTTAAATATAAACAAAATAAAACGAATTTAGTTAATGTGTTTTCATTATTTCGTAAAATTTCTGCCCTTATTTATATTACTATAATGAGAAAAGTCAAAGTTCTTAAAAGCTTTTTAATTGGACATTAGAGCTTTTATAATATTATTTCGGTTTTTTCACTCACCTGTTTATCTAATGCCTTGCTTGAAATACTTTGAAGTCCAATAAATTAAAGCTGCCAATAGATTTATAACATACTTAATACTCTGGTTTTTATTGAACAAAACTTTTTTTGCAGCAGTATTCGTTGTTCAGCGGTTCAGTTTAAATCAAAGGAAACAAAAAGGCAGAAATTCACCAGGAACGATTCGAACAATCCTAAACAACGCATCAACGCGTCTAATAAAATAGTTTAAATTTGCTCGCCAAATCCCGTTATCTCTACATACGCCCGCAACAATATGTCCTAAACGAATAATCCCCGGTGTGAGCGGGTTTTCATTTCTATTCATCCCGCACAATCGCTGACAGTGATTTACAACGCGAAATACATAAAATATTACAAAAACGCGAAGCGAGTGCTCCAGCCATTACCGAGATTATAATTATATCGTGGTATTGTTGCGGTTTCGAAAAATATGTCGCACAGGTAACAAACGGTAGGGCGGAATTATTTTTGCACTATTAAAGTCGTCAACGTTACGGTATGCTATCGTAGATCGCACTTGAGCGTTTGGGACACACCCATAAAGGGTTCTAAGAAAACTAAAAGAAAAAAATTCAATACAATAAATATATGTACATAATATACATACACTTTTAATAAGATATTATGAAAGTCAAAAATCATTTATTCATATAGGTAATCAATGTACACTTATGAACATCAAAAAAGAAATATACATTAATTGCGATTTTTTATATTTTAAAATGCAATAAGAATTTTTGAACAAGTATAATATTTTATATGTAACAAACATTATGAAGATACGCAAGCGTTTTTTATACAGGGTGGCCAAAAAGTCGTGGATCAAACGCAAATAGGGGATAGATGAGGTCATCAGCGGCAAAAAATTGTTCTACGGGAGGCCTCTAAGGTCAACCCCTGCAGAGTTATGATTTATTTTGGTTTTATATGAAAATTGACTTTTTTTTACTAATTCTTCTTAAAATTCGAAAATATCTACATTCTGTATCTTTCTCATAGTATCCACTAGATTGGTACTGATGAGTTCTTCCGTTAGACATACTATTTATAGTTGTTTATTGAGTGTATTCAAGATAATATTAAGTGATACGATATAACATTTTTCAAATCATAAATTTTCTTTTACTTTGGATCCCACTGTGAAAAAAAATTACTCCACCGAAAAGTGTCCCTGTACTACAAGTTTTGGCGCATTTAATAGGGATTCTGAAAAGGTATTACACGTGGCCATGAGTTGCTCTAATATCTTTCTAGGAAGAATTACAAACAACGATTGTGAAATAATAATTGTATTAAAACAATTATTTCTCAATGGTTGTTTGTATGAAACAAAATATTTTACAATAAAATATGCTCAAAATTCCTGACTCTGACCATAATACTTAATCTGCACCGTCTAATCAAATTCCTACGTAACCCTCCAGCCATCTGTTCAATTTTTTGAATCTAGACCGATTCACACAGTACTGGTCCCATGTAGGTAAATAATCTATGATAAGCCGAATCGTTGTTGTTTTTTCGTCCTAGAAAGATATTAGAGCGACTCATGGCCATGTGTAATACCTTTTCAGAATCCATATTAAATGCGCCAAAACTTGTAATACAGGGTCACTTTTCGGTAGAGTAATTTTTTTTCACAGTGGGGTCCGAAGCAAACAAAAAGTTTTGATTTGAAAAAAAATTATATCGTATAACTTAATATTATGTTCAATACACTCAATAAACCACTATAAATGGTATGAGTTAAGCAAGAACTCATCAGTACCAATCTAGTGGATATTATGAAAAAGATACAGGATGTAGATTTTATCGAATTTTAATAAGAATTAGTAAAAAAAAGTCAATTTTCTTATAAAACGCAAAATAAATCATAGCTCTGCAGGGGTTGACCTTAGAGGCCTCCCGTAGAACAATTTTTTGCCGCTGATGACCTCATCTATCCCCTATTTGCGTTTGATCCACGACTTTTTGGCCACCCTGTATAACTGAACTTGTTGCATTGGAATAAATTACAGTTTATTTTGTTTACAAACCAAAGCCTGGCCACCGCAAATCCGCGAGAAGTGAAACGTCATTCGACCGCCGTCATACTGACAGCACTCTGCACGGAAATCGAGTTACGTTCCAATATTCATACAATTGAAGCAAGTATCTATATAACTATAGGAAGCCAACCTAATAATTTGATTTTCAACGGGTACTCGTTGCTTAGCAAAAGGTATATTTATTGTTCCCTTTCGTCAGCGATTTTCATGTTTTTGACGATTCGTTCGGGTGGAAACGTTTCGCAGTTCAAAGGAACTGTTCGTAATTGTGTTGCGTAAGGTTTCATTTTATTCATATAATTGAAATATTTTTCAACAAATGCCTTTGAAGTGAAATTAAAATTACCACTTCAATGATTTGTTTAACGGATTTTTGGCTGAAAGTTTTTTTTACGTCAATTATAAATTTCATCCTATTCGCTTATCTAATAACAGTTCATTAGACTGCCAACAACAAGGTAGATTCTTTAATCTTTATATAGCGTAATAATAAGTTAATCTATCTGTTTAAGGGATATTACTGAGAGTCATGTCTAAACACGAACTATAATGTACATTAACAAAGACGTTGCGCTTACGGAATGCTATCTCCGACACTATCGACATCTTTATATGTTTGCAGAGTGTGTTCACAGTAGCGATGTTGTGTATATTATATATTTTATGACATTATCGTATTGACCTAGCACTGTTAGAATAATGTATGTATTTTTGTAAATAAATAAATTTATTTAGTCTAAGTCTCAACTTTCAACATATTCTATTAATTTCTTTAAAGACATTTAATAATAGTCCTTGTTATAAATTGTTAAACAGAAATGTAGCTGTGAACGGAGCATTTTTAATAGCCAGCTGCTCAGTGTCACTAAGAATATCAGAATTAATGGCGAAATGTAACGAACCAGATCGGTAGCGTAGTATCACTCTGCAATCGAATAACGGTGGCCATTTTAAATCGACAACGTGTTCGGAATTAAATTAAGATCCCAGCGACCGTGAGGGTATAGAGTTATTACTTAAATTAATTAAATTTGAGCGCTTGTTCACGTGTTCTCGGCTTATTTTTATAATTAAGTTTTAGATAAAGCGGTTCAGCTGATAATGGTTTATGTATTGGAAGATTTTTTGAAGTGAAACTTCAAAAACTTCTATAGGCGCATGAGGGTGAAATTTTTACGGATGAAACTCAATAATAATAATATTAGCGTCACGAAGATGTGCAGTGTTTTTGTTGAAGAAAAGGGAGAGAGCGATTGAGAGAGAGTGAGAAGGGTGGATTGCCTTTAAAAAAAATCATAAAGAGAATTTATGAAATATTAGTATTTTATATTTTATGAAAAATTGTTTATTGAAATCTCTAATGATGAATTGTAAATTACAATGCCACGTGTTTTTATTATCGAAGAATTAAAAAAATTATATAAAATTTGTATTAATTTACGACACTTTTAATATTTTAATGACCATTAAATTCATTAAATTCCTAACATATCTTCCTTTTTGCCTCTCTCTTAGTCTTAGTCTCGGAAATCTAAAGTTTTAGATTTATATAACTATGAAGAAGACTTAATTATTAGTTTGCCAAAGAAGTTTCACTTCTGACATGTGTAGGTACTTTGTACGCACGCATTTTTTTTTTAAATTAATGATTTTGCGGTTTCCATATTGGTTAAGCCTTTAATCCTGACATACATTGAACAGCATTCATTAAGGAGTTTTTATGAGGACAAGACACATACTTTTGAACACCATGCTGCTATCATAAAAGTAGCATGGTCCTCAAAAAGGCACATTTTTGTTTCACTATTTTATAACAAAATCCACTTAATTTACAATCAATGAATAACTTAAAGTGATTTTAATTTACACGATATTTCGGCAACGAAGCTTGCTTAAATCAACACCACAATTTTGTATTTTGGTCAAATCGCTCATATAAATCGATCAGAGGTCGGAACCTAACCTCGCCTAACCCTTGATTGGTAATACGGCTGTCAAAAAGGTCCCATTCATCGTGCAAGAGGGCCAGGTAACAAATCACGCCCACACAATCACGTACAGCTATTGCAGAAATTGTGCCAACTTCTTCCAACATTTATGCTTTTTTATCGAAAAATATATCATGAGAAAAGGGGAACATGTACTTAATGGTATAACATTAGTAGGCAGTATAATATTTTATAAATTTACTTGACATTGCAAATAGATTTTTTATAAAACATTTCACAAGAGAAAAATAAAACGCACCTATAAATGTTTTTGTGCAAGCTTTGATAAAAGTACATTTGTACTGATGTCGAATTTTCTGCTTGACTGAATATGGATTTAAAAATATAGTTTCCGTTTGCTCAATTGTATCGCACTGCAAAATGCGTTGTAGGAAATTGGACAAGTAATGTAGTTTGATCTAGAGATAATATATTGACATCGACATCAATTTATCCTCAAACAAATAAAAATTATGTTTGATAATAATAATATCAATATTAGAAGAATGCACATATTTATTTCATTGACGATTAATTAAGTGGATCTGACACTACATTTGCTACGCATTGTTTTATATAACAGAGGGCAAAGGGGCATGAGGCTCACCTGATGTCAAGAAAATTGTTTTCCTCTGAATCCAGTCGAAAGCCACACAAAAATACGTCTATAAAACAGGACATATTGTGGTTTACCGCCGCCAATAGACACACATTGCCAGAGGGCAAGTGCGTTGCTGGCCTTTAAATACTCTATAATCCAAATTAAATCCAAATTTCTTTCGAATATGTTTTCGGCATGACATAACAACGATTTTATTTGTTAGTAAAATATTTTATTTCAACAAATTATAGAATGATAACGTCAAATGGAAAAAGATTAACCTTTTCCCCCTAATGAACAGAAGTCCCACAGTTGGCTCGCTCATCACAAGCAAGGCCGAAATGTAATTACACGTGCTGGGACCAAGGGGACAAAAGACCTATCGGATGTCACAGAAATAGCTGACCTTTTTATTCCTTCGCGTCAATATTGACAAAAATGTCGCCGGTAATAATAAATTGGGAGTTGTCAGGGTCGGTTGGACCCAGCGGGTTGTTTAGTGTTAAAATGTTTCTATATTTTTACATAAAGTAACATGATTACTACTGTCATGTCCGGGCATGTATAAATAATTTATATCCCATACTTTTGCCTGTAACTATTATTTAGATATCAAGCGGTATTAAATCTATATTAAGTATAACAATCAGGTTGATTGCCCCAACCTTTTAACAAAATTTAAATTTCGTGTACGCTCTTAGTACTCCAGGCATCCCATAATTCGATTTGTCCCTCCTTTCCGAAGAACGCGTTTTGGCCAAAACTCACCGATGTCCAGATTGAGCATTCTGATAAACGAGCTGGGTCTGCATATCCATTTTTTTTTTTTTTTTTTTTATAGAACGGGGGGCAAACGGGCAGGAGGCTCACCTGATGTTAAGTGATACCGCCGCCCATGGACACTCAATGCCAGAGGGCTCGCGAGTGCGTTGCCGGCCTTTTAAGAATAGGTACGCTCTTTTCTTGAAGGACCCTAAGTCGAATTGGTTCGGAAATACTTCAGTGGGCAGCTGGTTCCATATAGTGGTTGTGCGCGGCAAAAACTGCCTTGAAAAACGCTCAGTTGTGGAACGGCGGACGTCGAGGTGATACGGGTGGAATTTCGTATTCTGTCTCGACGTCCGATAATGAAATTCAGCTGCAGGTATTAATCCGAACAACTCCTCTGAACACTCTCCATGGTAAATGCGGTAGAAGATGCAGAGTGACCCCACATCTCTACGCAACGCCAAAGGATCAAGCCGCTCGGAGAGGGATTGGTCGTCGACGATTCGAACCGCTCTGCGTTGTATACGGTCAAGTGGAAGGAGCTGGTACTGGGGAGCCCCCGCCCAGAGGTGAGAGCAGTACTCCATGTGGGGCCGAATTTGCGCTTTATATAGTTGCATGCGGTGGCCCGGAGTGAAGTACCGCCTCGCCTTGCTGAGCACACCAAGCTTTTTGGAGGCTAATTTAGCCTTTCCTCCAAGTGACCGCGAAACTGAACGTCGTTCGATATGTCAACGCCAAGTATTCCAATGCTGGCTGTGGCTTTAAGAAGAGTGTTTTCGAAAAGAGGAGTAGCGACAAAGGGTGTTTTTTTAGCGGAAAACGCGCAAACTTGTGTCTTCTTGGGGTTAAATTGTACTAGGTTTAGTCTGCCCCAGTCTGAGACTCCACGTAGTAGCGTTTCGACTTCAGACACAAGTTTGTTCCGGTACTCATCAACAACTGCCCGAGAAATACCTGCCCGGCCAGTGTAAAGAATATCCCCAGTGCTGTCATCCGCATAGCAGTGAATGTTGCTAAGTTGCAACATATCATTGATATGCAGAAGAAATAGGGTCGGGGATAGAACACAGCCTTGTGGGACCCCAGCGTTCACGGGTTTAAGGTCGGAACATGCTCCGTCGATGACGACCTTGATGCTCCGATCGGCCAGAAAGCTGGAGATCCAATCGCATAATTTCTCGGGAAGCCCATAGGCTGGAAGCTTCGAGAGCAGTGCTCTGTGCCACACCCGATCGAAGGCTTTCGCTATGTCCAAACTTACCGCCAGTGCCTCCCCCTTGGACTCAATTGCCTCTGCCCACCTATGGGTAAGGTATACAAGGAGGTCACCAGCTGAGCGACCTCGACGAAAGCCGTACTGAGAATCGCTAATCAACTGGTGGCCCTCTAGATACCTCAAGAGCTGGCTATTAATAATGGTTTCCATTATTTTGGAGAACAAGGAGGTTATAGCAATTGGGCGATAGTTGGACGGATCAGAGCGATCGCCTTTTTTGGGATCGGATGTATCGAAGCGGTCTTCCAGCACTTCGGAACAGTGCCGAGCGAGTACAGGTACCGGAAAAGGCGCGTTAAGACCGGAGCCAACTCAGGAGCACACGTACGCAGCACAATTGGGGGGATACCATCCGGCCCGCTCGACTTATGAATGTCCAAGGAAGATAGTGCTTTGCGGACAGCACGTTGCCGGAATGTGATTTCCGGCATCGAGGAATCGCACCGCGAAATGGTCGGTGGTGATCTCCCTCGGTCATCCAAAGTCGAGTTGGACGCGAAGAGACAGCCCAAAAGGTCGGCCTTTTCCTTCGCAGTGTGGGCCAGAGAGTCATCCTCCCTGTGCAGTGGCGGAATGGAGGGCTGACAAAAATTCCCCTGGACAGCTTTGGCGAGAGACCAGAAGGCTCGAGTCCCTGAAGGGAGTTGGGCCAATCTCTCGCCAAATCTGGCAATGTGCTCTGACTTTGCCTTAGTGATTTCCCGTTTGAAGGACCTGGAGGCTGAGTTATATGCTGTTTTAAGTTCGCTGGTATTGGCATCACGAGATTTCGCCGCTTCCGCCCATGCCTTAAAGCATTCTCGCTTTCGACGCGAGGCCGCCTTGCAAGAACGTTTAAACCAGGGCTGAGACTTGCCACCGATCGGCACCGCAGAAAATGGAATAAAGAGTTCCATGCCCTGCAGAACCACTTCGGCGACAGAGGTGGCGACGGAATCTGGAGCTTCCGGCGAAAAGCACATAGGCCCCCAAGGGTAGGACGCAAAGAAAGACCGCATCCCGTCCCAATCTGCTGACTTATAGTGCCAAATACGGCGACAACCCATAAAGCGGGGCCGTGAAGGGCGCGTAGATGGCACAGTACTCCGGACCACACAATGATCTGATGAACCCAATGGTGGGTCAACAGAGACTTGATAGTTCTCCGTTATCCATAGTTGCTCCCCTCACACTTTAAAATCGATTTTCGTTTAGTTTTTATAATTTAATTGTTTTGTTTTAATTCTTTTTACTATCTCTTGTATGTTATGTTTGCCTAAAAGTGCTTGCTTTACATTAAAAATAGAATGTCATTTTTATTTAACCAATGTATCATTGTTCCGAGTGTTGGCACGCTTTAATAAATATAATATGAAATAAACAGTATTGAATTTACTGGAATTTTTCAAGGGCTGTAGGTATTCCGGTAATCCGAGCTTACAGGGCCCTTTGAAGTTTGACTAATTGTGATTGCGGATCGTTGTAATTACGGTTACATTCACCACTTAATTAACTCACGACAGTGCTGAGTTTGGCAAAAACCCTTACCACAATACGCCCTACTTTATTTACATGAGTATGTTCCAGTGGCATTCCACTGAATTCAGACGAAAACAATATTCTTTGTTTTTATACTTTTATTTAAGCTTGTTAACAAGCAAATTAAGATAATTTATAGCCTAGCAACTTTCTGGAATATAACATCAGCATATTGAATTTAAATAATGATAAAATTGCTCTGTTAAATTCCGAACACAAACTCGGCTTAAATTATACTCCTATTTAAGATAAATCTTAGGAAAGATTATCCCTGCTATAAATAACTCAATTAGCTGAAATAAAATAATAAATATTATAAGGTCTAATTATAAAATACTAATTTGAACTGCTTATTTGCGTAGAATTACAACTTTTTCATTGAATCTGAATATTCTATCACAATTTAAATAACTAAAGATAAGAGCTATAGTATTGAAGTTGTTCTTTCCGTCCGTATTTATAAATGATAGAGGATTGTTTTAATTCAAATAAGACTTAAATCATACATTTTAAGATATTCATTCATTCATTCTAGAGTTGTCTTGCGAAATGATCATTATAATAATTTATTCTTAAAAATATTCCGGTTTTTGATTTAACTGCTCATAAATATAAAAGTGAATTTATTTAATGCTAAATATAATAGAAAGGAATTTTGCTAATGAAACTTGTAGATTAAATGGTATACTATTGTAATATTTAAAAAAGTTGAGTTTTTTATTTTGTCTTTAAGATGTGTTATAAAATATCATCAGTCTACTCGACATACTTCTGCTGAAAATGTGTCAGGTACCCAAGGAAAATCGCTTTAACAATCTATTGTTATCATCAGCTTCAACTACACAATAGTATTTCTATAATAAGTTATCTTATTATTTATTTCTAAGTACATTAAAGATATAATTAGAAAGATAGCGGGAAATGCGAACACGTAATGATCAAATAAAATTAAGTAATTTATTTATTTATTGTCTACATAAACAGAAAAAAACAGATGTTTATAACAGAGTGGTGGAAACAAAAACTGGACACCGTTTTTCTGTCCACCAGGACCTCGAATAGATTTAACACTTATATACTAAAACTAAAGGCTAAATTTATAACCATTATATAGCCGATGCAAGAAATCTGTTTTCGACGAGAATTTTTATTGGAATAATGGATGTCGATTAATTTTTTATTGCATAATGTATAATTGTTTGTTTTGTGTTATACTATTGCATAATGTATAATTGTTTGTTTTGTGTAATGAACAAGTATAATTTAATTAGCAATATACCATAATTTAATTAAAACAAGTACATAAATAATAGAAGAACATTTCATTAAAAATTGCAAGTCACTAATAAACTAGCCGACATTAACAATGCTTCAAAGACAACAATGCAATAATTAAACGAAACCGAACAGACAATACAAAAACCAAAGACAACGCAATTAATCACCGACCAATATTTGTTCACAATAATTGAGAGGCAACGAGAAAGGGTGATTCGAAATGCAACCAGAACAAAAAATAATTACCTTGTATAAAAATGCCACAATTGAATTCGGTTTTTGAATTAAAAGGATTGGGTGTTATTTATGATACGTTATGACATTCATGTTTTGAGTTCTGGATAGAGGTATAGAAAATTGAGGCTTTAAGGACGTTGCTGCTTGCTCAAGCAAGGCTATCGAAGTTAGAACGACTAACTTAATTCTGTGAAAATATGAATATAATTGGTTCGATTGATATTTCTCTTAAATTTATAATTAAATTTTTAGAAAAACATTTATGTTTACTCAAATTGTCATATATTTTAGAAAATATATCTTGTAAAATATACTGTAGATATAGCATTATGTATGATGAATAAATATTTTATTTCGGTAATGAGCTTGTAGTATGTCAATTACCAATATTCCGACTAAATGTCGCAGTATAAAAATAATCTTAAGTGATAAATAACATCAGATTTATTGTGATGTCCGATTTAGTTCAGGTATGTGATACAATTACTTTACTTCCGGGAAAACATACGGAAAAACGTGTTTCATCACACAATACCGAAATCCCTTTTCGGGAATTATATTTATTTCATAAGATTTTCTATACATTCCTATCATCGTGTATAATAGGAAATATTATAAAAGGTAATATGGTCTCCTCGTATTATATAGACCTGGTAGTGACTCTTTACAGCTATTTTTATTTGGGAATATAATAAATAATCTATTATGTATGAAAACGAAGGTTGCCATGGTGACAAAAGCCTTTGCTTATTAAATACATTTACCGACTTATAACATTGATATTGATATTTAAGTACTTATTACATTTTATGTAACGATTTAAATAATATTATAGTTGCCTAAACATTTTAACATCGTTAAATACTTCATCGTAAAAAAATCTTTGCTATAAATAAGGGGTTTTACGATAGGTACGATCATTTTTTCCGTCATACATATCATATAAGGTCGTCACGTTAAAACAATGTTCTGAAAACACGCGGGGATCACAGCCATTAGCTTTTACCGCTTCTACAGGTTTTTACGGCATTTTCCGATATATTTTGTGTGTTTCTGTTATGTGGAAACGATTTTGCATCTCTCGATAAATCGGTAATATGTTGTCAGCGATTTCATAACCTACAGATGTGGAATGCGATATGTTAGGTATTAAATTATAATAAAAATTGCTTTATTTAAAGAGCAATAATAAGAGCAATAGAGATAATAGCGTGGATCGACCACGACACGAAAAATTATAGTAGGTATACGATACATTTACTGCCTAACGATATAGTCAAAAACTACTATCATTTATCATCTTTGCAACACAGAAGAATAAAGATGTTTTCATCGCTTTCCAGCCATATGTTCTACATATTACCTTGGAACCTATACACATATTATAGGCAGATATGAAAAACGAAAAATTTGAAAGTATTACTCAAGAACGTGGACAAAGAAGTTTTAATAAATGTTACTGCTTTGGTAGGTACTTAGAAATATATGCGTCGTAATATGAACTTAAAAATTGATTAAGAAATTGACTCCTTTTTTCTATTTTATCAAACTTCAAGTGCTATTTGTAAAATAATCTTGAATATACAAAAGTTTCGAGTGATTTATAGTATGTCTAGGTGCGGTTAAAAACACTTTAAACATAGTATTTGTTTTCCTTTCTAAATAAAGATAGATTCAAAAAATATTCTCTGAATATCATGATAATAAATCATGTTATCAATTGTTTTTCCCTTGTTTCAGAAGATTACACAGTGGACGATTCATTCTGGAATGAAGAAAACCCAATTGGTACGTGCCAGTTGTTCATTCATTCATTTATTCACTGAAACTAATACATTCACATTTCTTTACAATAGCAGTAGATAGTAGTAAAATAAACTTATTTCGTATATTAAGTTGCAATTCATTAAAATTATTTATCGTTTTTACGTAACAATACATGGTCACACTTGAAATCATATTTTAGATTTGTTTGTGTACGCATGTATTAATATCGGAGTAATCATTATTATAATTGACTTTCCTTCAACTAATTACTAAGTACGGGTTAAAAGTCCGCAGGTAGCTTAGATAATGTTTTCTAATTAATCCGTCCGGACTAAAATCACGTGCCCACATCAAAGCGTCCGTCCCAGGATAGTTCTGAGCCGTTTGATCTGGTTTAAACTGGATTTTGACCAGAATATATTTGTCAGTAGTTTGAAATCGGATTTTCCCTATCAAACAAATACTATAAAAATATTTTACCTTTTCATGTTGGTGTTTCATTTTAGACATACGTTTTATTTATTTATTGCAACACCAAACAGTTATCAATACTACTATATGTATATGAATTACGTAAGTATCGGTGCAACATAATATTTATTAATATAAATGAGCTTGTGAGTTAAAAAAGGGAGAAAAGATGGGGGGGGGGATATACATTAATTAACTCGACCAAGGATGCTTTTAATTAAGACTCTAATAACCTGTCTCGTAGTAAGATAAAAATGTTTTCTGACATCAGTAAATGCAATTAAAGAATGTACAGCAAAATATCTTTCCAACTAAACGATCTTAAACGCTGTAAAAATACCGACAAAATTTTAAATAACATCGCCGCTGGCGGGTTTTATATTACTTCCACCGCACGGGACCGGGACTTCCGGGAATATTTCATATTTTTCGGGACCTCGCTTAAGGGTGTCTGCACTCACATAAAATTAATGTACATTTTAGTATATGATCGACAAGGGCATGTCTCTGCAGCTATATATTATCCTATCTACGTAGATTTTCCCGACTAAATATGATTTTTGATTTGTTCTTCTAAATAAAAGATCTACTTGGCATTTAGTCCTTACAAGAATAGGATAATGCGAGCTATAATTAATTTTAATAAGAATATTGATTCAATGTTGTTTTGATAGCAGATGGCACTACAATATTTTTAGGTTTATAAGCAAGTAGGTGATCAGTCTGTACCTAATGCACGCCGTCGAATTTTTGGGTCTAAGGCAAGGCGGTTTTCTCACGACGCTTTTTCATCGTTCGAGCGAATGTTAAAGGCACACATAGACAAAAAGTCCATTGGTGAACAGCCGGGGTTGAACCTACAACCTCAGGGATGAAAGTCACACGCTTAATCCACTAGGTCAACACTGCTCCTAGGCGTAAAATTCATCATAAATTACTCGTACAACGTTGTTTGAATTTATCATTTTAATCATATAGCGATTTGAGAGCACTCTTATGAACGTCACTTCAAAAGTTTATACACTTGTTCAATTCTATCATGACATAAACCACTATTTAATTTTACTTAATGTACATTTTGCCTGTCTCGCATTATGAGCGGTTGAGATAAGTCTAGCTCATGTCGTACGGAATTCGAAATGATCAGCTGTCGACAATTGTTTGCTCTTTCGAATGATTGTTCGATCAACTATGGCTATCTAAAATTACATAGAAAGTCGTATAATTATTTTTTCTTAAAAAATCAATTAATGAAAAAAAAAATATGTTAATTATGGAACATAAGATACAGGTATCACTTATTCCACGTCATTCAATTTGAAACTGCAGGTATCCCTACTCATCGGCAAAGAAGACAGAGTGTGTAGGCCGAGAGAAAAAGCCGGCGTAAAAAACTCTCGGTACTCTTTTAAAATAGCAAATCATCAAACAGTGCTGAAGTTGAAGTTGCTGTAATATATTATGACAAATGTACAATGTGCTAAAACGTAGCATATACAGTATACATCATAGCTAATTGTAGAGCGCTACGAGTTTGCTACTATTGAAGTCTACAAGAATCAATCCTACGGTCTTTGTTATCATTGTTACAGTGGATCATACTTTGACTTGATAACATTTATTTTTTGTGAATGTATTACTTTATGATTTTTTAATTTATTACTTCAGTTCAAAATGTGTTATACAGGGTGGCCAAAAAGTCGTGGATCAAACGCAAATAGGGGGTAGATGAGGTCATCAGCGGCAAAAAATTGTTCCACGGGAGGTCTCTAAGGTCAAACCCTGCAGAGTTATGATTTATTTTGGTTTTTATATGAAAATTGACTTTTTTTAACTAATTATTATTAAAATTCGAAAATATCTTAATTCTATATCTTTTCCATAATATCCACTAGATTGGTACTGATGAGTTCTTGCGTTTGACATACTATTTGTAGTTGTTTATTGAGTGTATTGAAGATAATATTAAGTTAAACGATATAACATTTTTTTAAATCATAACTTTTTGTTTACTTCGGACCCCACTGTGAAAAAAAATTACTCTACCGAAAAGTGACCCTGTATTACAAGTTTTGGCGCATTTTATAGGGAGTCTGAAAAGGTATTACACATGGCCATGAGTCGCCCTAATATCTTTCTAGGAAGAATTACAACAACAACAAGTGTGAAATAATTGTATTAAAACAATTATTTCTCATAGGTTGTTCGTAGGAAACAAAACATTTTACAATAAATGCTCAAAATTCCTGCCTCTGACCATAATAATTAATCTGCACCGTCTAATCAAATTCCTACATAACCCTCCAGCCATCTGTCCAATTTTTTGAATCTAGTCCGATTCACACAGCACTGGTCACAGGTAGGTAAATAATGTATCATAAGACCGAACCGTTGTTGTTTTTTCGACCTAGAACGATATTTGTGCCACTCATTGCCATGTGTAATACCTTTTCAGAATCCCTATGAAATGCGCCAAAACTTGTAATACAGGGTCACTTTTCGGTAGAGTAATTTTTTTTCACAGTGGGGTCCGAAGTAAACAAAAAGTTATGATTTAAAAAAATGTTATATCGTTTAACTTAATATTATCTTCAATACACTCAATAAACAACTACAAATAGTATGTCTAACGCAAGAACTGATCAGTACCAATCTAGTGGATATTATGAGAAAGGTACAGGATGTAGATATTTTCGAATTTTAAGAAGAATTAGTAAAAAAAGTCAATTTTCATATAAAACCAAAATAAATCATAACTCTGCAGGGGTTGACCTTAGAGACCTCCCGTAGAACAATTTTTTGCCGCTGATGACCTCATCTATCCCCTATTTGCGTTTGATCCACGACTTTTTGGCCACCCTGTATATCTAGTCATGCCATACTTATTTGGAGTTTTTACAAATAGCAAATACATGATAACATAATTATGATCACCACTATTTAAACGTCTGTTTTTATTTTTGTAACTATAAATTAAGCCTCTTCAAAAATACGCTATCCCTTCGTTGGGCAATTGTTCGTAATCCTGATGTTTACGTTTTGTTATTGTTCATAACTGCCTTGCGATTCTGTAACTCACTTCTCGAACTATCACAGCGGTTTTTACAGCGGCGGTCGCGCTCAAATCATCGCTCAATCGTGAAGCAGTCATTTTACGATTTGGCATTCTGATAAGAAGGGAGCTTGTAGTTTATTGTTAAAACAAAACATATACCTTTAAATTAACCCAGGGCATAATGGACAAGTGTGTCATCTACAATTAATCAAAATTGTCCTTTATCTCGACTGATCTGCCTTATTGTTATTCTCCAGTGTCTCTATTATATAAACGGCCACTATACCAGCATGTGCATAACATCTTGCTACATTTGCATACGAATGCATTGGAGATGTAAATTCCGAGTCGACGCGACCCCGGGGACGTGCCTCACCATCTAATCGATCCGAAAACGATCAAACATAAGTTCGCAAACGATTCTTTAACTGTCGTTATTTATGTAATATCGAAATAATCGAACACTTTTTCCTTCATTTGTGTTTGATGTGCGCGGAAGAGTTTTATTAATGTCAGAAGTTATTGGTAAAAGATATTGTAATTGATGTATCAGAATAATGGCATATAGAGGATTTATTGTGAAAGATTGTCTTTTAATAGGAGTATTTGATTTACCTAGATATTAATTCTTAAACGAATTTAACCGCGAATTATTCGGCGAATGACTGCCATATCAGGTAGACAAATACCGTTTGATATTAGTGATTAAACTTTTATAATTTTCTCATACAACGCCATCTATTGTCACTAAAGTTGATTATTATCCGTTTCGGAATACTGAAAAATTGTAACAAATTTGAGTTGTATCCTGTTGTTTTCCATTCAAATATCAAGTTATGTAAATTATGTAACCAGTAAAATATTTTATTTGAATAAATGTAGTACTTATTACGTAAAATAAAAACCTTCACTTCTAATAAACATTCGTAAGACGAGAAATAATCGTTCTTTGAATACATTTGACGTTTCCATATATTTGATGACGTGTGCAAGGGAAAGGGCGTATAGATGTAGGTCACTGGATTTCACGTAGATTATGTTCAGTGATGTGGATATTATTGCACCAATTCAGTCAGCACTTTTTTCCGAGGTGTTTGCTTTTCATTAGAGTTTTTTAATGAATAGTTATAGCTTAACCTAAGTTAACATTTAATTATCTTAACTATGTGCTTATTTTAATAATACCTTTTGTATTTTAAGTAAAGTACTCATCTGTCTCTTTTCATCACAACGTGTACACAATTTGACAGAAAGAATCCCTAGCATGCTATTCATTTAAAGTAGTTGTAGTTATTATAAATAATTATGAATCGTTTACTATGTGTAGTTTCGTATGTGATGTTAAAATTTATATTTCATTTGCTTATATAGTTTTTTTTAAAGAACAGGGGGCAAATGGGCAGGTGGCTCATCTGATGTTGATACCGCTGCCCATGGACAGTCTCAATGCCAGAGATTATGCCAATTTTAAGAATTGGTCAATTTGGTTTTATTAAGAGATCGTAGTTAAATTTAAATCGGTAAAAGAGGTAATATGTAACAGTACAGTCGTAAACTCTTACACGCAGCGATGCGTCGCGCGTCGTGCTCACATAGCGTGAAAAGCAAGCATGCGTGGCGCTCTACGAGGGCGAGTATACGCCACTCGTACGCCATCCTACAGATTTCATATTTATTTCATTTTGTCTAGAGGCGTGAATGTAAATGACAACTCTGACTGGCTGCTGCCCAGTCCCGATATTACTGATTAGTTATTTTGTACAACATGGTGAGCAAGTTTTCTCTAAGAATTCGGTTTCTTTGTTTGCGATACCAAGGGCAGACTTTTACATAGATCCCCTTTAATAAAGGCTTACTGAGTGCCGTCTGCGACACTATGTTTATTTATATATATGTTTGCATAGTGAGTTCACGGTAGCGATATTGTGTATTTAAAATTATTTCGTTGATATATTTGTCAAAGAGAACAATAAATATAATATATAATTTTTTTTAGTTAAATCCATTTTTTCTTTATTAGATTGACCTTCGGTTATACGTGACTGTACTAAATACATATAAATCTTGGTTGTCTACATTGTGTTCTATAGTCAAACTAAAAGGTCCAAATTTGTACAGCAATAAACGAAGCCAAATTTGTCGCTGCACTTGACAGCGTATTTCTTGATAAAGTTTAATTTAAAATAGTTGACGGCGTACGCGGCTTGCAAACGACGCTCAGTTAGCGATGTGCGCAGTGCAGTTACAAATTGAAATAGCTTTTAAGCCTTAACTAATACAGCTTTATGTCATGTTAGTGTATGACACTTTGATAGAGGTTGTTTAATAATATTGTGCCAGTCATTTTGCTACTACATAGCTACGAGTTCGTAGTCTTACTAGAATTTCGTAGACAGCTACGCGTTCGTAGAAGCGCTACGCGTTTGTAGGAGTAATGTCGTGTAACATAATTGTGATGATTTGTTAGTTCTTTCATTAACATGACTTGTTATATCTGTTTATTTTATCTGTATGAATTGAATACTCAGGTTACGAACAAATACGAAACAATGCTGTCAATGAATTAATGGATAGCAGAATAAAAATTACTAAATAAAAGAAATTAAAATATATTAATATCTTAAAGCTGTGAAAGTTTTAGGACTGAAGCAATTTTGTAAGATATATCAGGTGAATAGATGTCTACCCATTGCAATTATATTCACAATGTCTTTCTTGATATAAAGAAATATTAAGTGATTTATTGAACTCAAATTATATAATTGTTTCGACATGCATGCTAATGGCCAAGTCTATAAACATTCGAATCATTTTCAACATTAAAAAAGCGCGTCAAACGCGTTTAAATCAGGAAAAGATTTTTTTTAAAGAACAGGGTGCAAACGGGCTGGACGCTCACCTGTTGTTAAGTAATATGCCCATGGCCACTCACAATGTCAAAGGGCTCGCGACTAAGACCTTTCAAAGTGCTCTATCAAAATTATTTAATAAAAATGATATGATTTAACTATATGATTAGTGAAAATGTAATAAGCAGTATCTCAAGCGTCCTCGTCCCGGGAATTGAACTCATAACCGTTTCGGATGTTTTACGGGTTACTGGCGACGAGGCTTTATTGCTGAGGAGCTTTACTCACTGAACTGTCGCGCAATATTTCGTATAGTTTTATATTTTTAGCTTGAGCTTCGATAATAAAAATTGAATGGAGGATAGCAAACTATTGAATAATAATAATAATAATAATGAGCAACGAAGGGTATTTGTTTAATGTAATTTGAGGCAAACGGGCAGGAGGCTCACCTGATGTTGAGTGATACTGCCGCCCATAGACTGAGTGTCTATTCATTGACAGAAGGCTCGTAAGTGCGTTGCCGGGTTTTGTAAGATTTTTGTTCTCATAAAGTAATTAAAAATCAGCGCTACTTCGTGATTTTTCTTTATAGGCAAGTTAGTGCCAGGAGGTAAAGAAAAAAAATTATTAAACATGAATATTAAGAAAACTATAACAAATTTAAAAAGTTTGGTCCCTGTGAAGTGTGTGTTGTGTTTGCTGAGTTTCTTGCCCGTTCTTCTCAGAACAAGGCCTCCTGGTAGTTTTGCGAACGGATGGCGTAGTCTTGCTCTTTCGTGAATTTTGTAAACGTTGTTGACATTCATAAGCATGCTCTAAGAAGCATCTAAATTGAATAAACGTATTTTGATTTGATTTGTGGCAGTGTACCTTTATGAAGAACTAGGTGTTTTTTGATTAATTTGGGTAATTTTATAATTTTTAAATGTTGGTTGTTAAATTATTTTTGTTGATTTTCTTATGCACTTCTTACACTTTACACTTACATATATCCCTTTTCTTGTGTTGTCCTTACTAGGGTTGTCTGGAAGAGATCGCTTGTTAGCGATAAGGCTGCCTTTTGCATCCCTTATAATTAATGTTATTTGTTTTTGATTTAATGTAACGAAGTTTAAACAAATAAATAAATAATGCAATCCCTCCGGGATTTTCTAAATTTTATAGGACACTCATGAAACAAATTGATTGTTGTTTGCGTACATGCAGCCTGCTTATTTGTGGTGTCGTAAAAGTAAAATTACCAGACCTATTTGGTGCATTTTAAAATTGTGCATAGCTCTACTAATGTGTGCTATTCATTTATTAATTTAAATGTCTTAAGCACTGATGAAAGCTGCACTGGTTTGCGCAGTGTGTACACTAGAGTGTTTACTCTTGACTTTGCGGATTAAACCTTTTTTACACGACCTCAGTTGCGACTTCGAGATTACCGCAGTAAAAGTTTTGTAAATTGTGGTCTCGGCATTTTGGCGTTTTTATGAGTTAATTGTGAGATTGTGGTTACTTTGCAATTAATATCATAATACGGCGTTTTTAATTTTTTTGATAGATAGATAATTTTTTTGAGGTGGAAATGGTCCTAACATATCCCCCACCCTCCCTATCCCGCATCCTTAATCACATAGGGTACGAGTATGTAGGAGTAATCTCACTGCAAGCATACCTTCTGTTATTCAGAGGGCTGCGTGGGTAATAACCATTTAAAAATTCCTCGGGTTACTCAGAGCACTCGCACTCTACGAAGGCTACAGTGAACGGCGTTACTTCTGGAATTTAACGTCTCAAATAAAAATTGAACTTCAATCGATTAAAATATATTTTAATTGTACCTACATACAATGCCTTTTTATCGGCTAAGTTCTAGACCAAATCTACCTAAGAAATGCTTATAAAGGGATATAATACAATATTCCGGCAACGCACTCGCGGGCCCTCTGGCATTAAGAGTGTCCATGGGCGGCGGTATCACTTGACATCAGGTGAGCATCGAGCCCGTTTGCCCCCTGTTCTATAAAAAAAATGTGTGCGTGTACTAGGTGTACACACGTAAGAAGTGAAACTTATATAAAACCTTTGTTGTATGCAGAGCCATAATTGGTTTGTTTTAAGTTTAGAGGTCCGAAACTATTTCTTTAAACACAGTAAATTTTGATACACTGCCTAGCATACAATTTACAAATCAATTTCTGTAAATTGCGATTAGCAAATTTCAAGTCGAAAATGTAATCCGTTGTCAAATTTCAAAGTCAATAACATACTTCATGTCATATTTTAACGCCGATAAAGAAGTTCACTTCAAAAAGCAACATGGCGCGTAACGGAAAAATGTGACGCGTAACGCAAAAATGTGACGCGTAATGCAAAAATGTGACGCGTAATGCAAAAATGTTACACTAAATTTATTTCCAACCCCGATAAAGAAGTTTCACTTCAAAAATTAATATTAAAACTGACCTGAAAAATGCAATAAAATATGTGCCAAGGCATATATCAAAAACCTTTAAAAGTTAACTCTGAATATATTATATCTTATGATAAACATGTAACGTCACAAGGGGGTATGGTAGGTTATTAAGAATAAGGTGACTCGGTCCATATCACTAAACGCGGGCCATGCATAATGCACACGTCATCTCTGGGCTGCCTGCGGCGATGCGGAGTTGTAGTGAGAGCGCTTGCTAAGCGGAACTTTATATATTGAATTACTCAAAAGATTATTCAAAAACCTGAAGTAAAATAAACATAGCAAAGACGTCCATAGAATATCAAGTCCAATCAAACTCACCATGCGTCGTCAACGACCAATCACAGACAAGTGGTATTAATTTCTTCCCCCTTATCCCTATATGTATAATTTTCTCCATTTTAATACTTTGCTAAACGAATCTTTTGTTTAATATACTGACATACTGAAGAACGTTGTAATATAATTTGCATTTGGAGCGTTGTTTGTTGTCGTATGGTGAAGATAAACATTGTGAGGCTACCAGCAACCTCGTTATAGCGCCACCAAATTATTATTATTCATACCATCATAATATTAGTTGGTTTTCATGTATAAATATTGTTATGTAATGCGAAATCATATGAATAATTTTATACTGCTACAAAACGCACCACGCTCCGTGTTCTTACAGTTCAGGACGTTAGCTCCGATCTTAGACAAGGAGATGCCACTCCCTGATGTGTTTTATAAATCAAGGGATTTTATATTTCTCTACATTTCCTGCGATAAAACATGGAAAGATGAATGCTGGATTTACCCGGCCCCGAGGCTTTCTTGTATTAAATGAGTGCCTTTCAAGACAGCTGTGACTTTATCCTTTTAGAGTGCCGTAAACGAGAAACCTGAAATAACTAAATGAAACATTCGTCGTGTCATTTCATTTCGTATAATATTGAGCAGTGATGGCCAAGTGGCCTCAGCGTGCGACTCCCTGAGGTCGTAGGTTCGATCCCCGGCTGTGCGCCGGTGTGTGTATTGAAATTAGAAAAATTGATCCCTAGTTTACAAGCTCATATTATAAGTACATCTCTAGTTTATGTTGGCAACCCTAAAACATCACTGTTTGTCACTCGAAACAAAACTATGTTATCTAAAACCAAAATCGTTATTTTTCATTTAAATCATCAAACAGATACAGAAATCTGAGGCCCAGATCTAAAAAGGTTGTAGCGCCACCGATTTATTTTTATTTATTTATTAAAGCCGTATTATACTGTTTTCTAGAAACCTATTAGGCGTGTAGATGGTATTGGTAGGATCAGTGAGAAGTAGTGCTTACCTAAGGATTTGCAGAATGACAAAGAATCTGGATGATATTTATTGTTATGTGAAGCAGTAAGGAACAAACTGGCAAGTAAAAGACGTGACCTGCGTCGGTCACGCAATACTTAGTTACCTATAAATTATGAAACCGTTGTATGTTGTGTTTCTGTTGTTCTTCCCTGGAAATTCTTATTAAACACATACGACTCACATTCTTAGTCTTTAAAATTAACGTAGGCCTTGCATTGTTTACAGAGAACAAAGTAAACTTAGCTAATCCTAGAACTCGTAGTACAACTAATTAATTTACATAATCAGTATTTACAGTTGATTAGGGTCATCTGAATTTATAATTAGTTTCTAGATTGATTGGTAATTAGTTTTCGGCATAATCGTCTTTTGGCTTAACCTTAAGAATAGGGCGATAAACGCATGTATTTAAGAATTAATTAAAACATATTTAAGTATCTTTAAAATTTTATCAAATGGGATAAAGGCTTAAGTTTAAATTTTTCGGCCCTTGTACTTAAAAGTTTTAAGAAACTAAGTTTCTTTAATGTCTTTTCTGCACTAAACAATATCTTTATCCTAATTACTTTGCAGAAAACCCTCCACAGGCGAAGGTCTCCTCTAAGGACCTCAAGGTATCTCTGTCAGCTCGAGCCAGCCATTTTGATACAGTCATCCGCCTATCTCGTGAGCGGTCTTCCTCTGTATAGTTTCCCATTAGGGCCTCCCACCGGGTCGCCCTTATGGTCTATTTAACTCCTTAACATAAGTTTATTAGAGGAAATGCTTTATTAAAAGGAAATCTAAACTCACTAAAGTTCTAACTGTAATTTAGCTAGAAAAAGCGTGTCGCTCGCACTATAACCCGTTTTAATTAGTTTTACAAAGAAAACCGCGTAGTTTTCACATAATTTGAATAAAGCAGGGATGTTTTTTGTTGTCAAACCTTTCCAAGTTCCACTTATTTTTGGCGCATACATTTCTCTTTGAGTTAATGAAACAGAGTTTAATTAAGGAATCCCTATTTATTAGACGTTTGTGAAGTGAGGCAATTTTAACTATTACATAGTTATGTGAGCCGAGTTCAAAGGATGTTTTAATGATGATTTCTGCTTGATTTTGCTAAATAATTAACATCTATATAATTTATTAAATTAAGATTTTAAACCTGGACTGAACATTTTTCCGCAATTTCACTTGATTTTTTAATCAATATTAATGTTATAAATGAACGCTCTCGTGAATAATATTTAGGATTGACAAAAACATTACATTTTAAACAAAGCCACAAAAGATATTTACTTTTTAGCTAATCTATAGAACAGATGCGAAATGATAGTCCAATAACAAAAATCTAAATTGAAAGGGTTCAAAATAAAAATTAAAACATTTAAAACACTTATAATAATAAACGAGAGTCACATTTATTAAATTGGTTTTGTTCTAGGCTGTATTTTAATGAAAGCAACGAAGCCACTTCCGGTGAAATTGGAGCGAGAAATTCACCTGTATAACATACTCGGCACTGTATTTATGTATTAATAAAAATGGCACAGTGCCGCCATTTATACAAATAATATATTCTTTCACGAGGCTCTTCTTCAATAGATCTTGAGATGACATTTTCAGGTTAAATATTTATAATTATTATTTCTTTACTGTGTATGTTTTTGTACTTATTCCTATCAAGTAAAAGTTAAATAATAATATTAGAGCCCGTTTAATCTATATATAAAAATGAAACCCGTTTTCCGTTGTCACGACATAACATAAAAACGGCTTGACCGATTTGTCTGATTCTTTTTTTATAATATTCCTTGGAGTACGAAGATGGTTCTTACGGAGAGAAAAATTAAAAAAAAAAATGAGTAAAAAAGTCTAAAAACAACACTTTTCTATATTCCCATACAAAATATTCGTAATAATACTTTAAAGTCAATTTGAACTTTAATACCATATCATAAAGTTCAAGTTTGTGGAGGGGTTCCGGGAAGGTAAATTTTAATTTTTTGACATAATGTATATTTTGTTGTCTTATCAACTTTCTTTTTTTTATCTTACTAGCTAGACCGGTGTCCCGAATAGCAGAATAAGTAAAAAAAAATAAAGAATCGACTGTTAGACGGTACGATGTTCGCCAGGCCAGTTAGTTTCCAATAAAAATATGATAATATACAGCTTAGATTTTTTACATTTTAGACATTATATCTGGTTATCATATATATCCTATATCTTAGCTACCTTCAGTACCGTCGATGGGAACCACTTCACGGGTAAAGACATCCTCCAGCTTTTTCCAACCGACTCTGTCTATGGCTATCTTTCTCTATTCGCTTTCTGCTACCGCTATTTCTTCTATCCACCTTTTTCCGTTGGGAAAGGAAATTAATTAATAATGTTAAAATACAATTAAACTAACAAAATGACGTTCTATATATGCCAAGTATATGTCAAAATGGAAGACAAAAGGCGACAAGCGAATAATTTATTTATCTGCATCTGGCAGTGACGACCAAAAATCAAAGCCTGCCGCGTATATCAGAACCCATCAATAGTATTCCGTTAATTAATTAATGATATGACAGATTTGGGACGGCTCCTTTTGTGGTATTAATATTTGATTACAGACATTTGATTAATTCTACCTACTGTTATTTATACGAAAACTGGTTTAACAAATGCTATTTTACTTAAAAATATAAATAGCCGTAGTAACCTTTATCTATTCCGTGTGTCCTTTTTATATTATTGTCCCTTTCACTGTTTACATAATATGTTTAAACTTCTTTTCTTTGTTCAATTAGTTTTGTCTAAGTACTTTCTATGTCTTTTTATGTAGTTTTGCACTTCTTGCGCTCAACTTATCTAATTTTATTATTTTCTCATGTCCTGAGAGAGAATATTTTTTTTTACAATTACTACTGTATTTCTTTAGCGCAACGAAGTTTAAATAATTCAATATATCAGGTACAGATTGTGGTAAGATAATTAATTTTCCTATATAATTAGATAAGTGTTAAAGAAAAAAAATTCCACCCTTCACCAATATACGCATATCTACTAATAGAACATCGTCGTTGCTTAATGGTCCATCGGTTGCTTAAAACGCACAGCCTGCAGACAAGTCATAGAATATATATAATTTAGATAATTCGTAATGGTACTTGCGGAGAAAACCATGAATTATTCATTATGTAAATAATAATTTATTTAAAATCTTCTATAAAATCAACAATTTAGTAGCGATTGTAAAACAAACATCTTTTAAAGACGATGGCAAGAACAAGACATTACTGATTCGAATTCAAGAGGATTGTTTCGCCACTCGTTACGGCTGAGTGTTTGTCGAAGTCTACTTGTTTTATAGGTTTTGCTATTTCTGAGTATCTTTAAAGTGTTTTTGTAAGACAAAGTATAAGTCGGAGGTTATTTGTATGTATGTATTCACAAGATTACGTGCTTTCATATTTCTTCTTTTATACAATTGTAAGGATGTGAATTCGATCCAATGTATTTTTACTAAGAATGTTTTTTTACAGTGCGCCTTTTGATATAATCCAGTATAAAGTATTAAATAAAGAGTCACTAAACTCAATCATTGCTGGAATAGAAATACAGCATTTGTATGAAATGCACAAAGTGAGTGACAGGCTTCCATCAATATTTTTTTTTATGTAATAGGAAAACGGTTAGGAGGCTCATCTGATGTTAAGTGATGCCGACCATGGACACTCACATTGCAGGCTCGCAAGTGCGTTGCCGGCCTTTCAAGAATTAGTACGCTTTTTTGTTGAAGGACCCTAAGTCGAATTGGTTCGGAAATACTTAGTAAGCAGCTGGTTCCACAGAGTGGTGGTGCGCGGCAAAAACTGCCTTAAAACGCTCAGTTGTGGAACAACGGACGTCGAGGTGATTCGGATGGTATTTAGTGTTGTCTGCCTTGACGCTCTATGATGAAACTTAGCTGCAGTAAAATCATATTTCATCTATTTCCAAGTATTAATTAAATGTTTAAAACGAATTAATGCAAATACAAATACGAGATTTTATGAAAATTTTAAACAATTATTTAATAATTCTGGTAATGATGATATTGGTGAAATACATGTTTAATTATAGTGGAACGTGACTCAAATATCAGTTATAATATTCGATGCAAATGCAGTGTCATTGTTCGAACTGAATTTGTAGCTGGCACGCCCCAATTGCGGCCTCAGTGAATAGTTCCCTGACGGTTTGGTAGGGCTGGCACGGCTTAGAAACTACGTACGTCTGGTTTCCGAAAAACTGATGACCGTGAAAATTAATTAGTGTCAAATATTTACTGTTCTCATTTAATCATCATGTCAGTTACCAGAACTGTCAAATTTCCAAATTAAAATCGCCTTTACGAATATATAACTCACAGATTTATAAATAAATTCTTGTCAACGTATCAGAAGCTACAATTTGACATTTAATTTTTACAGTAATGTTAATTAATAACGACATTGAGGATCCTCCCAGAAACTGGGTGATTCAGTCAAATGTAGTTTCATGGTTCTACAGCCGAAAACGCGTCGTTTTTTATTGTTTGGTTTTATTATGATAAAGATTTGGCTCGTTCGTAAATAAAAAAGATTGTCGTTTATATCGAACTACCGTGAAATATATTTATTCAACCAAATTTATCTCATACCAGTTTAAATTAAGATAATAGAACAAATTTTTGCTACCATTTTGACTTTAAGTTTAGTGCAGGAATTTCAGACTATTTAGACGCTTAGTTATAACTCTCCCCTCTAGCTTTTAAGCTCAGAGAGTTTGGTGCGGGTGATGGATGATGAAGGGCCGCGCGATCTTTTGGCTTCTTTGGTAACCAAGCTTTGGATCAGTTTCTCCAAGGTCTCATCGCCTCTGCATTGTATGGATTAAATATGAGACGATGCGATGCATTTAGACAGGTTAATTAAATAAATATAAATTGTAAGTTGTCAACCCTGTGCACGAGCGATCTCATGCTCTCATTACCACTATCTGAACTGAGCCTATTTTTCAATAGTCCATTGTCATATTTCAAATATTTTGCCAGCGCAGCTTTTATACAATTTTAAAGGGCGATTTGTAAAAAATTGATTCTAGTTTGAGTGAATTTTTTCATGTTCTACATTTTTAAGACCGACTTCAAAAAAAGAAAGTAATACAAGTTATATTATAGAGTTATCAAGATTTTCAATAATGATTTTTACGTTTTTATGATTGTATTTTAAATAGTTTTTGGTATTTTAACTTAATTTTTATGTAAAATTAATAATAAATATAGAGCAGTGTTGGCCTAGTGTCTTCAGTGTGCGACTTTCATCCCTGAGGTCGTAGGTTCGATCTCCAGCTGTGCACCAACGGATTTTCTATGTGTGAATTTTATATTCGCTCAAGCGGAGAAGGAAAACATCGTGAGGAAACCGGCTTGCCTGAGCCAACAGAATCGTGAAACAGATACAGAAATCTCAGGCCCAGACCTAAAAATGTTGTTGTTAATGCTTCTAATTTTACATTTACTGCCAGTTCTCAAATCAAGGGCGTAGAACGGAAGAGAAGAACTAGCAATAAATTCCGCCACTCTTTTTATTCGCCAAGTATTTTTGTTTTACACAACGTTTGTAAGGAGCTGCCACCATTACACCATGTTCCACGTGACATTTCAAGTAATAAATTAAAAACAAAGATTTGTCCTCTATCAGCAGGAGGCATGGTGAAATAGGAGCACTTACATTCTGGTGGGAACTATACAACTTATATAGATCACGAGTAATATAATGTTTATGTGAAAAAGCTGATGCCAGTTTTCAAAGAACCTTTACCTCTAGAATTACCTGATATGACGTAATAAGACGAGCAAGAGCCTTATTGTTCACTTTAAGGGCATCGTTAAGGCGTCAGACGTTTATTACAGACTTAAACGCAAGTGCAATTTTGTAGGGCATCATCTCACTAATAGTTTAATATAGAGTTTTCTATTCTTGAACGGCGAAGAAAATGAAGGCTATTTTTTAAAGATTTCTTCTACTTGATTAAAGTTTTTATGGGTGAACACTGACTCCCTGTGAGCTTCTATTACGCTGATCTTTCTTTTTCATGACTCACGATTTGACGCCGTGATCAACTAGTTACTGTCTTAGAAGAATTATAATTTTGTTAAGAATATTTGTCAGTGTTTCTAATACCTTTTTTTGTATCGAACTCTTTTGTTGTATTAGTGTCGCCATGTGGCATCTAAACAGAAATAGCTTCTTTTACGTGCATGATTACGCGTTTTATAAATTTTTAATCAAATACAACCACTTTTAAAATCGTGTAATGTGTATGCTATTAGTTCGACAAATATGCTTTAGTTATTAAAATAAATGTTAATTCTACAAGCTTAAATTATTATTATTTAAGTACTTTTATTTCACAACTGTACTACACATTGTACAAATCAAATACATTTGTTTTCTTGAAAATAATTAGTAAATTGAATACATTAATTTGCGGATCAAAGCGTAAACACAATTTGTGAAGTTTCCTTCAGAAATTTCACAGTATTTGTCGTTGACAAATGCAATTAATCATTCCCTTTGAGAGCTTTCTTTAAAAATTCATAAACAGTAGGCAAATGATGAGCTTAGAATTTATAAGAATAGTACTGTGATGAGTGCTAATTGTTAAAAGGGTTACTAGCTGACCCGGCATTTGTTTTGCCATGTATATTATTTCTAGGTAACATGTTTTAGTGCAATAAAAATAACTATCTACAATAATAAAAAATACGGCTTGATCGTAGAGGGGTGAAAATTAAGGGTTGTATGTATTTTTGTATGCTGTATCATAAACAAATAAAATTTAGGGGTGGACCACCCTTAATATTTAGAGGTATGAAAGATATATTCACAACTCATAGACTTACTGAATGTGCATAAAAAATTTCAAAAGAATCGGTCGAGCCGTTTCGGAGGAGAATGGGAACGAACATTGTGACACGAGAATTTTATATATTACATTTTATTCATTGGATAAGCTTTTTTTATAAAGAAGGTTTTAGTTATAATATATTTGGTCTGGTATATTTGTGTGTATTAAAGTCGGGATAGTTAGAAAGTAATTAATAGATATTTGTAGTTATATGTTTTTGATTGAATGGAGTATGTAGAGAAACCTGTATATTTCAAGCAGAAATCCAAGAGCAATCCTTGTTTCAGAAGAAGTGGAGCGTCTGCTCCGCGAGTACACGCAAAATCAGGAGCTGGTGAGAAATATAGGCGCGCATTACTACCAGATAATCTACCCTGTGCAGCTCCGACACCACGAGAAAATGGGGATCTCCACGCGGGAAGTCAACACCCCTAAGGTCAGTCACCTTTGCATATTTACTTAGCCGTCATACACAAGGCCTGGAAATCTCTCACTTTTCAATCTATTAATGAGTTGATTTGAATTTTTATCAGGTATCTATCTATCTATAACAAGTAAATACTCATTAAAAACGTTAACTATTTTCGATTAAATCATTTATCAAAAGTTTCTATATTTGAATAAAAAACAAATGAATACGGGTTATTTGAAGACGTATTTCTTGTTTCGAAGTTTGTGAGTAATGCTTAAGTCATCAATGTCAAATGACTGAATGGATTAACAAGACTAGACTTGATACTTTTTAGAATGTATCAAGTTTAATATATTATAAAATGCAATTAAATCATGTAAGATATAATGTAATAAGAGGACTCGATGTTGTTGTTTTAATAGGATGACAAAACGCAATATCATAGACATCCTACAGGTTGTAAATTGTCAGTGTCATGTCAATTTGTCAGTAGTGCGTTGGATCGATCGTTGTGTTGCTCTCTGATCTGCGCCGGACGTGCGCACTGACTAATTTTAAAAATAAAATCCAAATGTCAGACAACGATAGCTATAACTATCTTATATTAATCGCTTCGAATCTATAAAAAAAGGAAACAAATCAAATCTTTTTATACACAATAATAACGATATTTAGGTAAAAATAAAGTGCACACAAGGATTCCCTATGTAGTAGGTAGCTAGTCTCTTCCTTTTGACATGATATCGGTACTTGACAATAATTTCTACATTACATTTTATATTTAAAGAAAAAACTTTTTACCGGATTAAAGTTATAATTATTATAAATTTACAATTATTTAACATAATTTTAAATTTATCCGAGGTTTCGCGAGCTTTACAGCGTGCGTGGTCACGGTGACTGAAGACAAAAGGTGTTGAATGTCAAAAAGTATCACAGCTGTAGAGAAAGTTGCATTATCTGTATTTATTTCCCCGGAGTTGGTATCGACTAAAAGATGGAGGGTTTTGGCAAAAATGGCTCACGGTGTCCTCTATTTTCGCGGATTGTTTTTCTTTTTGAGATTTTAATTTGGATATTATTGGATCCCAGGTGTTTGACAATTTTAGGCCGTCTTAACGTCGAACATTTTATAATCAAACTATTTTGCACAATAAGAATATTCTCTGGTTTAGAATAGAACGGGTTGAGAAAACGTATGATATTGTTAGTTTTGAATCGTAAGTGTAAATTTTGTTTTAAAGGAAGTGGTTAAAGATGAATGGGTCTCTGAAAGAGGCAAGCGTTGGGCGAAGAAAGTGCTTGCGTTGCTTTTATGCAGATTTGCGTTGTGCATGATGCGGTGTAACCGGTGTTTATATTCAAAAAAGTCTGCATATTTCACAGTCATCGAGCCGTTAAAAGTTTTGTTTCATATATAACAAAGATTGTTTTTGTGAGAACCGCACCTTATTATATTCAAGAAGGGGTGCAAATCACGTAAAAGAAACACTGTCAAATCATTAATCTCAAACCTACCTCAATTTGAAGTAAAAAATACATGAAAACACCTCGTCATAACAAGTATAATGAATCAAACGGTTCAGTGTAAAAGAAATTGTTCCAGTTTCTTGCTGACGCCATGATTAATGTCGTCCTCGCGACACCGGACTTTTTCTATTAACGAAACTTTCCTTCTCAGTACTTTTTGTTTTGTATTACTGTGTCGGAATTAGGGCCGTGACGTCACGCAAGGTGTCCATAGTTTCGTGTAAGGGAAAGTAAAAATGGAAACACGAAAGTAGAATGCGGGCTATAGGGTTTTATATTAGTTCTTAGTCAGTCTTGTTTTGGTCATAGTAGTATTTAAGCAGTATTTAAAACAACCAATGGGCTACCTTTATCTAGGTTTTTGCCTGTGATTTGTGATGCTATTTCGTGATAATTACTTTCCTCATAATATGCAATGTGATTAGCCGTCTACATGTGTTCATTCTGAGATCTAATATATGCCAGATTTAATGAATGAGGGAGTATTAATTGTGCCCATATGTGATGAGTTTTAGTAATGTTGTTTGCTAAACATAATTAATTACTTATTTCAATCCTTTGGCATCGTATGCTTCCATGAGTAGTCAAATCACTTGATGACTAAATTTTACTGTGTGCTATTTTTAGACTAGAAAACGAGGTCTCGTTCGCGTATCAAAGAAGCTAATTTCTATTGGTACCATGGCCATCAACAGGATTTATATAGAATAATTTAAATACCTGTGCCCAACATTTCTATCCAAAATCAAATAGCTTGTACTCTAATAAATGGACTATTTTACACCAAAAGTTTGTTCCTAAAAGAACCTTTAATAAAACAAATAAACGCTTTATAGAACTTATAAAATGATTAGTTATATAACCCAAAGTTTAAATACGATTTAATTTCCCGTATAATTGAAGCGTTGTTATTTCCATATCTAAGTTGGGAATTTAATATGAAATATGATTATTATAGCGCCCCTCTGTTTGTTCTCGATCATAAGATTGTTAACAAGCGCTCAAACAACAAGAATTTGGAAGCAATCAAAACTTCAAGTAGCTTGATTACAGCCGCACTACGTGTTTTATTTGATCGTGATATATAACTCTTTGCGAAAAGAAAACATCTTGTTATAGTGCCATCTCCTTGCGAAGGTTGGCTATCATCATGGCTAGTTTAATTTTGGATGCCGCGCTTCTAAACAATGACTAGGTGCTTTGACCAAACTATTGTCTTAAGTTTCAAGAATTCATCGCAAGAGAAATAAGAAGTTAAATGTGTTGATTTTATGCACGAATGTTGCACATGTTAAAACAAAAGCAATAAGGCTGATGCCAGCCTAGATTTTACATGTACCTTTAAAACTTCTACGACAAGTATACTTTGGAAACAACCGACCACGCGTCATACACATCGCATAACAATGGCGCTACAAGTTTCTTAGGTCTGCCCTGCGATTCTGTAACTCACTTTTCGAACTCACACAACGGTTTTCACAGCGGCGGTCGCGCTCAAATCAGTCGTGAAGCAGTCATTTTATGATTTTTGGCCTCAGATTTATGTATCTGTTTTATGATAATTTGTCAAGCTGATAGGCAAGTAAGTCCGTCGTATTTTTGGATCTAAGTCAAGCCGTATTCCTCAAGATGTTTTCCTTCACCGTTCGAGCAAATGTTAAATGCGCACATAGACAGAGAGTCCATTGATGTTCAGCCGGGGATCGAACCTTCGACCCCAACGATGCGATTCGACTAGGCCAACACTGCTCAACGCTACATATAAGCTACCCATGCTCATCGCTTTCCTTTAGAGGCCATTTCATCTTTAACCACTTTTCTTAAAACAAAATTTTCTCAAGTCTCCCGCAACATCTTTTCAACCATGCTGAAACGGAGAGCATTCTTCTTATGTTTGCCCGCTGTTCTATAAAAAAGAACACCTTGTGTGGGGGCTAGTGGGCTTTTAACTATACATCCGTTTTTACTGTGTAATAAAGTTTTTTTTAATATTTCTTGCTGCAACAAAGTCTCTTAATGCAACAAATCATTTAAAAGAATTCGTATACATACGTATACACACCATACATTGCCTATATCTGGGCTGTATTATGGTAGGCACCATCGGCCTGATCGCGAAATAATAACTAATTGACGGTTCATATATATTTCCACTTTAATAGGAAATGTATATAAAGCTGCAGCCCTCAGAGGCAAGTGAAGAGGCCTTATCGAGATCTTTTTAGAGTTTAAAACAAGTTTCAAACTAAGTTAAATTGGCTTTCCAGCGAATATTTTGCGTGTTTAACAGCTTTGAGAGATGATTGTTGGTTAGTAGCTTCTACACATTTAAATTACTTAGATAACTTTGCATATCTAAGGAAATTAAGTTTGCAAAATTATGTAAAACAGGATTAGCCTAATGGCTTAGATACTAATTCTCAACGTTGAGTTCCCGCGTTCGAATCTTTTGTATGTTATAGATAAGCATTTGACACTGGATGACGTCGTAACCGTAATGTTTTAGATCCAAAAAATAGATAACGTGGCCAGGTACTGAAGACTTTGTCATTGTATTGGCTGTGTAAGCTAGTTACTAAAAAACAAAAAAAAAACAAAAAAATAAAACAAATCTACTACTGTTAAATGTATCAACAAACTAGAACGTAACAAAATATTAAAATTAAATATAATAAAATAATTCCTTTATGATATATCAGGATAGATTAAGAATTATCTTATACACAAAAACATTTGTCCGATGTAGATTTTGATAAGATACCAGCGGTCATACATTCTTGGGTCGGGACTAAATCATAAGAATGCCAGTATTATGATAATACGCACAGACGACCCTGCATTATGTATAGTGAGGGAATAACTTGTGGATAACGTCACATATTCGCTGACTTCTTAAACATATTATTTGAGTTAGGTATGGTGTTATATATTTTTTTTATAAAGTATAGAAATTTCTGAAATCGATAGACGAAAACACAATATTTGTAAAATGATTATCTAGTATGTAATTGTTGCCAGGTGTATTTTAGAATAATTATATACTAATCAAATCTTACATAATTTATTTATAATCTAAAAAAAGTGGTCCCGTGATGGCAAATGACAAACATTTAGGCAAGTAAAAATTATAGTTCAAGAATTATAATTTCTGAATCGTAAATTAAAAGTTATCTCTGAGCTTCGAAGACTTGAGCAAAAAGGCTTTTTATTATTGAGTTCACGCAGTCTGTAATATCAATTGTGTAACATCAAATTAACAAACACGTTCAACCGAATTAATGAACTTCAAACAATAAATATTGAGTTCAATTAAAAAAACCCCGAAAACAATATTTGCTTACATACAATAGCTGTGATACAGTAATTGAAGATTGTATTGAAAATGTTCAAATTTAAAAGTTATTTACAATAGTTGTAAGCGTAAATTTAAAAAAAAATCTCTTTTCAAGAAATAACTTTTTAACCGGATTAAAGTTGTGTATTTTTATAAATTTACAACTATTTAACATAATTTTAAATTTATCCGACGTTTTGCGTGCTTTACAGCAAAAAATTATCTGCCTCCTATAGTAGTGTGGACTCAGTTTCCGCACTTAGACGCCCATCTGTTCCGTAGTGTATTTTAGTCCTGGCTTATTAAGCCAGCCTAGCTCCTTCCAGAAGCTCGGAAGTGTTACGGGCACTCTGCAAGGATGTCTGTTGGGAAGCCACAACTGACTGATTTCTCTGCGCTAACACAGCCTCTGCACATGGGACTCCAATGGCTCTGTGACCCAAAATGTGTCTTGACCTCCAAAATGGAAAACTTCTCAATTAATAAATGCTTAATTCACAAATCGCTCAAAAACCCAGCAATCCATGCAACATTAACGGCTAATCACCCATTTTCTTATAAAAACTTTATGCAGTAATTTCAGTCCGCATAAGTGGTTGCATTGCCATTGGACGCATATAGCGTCTATTTCTCATAAATCATGGTCTACTTGGTGATACGTCAGACTGTTTAGACAACAAACCCGTATATAATGTACGGTATATCATCGTCTTACGGTACAATTATTAGAAATGACTGTGGTAAGTTGTCAAATGAATTTAGTGTTTAGGTACTACAAATTTTGTTGCATCATATAGGTACTTGTTTTGTAATGACTCAGTATGACTTTGCTATAGAATGGAATCCTGGTTATCCATATCACAGGTTCTTTCCTAGCTTGGCAACCAGTCTCCCAATACCTTCTTAATTGTAATCGTACTGTTTGTTTGAAATGTTATATGGGAGAAAATAAATAATTATTATTATTAAAATTACGTTTGAATCACGGCTGTGCGCCAAGAGTATTTTTTTCTGGTTACGATACAGGTAAACATCGCATGTAAACAGGTATGTCTTGAGTCCAAATATCGACGCCGTGTCAAATACGTATGACATATGTATTTAGGAAAAATATAATAATAATAATAATTTATTCCATTTCGATAATACTTAATATTATAGATAACCATTTTAGTTGGTAAGTACATTTGAAAGATTAATAAAAATAAATTCAAAATGTAATAAATAAACAGCCTACACGTACACTAATTGTCTCCCAGAGCAAACCAGCGTACACACAAACTATCAATTTGCGACTGATCTATTAAACTGAGAATACTACCTACTACCTCTAAAGCTGCGTAAAAGTGATGCCGTTCTTTTCCGACGCCCAGAAGTCATATCAGCCTGACCGAGACGGAGGGCTGTAGCGACACTTACAAACAAGTTATACAAATTAATCATATTTACTAACTACGCTTTCTGTCATATCGTAGAAGAAAACGTAGAGTAAACCAACGTTGGAGAAAAGGTGAGACACAATCGAACAATATACTCCAAGCTGGCTCAACGTCAAATTGCAATAAAGACAGAGAAATCTCGGATTTTTAATAACAGATTTAATGAAATCGTAGCAGCAACTAAGAAATATTAGGTGTCTCAAATCGCTCAGTGTTCGAGACAAAGGCAAGAGGAAATTGTATGAAAATCCGACGCCTTTTGATGTGAAAAAGTAGCTAGGTCAGGATATCTGAAGTTCATTCAAAGAAAATATATTTTTCTTTGTCGCAAGTTGCAATTTTATATTTCAAATTCAGTTTGATGGGTAACTAATTATTATTTGAATATTTTTTAAATGTTGTCTTGCGTTTATGACGTCATTTCTCATAACTTTATTTCTTTTTAATGATATTTATATCTCGTTATTTATTTGTTTACTAAATAGCTTTAACTTTTATATAAAAGTAGAGTGACTAATATTATACATTTTCATATATATGTACATTTTGAAATCAGATTTTGTGGGTACAATATGTTGCAGATAGTGTAGAGTATTTGTTTGGAAATAATCAAAAACCTAATCCAGATGAAATCGAGTCGAGTGTTATCTAACGTGCCTCCATACTGTTTTTGAGGCTTTAACATTATCCAACTGATTCCAGTGATAAATGTAGTAATCGGCAGGTTCCAAAATTGATTTACTAATAAAATTACTTACAAATGCGCTGTGAACATCCTTTGAAGTAGTAATATAAGTTATTGTTGTATTAATAGTTTTTTAATGTATTTAATTCATTCATTTCACACATTGCAAACAAATAAATAATTATTTCTGTCCTGTATCAAACGAATCAAGGAGCAATTTGGTCGTAAATGCTTGCAGTGCAAGTTAAAATATGTTTCTTTTCGAATATAAGCAAGGAATTGTTAGCAAAAAATGTAGTCCTGAATGGCAGGAGTGGGACGGCAAAGTGTTTTCGAGGAAATTAGTCCTTAGGAAATATATTTCGCGTCTCAAAGAGAGCGGGCGACGAAATTTCATAACATATCTCGGAACTCCGTGGAATACTTTCTAAAATAATTTTGGCATACGAATGTATATAACAGGAAGAAGGAAGACCAGGTAATGGCCTATGTTGATGATTATCAAAATAAAAAGAACACTTTCTGTCTAAAATTCAGAATAGCACAATTCATAGGCTTTCAAAATGTAAAAAAATACTTTATAAACACATGTATAGTCTCTGAAGACCATCTTGTTTTCTTGTCATTGACACCAATATCATTTTAAATGTAACAAATCTTTTTACGTCCGATGGTTGAATAGAGGACTCAAAGCTGTCAAATATACGTGTTAGTAATATTTATGACCGCTTCAAAAACATCACTGGGGTAGGTCACAATAAATCTAAGGTCGCTATGGTAATGTGCCTACATCCGAGATGGATGTGGAAACCGGGCGAACAATTTAAATATAAACTCGGAACACTATTACGTATTCCCTTTAGCGTGCCCGTATCTACATAATTTTAGGTTGTTTTTCAAATTTTCTCAACCGCGCAACTTTGTTGCCGGTTGTTTTCGACTTTACCCAACCTTGTAACAATGTTTTCCCGGATTATCCGACATCAAATAGTTTATATTGAAAGTTTATAAGGGAAAGTTAATTTGGCTGGCGGATTTCAATAATTTTGCGATCACCGCAAGCGAACAAAGAGATCGCTTTGATGTTAAATATTAAATTCTAGTTTTGAAAGGTCATGTATTTCATTGTTGTCTTTTGTGGTTAGTTCAATTATAATTCTGCTGATTTTGTAATTGATAGATTTCAGAGATTAATTTGCCAAATGTTATATTATAATTAAACCAATTTAGTTACCATACCATTATATTGCGCTGGGTTCAATCCTGATCTAGTTGATGTTGCGATTGTTGGCAAGATACGTATAGCTTCGTCGTTTCTTGTGCCGCCTACTGTTGTGTAAGGCGCGTTAACGCGCGATCAAATTTGAAGAGCGTTCAGATGATGAGCGCTAACGCGCGTTGCGAGAGTACTCGTCAGTCTAGTTCGGTAATACGTAGAAAATGGACGTGGAAGAGGCTATTATTTTGTGGTTATATTATAAAGAAAAATATAGAAAAAGAAAACGTACACATTGGGTTCATCCAATTTTGAAAAAAAAAAATTATATTATATTTTTTATACAAATTTGCTATATTCCTTTTTTCTACTTCATCTATTAGTAAGTCGATGTCAATATCTTCAATTTCAATTTGAACAAAATATAATTACGAAAATTAACAAAATTACATGCGATCGCGATGAAAGCGCGCGCGCATCTGAACAGCAAACGGACATCACATTAATATCAAAGCGCGCGATCACCTGCGTCTAGAGACTTTTTCTCTGAGCGCCGCGTTGACGCGCGTCAAGTTTTTGCCATCTGAACATAGCCTAATGGAACGCCCACCCTGCGTGTGTTTGTTTGTTAAAATAAATTGGCACTGATCTAGTGACGAGTTCATTTATAGATCCTGGCCTGTATCTTTCCTAGCCTATCCTTTTTTACGCTTATTCAGCTTTCAATTCTAGAGAATGAGACGTTGTCGTTCGTGCACTACCATCCATCAGCATCTTTCTAGCGGTATCTGTGCCAAGTATTTTGAGATTTTGGTTTTGATACTCCGATCTTCTCTTATTTAAGTGGCGATTGGAACAGAATTTTTGGGCAAAATAAATCTAAAATAAAAAATAAATCAGTGGCGCCACAACCTCTTTAGGTCTTGGCCTCAGATTTCTAAATCTGTTTCATGATCATTTTTAAATCTAATAGGCAAGTAGGTGATCAGCCTCCAGTGCCTGACACACACATGTTGGTTTCCTCACGATGTTTTCCTTCACCGTTCGAGTAAATTTTAAATGCGCACATAGAAATAAAGTCCATTGGTGCACAGCCGGGGATCGAACCTACGACCTCAGGGATGAGAGTCGCACGCTGAAGCCACTAGGCCAACACTGCTGTGTTGTGCTCAATGAATCTATTTAAATAAAAATTTAAATAGATAGATAGAAAATTATGTCTGATGATAATCGTATGTCTTTTGTTTTAGGGACGATATGGACCGGACTACCAGGGTGTTAGCCGACCACGATCAAGGGTAAGTTTTAAATGGTTATAATTATCATCGTATGCGTTATTTAATATAATACCTAAGGAAGGAACAAATTAATTGCATAGAAGATAAATCTTCCCTTTAATTTTATAATGAAACATTATCAAAAAAAGAGTGCGTGTACTTATGTACGCGCGTAAGAAGTTATACTTCTTTGGCTGTCTTTATTTTTTTTAAATATTAAATAATTAATAATAAATATTTAACGTTAATAATTTAATAATATTTAATATTTAGTATATTATTCAATTATTAATTAATATTAATAATAATTATTATTATTATATTATTCATTCATTAATTTTAACATGTACCACGAAATAATTGTTTTCTAGTTACCCACAACACAGGGCCTCCCTAGTGTGGGGACTAGCGATTTATGATTTCTGTCACAAACCCTTCTGTCATTAATAAAGTTTTTATTATTATTATTATTATTTAATAATTTAATAACTAGGTATGTTTCATAACCTTTTAACTAAGTAACAATAGATCTTTGTGAAAAAGCATTGCCAAGTTTCTATGAAAAAATAATTAAAACTCCTTTATTAGTTTAAAAGGTACTACAAAGGTCATTATGGTCATTCTGATAATTTTGTGTCACGGTGCGCGCGCATCGTAAAATTTCACTCTCATAAATTTTTCATAACGCACCTAAAGAAGTATAACTTCAAAAATAATTATAAATCAATAACTTTATTAATTCGCTTCTTCTTAAAATTCACTAAATATAACATTCAGTTACTATAATAAACTAGTAAGACAAATAATGGGACAAACTTTTAATGATAAAATAATAACCATTTATGTTACACTCTTATAGACAATCTCGTTTTATGATAAACGTCAGTTGTTGATAACAATTTATTGCTTTTCTCGCGCAAAACAATTACTTTCCAATATAAACGTTAATACAAAAACAATGTAAGGAAACAGAATCCTTAATTACACAGCGTTATCAGAGCTCCCCGTAATTATTTCTCCCTAAACCCCATTCCCCCTAACCCACTTTTTCTCGGAAAAAAGGGAAAATTCAATCACCGGCATGACAAGAATATTTTCAATCGCTGCGGAAAAGATGCTAATTATTAAAATGAAAGGATATTGTTTTATTTTGTTTCTTACATTTCAAAAGCCTATTGAAAATATATATAAAAGTATCCACTATTTTCTCAGACTATAAAAAACTATATAAGGTAAATGGACCTGATGTACCAACATTTTATATAAACCTACACATGTTATATATTAAATAAGTAACTGAACCAAAGTACTCATAATATATCAAAGTTTTGGTGTAATTAAAAACGTTAAAAAATTTATAAATATACAGAGATATAAATATGTTGTGTTTAATACTTATTATTAAAAAGTGACTCGAGTTAAGATCGGCGGTTGGTGTAGGAAAGTTTAAATATATGTTAAATAAAACACTTTTTTAGAAGTTGGGCGTCAACTAGCTTTAATCGTTTGAAATATGAACTTATAACTAACATAAAATTAGGGGTAGTAGGGTCGCAACGCTAACAAAAACTAACTTGGCTTATTTAAGGGTTTTCAATACAAGTGTCGACCTTTTTGGACATTATCGGAGACGATAATGTTATATTTAATTGACGAGTGTTGGAAAAACTAAAAAATGTTGGTTTCAAATGTGCGATGATTGGTAACATTTTGTTAACGCTTCAAATTATTTACTATAATATATATATATATTACTATTGTTAAGTTACATAATTTTCTTTTGACATTATAGGTACTATTGTAGTGTGTAATTATTAAAAAGACACACTTTTGCATTATTGATGACCTTTTCTACTGATACTGATTATTCTTAACCAAAATTCATTTCAATCTCCTCGCAAACGCCCTCGGCCCACGCATTCTTAGTATCATATGTTATCAATCAAACTTTACTACTTGCAATAAGTGGCTAGCCTTCGTAATTTTTTTTTATATCTTTATTCAATTGGGTAACCAAGTACACTTTTCAATCGTCAAGTTAAATTAATCGTAAATTTACATTTACTACCAGTTCGCAAGTCAAGGGCGTAGAGCGGGTAAGAAGAACTGGCAAGAAACTTTCCGCCTCTCTTTTTAATCGCCAAGTATTGTTATACAAATTGTTTGAACTGGAGTAAATCAATCCCAAGGATTAGGACCATTTAAGTAGTCCTCAAATTTATAAAAAGCTTTGTTGATTAATTTTCGTTTAATGAGGGCTTTGAATTTATTTAGTGATAATTCTCTAATTTCGCTTGGGAGTTTGTTGTAAAAACGAATACAATTTCCATATAAGGAGTGGTTTATCTTTTGGAGCCTGGTTTTAATTAAATGCACAGACTAAAATCCTACCGAAGTCAAGTAAAACCTGGTAAAAAAACATGCGTTTATGCGTTAGAACCCAATTTGTACAAATAAGAATTTATATAAAAATATTTTTTCTAAAGTAATATTTTTCGAAAGAAATTTTGGTATTGAATTTTCTTGTCTTTATTTTAGAAGGCTTACAAATCGCAATTTATTTACGAGTGTCATTTATTTTGCGGTCCTTACATAAAGATAGCTCTCGGAAGTCGAATCGTAAAAAACCTTACCTTTACGACTTAAGAACTCCATAAAAAGTTATTTTATAACAATCATCCTTCGGACATAGCTAAAACTTTTAACTCCGGCCTCTATTCGAAAAGTCATTTCGAGGTTGGTAAGTACATTTTCTTTTACGTTTTGGACTAGCTAGAGCTGTTAGCTACAAAAAAATTTAATTAATCATTTTTACATAATAAATGATTATGCGCGAACAAATGAAGTTGTTTTAGTTGTTACTGTGATTTTGATTTTATTTCATTTACATATCTAGTTCTTTATTTTAGTTTTATTAATGCTTGTATTTTATTTAAAAAATTGAGACTCAATTCGTTAAAAGTATTTGTGAGCCACGCGCTCATAAAAAAATATAAAAATAAAAAATGTTATTATGGAATATAAGATACACGTATATATGTATACCTGTGTGTATTGCTTTGTCGGTGTGTCTTAAGGAATGTTAATTGATAATAATTGGTATAAACAAAAATATACCAAACAAAGCGTTTTCTTAAGGCACATTCTGCTGCGCACTACATCTTTATGTAACCAGCTGTCAGTTTTGGAGTATTTCGTTATAAAAACGTCCGCCGGGACATTCAAAAAAGGCACACCTTAAAAGCGGTGATATACACTTTATTTTTCTTGTCTTATAAACTACAACGATTCGATAAAATCAAAATCTTCCTTACATGAGCCCTACAAATCTCAACTGTGACAACCTCTTCTAAAAACGTTTATCCGACAAAAAGGAAATCTTATATTTTGTGGTTATATTTCAATATCCAGTTTTAGCCCATGGCGTTTTATCTTAAAAGAATTAAAAAATGTACATTTTATATATGGAATTATTAATGTTTCATACATTATGTATGAGATGCTGTCGTGCCGATATTCATTCGGCAAATTGATATTTTATGGTCCTATACGGCGGTTTGAACTAGAATTTATTGAGTTCTTTATAAAAATCGACAGCGCGTACACTCTTTATATATTTTTGAAATTAATCTTTTTTCAACGTTCGCTTTTTTATATTATCACGTCTTTATCCCGTAGGCAGAACCCACTGATCTCCACTTGCTTCATCCACTTTCATGTCATTCACCATGCATCGTCAGTTATGGGCACTTTTAATTTGTCCCTACTCTGGCACTAGATTTGGTCCAGGTATGTTTTTTTAATGGTGACTTGGAGAAATGCATTGCCCATACAATACCGCGACTGTACTTAAACAAGGTGTAAAGACATTAAATAAAAGGGATACAGAATAAGAAATGTGCTTGTACAATGCCCGGTAGCAATAGCAAAAATAATTGTGGAAGGAGAGTGGATAATTGGATGGAGTTTGGTGGAGGTAGTTCTTTTTAAAGCGCCCCCCCTGCGCTGCTATAAATGTTTGGAATTAGGGCACCAACGGGCGTCGTGCTCATCTACTGTGGACCGTAGCAATATGTGCTATAGGTGGGGTAAAGTGGGGCACAAATGCCAGATGTGACAAAGCACCACATTGCGATGTATGTGCGGGCGATAACCAGCTGGCAAATCACGTGTTGGGTGCAAGAAATTGCAACCCTATAGTAAAGACTTGTAAGGCGATGTCAATGTAATGGAAGATGGTTGCTATAGCAGCTAGTCATGGTGTCTCTTGGTAGAATGCTTACGCGACCCCAAGTTACCCCAACAGTGACGTGACTTCATCCGTTCATACCTAAACCACCAAAGCATTAATTATAGCAAGATTCGCCAAATCTATTATTTTATTACACGACTGAGCTATGACACAATATATAAATACAACCCTGATGCTAAAAATCTTTGTCTCAAATATCTCACCTTTTCATCTGCAACTAGCCGATCTGTGTATGTCGAACTCTCGACTTAACTATTAGGATAATATAGCATTACTCAATTAAATGTGAAAAAGTAAAATTTTAATATCAAACGAAATTTTTCATTAACTTAAACTATCTCCCGTCTCAATAACAGTCGAGTTTCACTTTGAAGATAAAGCGTTTAAATGTTACCGTTATAGCTGGAAAGCAACAAGAACTTCAACTATTAAAGCAGTTTTCACAAAACGACAAACGGAAATGGACTATTTCATTAGATGCTGTTGTATCATATACAAAATCTACTCTGATATTTTCAACACAGTTTCATTGCGCAATTTTTTTTAGACAATTGTAGCGTGGTGCACACGGCGATTTGCACACACAATCTTAGTTATCACTGTCTAAATATTTTTTTATCTCTTATTCATAACTTATTCGAAACAAGCGAAAATCGCGTCGGCGAAATATTGTGAACTGCGTTGCTTAGAAACCCGCGATGTGTGTCACCCATAGACTGATACCAATTTAAATAAAAATTATGAATCTCGGACGACTAAATGTGTATTCCCTTCGCCCCATAAGACTGTAGCTTTCATCTCTAACCACTTTCTTGAAACAAATTTTACACTATCTTTATATATTCACTAGCCGTTTCGCGCCCGCTTTGCTGGACGAATTAAAATAAATTTTATGTTTCATTATTCTATTTTTTTTCATATTTTTATTATTCTTCTTTTTAACTTCCCGCTAAGAAAATTGAAATATTTCGAAAATCGAGTTTTTAACAGATGTTGACGTTTAGAGGTTCTAGGAAGCCTCCCCGAATGTATCCGCGGTGAAGTCCGTATGGATAAATTTTCATAAAAGTAAAACAGCAATAAAAAAATTTCGCATCGAATGGTGGTAGTTTCATGTCGATACGATCAGTGGTTTAGGCGTGAAGGAGCCTCAAACGAAAACCATTTTCATTATATATATATATATATATATATATATAAGATAAGATTACTAACGATCTTAAGCAACACCTTCTTACTTGTCTCATGCTGAAACGAAAAATATTCTTGTTGTGCAACAGTAATTCAATTATAAGTTACTGGTAGTTTTTTCCACGCACCACCACTAACTATGTGGAACCAGCTGTCTACTGAAGTATTTCCGAACCAATTCGACTTACGGTCCTTCAAGAAAAGAACGTACCAATTCTTGAAAGGCCGGCAACGCACTTGCGAGCCTTCTGGCAAGTGTCCATGGGCTTCACTATCACTTATGATCAGATGAACCTCCTGCCCGTTTGCCTCCTTTAACATAAAAAATATATATAAAATTGTAGGTGCTATGTAGAATTTATTAGGTCTAGTTCCTAAAATAGTTAAAATGTCACATTTGACTTCCATTAAAGAAACTGGCCGCTCACGACACAGGGTATTGTAGTGTGGGGGCCAGTGCACTTTCTCTTTTAACTATACAATATACATATCCTTCTTTATTATGTGTAATAGAGTTTTTGTTTTCTCCTTTTTTTTGTTTTCTTTTTCTAGGTCACATATTTATCAGTCACTTTAGTTTTAACAAAATTTTATTCATATATATACAGGGTGGCCAAAAAGTCGTGGATCAAACGAAAATAGGGGATAGATGAGGTCATCAGCGGCAAAAAATTGTTCTACGGGAGGTCTCTAAGGTCAACCCCTGCAGAGTTATGATTTATTTTGCGTTTTATAAGAAAATTGACTTTTTTTACTAATTCTTATTAAAATTCGATAAAATCTACATCCTGTATCTTTTTCATAATATCCACTAGATTGGTACTGATAAGTTCTTGCTTAACACATACTATTTATAGTTGTTTATTGAGAGTATTGAAGATAATATTAAGTTATACGATATAATTTTTTTTCAAATCAAAACTTTTTGTTTACTTCGGACCCCACTGTGAAAAAAAATTACTCTACCGAAAAGTGACCCTGTATTACAAATTTTGGCGCATTTAATATGGATTCTGAAAAGGTATTACACATGGCCATGAGTCGCTCTAATATCTTTCTAGGACGAAAAAACAACAACGATTCGGACTTATGATAGATTATTTACCTACATGGGACCAGTACTGTGTGAATCGGACTAGATTCAAAAAATTGGACAGATGGCTGGAGGGTTACATAGCAATTTGATTAGACGGTGCAGATTAAGTATTATGGTCAGAGTCATGAATTTTGAGCATATTTTTTTGTAAAATATTTTGTTTCCTACAAACAACCATTGGGAAATAATTGTTTTAATACAATTATTATTTCACAATCGTTGTTTGTAATTCTTCCTAGAAAGATATTAGAGCGACTCATGGCCACGTGTAATACCTTTTCAGAATCCATATTAAATGCGCCAAAACTTGTAGTACAGGGACACTTTTCGGTGGAGTAATTTTTTTTCACAGTGGGGTCCAAAGTAAAGAAAAATTTATGATTTGAAAAAATGTTATATCGTATCACTTAATATTATCTTGTATACACTCAATAAACAACTATAAATAGTATGTCTAACGCAAGAACTCATCAGTACCAATCTAGTGGATATTATGAGAAAGATGCAGGATGTAGATATTTTCGAATTTTAATAAGAATTAGTAAAAAAAAGTCAATTTTCTTATAAAACGCAAAATAAATCATAACTCTGCAGGGGTTGACCTTAGAGACCTCCCGTAGAACAATTTTTTGCCGCTCATGACCTCATCTATCCCCTATTTTCGTTTGATCCACGACTTTTTGGCCACCCTGTATATATATTTCACCGACTTACAAATACGTATTTCTCGATAGTAACTATTGTTGGACTTTTATATTCCATTTTATTGTGTTATACTTAAAGTCAAGGCTCTGTTTAATACTAAGAAAAACAAATAAATAAAAGGAATCCTCAATTTATGTGATAAATATTGAAGATTATAAACAGCACTTGTAGCATTTTCCACGTAGGTAAGCCATGATAAATTCCGTTGGCGATAACTCAGCAACATTAAGCCGGGCGAGTGCGGACTGCGGGATTTATGCACTAACTTGAAAGTGTTCGCATATTAAGAGGTTTAGTGTGAATTTTCCGACGATATAAGTGAAGGAAGCTGCAACTCAGATTTTACCACATCATTTGGGTTCATATGAATTTCACTGAATTTAATATCTCTGGTACATAATTATAAAATTATGGGACAAGCTAGGAAATAGAAAACAAGCAACTTACACTATTAAGACGAAGTAGGTACTTTGTCGTTTATCTTTTTCCATTAGTTTTTTGTTACTGTTTTTAGATATATTTCCATATGCTACATCTGGTGTTATTAGTTAACTAATATTAAAAGATAAGAATCTAACAAATGCTCTTACACTCTATTACTGTTACTATCTACCAATAGGTATAGGTCATCGTGTACAGAAGATACACCAAGGGCCAGGACCAAGCTACAAAATCAATCAGATTATAAAACTGTATTATTCTTTCGTGTATTCCTTTTTTAAATTTTAATTTCATTTAATGGAAAAAGACGAGTATATCATTGAAACTACTTATTACAACTACTTTTTATTATTAGTTTATAACCTACTTAGGGTACTTAGTCAAGAATAGTGTTATGGTGTCTCATTAATTTAATTCTTAACGCTTTTTCGATTAAAAGTCTTTTGAATTATAAATATAATAGCCAATACTTTTCTACATGGTTTTCAAACTACATATATTCTCAAGTTCAGAAACCAATTTCACAAAAAAAATGTTATTTTAAATATCATGTAGACTCGTTGATATGTATAAATACCTACCATAAAATAATTTCCAAAGTATATAAGAAATGAGACTGAGAAACTGCACTCGGCTCTTATATTCCAAGGCTGGCTCCAATTAGTTCCTCTTCGTTAGATCTTTAAGTTGCGCGATCTTTAATCGAATGCTTTGAAAAACTTTTAATAAAGCAGAACTTAATTTTATAAATGCAAAAGTTGTATATGAGCTAAGCAGGTTTGCGAGAACTGTTTTAAGATTCGCATTTAGATTGATTTTAGTATACCTAACCTGTGTAACTGTAATTTATAAACTGAATTTATTGTAATATCACTTTAGTTTTGTTTCGACACATTTAAATGTCATTGCTTGTGGCGGCGTCCATGCGTCGGGTTGTCTCTCTCCCTAAAATATGGCGAGGGGGCCGATGGCTGGCCATGCGTCATACTCGGTGCTACTTGTGGTGACTTGTCGTACTTGAATTCATGTATGCGGTGATGTTAATTATTTCGATTATGTGTTTGCGTGTTGTTCCCACGAGAATGTAAGTGCATTTAATAAACAAAGGAAGTCGATTTCAAATTACACTTGATTAGGTTTCCTGTAATTTATTTATGTATAATTCGAATTCTTTGCGTTTATATCGGATTATTTCTTATCCGAAGCTGGATATATTCGGTAGTGGGCTGATTAGTTTTAAAGAAAGCATTTTTTAGTGCCTATCTTATACATAATCCACTGATTTGCTGGTAATTTTTTTTTTGCTAGCTACTATTTTTTTTATTTTATTTTACATATATTTTTATTCTATTTTTATTTTTAAAACAGTTATGTTTACCAAAATTGTCATATATTTTAGAAAGAATAAAGAAAATATAACATACTCTGTAGACATAGCATTATGCATGATGTGGTAAACTTTAATAAATATACTCAAATCCTGGATCTTACTTTTAAAGATCACTTCATGTTATCATGTACTACACAAGAGTAGATTACTCCGCCCCGTGGCTTAAGGCTAAAGTATTTAACTATCATAGCGTATAAGCCAAAGATCCGATTCCTAGCAAAACAATATACCCCTTACCTTAAATACAGGTAAAATCTTTATATTTAAACAACCTAGTCTCTAAGAAAATGGCGGAAGTTTATTATGATGTACTATTCCGATCACTTTGATACTTTATGTCATTGGAAATGATAATATCTGAACATTTATTATATTTATGTTAGAAAATATGTCAGTTAAATACGGTCAGAATGCAATTTTATCGGGGTTTTTAGATTATTTTTTAAAACGAGCGCCTTATAACAGTATTCTATTATATACCATAACATAATACTGAATTAGTACTAAATCTTGAAGCTTGTAATATACTTTTTATATCCTCATATAATACTTAATTAAATTAAATTGTATCTTTATAATGTAATGGCAACATATCAATGTTGTTTCAACTTCTTGACACAACAGGAATAAGATGCCTTAAGAGAACTAAACCTTTTAAATAAACGTAGTGTAGTGAATATAAGTGCAAGTGCGGTATCTAGGATTCACGAAGATAGTGTCTAATCATTATAGAACACTATGACTGTTAATGAACATTATTTTACTTTAAGTTATATACTAGTATAGTAGAAAAATAAGTAAACATAATATTACTCATTAGCCATATTTATTGCACAGGCTAGATTATAATTTATGTTCGCACTCTCTTTTTTGAACTTTCTTGTAGGAAAAAAAGACGAAAAAAAATATTTATTTTAACAATAGGTATCGCAGGATGTAAAATAACGTTTTATTTCTCATACATTTTCTGATTTTTGTTACATGCTTGTTAGTGGCCGATTGTTAGTTTTGATAAGGGTATAATAAAGACGTCCTGTTTGTATTTGATTTCGTACGAAAATACTTCAGCCAATATTCACATCGTACAATGCATACAAAGTAGCAGTGTCCATTTCAATGTTTCATTGTCAGCTCAATAGAGTGCTGATTGCTGCGTAGAATTAGGTTTAGTTTGGAAACGACAAACTGATATTTATCTTTTGATAGTCAAATTAACAATTTCCGTGCTGGCATTTAGATATAATTTTTTTTGTTTTTAATTTACTGAATCTATGGAAATGTTGGAAAACTATCCAAAAACCTTTTTTCATAATTCCGTAAATAAATCCACACCAGTTGCGACGGTTATTCTCTTTTTTTTATATAACACGGCTCTTATGTTTAGTGATACTGCAGCCCATGGACACTCCACATTGTAAAGCCGGCTCTATTCTTGAAGAACCCTAGGTCAAATTGGTTCAGAAATACTACAGTGGGCTGCAGGTTCCACATAGCCGTGGTAATAGCTACAGCTATTAATCCAAACAACTCCTCTTAATGCTCTCCATGATAAATGCGGTAGAATATGCAGAGTGCCAACATCACTACGCAACGCCAAGGGATCAAGCCGCGCTATTGATTAAACCCTTTTCTGAACCAAATGACCAATTCATTAACGTTTTATTAACAACGGTATTTACAAAAAATAATTGCCCACTTTATTCGACAACCTGACGCCACGAAATTATGTAGAATCATTAAAATAATCAGCTTTCCATGCTCATTATGTGGCGTCTTCATTTTATTAAATGCGACTAGTACCGAGAGCCTGAACTGAACCAACAAAATTTCAAAATACCTGACGTATATTTTATAATGGGAGGCTCCATATTTCATCACGATTTTTATTTACGAGTAGCGAATGAAACTTTACCGTGAAACTGCGGCACTTCATCAATTTACACCATTGGCGCAAAATTGTAGCATTCCATCATATAGCGACTATAGCAGGCGTCGGTATGATTTGGAAGCTGCCAACGTCATTTTTCATGGCTCCACTTTGCTCTGTGCTTAAATTTATCATCTTACAAAGTTTTAAGTCGATTAATGGGACGCCAATTCAAAAAAATCAAAATGATTTATTCATTAATGTAACACAATGAACTTATGAACGTCAATAAAGAAATTCGCATCATTTACTAAATGCTTCTAATTTTACATTTCTCAAATCAAGGGCGTAGAACGGACGAGAAGAACTGGCAGTAAACTCTCCGCCACTCTTTTGAATCGCCAAGTTTTTGTTTTACAAAAGTATGTAAGGAACTGCAACCATTACACCATGCCACACATGACTTCTTAAGTAATTAATAATAAAAAATTTATTAACCTCTATCAGCAGTTGGCACGGTGAAATTGGAGCACGCACTTAAATTCTCGTGGGAACAACACGCAAATACATAGTCGATACCAACCCACTACTAATTTAGTATGAATAAAGATAGTATAATATTTACATTTTACGTCATATTTTCTTAATATCTAATTAATAAACTATTGGCAAACTGATATTATTCTTATACAGCAGTTTTGTCTAAAGACTATATATATACCCTTTGTTTTCTTTTATTTATCACTTTTTGTTTATCACATAATGAGTCCCGACTATTTACAGCTGTCAGCAACGACATCAAAATGGCGGCTTAACACCTTCCGCACGCAATACATCATATAAATGACTCCACATAACCCTTGATAATTACTATAGTTTTCGAGCATGGTAAAATTGGTAATAAACACTAAATATAACTCGGCTCTACGTTTGATTTTCGCCAATTCTTAAACTCAAAATATCTTTATTCATATAGGTAAACAAGTACACTTATGAACGTAAAAAAAAGTTAAATTAATTGTTAATTTACATTTACAACCAGTTCGCAAGTCAAGAGCGTAGAGCGTTAGCATATTATGACCAGGGTTCTTAAAGAAAATCACATTTCCCGGGCAACATTTTATCAGGTTTTATACATCTCGGAAACACGAACGTAGTGTCAAAACATTATAGAACACTAAGACTGTTAATGAACATTACCTTAGTTTAAACTATTTACTGGTATTGTAGAAAATAAAGTCAACATAATATTACTCAGATCATGTCAGGTCAGATTGTAATTCATGTAAAGTCGCACTCCTTTTTGTGAAGTTTATTGTAGGGAAAAAAATCTCGCAGAATGTAAAATTTTCCCTAATAACATAAAATTTATTTTATAATAGTTTAAGCAAGCAGGGAGTTAGAAGTTTTCCTTACTAACGAGTTAGATAAAGCTTGCGTTGAAGTTCCCGACGAACATTTATTATGTATCACTGCAACTTAGACTTTTTGTCGTTGTTTAGAACTATCCTTAAGTGAAATTGAGTTCATAAAGAATCGGTGACTTTGTTTGGATTTACAAATTTTAAAGTACTTTAGTAATATTAGTTCTTAGACAGAACGTTATCGAACTCGGTATTACGAAAACAAATATTGATCATATAGTTTTAGCTAAAAACAGAAGAAAGTAATGGCGATGCCCTTATAATCTCCCTAATGGAATGGTGTCTCTATGGAATTTATTCCCTGAAATTCTCGTTCTGTCCTCTACGATAAATATCTTCATCCAGATTGAACACTTTAGTAATTGCTGGTGTATTTAATTGATGTAAAAACAAAAACTGTGCTTAAAATATACACAGAAAAAAACTTGATTTCGGTGAAATTTCACCTCAAAACAATAATTGTTATATTCGGTTTTTCATTTCGGCACAAAAGAAATTTTCCATTTGACAATTCACGAGAGCCTTTACCAGTTATATGAAAATTAATTTTCCTCCCAAATCAAGGTAAACTTGACGTCAACAAGTATTTCAATATTACCCTTAAGATAGAAACTGAAAAGGTTTTAAAAAGTTTGCATTTACTCCACATTTGCCTGCCAATTTTGCTTTTTATTTGTAAGGGCCAGTTTGCATAGGATATGTTACGTTTGGAAGCAAATAATGGTTGGGATCCGGGTTTATATTAGCCTCTTTTGAGTCATTGAAATCATATCTGCGGGAAAGTGGTTCACGTTAAAATTCAGATTAAATACCGGATCATCTGCGCTCAATTACGCAGTCACAAGACAAACACGCCCTTGAATTTAAAATAGATCAGACGTACTCTCATCCCAGAGGTCGTAGGTTGGATCCCCGGCTGTGAATCAATGGACTTACTTTAATGTGTATTTGGTATTTACTCGAACGATGAAGGAAGACATTATGAGAAAACCAGCTTGCCTTAGACCCAAAAAGTCGAGGCACAGGAGGCTGATAACCTACTTGCCAATTGAAACAGATACCGAAATCTGAGGACCGGACCTAAAGGTTGTAGCACTACACATGTTTTTTTATATGATAATATTCAAGATATCGATATATTATATAGGATATCGTCGTGTTTTTTTAAATGATGTTTTTCCAAAATACTTAAATTTGAAAAAAGAAGGCAAACTCACACGTTCCAAAACATAGTTTGATTATAATTAGTATGTTAATTTCATACTGTAATCAATTCTAGCTGACTTAGGGCGGGCGCCGCCCCGGTCGACCCAGCGCTGACCGGCCAATGTTTTTAATTAGCTAAAGAGGCTATGTATCAAACCCCGGGACCATTATTTCACCAAACTCTAGCAAACAATGACTTGCCATTTTGCAAGAAGCTGGAATTTGGGAGTAAAAAATTAATAGGTCGCTCGGAATTGGCTGAGCACTGGGTAATTTTTTTGATCTTTTGTGTTAAGTCGCAGCTAACAGCTTGGTCGAGATTAAATCGTCATTTTGGCGTTTATGATATTGAATCATCGCTTAAGTTTTAATTAACTCTCTATATTAAATAATGCCAGTTTCAATTTCTTTGAAAAAGATTTGAAGGCTGAAAAATTTATGTATTTTTTCTTTCCATAATTTTTTCCTTCCCACATGTTCGGAATTCACAAATCACCAGAAGGGGAGTGCCCGGTCTTTTGAATGGGTCTGTCATATAGCCAATACAGCCTTGCGATTCTGTAACTCACTTTTCGAACTTTCACAGCGGTTTTCGCAGCGGTGGTCGCACTCAAATCAGTCATTTTACGATTTGGCATTCTGATAAACAATAAACTACAAGCTCCGTCCGCTCGTCAAGACGTAATGTGAAATTGCTTAACAGAATACCATGAGATTCTAAAAATGACATGAGTGTCGAAGGGAGCGTTGTTAGTGCGAGGTGAACTAACGGATAAACAGAATCGCACGGCAGTTCCAACACGATGAGATTAATTACTATTATAAAGTAGGCAGATAAATGCTATTACGCTCCACGTATATCCAGTGTATGGCAACATGCGTGCGAATATTTTTTGCGAGACCCACTCAACTGTTACGGCCGAAATGTAGCAGGTATCTCACAACAAAGTGCTGTTTTAATACGAACGCCTTGAGTGGCCAAATATATTTACACAATTTGCTCTCTTTTATCTTTCCTTTTGTTGATTTTTGTTTTGTTTTTTGTTTTGTTTTGTATAAAATTATCGATGCATATTTCATTTTTGTAAGTAAGATTGTAGAATTTGAATTAGAAGGAAATAGCGTACCAATTCTTAAAAGGCCGGCAACGCGCTTGCGAGCCTTCTAGCAGTGTGAGTGTCCATGGGCGGCGCTGCCTCCTGTAACATAATAAAAATCAATAGTTTTTTTAGTGATAAGGTTATGTTGAGTAAAACTATAATAATATTTATGTCAAATACTTATTTAAAAATTAATAAGTATCACAAATATAATATCTAAGACAGGTAAAATATAATGTATTTTCAGAATAAAAAATCATGGTTCAATATAATTTTTTAAACGTTATATTACCTTTCGAAAACTTTACTTTTTAGAGTATAAAGTTTCCTCCAGTCTTAATATCCATTAAACAAATGCCTGCTAATAAAATGTTTGTTAGGGCAATCAATCTCCAGCGCGACGGAGCACGGTTCTTTCATAAATCCAAGTTGCACCGTTCTGTCGCCGCTCACAAATCATCCGTACGCCCTGACGACGCCCAAAACACGGGAGACTTATATTTTAGGTTAAATATAAAATAGAGAACACAATACTGAAACTTTTACAAAACAATCAAAATAAATCTTAAATATTGTATTTATGGCGTGATTTTGTCATCGCGTTTTACACATGCACAACAGCTAAGCAATACACAAAATGAATTTAAAAAACACTATAGTTTTTAACTTTCTTATTACTGGCTGATTAAATGTTTATAACTTCAATGAGACCCAAGTACCGAGTATCACTAAATAGCTTCCAAGTAGGTATTAATATATATTGAACCATGCTAAGTCTTTATCTCGGATACAACTATTTCCTTGATTATTTAACTTTTCAGGCAAGTAACACGCCTTCTGTATATATATTTTTTAATTTTTATTAATCATACAATCAGTCTTTGCGAATATAAATAGATACATTGAGAGCTTATTGACGTGTTAGGCGCTACTCCCAGCGGAGCCTGCCTATTCTTATATAAACTCAGTCTGTTGGGTTGTCCTGGTCAAAAATGTCTCGCCGCTTTTTTAGTCGTCGAGTAGATTCTCGTATAGTTAGCTGTCCTGCTAGCTGATTGGGGTGCTTTTGAAGTCTTAGTTTGTAGTTATAACCATGTGTGATTATTTCCTCTTTTACCATGGGCATATTAAGCCTTCTGTATATATATTAAATTTATAAATATTTCCAAACTTAAGCTGAAAGGTGAAAAAGTAATAATAACAATTAAATTCCTTTATCATAAGCTAACATAATATATGTAATAGATGCCGTCTTTGTTGGGATGGTTGTTGTGGCTGGCCTAGAATAATTCTATAGAACTCCTATACAGGTCGCCAGTCAGTAATATTATTTGATTAAATAAAGTGTAAGAGTACTTCAAAATATTAGAAAGGTAAAATGAATTGCATCCGGTTGGTTGCTCTTAGACTATTTTTGTAAACTTTTTGTTGGCCACAAGTGTACCGTAAAACGTCGAGGCATTTACCTAAAACGTTTCATCCGTCCCGGGTCGGATTTTATTTCAAATAATGCATCTCCCGACGGGCAGATTTTTTATTATTTTCCTTGAGCGAATTGAAAATCAAAACAAACCAAAGCAAAATACTAAACGAATTGTTACGTCTGCAATAGAAACGTTTGGTCATTGCATAAACAAATATATATTTAACACTAACACCCCCCAATTAGGTTTACATATGAGTATTATATATGTAAAATAACAGTTGCTTATCTCTAAAGTCGTAGAGCACCGAGCTATAGCAGTTTCATTTATTAAAATTATCAGTGGCGCTACAACCTCGGTCTAGGCCTCAGATTTCAGTATCTGTTTCATGATCATTTGTTAATCTAATAGGCAAGCATGTGATCAGTCTCCTGTGCCTGACACGCACCGTCGAATTTTTGGGTCTAAGGTAAGCCGGTTTCCTTACTATATTTTCCTTAACCGTTCGACCGAATGTTAAATGCGCACATAGAAAGAAAGTCCATTGGTGCACAGCCGGGGATCGAACCTACGACCTCAGGGATGAGAGTCGAATGCTGAAGCCCCTAGGCCAACACTGCTCTATATAAATATAGTTTCATTTATACCCGAAAAAAATTTTTGGAACGTTTGGTTGGACAATCATAATACAAACACATTAAACTCGTGCTGATAATGAAAATTCAATTCTACTAATTGTCCGGGGCCGATTGCGGTTACACAAGTAACGAACCGAATGGTACCCATTGCAGTTTGATAATTGCTTTCGGCCAACTTTTAGATTTACCTAAAAGTTAACGAAATATGTATCATATTGGAGAACAGGTAGTTAAATCAGATATTACTATAAATCCAATAAGCCGATTCTTGGAGTAATGAACAAATCACTGTACATTATCAATATTTTCTTGTTGGGGAATAAAATGATTTTTTTTTATTACATTGACCAAGGTATGTTGACGACATAATTTAGTTAAAATAAAATTTAAAAATCGTTGCGTTGTTTCTGGTGGTAATATATATTCTACTAAATATGTGACTTTTACACTTAAACACATTTGTATTTCTATCATTTTATTCTTTTTAAATGTATGTGTGCCCTTATATTCCTAAGCCAACCTTTACCTTAATAAAATAATCTAACTTTTTTTTTATTTTTTTGTATTAAATGTTTCCAGATAATTCCCCGACTATGTAGTCGTCAAAGGTGTTAAAAAGCTTACATAAATGTATTGGTAACCCGAATGTTTACTTTCTATTACTATATTACTATTTCTACTACTACCTATTTCTTTTGACAATCCCCTGCATGACCCTCACAGCAAATCCCAAGAAGATGCCCCTCAACCTAACATTGAGCATTATTCCCTTCAAACTCGTCTCCATTACCTTCATGCCCATTACACCAGTCATTATAGACATTCGAAATCGAAAATTTGATAATAATTCCAAAAGTTTTCAAACTTCGGTCAAGTGAATGGTACATTGGGACGACAATAAATCTCATTTTGCAACCTTGTCCGCAGTCCGGAACATTGTTAAAATTGCAATTAAATTAATTTTATGTCTGTATGGTCGTGAAAAAAATTCCAAAAGTTCTGCAAACTTGGGGAAGTTTTCGATATAATATTTCATATCACGTATAAAATTTGCAACCAACCTAAGTGTACGGAACATTTTTTGTTATTTATTTTATTTTCGATATATCTGTCAAATTTGCAGAACTTTTGGAACGTTTTCCTTCAGTTTAATAAAGAACAACATTAATTTTTAATAACAAAAAATGTTCCGTACACTTAAATTGGTTGCAAATTTGACACGTGATGTAAAATAATATATTTAACACCACTCCAACTTTGCAGAACTTTTGGAATTTTGGTCTCAAGAACTAAGCAAATTATCATTTATTGCATTTTTAACAATGTTCCGGACCGCAGAGCAGGTTGCAAAATTTTATAGTTTGTTTTAATACCACTCCCGACCTTACATCAAAATTTGAAAACTTTTGGAATTATAATGAATTAATTGTCTTGACTGACTGGACTACATAGCTTGCTCAGCGTTATACCTGTCGTATCCATACATGGGACAGTCGATCAGAACATGCAACACTGTCTCTTCAGCTGCATCGACACAAGGACAGGCAGCACTTTGTCTAACCCTAATAATGTAACTTACAGTGAACCATTATTATTTGCAAAGCCATATTACATGATAATCTTTCTAAGTAAAAATATTTTTAAATACAATTTCCTACCCTTCGTCAAAGAAGAAAAGTCAAACACTTTTAAAAATAAATTCCAAGTTTTGAAAGCAGCAGCTTACATAAGCTTTAAGTTTAAAAGAAATCCAGATTTCTCAGTAGTTATCTGAAAAATGAGGCGGCACGTTTTCCATTCATTATAAACTTTATCTAGGAAGTACATAGAATTTAACTTTTGAAAGAATAAACCTGCACTACCATTACGCATTTTTTGCATTTGTGCAAAGTTTTCCAGCACTTGACATCCACTATCTTTATACTATAGGATAAAAGGTTACCTGCATACATAAATGTTAATACTTAATTGATTTATCGCCTCAATTAATAGTAGTCTCAAAATCACCAAGGTTTGCAAATGCAAGATTTTATGCAAAAATTAATCAAGCTATAATGATTAAGTTTTATTAAGTTTATACTGTTGCAAAATTAATACATTCAGCCTAAGTTTTAAATACATATAAATTAAATGGTTTATAAAGTTTATATGATTTATTATTACATTCTCATTTGTGAAAGAAAATATGAAAAATATACGGTACAGATGGCAGGTTGCTTGCTTAAAAAGTTAAATAATCAAGGAAATAGTTGTATCTGAGATGAAGACAAAGGATGGACTTACATTAAAATCTAGGTGAAATCTATTTAGTAATACTCGGTACTTAGGTCTCATTGAAGTTCAAAACATTTAATCTACCAGTCATTTTGTGTATTCGTGTTTAACACATGCACAACTGCAGAGATGTGCATGATGTGTTGATGACAAAATGACGCCATGGAAATATATCGTACAGAAAACCACCAATAAGTTTTTCTCAGTTTTATAAAATCATTAAAAACAAACCAAAATACTGAAATGAAGCAACGTTTGATAGAATGGATATATTATGAAAGCAATAATAAAAATAATAAATACAAATCTTCGACAAGGAAAATGTGTTCAAATTATAGAGGTTACATTATTGTTCACAGAATTCAATAAATTTCACCTTTAGCCCCGTGCATGATGTGTTCTGGAGTTATTTGTAGATAGAACAAAAATGATTTAAAGTTATTATTCCGTTTATAATGAATGTCTGAACTGTTTAGTGATACGATAATTTGCCTGTTTGGCCTGTTTTGATGATTTTAGGTCGTAAATTACTTATTTCCTTATCAATTTAAAGCACAAAGAAATATTGATAGTACTTATTGATTGTTCAGGTGCGTAATGTTCTCTGAAGCGTTCACGCGTTCTCGTCTTTGCTTGAGAACACCCCTTATTGGAAACATATTTCTCGTATTGTCTTTGGAAATGTACAAAAAAAGATATTTCAATGTTTCATATTGAATGTTTTATTTTACTTGTAACTTTTTCTTAGAAACTTATAACTTTATATAAAGCCTTTTTTTATTAGAACCTGTAATAAATATATACCTTTAAATAATAATTTGGGGTGCTCCAAGCCCGTCTTGGACTCAAACTTTTGAGGGTTCTCCTTGTATACCTTCACTGTAAGGTTTAATTGCGATATAGACGAAATCAATCAATCAAAACAAACCAACACAGATTGACTAATAACATATATATTATGCTATATATTATGCCGGTCTTAGATATACTATCAAATGAAATATTTTTTACTAAAAAAAAAATAGCTTACTATAAGAACAAAACTTATAAGAATATATTTAAAATTTTAAGACAAGTTAGGATTAAGATGCTACAACGGTATCATAGTGAGAGTAAAGTGAGTCAGGGCTTAAGTTAATAAATCTCTGGATCCGCCCCTTAATTGTTCTTATCTCAGCCCTCATTCCAGCTTTATCTCTTTATAAACTCGCTATTTCAAAAGATAATTAAAAATTACATTCCTAGTTCAGCTTTTATGCATATTAAGTCCTTCATATTATTACAAGAGCTTGTTTTAAAAGCATGGAAAATTACAACGGCACTCAACTTTATAAAATACAAGCTTTGTTAGTAATTTTTACATTAAAAGAAATATATGGAACAAAAAATATGGGACAATAAATGCGTATTAAAATATAATTATTATATTGTTAGTGTGTAAATAAAATACATCATATTTATTAAGACGTACAAGAATTAATGTGTATTAAATAACAATTACGAGTACTTAAATTCTTACTGTGCAAAGTACTTGAATTTTATAATGTACAAGAATTAATGTTTATTATACGATAACGAAGATATGGACAAGTTTTGTCCTTTATTAAAATATTTACATAATATTTTGTTAAATCGAAATGATATTTAGGTATATACGTAAATGTTAAAGCACATTATCGAATATATCTGAAAATGGACACGGAATTTGGTTATCCTGCATCAGTCATGTGATTAAACCACCGTAATATTGTTACAGCCTTAATACAGTTAACATCACTGCGTTGGCTTTTAAACCATTAAAAAAGTTATATTATTATCGAAAATGGTCCTTAAAAGTATTTTAACGTAACTCAATAACATTGTTTAGTGTAACATTGTCTATTCAAATCTGAGTTTTACGTAGCTCCAACCTCGTAGAACTCTCGTAGCGACTTCGTGGCAACGTGTTACACGCACAGATAATCTGCATATGTAGACTTTCTGGTTATGTACAAAACTTAAGTGCATTTTATAACTTAGTCTGTCATAATCAACTGTAAACCGTATGAAAATTAATGCACTATATCATATAACAATTTTTTTTTTTTAAATTTCTGATATAAAGAGCTGTTTTATTTATAAATTCTACGCTGCCTTCTAGTTTTTTGTATTAATACAGTCAAAACCGTTTATAACGACATCGTTTACAACGACCTATCGGTTATTACAACCAGATTCTATGGTCCCGTCCGAATCCCTAGTAAACTATTCAGTAAAGAAACCGCTTATAACAACATCGGATACAGCGACATATCGCTTACAACGGCGAAAGTTTATCGATATTCATCGGCTATAACGACCAACCGCTTCTTGTCTCAGCAAAACAAAACAAAACAAACGATTTTAAATCTTATTTATAAGCATTGAATGAATATTTAGGCATATTATTACCTACGCACTTTCTCCCAACGAACAGTTTCAGCCAACAACGACTTCCGAGGCTCTTAACGCTGTAACGATTTTGCAAAAATTTGTTGCCTTTAACCAACAGTTTGATACTGGTGATACTCATACCTTGAGGCGTTTGAAACGTAAAATGCAAAACATATTTGACACTGGGCTAAAAAAAATCAGACTGACTGATTACTTTTGTACCTAATTATTTCGTAATAAATATTTTTGTTTCTTTTTTGACTCGTTTACATATCATAATATTAACATACCATATTATAACCCATACTTACCTATTCTAGATCGATAACTATGTACATACATATGTACTGTACTTGTGTATATGACATTGCTTATAACGACTATTGGATATAACGTCGGCAACTATACGGTCCCTTCAATGTCGTTATAACCGGTTTTGACTGTATTTGTCCCATATCCAAAATACGGGATATGGGGTATACTATTTCTGCCCCTTTTTTTATAAACCACATTTATAGGCTTATTTAGCCTCTTGTCCCTGTCAAGTTTCACCGTGTCTTTGATAAGTCACTTGACAGTTTTGTTGCCTGATATTGTCAAAGTATAGAACGAATATAACAATTAATAATCTACACTAACAATTTTTGTCATACAAAATATTATTGACATAATAACGCACACAAAGTATAACAACAATATGAAAACTAAAATCCCTTGTTTATACAACCGTTTTCTGTCCTTTTTGTAATGGAATTATATGAGCTGTCGACAGACGACACGTACTAATTCGATTATTGATTATTAAATTAGAGACCCTTATCGAGAGTGACCTACGAAGTGGAATCGACGGGCTCTGATGTATGAAGCAAACGAATTACGCCTGCGGTAAATTAAGAACTTGTCTTAGAAAGCTTTTCGTCGCATGTACATTTTTGAATGCAGATAATTTTTCATCTGTTGAGGAACACCGCGGTCATCTGTGTCTGCTGTTTTGATGATTATTAACTGGACCTGATATGTGTAATCAACCGTTATGCAAATTAATACGCATTAATTTAGGAAATTGTTTTTTCATGTAAAATTACAATAGAAAAATACACCTTCGCAAGTTGAAATATTGATCTTAAGGATTTGTTTAGATTCCGCTCGGTTAACAGTTAAAAACATAGTTTATTTATTTACGAGTATAAGTCCTAAAACAACATGCATACCCAAAAATGCAAGAAAATATGACGTCTCTAATAACATTACACGTTAATTTTATATATATTAATATTATAACATAAAAATGACTAGTAAAAAAACAGTCAATCAGTAAAAACTAAACTAAATAGAATCTCTTAATTAGAATCTCGCTTGATCATTAATTTAATTTAATTAATTTCAAAGTGAGTCCAAGATATATCTGCAAGTGCACTATAGTGCAAAATTCCTTTCGTTTGTAAAGCGTAAATTTAATGTTATTTTCCATTAATGAATTTTAAAGTAAATATTAAACAATAAATTGTGTGTAATTAAGCGAATGCTTTAAATTCTCTTAACTGTGACCATGCTATAAATAAAACGAAATTAGAGTAACCTCAAGCATATTTCCAAAAACAAAAGGTACTATTCGTTTGATTCTGAAACAATGGTGTTTAAATTAAATTTAACTGTCGAGTAAGACTTGCTAGAATGAAGTACGGTATAATTGCGCAGTCTGGAAACGGTGAGAGCCTCCCCTTTCTAACTTGTTGACCCATTTCACTAACTTCATGCTGTATGGGTTTTTGCAGGCGCTGACGGTTAATGTATGAGGCGTATTGCGATTCGTTGCGTGCTATTTTTATTACAGAATACAGCGAATGTTTAAGTAATGTGTAACTTATGAAGTGCTGATTTCATAGTATTTTTAGGATGTGGAGGAGTGAGTCTTTTACTGTTTTTTTTTATATGCGTTAAAGTTTTTGCTAAAATTTACTGAAGTAATTTTAAGGTGAGAAATCTGTCGTTGTCTAGGGATGTTAATATTACGTTACTACCGAATTAACGTTAGTGCAATCACAAAAGTGTTTAATATTATAATTAAAAATCGACTACTGTTTTATTTTATTAAAATACATTCGTTTTCTGTTTGAATATTTCATACAATAATAATAATGCTATGAATTGTTACTTTTGTGCTAACTAGAGATTTTAATAAATAAATACTTCAGCTATGCTTTTGTTATTGAGGAAATAGTTTGCATTTTCATAGAAATTATTATACATTCTTGCACCGAGAATGTTTATTGCATTTGCGAAAACGTCGAATTGATCGGAAGTTTGAGCAATGTGCATTTTATGGTTATCATAAAAAATGTATTTCACGTATGAATATTAGAATTCGGAAGTTCATGAAAAGAAACAAATATTTTTATTTTTGAAAGAATGATGTTGGATTATTAATAAGTGATAAAAATATACTGCTACATCGTTTCTACATATATGTATTTATAAACTAATCATAAAAAAGTTGAACACGATTTTTATTTGTACTAAAACGATTTCTTGTTTCAGACCGGAAAACACTATCACCGCACTTCGCTTCTCATCAAAGCGTTCAACCACAAATTTAGACTGGATCTCGAGCTTAACACGTAAGTACAAAATTCTTTTAATAATAAAAACATATAACCCAGATGAGCGTAATATAAGAATGGTAAATTAATATCAATCTAGGGTATGCTAAATTTGACTGCGATTCGTCAAACTGAAAGAAGAATAAAATCGCGTGTCTGTGATTGGACCAGAAATATCTGTATTCAAATTCAAATTCAAAAATCATTTAATCATATTGGTAACACTTTGTACACTTATGACTTGTCTGTAAAGAAATACATATAAATGCTTCTAATTTTACATTTAGTGCCAGTTCTCAAATTAAGGGCGTAGAACGGAAGAGAAGAACTAGCAATCAACTCTCCGCCACTCTTTTTAATCGCCATGGTTTTTTTTTACACAACGTTTGTAAGGAGCTGCATCCATTAAACCGTGTTCCACATGACATCTTAAGTAATTAATAATATTAACATAAATTAAAAACAAAGAGTTGTCCTCTATCAGCAGCAGGCATGGTGAAATAGGAGCACGCACTTACATTCTCGTGGGAACGTATATTTTTTGTAGTCTTCTGTGACACACACCCCGGGTGATTGGCAATCTTTAACAATATTCTCCCTCGTAACTAAATTTTTGTATTACTTTAGATTAAGGTTCTATATTTTTTTTATATAACATTTGGTATACACTTCTCGCTCTCATCATGTTTCTTTTTTTAGTTTTTCTCTTTAACTAGGGTTGCCTGGAAGAGATCGCTCATTAGCGATAAGGCCGCCCGTTGCATCCCTTATAATTTTTATGTATTGTGTTATTTGTGTTTCTTTTATTATTATTGCAACGAAGTGTAAATAAAAATAAAAATAACTCATTATTATCAAGTGTATCTCACAATTAAATTAAATTAATGATCAAGCGAGATTCTAATTAAGAGATTCTATTCTATTTAGTTTAGTTTTTCTGATTGACTGTGTTTTTTACTAGTCATTTTTATGTTCTAATATTAATACATATAAAATTAACGTGTAATGTTATTAGAGACGACATATTTTCTTGCATTTTTAGGCATGCATGTTGTTTTAGGACTTATACTCGTAAATAAATAAACTATGTTTTTAACTGTTAACCGAGCGGAATCTAAACAAATGCTACAAAACCATGCTTTGTGTTTTATCTCATTCTTACAAAATACAAATAGTTATATACAACTGTCTCGCTTCAACCCGGATCCATAACTTGTCAATGGAACAGTGAATTTCATTTATGCTCAGCGAAAATTTGTTTTTCAATGTATAAATTGTTTTGTGTGTCGGCGATAAGCGACGTTTTTACTGTTTTTATGGTTTGCATAAAATAGTAGGGAAATTTACTGTAATGAATGGGACATTTATCCCTTTTTGATTTACATGATATTTTTGTAACGTTTCACTCTGATCGGGTCTCGATACAAAACTTGTTTTAAAATTGTTAGTTTTTTAGGAAGCCTAAGTAAAATTATTATAATTTTAGTTTGTTAATCTAAAATGTAAATTAAAAAGTTTTAATTAATGGTTATGTCAATTACGAATTATTTTAAATCTTGCGATTCCATTATCTGCTACTTTAATGGTCTAGTATGGCTATCTCGCTCTTACAACTAATTACTAACATTGATGAAAGTATTTGTATATTTGACAACTTACCGTAACTTTATTTAGTTTTAGTTATTATGATTTTTTTTCTAATATAATTTATATAAGTGTAAAATTTGTGATGTCATATTTTCTTGTATAATTTTATGCATACACATTGGTTTGTAACTTATAAATAAATAAATAGTTGAGGCCCGTACCACTTAACCACAAAGCGATTGCGCACTATTCTATGAGCGGCCATTACCCTTATAATTAGGCGAAGGTTTGCTATTTTGTATGTTTTCTATATAAAAAATACAATATCAAACGTAAAATAATTAACAAAGAATTACCATGAACGGCCTACTCTAGTAAAATATAATACTTATACAATTTTGTATATGTGCGTGAACGTGTTTGTGAGGTAGGTATGTGACTATTAAAAAAAATCAGTGTCGCTTCAATCCTTTTACGTCTGGGTTTCAGATTTCTGTATCTGTTTTATGATCATTTTTTAATCTAATAGGCCATAGACATTTTGGGTCTAGGCTTTGGTTTCCTCACGATGTCTTCCTTCTCTGTTCGAGCAAATGTTAAATGCGCACATAGAAAGAAAGAGATGAGTATCCCACGCTGAAGCCATTAAGCCAACTCTGCTCAACTGCTCAGCTGTCTAACTATTTACTTAATAAAATATTTGTTTATTAGTGGCTAATATTTTATTGAAATAAATCATTATCCTGGCCACAAATTATAGTTATGGTGCTACGAGTTATTATTTTAATTCAGATTCACAAATGTTTATCAAATCGTTATTAAATTTTATCTCTAGCACTTCTGCTGATGAGAAGCCCCTTGTTATAATTACAGCTAATCCCGTCTACAAGGCGGATACAGCCTTCGGGGAACTGAACTTATCTAATAGTTTATGTTTTAGTTAATTATACCGGGTTCAACCGTTTCTGATCGTGTATTTGTTGAGTTTCATCCATGGAATACGTTTGTTATTATAGTATCTATGATCCGTATAATTGTTGTGAAGTTTACCCCTCATTTTATGCTCTCATGTAATACAGATAAATTGTGTTGTAGTTTAGGACAAAATGCTTACGTGTTTTGTTTATTAAGTTACAACGCGTATAATGTAACATGACGTTTTTGGTACGGTTATTTCATCAAGATTTATTATTTTTAAGTGCTTTGATTATCTTTACAGATAATAACACTTTAATGCTACCAGCGCTAAAGGTACACTGCCACGGGGACCAAACTTTTTATATTTGTTTGGTTTTCTTTCTCAAACTTATATTACTTATATTTATGTCAAATAAATATTATCGTTACGTGAAATTCAATTATAGTTCTTATTAAGTATTTTATTAGTCAGATAAATGTATAAAAGCCTATTAAATCCGTAATTAGTGTAAAATTAATTCAAACATTCGAATTAATAGATCTAACATAAATAATATCTAACAAAATACAATTATACTAAAGATACAAGCCAAACATGGAAAACATAATATACACAAAAATGTTCAAACATTTACCAAACGAAAAGTTAATTAAACAATTATTAAATACATAATTCCTAATTCGGCTGTGCTGTGTGATGGTGTGAAAGTAAGGGTATGTATGTGAGGGTGTGTATGTGGGGTGTTCTCATGATGAAGGTTATTTGGCTCTATGGATATTCTTAATATACATATGTATATACTAGCGGACCTCACAGACCTTGTCCTTGATGATATTTCAAGCGATTAGGATATTAAACCAAGTATGAAAGTACCGACTGCAGCGCCATCTGCCGGGATGATTTGTGAATCTAAACCATCCAGAGCTCCACGCAAACGCGTACAAAAAATCATTCAAATCGGTCCAGCCGTTAAAGAGGAGTTCAGTGATATACACACGTACAGTAAAATTATATATATGTAAGCTGCCCTATCTTTTAAGTTAGATCAAACTGCACACGGTGTGCAAATTTGATTGAAATCGGTTAAGTAAATCAGGAGTCCATACCGGACAAACAACGTGACTAGATATGTTAGAAGGTTAGTGGTAGCGAACCAGTCACAAACAGGTAACCGAGGAAAAGCTGAATGTGACACTCACATATGGTGGCTGGCATAGAGCGGTCAAACAGCAGGTATATGAAAAAGTAATTTATTATTTAGATATAAAGAAGTGATAAAAAATAAAGCGTTTAACATTTGTTACCATACAAAATAGCTATTGTTATGTCTCGATAAGTGATGTTGCATTTAAAAAATAAGAAGAAAGAAAATGTAAAACGACGAAGGCTTATACTAACAAGAAAATACCAAATGAATTAATATCGCGATTCACGCTCGCCCGGAACTGACGGAATTGAATGGAAATGCATTTTTGCTGTAAAAAATCTGATTGGCATGAAAAAGCCTAGGTCCCTCCGGTTGTTTATACATCGGTTTAATGAAGTCCCATCGAATGTTCTGCGAGAAAGCTGTGCCATGGTATAAGTCGTAAATAAGAGCGATTTATTTCATGATTTTATTGTTATGTAGATTTTTCTAACTACACTTACTTTTTTTACCTATTTTACGTTTATTACCTATTACTTTTCTTTTTAATACAATTTTCATTTACAATAATGAAATATAATAAAGTGTTTTAAAGCAATAAGAAATCACTTGAGTTTGAATTAATTTACAGATATTTAATAAAACTCTTGCAGCGGTATTCAATTATTTATAAAAATATTATTATAATCTAATCTTACTTAATAGTATTTGTATCTATCTATATGGCTATTTTTCGATCATATAAGTGATAGAACTGTTTTAGAACTATAAAACATAGGTATATTAATTTTTTTTTTTAAAAACAGGGGGCAAACTGTTTGGAGCCGCCCATAGACACTTTTAACGCCAGAGGGCTCGCAAGTGCGTTGCCGGCCTTTTAAGAATTGGTACGCTCTTTTCTTGGAGGACCCTAAGTCGAATTGGTTCGGAAATACTTCACTGGGTAGCTGGTTTCACATAAGGCTGTTGCGTCAAAAACTGCCTTAAAAAACGCTCAGCTGTGGAATGACGGACAGACAGTGATACGGGTGGAATTTCGTATTCTGCCTCGACGTTCGATGATGAAACTCAGCTGCAGGTATTAATCCGAACAACTCCTCTGAACACTCTCCATGGTAAATGCGGTAGAAGATGCAGAGTGAGACCACATCTACACGTAACGCCAAGGGATCAAGCCGCTCGGAGAGGGATTGGTCGTCGACGATTATGTTCCGTTCTATTGCTAAAAAAAGTATGTCCGATGATGGAATAAATGTCCTGGGATTTAAATCAATATTGTACATTATGTATATATAAATCAATTTACCAATAAACTATTATCCATATATCTAAATCCGACAAGGTAGAGAAAATACAAAACGAACTAGAAGAATTTCTATATATGTTAAAAATCTATCAATTTTAACAAGAATACCTTCACAATACAGCCTACGCTTATACCTTGTTTACTGATAAGTCTCAAAGAGTGTCAGCGATGTGAAGCGCTTACAATTTGAGCTCCGGATTGGAAAATGATGCGGAGAAGTAACGTGCATTACAATGGCGGGCGCTGATTGATTGATATCGTGTAATCCTATCGTTCATCGGGTTTTCACAAAAAACTCAGCACTCCAGGAATTTTGGGCTATATTTAAACATTGCATGCTGAATTCAGTATTGATAATGGGCCTCGATTTATGTATAAAGCATGATGCAATCTGTTATTTTTTGTAAGGTCAAGTATCTAATATTATCTCATCTCAGGAGGAGTTTCTTGCCAGTTCTTCTTGCCCGCTCTACGCCATTGACTTGCAAACTGATAGTAAATGTAAATTTAGAAACCACTTCTTTTCTGATGTTCATTAGTGTACTTGTTGCCTATATGATTCTTATTATCTTTAGTAAATAAAAATTCTCCCAAGATTTCTAATATCGATAAATGTTCTATTTAAACTAAATAATTTTTAGGTTAAAATTATTATTTTAAACTAACACGACGCCCTTAATTTATAACCGACCAATTAAAATTAATTTTCTTGAAATTAATATCTTCCTTAATAGAGACTGACACAATCGATTAATTCATCGCAAATTAACCCCCGAAGAGCGAATCCTTCTAAGTAATTCATTATCGTAAATTTAGCTTACTTTTGTAATAACGGGTATAACCCGGGTATTACATTACCGGGAAAAGGTTAAAAATGTCGGAATGGATACGAAATAACTCATACTTTCCCCCGGGTACCAGTCTAAGGTTATTTACCGTCTTCCTCTGGAAATATCACGAAATTTCCCGAAATATCATCGCAAGCAGCCATCCCCTTATTAGGGCTGTCACGTACCACATTTAACCATATTTAAGATTTCATAGTGCCATCATTGATATTTATTGAGTTTAACCCTAGCTACTTAGTAATGAAAGGTGTCCAGAACAAAGAGTTAGCGCCGGTTTTCTCATATTTAGATAATATATATTATTACTTAAGATGTCATGTGGAACATGGTGTAATGGTTGAGCTCCTTACAAACGTTGTGTAAAACAAAATACTTGGCGATTACAAAGAGTGGCGGAGAGTTTATTGCCAGTTCTTCTCTTCCATTCTACGTCCTTGATTTGAGAACTGTCAGTAAATGTAAAATTAGAAAAATTTAATGTATATTTCTTTTTTTTGACGTTCATAAGTGTACATTGTGTTACCTACATGAATATACGTAAACGATTTTTGACTTTGACTTTTTGCCTTTAACTTTACTATATTATAAGTATTCTATTTCTGTTACAAAAATGCAACAAGAAAAGTTATTATACTTCATAAAAATCAACATCATATTTTAAGGAAAGTACTCATTCGTATCTTTCCAGCAACATTTGTAAATAATTAAGTCTACAAGTATTTAACTACTGAAGTAATTTATTCACATGGCAACCCTGAACCAGTTCTTGACACTCAAAGGAAGTAGGATGTAATAAATAAAAAGGTGTGAAACATTATACCCGGTTGCATGAAATCTTTTTATGGAGAAATATTATTAGCTCAAGTAAAACCTATACAACTGTAATCGCAGGCCGTTTACGATTATTATTGTTTCACGTATCTGTTTTGAGGCTATCACTCACTACTACAGCTGGCTTTGACATAATCTTAATCTGTCTTCTATGTCTTAATTGCTGCAGGATAGATCTGGTCTTTGAACTTACTGGGTTATCGCGTTGGACAAGACGCGTCAGTGTTTCCTAACCTGGAGTGACCTCTTCAAGTAACTTTTGTCCCCCAAACGCCTAAAGATAAAAAATAAATGTGAAAACTTAATTTTTACCAAATAAAATCAATTGTAATACATGGTGTTATTTTTATATTCAACTAGCCGTTCCCTGCCAGGCTTCGCTGTGGCACGACTGCTTTCCTCGCCCCCGGCAGATGGCGCTGTCACTGGTACACAGCTGATCGTTAAAAAAACAATTTTTTCGCGGTCGCGGATCTGTGACTGACGCAAAAAATAGATAGGTATAATCCTTGATGCGGATTATACATGTTGCTAAAATTTCAGCTTGATCGGTGCAGAACTTTTTGAGTTTTTTAAGCGTACACAAACCAACATAACATTTTTATATATGTAGATTGTAATTTTTCGAGAAATATTCCTATTAGCCTAGTGGTTCAGGATTGCCAACCAAAATTGTGCTAGAATTCCAACTTGGTAATTTAGAGATTCTTTTTTCTAAATGAATAATGAGGTCGTAAGATAAAACATCGCCAGAAATTTCTAATGTCATAAAATTGCTTACTTCTTACTAAAAATCTTTAAAAAATATTATACAAGTTATAGAACACATATATATCATTGTTTATACTGAATTGTCTTATATTAAGCGCTTCCACGTAAAATAAATATAATCTGAAACGCCTAATGGAATATTAAAATCTTTTGTTTTCGTTGGAGGACGAGTAAACAAGTCCCTTCGATTACAAGTCTTGCGGGACAATGGCTCAAGGTTCGGGACGAAAATATTTTCAATGTAAACACCTCCTTTCAATTACGACAGCTTATTTATTTAACATGGAGTATATAAACACGGGTTTACCTTTTAATGTCTCCTATTGTATATTTTACTGTACAGTGTTGGCCTAGTGGCTTCAGCGTGCGGCTCCTATCCCTGAGATCGTAGGTTCGATCCCCAGCTGAACGCCAATGGACTTTCTGTCTATCTGCGCATTTAGTATTCGCTCGAACCGTGAAGGAAAACATCATTACACCCGGTTTGAGTCAGGTGCAAACAAATGCTCATGAAATAGATAGAGTTTGTAGCGCCACTGGTTTATATTATTTATTTTTATTGCACCGTTAATAAACTAAAATATCCTTGTGTCTCTTTCCTTCACAGCATAAACACAACTTGACCAAAAGAGACAAATTAGTGTTATAGTTAAAAGAACGACTCACACTATTATTTAAAGAAAGGATTGGTTCTGATTAAACTAGACAGTTTAAAAACTTAATTGATTGACTTATTAAACAATTAATTAACTAGTTAATAGGGGTCATTGACACTTAAGATAAGGACTCCCTTAGGGCGAAAGCTTTCTCGTAGTTCTTTCAATATCCGTAGCATGTAGCACTTGGAATACGGTACGGAAACTTAGTATTAAAAGCGTATCGCTAATGATATTTACGTGATTGATCTTAACGAATGGTCCTTCACTATTATAATAATTATTTCAGAATATAAAATATGCCCGGGGCCTGGAAAGTTTTGTGAGAAATCCCACACATTTAAAACAAATACCTGTTATATTGCGGTACATTTAAATGCTTATTAAAACTTTTCTCCCTGTCTGACCTTTAATCTATCTCTTTCGCACTCAAATACCTGTACCTCTCGTATTCGTCTCTAAAGTTTTAATTAATATCACAGTTAGCAAATTAAATGAAGTATTGCAACTCATAAACATTTCTTTCACATCTGTAAATTAACTATGTGCCAGGAGCCGAATCCAGAACCCTACGATTAATTCAAACGTTGGGTGGTGACTTCAACCTTCAACTATTACATAGCAAATAAATAATGCCATCAATAATATAAATTTTATAAATACTGAAAATAAATTCAGAAAATTGTAGAAGTGCCCCTTAGAAGAACTCTTCAAGAACCTCTTACGAAGGACAAGTAAGGCCTCTAAATAATTAGTTTATTATTTCTATTAGACATCAAAAGTTTTAAGTCACAAACGTAGTTAAAGCTACGTTTTTTTAAACAATAATTATGCATTGTGTCTTGAACAGTTTCAAAAACGTCAATATTCATAGAGAAAGATGGTTGTGTTGCCCGTAAAACGAGGTTCCAGTTTGATTTACATTTAACATTAAGATTTTATATCTTTATTATTATTGTCTGTGGTCGTCTCGTTTTTAACCTTCAGACATGTTTCCATTATTCTTTAAACGCAAACTATTTCTTTTATCTGTCATAATCTTGTGATCACTTTATAAACGGGATAGCTAATTAAATATATCTTTGAATATTAGTATAATGTATTGGATATACCACAATATATCCTATTCCGTGTGATGTCATTGATGGATAATAAAAAAAAATCTTTCCTGTTAAATAAAAAATGAAAATCCAGGAAAGAGTAGCTTTATTCAGTTATCTTAATATCTATGGTTCAAAGGTACCGGTAATATTAAAATAAATATTACGACAAACAAGCGACAAATCTAAACCAGATTATTCGAAGCAAAAAACGGCAATTATGCAAATACGCGGCAATAAAAGCGATAATGTCGCCTGTCACGCGATTGAAACGTCAGATTTTATCGTACCAAGTGGAAAATTAATATAATCACGGTGTTTATATTCAAAACAAAATAAACTCATTTCATTTTGGTTAATTGGTTTCCATGATTTCATTTCCGATTTCACAAAATTAATTTTAAACATTACACAATAATCCTATTGTTTTGCTTTATGCTATATTTTTTAAGTATTGTGAAAATCTCCAATGAGACCCCTGAATCTCCCCTGTTTAAGGACAAGCTTATTTTCTCATCAATTTGCTTGGAGAAAGTAGTTATTGAACTTATTAAAGCGGTTTTATTTTATTTTACTTATTGAAATTAGTATTTATCTCTATATATATATAACATTCTCGTGTCACAATGTCCCATGATTTTTGCATATTCAGTAAGTCTGAGAATCGGCTACTATTTATATTTCGAACCTCTGATTGATAAGATAAAAGTGTGCATCCCAAAAAAATATTTTTCTTTTTTAGACATTTCCTTTTGTTTTCATGATCTTAATAATGTTGCCATCATACAAAATAATATTAAATTAAGCCTAAAATTGTTTTGCGCAAACGAATAAAGCATTATAATCAACTATTTGATAATAAAATCAGAGAAAATAATAAATTTCAGCGAAATTATATGAAATTCTATTGTATAATCAATTTAAAATGTCGAACAGTGTAATTAAGTTATATAAAATGATTTTGTATCGCATTTCTGATTAAATATTTGGTGAAATATCGAATAACGCATGAAATACGTCAGTACTGAATTACCTGTTGAAGTATTGTTTTAATTAATAGTTCACCACTGTGTGTAGTACACAAGCGAATCACTCAAAAACTCTCATAATGAAGTTCATGTAACGTAAATATTTAATCTCATTATTAAGAATTGAACCCAATAAGGTAACGTATGAAACCAAACTTGCAAAGCAGGAGCGAGCCGCGCGACTATAGATTGGCTTCTTATTAGCCCAAAAACCTAGCTAAAGTAGCGTCTACAGAATAGAAATTCCCCATAGACTATAAATAACTTTTTTTTTAAAGTGCGTAAACAGGCAAAAGGCTCACTTTCGCCCATGACACTCTTAACGCCAGAGGGCTCGCGAGGTCGTTACTTTACTTCAGTGGGTAGCTGGTTCCACATATGTGTGGTGCGCGGCAAAAACTTCCTTAAATAACGCTCAGTTGTGAAACGACGGACGTTAAGGTGATACGTGAACGTTTGATACGTCAACACCCAGTATTCTGATGCTGGTTGTGGCTTTAAGGCGTGTGTTTTCAAAAAGAGGAGTAGCAGGTGTTTTTTGATACAAAGTTCTATGACCTGTATATTGTCTTAATCATGTCTAATGAAATTAATTAATTTTATTTAACAAAAAGTAATCATACAAAAATAGTAATGTCCAGTTTGGTATGTGGCATATTTTAGTGCCAGTATCCGTCCAATCGGTTTGGAAACTAACAGATAAATTCAGAGCCTTCCACTGTATGCGAAAATACAACACAGTATACCTCTATATATTTCCTGAGGCTCTCAAATATGAACTTTGAGCGTTATGTAGAAACAATTGATAATTATTTTTTTTTTTTAATAAAAAAAAGCATTAAATGTCCCTCTTTCACCACAACACTTAAAGAGTTTAAAGACTTAGAAAATAAATTGTGATGCGGCAAGGAAGAAAGGAAGAACCTATGGGTAGGTGTAGTTGAAAAAAAATCTCTCACCATAAAAGTTATGCTATAAAAATATTTTGGAATACTCTTTTAATTATATAATATCTAAAAATAATAATATAAAAATCTTATTTCACTTGAAAATAAATATGAACTTCAAATAGTTGTACTTTGAGCCTAAACACGCCGTGAATGTTTGGGTTATTAGTTTCCCTGCGATATATTCCTTTTCCCCAAGTAAAGGAAATTTGCAAGTATTTATTACGTAAATTTCGATATTTTCAAATAACATCACTCAAGTAAACTAAATTCTCATAAAAATATGATATTTAAAATCGAAAAGGTAAAGTCCGAGACATGATGTGGACTTAATTTACATTTTTCACAATTTGTCATCTAAAGTGTAAATGAGACACTAAGAAAATATTTTAGTCCCTCATTAAAAGACACTTAAAAATAGAAATAAATTTGCAATTAAAAAGTCTTTTACACCAACCGAAACGTTTTAACCTTTCAAAAGGTGACTTGAGAAGGCGAAGGTATTAACTGATTTAAGCGCCATTTTGACATTGTTTATTCTCACTGATACCACTATTACCATTATAATTCAAAACTCTCGTTAAACGTAAATTAATAAATAAAACTTTTTATAAATTTGACAGTTATTTAAATGTTCCTCGTTCCTTGGGATTGATTTGCATGACTCAAGACTTGGTGATTAAAAAGAATGGCGGAGAGTTTCTTGCCAGTTTGTCTTGCCCGCTCTACGCCGTTGACTTGCGAACTGGTAGTAAATGTAAATTTAGAATCAATTTAACATCTTTTCTGTTGACGTTCAAAAGTGTACTTGGTTACGAATAGGAATAAAGTATTTTGAGTTTGAGTTTACAGTTAGAAATTTGTTTCAACAAAACATCATACTCTATCACCGCAAGGCCAACGTTTGTAAAAAATAAAAAGAAAATCCTGTAAATTTATTACATAAGAGAGAAATACTTTTAAATCTCTTATTTCTATAACTTGCACCACACGACCTCATCCAACAATTTAGCCGGGAGGCTGTTGCGATTTTGTGGCCTATTCAGGCGCACCTGGGCTTCCGGGATCAGGTCTGACATATTTTGCGGCCATCTTCATATAAACGATCTGATTATACAACGTACCTAGCTAGTTGTAGTCGAGCTGTCTAATATTGATAAAATCATATAATTATGAAGGTACGAATCAATTTAACTATAGGCAATGAGGTTGGTATTTTATGAAGTATTCTAATTTATATAATAATAAATGCGTAAATAAAATAAATAAATGGCGCCTGTATTCAAAAACGTATTGCAACAAACTCAAATTTATTCATATACATAACACAAAAAAGTAAATTTAAGCTTCTAAATTTATATTCTTTGCCAGTTCTCAAAAGGGAGTAGAACGGACGAGAAGAACTCAACAAACTATTTTTGGCCCAGATTGTTATCATTGCATTACTATACACAAATCATTATGATGACATTATGATAAAGAACATTGTTTTACAAAGACTTAAGAATGTATATGTCGAATTGATAATCGGTTTTAAATCGAGAGTACACGATAACTAATTTAATAGACGATTCTATGGTTTAAGTGGTTTAAGCTTACAAACTCAGTCACACATTTAGAATATAAGTTGGAATTCGATTTGCAATCACGTACAGTCCTTATTTGTTTGTGCGTCTAATTTTAGATGGGTGTTCTGTAGGTTTGGGCGGGCGGCGCTTGGTGTTAGGCGGCAAACGGTAGGCGGGCGGACGAATTACACAACGTTAAATTAGATTGGATTCGATCCCGCGGTTTGCTAGCTAAACAGACGTATTGGGATTCTTAAATTGTGTGTGATATTGCCGAGATGGTTTCTGTCGTATTTAAATTTTTTACTAATACTTATTTGAACATTACTAAACCTTTTTAAATTAGAGATGATGTGTTTATGACACAGACGAAATTAAATAAAAAAACCTATTTTTATAAAAGGTACGACAAAGGCAGAGAGAGAATCAGAAGGCTATAGTGATACATTTACTTAAGATGTCATGTGGAACGTGGTGTAATGGTCTCAGATTTTTGTATTTGTATCGTGGTCTTTTGTTATTTACGCCGCCAAATGGGTTTAAGCTATCATGAAAAATGAATTCTATTTTAGGTATTGATATTAAATTTATCCTATACAATCTTAGGCCAGTCACAATTCACGAATGCCAATTTCTGAGAATGACTCAGCAGAACAAAAAACAGCCTCTTATTTACTTCCAATAGCAATGAAAAATGAGTGAACGATGAGTATCTGTTTGTCCCCACATCCACGCGAACATTCTGCGATGTTTATGTTTTGATTATGTTTCCCTTAGTGTATTGTTAACGTAAATTCTTATGATTTTTGGATCGTAGATAGCCGATGTTATTAAGAATTATGTTGGCCATAAAGGCGTTTTTGTTATAAAGCTGTTGTTTTATGGTTATATACGGTTTTTGCTATATCGTTATGAATTTACCATTCTCTATGATAAAATTTGACAATCAATAATGTTCTTCAGACACATACAAAACAAAATCATTATAATAGTATAAGAAATTTAAGTATCCGTCACAAATTAATGTTTTACAATTAAATTATACACACGCATAGACAAATATTGACGAAAATTTATTTATTTTTTGACGTGACAACGTCTTATAATTCGATGGAGCCGGCTGCACGCACGAAAAAACATGACTCATGGGGCGTTACCTCGCGGCGCGGCGATACCTCTGAGGCGTTCCATTTAAGGCTAGAAGTGCAAGCGAGAGCGCGACAAAGAGGCACCAAAAATTTACATAATTGTATTTATGCGTACAAATAAATGTAACTTGATCAATTCAATTGTGATTTCCATTTACCTCCTCTATATCTATACAAAATATCTATCAAACAAATAAAATTTAAATTTTCTTTTGAAAAATGCAACCATTCCATCAATATTTTCTTATGACGTTTTCACGTTCAACTATCGTCAGTAAACCGTCTTTACAGACAACCGATTTTTTTTAATGCTACAACTAACATAAATTATTTATAACATAACACAATTATACTAAAGATATAGCTATAGATGGAATACGTATCTACACAAAGGTTCAACTATTTAAAAAAGGAAAAGTCAATAAAAATTATTAAATTCATTTAACTGAGTAATAACTGGCTGTGTTATGTGATGGTGTAAAAGTCAGGGTATGTACGTATGTGTTAAAGGTTAAAGGTCAAAGGTTATTGTACTTAGTTGTCTCACTTAAACTCTCACTGGGTCCGTTGTGCGTTATTCCTGGCTACCTTAGCCAGCCTAGCTCCTTTCAGGAGCACATATGTCTCCTGGGAACTTCGCTGACCTCGGAGCGATCTCACAACTCCAAAGATTTCTGTACGTTGGTTACAGCTAATAAAAGAACGAACATAACAATGATTTAAATATATGTTCGGGTATAGTTTAAGTACCACGTTGATTGATAAAGTAAAAACACCGTTGTATGGCTACGTATTAAAAGAAGCGATGTATTTGACGCAGGTCTATTACATTCGAGCGTAAGCCGGATCACCGGCTTTACATAATACGGCCGGTAACGTGAGCCAACTGCTGATTTTCTTATTTGTTTCACATTTTAAATGGATCTGGCTTTTTAGGTTAACAAATATATTGAGGTACGCCGTAACGTCTTGCCGCTAAAGAAATAATTGTAAGTAATAATATAGTCATACCTCGAATGTGAAAGGCTCCGATACTGCCTAATATATAGGTTCGTGGTTTTCCGTACCAATTTTCCTAAAGTGTCAGTATCAAGCACTGGTAAAGCTTTTCTTAATATGTTTTCTCAATTCTGTGGAATCTATAGACTGATTTTTTATTCCGTAGAATTCTGACATTTCATAAGTGCATAAGTGCTTATGAAATGAAATATTAACAAAGTTCTATACTGAAAAAGGGACAAATTTAACCCATTAATGGCCAATAAAAAAAAATGCTAGGTTTTTTTATATTGCACCTACAAAAAGCTTAATCTAAATATTTTACTTATATTACTCAAGTGATCTAATAAAAAAATAACGAATATTTCAATATCACGGACGATATATCAAATTAACTTTAATTACTTTATTTTATTATTTAGCTGGCATCACTGCCTACTAATTCCAGGTTTGGTAAACCTTTTTACAAAATAAAATGTTATATTTACTTGTGCGTTTTTAACTGTTTATGATGAAAAGGGACGTAATTCTCACTCGCCGTAAAACCAATTTTAATGTGAGCACCGCACTTAATAAAATATATACATTCATAAACAAAAAAAATGTATGTATAGACTCAGAAGTTCAGGCTCGTATTGAATTTGAAAAATGTGCTCGGCCAAAAAGGTTTGTAATCTCTGTCATGTCAAAAATTATAGCTGTCAGAATTCTACGGAATTAAAAATCGGAGTATAAAGTACATCATGTTAAGATCCATATATAAAAACTATCGAAGATCTATATTTTCATGAATTATTTATTAGTCAAATTTTCTCATTAATTTCCATTTCACCATTATCAACTAACTCCAAGCCATTTGGTTAGAGCGCTCTCAAATTATTTCCGATTAATTTAAAACAAGCCATAACAAAACGTAATAATCACGAGCATCCAATTAATTTCTCAATTTACATTTATTTGTATAAACAAACGAATAAATCGAGTTACGTACACGTATTTTGAATACGGTCTACGATAACATGACTCCGTGAATTATGTGTTTTCAAAGGTGTAAGGTATTCTATAGGCGTGACGATAAACGCGCTTAAAATCGAACGATTCAAAGACGTACCAATTATGTTGCGCTGGTGAAATGAATCCTCTGTTGGTATTTTATTATTCACCGACTAAAAGTGCTTGAACTGCTCAAACTTGTAGCAATACATATTCTAAATTTACCTCTTAATCAAATACCATAAGTTTCAAGTAGACATGTATTTTACTGTATTTTTGTAACATGTTTTAATAACGTTTTTTGTTGAAGACTGCTATTACATAAAATAAAATATGTGTAAAGAGAAATATTTATGAATGGTTTTATTAAAATATATTTTCTCTGGAAATATTAAATCTAAACAGATAAAGTCGATACCAGTTATTTCTTGATTAAATCAAACTTGACATTTAAGACTAATAAATGAGTTGTCTGTCGATGAGTTTCTACCCCGAAGCGAATTATAAATAACAATCAATTTCAGTCTGTAAACTTTTTGAATTATCAAACAGAGTTATAGGGATCTCAATTTCACCTCTCGCCACTTTAAATTAAAACAAAATTATGTTTAATCGGGTTTATCAAAACTATATTTGTAGAGACTATGTCGTGACTACATAATGTAATATGTAATTGTAATAAATACAACAAAATAGCCCCTTATGTAATCAATATACTTCATTAGAAAGTTCTTATTTATTATGCGTTCTGACTAAACAATATTCCGTCCCATTTGACGAAAATCATTCTATATATAAGCTAAGTTTAAATATTGTCGATGACCAAATAAGTAACAAGAATTCAAGAGATAAAACAGGATTTGCTGACGTTGCATATAAAACATAAGAACTAAAATGGAAATGGGATGGGCATACCATTAGAGGAGTAGAAAAATGGAGCAAAATTGTTACACTATGGCAATTGTCATGGGGCGACAAATCCTGGAAATAGCTGGAAAGACTAAGACCTGGACAAGATTGGTATACAATAAAGAACAATGGAGGACAATGGGAAGGCGTTTGCCCGTAGGCACACAGAATCGGTTATCGTAGATTAAGAAAAACAAAATATATGCTGTAAATATTTTGTATTGGGCTATAAATAAATAAAGTTTAAATTTAAAACGCGAGTCGTGTGTAATGGCTTAAGAAATAACGGAGGGAGATGTGTAGCGGGTACCGTGTCGCATGTCAAGTAATAAGTTAATTTACTTAGACTAAGTAAATGCTTAGTGGCGTGTTTGTATGCCGCGATTTATGGTAAGTCAACTGAGCTTTTCATCAAATAAATACTTACTACATATAGTACACCCTTCAATTAATTTTCATGATGAAGATTAGTTATGGATCATTAGTGGTGACTGCATCTAGAATTTGATTATGGAAAAATAAACAAAACAAACCAGTGGCGCTACACCTAACCTTTTTAGGCCTCAGATTCCATCATCATTTGTCAATCTAATAGCCAATTAGGTGATCAGCCCTGATCCTGTGCCTGACACACGCCGTCGACTTTTTGGGTCTAGAGCAAGCCGGTTTCCTTTCCCTACCGTTCGAGCGAATATTAAATGCGCACATAAACAGAAAGTCCATTGGTGCACAGCCGGAGATCAAACCTACGACCTAAAAGATGAGGGTTGCACGCTGAAAACATTGAACAACACTGCTCTTGTTTATGAATATTATATATAAATTGGTATGGCGCTAAAACCCTATGGTTTTGGTGGCAGAATTATTTATCTTTTTCCTTTCAAAAAAATCAAAATCAAAATACGTTTATTCAATTTAGATGCGTCTTAGCGCATGCTATGAATGTCAAAAACGTTTACAAAAATCGCGAAAGAGCAAGACTACGCCATCCGTTCACAAAACTACCAGGAGGCCTTGTTCTGAGAAAAACTGTCAAGAAACTCGGCAAGTTTTACCCTCCTCCTCTTTGATAGTTTTAGTTACAGGCAAGTAGGTGATCGAACCTCTTTGCCTGTGAAATGTAGGTATCTGGTCTGGGTCTGGAAACTTTGAGGATGCCCATTTAATAGATTACCTTAAAAATTCATATAAAATCTTTGATAAATTTAATACGGCTAAAATTACACATTACAACCAGAAGACTAAATTACAAATTAAAACTGATGTCCGATGGCGAGATGCAATTGGCATTATAATTAAGTTCTCGTGAAATGTTCATTATTAATGAGAATAAAGTTCTTTAAACATGAATATGATTTACAACGTAATTTCAGTTTTAGCAAAAGATTGTTTAGGGTATTATTTATTCAACATGAGATCGCGTGTTTCCTGCACCTGTTTCATTCTCATGTAGTCGCCACAATATATTAGTTTGTGTTCGTAGATTAAATGAAATTGAAATATTACTTTTTTATTCATATACATAATCCGTCATAATCTAATATATAAAATTCTCGTGTCGCGGTGTTTGTAGTTAAACTCCTCCGAAACGGCTTCACCGATTCTCATGAAATTTTGTGTGCATATTGGGTATGTCTGATAATCGGACAACATCTATTTTTCATCCCCCAAAATGTTAAGGGTAGTCCACCCCTAAATTTTAGATAAAAATTTTATTCTTTATTTTTTTATGATACAGCATATTTAATTTAATTACATACGACCCCTAATTTTCACCCCTCTACGATCAACCCCTATTTTTATTATAAATGATATAGATGGCAAAACGATGTTTGCCGGATCAGCTAGTAATCTATATATTCCCGAATAGCACATCTCTCTAGCTTCTTTAACTGTTATAACCATTATGCAGGATTGTCTGTAATGGGAATATCTGACCTTTTTAGATGTTCTGGATTTGGTCCAAAAACAGACGGGTTTGGCTACCAGGCTCGCCTTGTTTGTGAGACAATTTTTACGTGAGACCAAACTATTAAATCACTAAACATATTATTATATAAACGAGATTCAAAATTATTTATTTAACCAAATAAGTTGCCCCCAATATTAACACCTCTTTTACATCTTCACACACACCTAGATACAGAGAAAACAATTACAAAAAAGTACGACAATAGCTATTACTATAGGAACTGTCAACTGACATAAAGCAAACCTTGTTCACCCGACGGATAATTTAAAATGTCCGTTAATATATCGTGATTTCAATGCATGGTGTCATGTGTGTCCGTTGCGAAAGGATAGTTATGGTTTTCAGGCTGCCCACTGAAGTATTTTCGAACCAATTCAACTTAGGATCCTTTAAGAGAAGAGCGTACCAATTCCTAAAAGGCCAGCAACGCACTTGCGAGCCCTCTGACATTGAGCGTATCCATGGGCGGTATCGCTTAACATCATGTGAGCCTCCTGCCTGTTTGGCTGTTTGTTTGTACTATAACAGAAGATTTTGCAAACATATCGCAGTATATGTACAGAATTAAACATTTAAAAAATTATGGTAATAAATTTTGCATTTACAAATCTAATTTAAATGGAAATGTAAAAACAAAAACCTACTGTAAGCAAGAAAAAGCACAATTTTCTCTTTTCCATTACGGCTGAAAAATAAGTATTTCTCTGCCATCGCCGACACGTTTCCTTGAAACAAAACTGCAACCTGCTTGTTACATTAATACTGGTCTTGCAAGAAACGACTTATATATTATTCATAAAAACACTAGCAAATGCTAGAGCGGTGACCATTTGAAAATATATTCATGGACTTTTCAAATATATACAGTTTGAGAAAGCATTTAATAGCTATATTTAGCTGCTTTTGAGTCAGCATTTTGTTTTTTTTGGCAAGAGGCTCATCTTATGGACACTCAATGCCAGAGGGCTCGCGAGTGCGTTGTCGGTCTTTTAAGAATTGGTACGCTCTTTTCTTGAAAGACCCTAAGTCGAATTGGCTCGGAAATACTTCAGCGGCCAGCTGGTCCCACATTGTGAAGGTTTTATGGCACAAAACTTATCCCTCTATATAATTTTTCTACTCTGCCTAATTGTAGTAGTTTCATACACCATAGGTGTTTTACATTTATTCATATTTATTTCTTGCAAAACAACTTCTTTGCGCCATACTTGGCAAAACAAACATATTTAGCATTTATTGCGTCTTCTAACCTCACATAAGCGTCTATCCAAGAAACCTTTAAAATCATGCTCACTGAACAAGCAGCTGGCAACTTGTATTTGTGGAGCGCTCGAGAAATGCACAGCACACTAGTTTTTGTTCCCATTTGAATATTGCACGAATTTTGTATGACGCTTGCTTTGTGGTCTATGAAACTTTGTCTCATATACTGAAAATGTATTGAATTTGAAATTGAATCTAAAGAATTCTATAGCTTGTATGTCAATAACTGTGTACCAAAGTCTGGGAAATTGTTAACGCAATTATTTTGAAGGCAACTACTAGTTATCTACACTAATCTTTGTAAGAAGAGCAAACATATCTTTGTTTTCATTGAGTAGGCTCCAAAACTACTGAACCGATTTGAAAGGTTCTGTCATCGTTAGAACCATACATTATCCCTGATGAACATAGCCTATAGAATATTAAAAAAATGGCTTTTCATGACATTAGGATAGTGTCACCCAAGGTGTGGAAAACACCAATAAAGATTCTTTAATCTCGTACCTACGCTGATAATAGAGCAAAGTAATGTACTACAGTTTTATAGAACACATTAATATCTAACAAGTCCGTGATACCATATTATGTCTAACAGAAAATCTTATTTAACATTAATTGATTGAATGCAGGTGGTACTGCAGAACACAGCTAGTTTTATACAAAAGTATGTACTATGTATTCTTCATATTGTCCTATATAGAGCATAGATTTTAGAGTAGGTTTTCCGTTTTATTCATATTTAAACAACCATATAATAAATATTATACTTGTGTCTATTCTAGTCGTCAGTAGGATTTATACTGACATGATGCTGTCATAGAAAAAAAAACCGTGCTGTCAACTGTTGTAAGTATCAATACGACCATGCATTTAGCTCCGGTAGATCCATCAGTCTCTTATGATGCGAGATCTTAATTTTTCCACAAAAATCCTATTAAATTGTTGTTTTTAAAAATTTTAAAGATCCAAATGAATACAGTCCTAAAAACCTCATGAGAGGAAAAAGTAATCCAAGAGGAGACTCCTTGTCAGGCAATTACAGGCGATTATCCCAAGGCGTCGGGCTAATAAGAAAGGTTTTCCCTTGACAAACGGGTTGGATTATGTCGTGTTTCGGACCGGTATGTAATTAACTTGAGACATTATATTTAGAGGTTATTATTTCGTTATTGGAAGAAATATCTTGTTATATATAACTCAAGTTGCTGGAACTTTAATTAGAATGGATTTCGTTTATTTGAAATTGGTACTTAATTTATAACAGTACCTCAGGATTTATGACCGTAAATATAAATGGACAAAATTAACATAATATGTAAGATTTTAAATCATATATTTTTGATAAGGCAAAGCAAGTATCTATTACCATTCTAATGTAAGCAAACAAGATTCTTACTGAATGTGTAAAAACTTGCCAAACTAACCATTAGATTAATATCTGAATATAATATAAGCTTCATTTGTACACAATTTATTGTATCTTGTAACTTGGGCCACAAAGTACTCAGTATGTCTCGTCATCACAATCGATTGAATGTTCGTACATCACATGATTAAGTTGTGTGATGGAGGCTCGATAGTGCCTCTATAATATATATTTTAGATTGTATACTATATGTAGAATTCGGGTTTAGTTAAGTAATAAGTATGCATTAACATGCTCGTTTCCAAGTCTTATTCATCGTCCGTTAATAATATTAGAGTTAGGAACTCAGTTTTATATTTCTAATTGCAAAAAAAGGGTACCTAAAATCATAATTTCCATGGGCAGTGTGTCCAGAACCAGAATTATTGAAGATACATTTTATGTTGTTTGCATCAGCCATTAAATTTCAACATAGACAATACAACAAGAGTATACTTTTCATGGGAAGAATGGTGTTTAAAAAATTAAATAATTCAAATTAACATTTACTGCCAGTTCATGTGGGATTGCTGGTTTACGCCCGTCGTTGAAAAAAAGAAGAAGAATGAGACATTTATTAAGACACAGAATTAACACATTAACAAAGAAAGATAAAACTAAATTTAAAAAAGATATAGTACACAGTGTCTTTGGCCTCACACAGTACGCTCACAGTGAACACTGGGGCTAGTGTGGACCACGGATTTCGAGTGAAGAGAAATATGAATGGGAATAGATATTTTGTTTCAGGCCCCAGGTCTTGGTATCACTTTCAAAATCGCGTAAGCCGATATCATGGAGCATAATAGATCCACTCTTGCCGCATCATCGCAACCGATTGAATCCACCAACATCACGGGATTAAATTTGTGCCGAAATCTAATCATGGCGAAAGCAACGTTATTTATAGATTCAATTGCTGTGAAATTTAGCTGCCACCTGGAAGATTGCATTAGTCGATCTCATTAGAACCGTATTAGGACTTTGATTTTGTTGCTGGTATCACTGTTGTTCTATTCAAAATGCCTCGTTGTTTTGTATAAACAAAACAAAAATAATTTATTCAAGATAAAAGTTCTCGACTTGGTTATCTAAAAATAAATATAAATATCTAATTTATTTTACAGTTTATTTTATTTTTGCTCTCAAACATCACATACGTTAAAATAATGGCAATTAGATATTTATGAATATATGTTATAGAAAGGATATACATTTGTGAAAATAACATGAGAACCTAAGAAGGCGCAGCGCCAACCAGATCCATGCAACTTCGCCTCACCTCACAATTAAGTTGCCCGCACTGTCGCATTACACAACCCACGAGGGGACTCTTTGTATTGAAGTCGCTTGGGTCCGCTAAGCATCCTCAAATATACACTGTAAATACATAATTATTTAGGAATAAAGAAAATAATAATAGCAAATAATTATCACAGCAAACGACTCGGCGATATGTCTCTCCATGGAATAGCTAAAAATGACCATTGAGTCATTTTTCATCAAAGTTTTATTGTAAATCCGACACAATGTGCCAACAGGACCATCAAACGTGAAACAGGCGTGTATATATTGTTGAATTTACGTGTTAATTAAATTTTAATATTAAAGTTAAATTAGTGAACAAAACATACATATTTTACATTTCAACTACAGTTTTTCGCATGATATAATATAGAGAAAATGGTATTTGTATATAACTAACTGTTTAAAGTCTCAGCTTTAATAAAAATTATAAAAGGCTATAAGTAGTACTTGAATTCGCTGTTGCAAAAACTAAAACAGATTTTTTAATTAAATAGATTATATCAAAGATGGAGGAAATGAAATAATTTCGTTGAGTAATAAGAATTAACTGCCTCTTTTGTTGAAGTAATTTGTTTCAAAGTCTTTAGAAGGATTTGGTGAAGTACTAGATCGGATTTCAGAACTGGTTTGGTTGCCGGTTTTTAGTTTATATACACTTTTATGCTACTATTATATCACATGCAGTATTTTATATTTTTAAGTATGTAATTGTTGTTTTTAACTCCCGAATAATTAGAAGTTTCTTTCTATGTGCGCATTTTAACATACACTCGAACGATGAAGAGAAACATAGTGAACATACTGGCTTGCCTTAGACGCAAAAAGTCAAGGGCGTTTGTCAGGCACAGGAGGCTGATCATCTACTTTTCTATTAGACATATTGACAAATGATCATGAAATAGATACAGAAAACTGAGACCCAGACCATAAAAGTTTAGTATTAATTGGAACTAGTTTATTTAATTACACTTTTTAACTAAGCTTTTTTTGCTTTTATAACAACTTATGTAACATATAAAAACTGGGAATGGAGGACAGAAATACGCTTCGCAATGGCGCGCGCCTCCTCTTTCCATTCTGACAAACCGCTTCTACGATCTTAATACAAGGATTTGAAATCGTTATATTTACCAACATATACTGTAGGGTGTGAGGTTGGACCAAAAACCTACTTACATATCGCATTCGTGGCCTTTGAGATGTGAACGTATCGTACAATGCTGCGGATCAGAAGACAAAGTTACAAACGATGTTTATAAACGAACTAGCAAAAAAGTAGAACTTGTATGAACCGAGCAGAGGAAAGCTCATACCCTCTTTAACCACCAAATCATAAGGTCTAGAAGTGGATGGGTGTTTTGGAGATTGACAGTCGACCTTCAATGGTTAGTAGTGGTTAGTAACCCTGACTGCGAATCCATGGGTCCCGCGTTCGATCCCCGGCTGAGACGAACATCGATGTGATGAGCATTTGGTGTTGTGCTTAGGTCTTGGGTGTTTAAATATGTATTTATATGTCTATCTATCTATAATATGTATGTATATCCGTTGCCTAGTACCCATAACACAATCTTCACCAGCTTAGCATGGGACTAGGTCAATTGCTGTGAATTGTCTTTAAAAAAAAATGGGAGAGGCACCTCAGGAAAAATAAGAAACTTACATTTAAGAGAAAGCAAAGTTTGGTGTAACAGTGCTGATTCTGCTTCTATTGAAGTAATAATTTTATGAAAATTTTAAACCGAAAAGATTCTCCTAATTAACTATAAACCGGTTGTATTAAAAACCGGTTTTCAAGCTCTTGCTTCGAGAGTAAAGCACTTCCATGAAAGCTGGCTTTGTTGAAAAACTCAAAGGATTTGAAATCTAAGCAGTATAGAATTTAAAACGTCTTCAGTAGATTTTAATTACAATCTCAGGCGTATCAGAATACGGATTAGCGTCTTTTGATACTTTAATTCTTGATCATGACAAAAATATTTATACATAGTTTACCGGTCTTATAAAAGTTTTATAACAATGGATTTTACGTTACAATTTGCAATTCATTTTGATATATTTGTTGTTGGTTATTCTTGTAGGCTAGAGGTGCGTTTTGGATGATCTTCCACTAAAGTACTTGTTCGTATTTGTTTCTCACAGATTTAGTTATTTCGAATAATGTGGTAAATATAGTATATATTTAAAGTACCCATAACCGACGAGCATGCATGCTCAATGTTATGAATGTGGATGAAGCGAGAAAGGTATGTCAGGACCGTAGTGGAAATTGTGGTCTCTGCTTACCCCTTAATGAAAAGGCGTGATAATAAATAAAAAATATAGATTGTACGTGAAATAGTTAATTTTATTTCTTTAGTTTTTGGCCAGTTTGAGGCTCAATTGTAACAATTACCATTTGCATTATTATTACAAGTTCGCGGTCATGGAAAGAAAGGCTAAATTAAATAAAAGCCTCTAAGAAGCTTTATGTGCTCAGCAAGGCGAGATGGTACTTTCACTCCGGGCCACCGTATGCAACTCTATAAAGCGCAAATTCGGCCCCACATAATGTACTGTTTTCACCTTAAGGCCCGTGTTCCCCAGTACAAGCTCCAATCGTCAACGACCAGTCACTTTGTGAGCGGCATGATCCCATAGCGTTGCGTTGCGCATAGATCTTGAGTATCTCTGCATCTTCTACCGTCTTTATCATGGAGAGTGTTTAGAGGAGTTTTTCGGACCTGCAGCTGAGTTTCATCATCGCACGTCGAGGTAGAATATGAACCCATGTTTCACCCATGTCACCTCGACGTCTGTCGTTCCACAACTGACCGTATTAATGGCGTTTTTTGCCGTGCACTACCGCTTTGTTGCACCAGCTGCCCGTCCAGGTATTATCGAACCAATATACCTTAGGGTCCTTCAAGATAAGAGCGTGCCAATTATTAAAAGTACGGTAATGCACAGCACGCCCTGTGGCATTAATGAGCCTCTTGTTCGTTTGCCCCCTGTTTCCATGAAACAATATTTTCTGTATTTTATAGGATGTTTTACAACATTACTGAAAGATTTTACCATCAAATAAATTCATCAGAGTGTATTATTTGCATTTTCTAAATAGTTTTAAAACAAAAATTCAATCAGGGGTAAGGTATCCAATTTCCTTATCTGGCAGATTATTTTACAAGACGTTCGCCAGAGCTTTTCGTGATCGCCCCCGTGGGAATACTGCACTGAAATTTGTTTACTATATCTCTGTTAAGCTTGTTTATTTAATAGAAATATATTATCAAATTATAAGTAATGTATATGTATATTATTTAAGTCAATTAATAAATTCACCACCGAGATAGAACTTGTTCAAGTATCGCAAATTCACCACAATTTAAGCTTGCCTAATGTCGGAACAATCTTATTAATATTTTAATAAAATATCGTTTTATTATATTCTAAGTAGTTGTGACATATTTTGTCCTTTCGGGGTTGTATTTTATTTATTTATTTTAAAAAGTCACCCTTAATGTGGTTCACAGATATTCTTTCTTAAAAAGTGAAAGAAGTTGTAATTGATCGATCTTCTTGACTATCCATTACTTGGTTAACAGGGAAGCCAACTTCACACCTCAGTGGCGTAGTTGTTAACTAATATTAAATATGACTTCGGGGCACAAGTCGTAAGCACCCGGCGTTGCATGCGCCCATGGGCGGGGGTTAGCACTTTATTCAAAACCAGTTTTGAAAATCTGCTTGAACAGGAGACAACTCCTGTGTCATAAAAATACATATTGCGTTTGTCTCGAATCGATTCTCGGCAAAAGACATATTATGTGTTTAAAAGATTACCCTAAACCCAATAGTGGCCCTATTACCAATATAGGCCTTTAGGCAGCAAAGACAATCAACTTAAGAATAAGCTAAGTAAGTTTAGTTCATAATTTGGTGCTCCAAAGTTTTAGCACTAAACTTTATTTTTGAAATTTTTTAATAAGGATGTTTATTTCTGCTGAAAATCTTGCATTCAAAATTCACACGAAAGCTTTATAAGAAATAATTGAACAGTATGTTTAACATTAATCCATGACGTCATATCTGTGCCAACATTTGTTTATGTACCACATAGTTAGGTGTCGAATATTGGGCCAGCCTGCCGGCTTTCACGCTTGGGTGGCTTACACCCGGTGACAATCTGCCCTCGCAATAACAATATGGCTTTGACATAAGATATAGTGCAACCTATTGGTAAATTTACCATCCAATTGGATATCCGGAGATAACGGCTGATGTGATGATGCAACGGCCGTTTTATAATCAACAAGTCAATATCAAGCGTTTTGATAGTTGCTCCCCTCACTCTTTAAAATCAATTTTCCCTTAGTTTTAATTTTTCTTTATTCCTTTCTTGTTTGTTATGTTTGCCTATAAATTCTTATCGCATTAAACCTAGTATTTTTTTGTACCAATGAATGAGTTTGCCAAGCGTTGGCAAGCTTTTATAAATAAATATTTTTATTATTAAGCCTTTTCTTGCTGAAGGCCAGTATAATATATATATCATTTTAGTTCGTTTTAATTACATAACCTAACTTAATCTAATACATCAGATGTGCCGGATGCATCTTCTAGTTGCTTCCATTATTATCTAATGTTAGCTCTTCTTGCCAAAGTTGTGCCTCCTATTCTCTTTAAATCATCTGCATCTCTTTCTCTGTCTTCCTCTTTTCCTTTCTCCGTCTCATGGTTGCCATTCTATAATAATTTTTGTCCATTTAAACCTGCCATCTCTCGTCATGTCTATAAATAAATAAGATCTAAATATCATAAGCAACATCTGTAAACAAATCACAACGTAAAAGTTTAGGATAACCTGATGTTTTTACGTATAGTTTATAACGTAACTATATATTTTTATGGGACAGGAGATATGTAGTTCACTTAGAATGCTTACCGCCAATGGACACTGCAAAATCAGCAGGCTGGCCGTATTTGGCATTGCTGACCATGCCACGTTCTACTCTCCTAGGCTCCTAAGTTGTAATTGGAAATTTCTGATTAGCAGCTGGCTTTAATGTGAATGTGCGTGACAAGAAGTGTCTTAAAAAGTTCTCTGTCGTGGAACGCCAGACGAGGTCAACGTGGAATTTATACGTATGGAGTTATTATAAGTGTTGTCAGAATAACTTACAACGCCTTAAAGGATTCATCATTGCCTCCGCAATAACATGAATGCTTAACCTCAACTTACAAGCTCTCTATTTGATCTCCAAGGTTCTCAAACAAAAACATCTTACAAATAAGATTACAGATCAAAGTACTCTGGTGACGTGTTCGCGTGACCGCTCTTCAAACAGTCCCTAAGTTCTTCCAGACGACTGGATTCAGAGCAAATACGAGCCACGGATCCGGAATTAAACGGTCGCCTTGTTAGTTTAACACCTTTTCTGTATATTTGTATTTTTGAATCATTCAAGTGTGGAAGAGTAATGTTTTATTAGCTAGTTCGTCAAACTATATAAATATACTTATTACAAACTCAAAATAACTTTATTCATATAGGTAAAAATTAATTCTAAATTTACATTTACTACCAGTTCGCAAGTCAAGGGGGTAGAGCGGGGAGGATGAACTGGCAAGAAACTTTCCGCCATTGTTTTTAATCGCTAAGTTTTGAGTCATACAAATTATTTGAACTGGAGCCAATCAATCCCAAGTATTAGGATCATGTAAATATTCGTCAAATTTATAAAAAGCTTTATTTATAAATCTACTATATAAAAATAAGTCGGGTTTTCCTTCCTGACGCTATAACTCCAGAACGCACGAACCGATTTCCACGGTTTTGCATTCGTTGGAAAGGTCTCGGGGTCCGTGAGGGTTATAGCAAAGAAAAGATCAACATTTAAAAGATAAAATTTCAACAGAAAAGTGGGATCACCAAACGAAATGTTACATAAAACGAAGCCATCTGGTGGCGAAACGGAGTTCGCCGAGTTTGCTAGTTTACTATATATACTAAAAAAGAAATGCACGAGTAAAATAATAGCTGTAAAAAATTGAATTTGGAATTCCGTACCAAAGAGGAGTTATTTGTGGTCCAAGTGGCCAGTACGGAATAACGTCAGTTTACTAATAATAATACCTAAAAATAAAAACGTTATTTAAAATTACAAATAAAATTGCAAATACTTAAAGTTAGCTAAAATTGTAAGTAAAAAGTCAACATTCTAGTAAACCGTGACCTAATTCCTAAGAAAATAATTTGAAACGTAATAAAATTCATGAGAAAAGTTCTCCCAATTAACTAGTTTTATTGTACGTCTGTTTCTTTAAATAGCCGAAGTTTGAATAATTGACACGAAAAATTATGTTGAATTAAAACGCTATTCCATTTCAGTAAGTATTTTTTTTATTATGTAACAAATAGCAAATGTCCTAAGAGATCTTGACAATGTAGTTCTGCAAGTGTTTAGAATTACTAGTGGCTTTGATGCCACATCGCCATACATTAGTCATGTTGGTTTCATTAGCAACTAATAATTGTATACTAGAAGTAAGATAAATAACGACTAGTGGTCCGGAGTTTTATATCTTTTTGAAATGAAGATAGTAGTTTTTTTTATATTCCTTTGCGTTTTTTTTAGATTTAACTGTTTGGTTGAAGTTTTTTACTATTTTACTTATTCAAGTACGATTTAAATTTGTGATTTATAGAATTATATGTTTAAAAAATTAGTTTGTAAATTGCTGAGTAAGTTTTGTAATAACAATAATATATTAGATAAAAATAAAATAAATCAGTGGCGCTACCTTTTTCGGTCTGGGACTCATATTTTTTTTCTGTCTCATTATCATTTGTCAATCGAATAGGCAAGTAGGTGATCAGCCTCATGTACCTGACACACGCCATCGACTTTTTGGGTCTAGGACAAGCCGGTTTCCTCACGATGTTTTCCTTCTTCTTTCGAGCGAATGTTTAATGCGCACGTAGAAAGAAAGTCTTATGCACAGCCGGGAATCAAACCTGCGACCTCAGGGATACAGACGCATGCCACTAGGCTTAATATATTACATATTTATTATATATCTATCTGTATTTCGGATATTTTTATACAATTTTATTTAAAAACAAATTTATATGTAACCTCAAAGGAAATAATATTTATCGAAATTTTGTACTATAAATACACACACCACACAGCCTATCTAGATATTACTAAAACATATGGAGACTCAGTCATTGCCGTAATGGAATAAATCCAGTGAAAAAATGCGTCTTTATTCAAAATAATAGGCCATTCGACGTCTTTACAAGTTGAGATCTTAATGCCTTAATTATACATGTACTGAAACAACAAGTATTATCCAAACTGTAAAGCTAATTTGAAGACGTGTCACGCGTGAAGATTATATGATAATGTACTTATTTGGGTTCTTGAAATTACAACTTGTTTATAACAATAATTATTGTTAATTTATTTAATCATATTCCCAAACAAATATTCCCAGATAAAACCAAAAGTTTAATAGACACCTGATATGGTGGTATTTGATGAAAAATTGGGACATATGATTGCTGTGAGTGAGATGTTGCTGCGAGAATTATATTTGGAGGGCAGGAGGCTCACGTGATGTTAAGTGGACACTCTCGTTGCCAGAAGACTTGCTAGTGTGTTGCCGGCCTTTTAAGAATTGGTACGCTCTTTACTTAAAGGACCCTAAGTCCAATTGTTTCGGAAATAATTTAGTGGGCAGGTGGTTCCACAGAGTGGTGCGCGGCAAAAACTGCCTTCAAAAACGCTCAGTTGTGGAACAACGGCTGTCGAGGTGATACTGATGGTATGCTTGTGAAAACGCCATGAAATAAACTGCATTACAGATGAACAATTTGTAAATTTATTTGAGAACATTGAGAATCTTGGCCAACTTTATTTATTTAAGATAATGTTGGATTTACTTATATCATATTTTTTCCAATTATTATAATGATCGTAGGTTAGTGTAAAGATTGCTAACCAGTGGACTGTGTAATGTGTGATTAAATTTATATGTATGTCAGGAATATCTGTATAGTAAATGTAGTGTATGTATGAGCTGCACTAGATGACTAAATATATGAGAGGGTGAGACGTAAGAACCTAACAAGTCTAGGGATCCTTAACTCCTACAGACGTTGTCTAATATATAAATAAGTATGGGTATCTGCACCAAGAGACCTAAGGTAATAGATGGAGCCCTACGGATAGGATCAAAGCTTCAAGGGTGGTGGGATTATCTATCTATCTTATTAGCACCACGATAATTAAGGGCTTGAAGAAGTCTTCGCCACTTTGAGTGGAAAAGAGAAATTAATAAGACAGAGCATTATTCAAATCTAATTTATTTTCCAAAAACATTATCTTAAATACTAATTACACCTATTCACACATACATATTATTCTTGTGAAAAGTTGGTGTATTGCGCAGCTTCAGCTGTTAAAATTTTGAACAAACACGTGAGCCATAAGCAGTGGTCAATGTTCAAATTAAATATGAACAGTTAGTAATAGTTTTCATTATTGTTAATTTGATTTACAGGTTCTGTTACACTAGTTAAGTATTCTATTATTGCAACGTTCCTTTCTAGAGGCATAGACTACGGCATACCATATCAACCGTAAACCTTCTGTATAAGTAAATTGTTTAATAATTATGCATTTACCCAAGTATTACTTTCACACACTTTCGTATAACGTTTACCAAGAAAAATTATTGACGGAATATGTTTACGACGAAATCCCACAGAGATTATCGAGGACCCTTACGATGGGTATGCTAATTTCCTCATGGAAATTTATGCCTGCACCGAAGGGCTCGAAGATACAATAAAATATGGTATGCCGGTTTTGAGGAGTGCCTTTTTGGTTGAAATAATGTGCTTACCATAAGTGGTTCTTGGAAATTTGGTGTTTTCTGAACCTATAATTGTCATGAAAACGAGTGTAAAATTCTCTGTTGTAAAGAATTGTAAAGCTACCTTTAACTACTACGAACTTTTAACTGTTCTGAATCGCCATATGTGGCGGGGCACTCTCGAGCAGCCATTTTTGTGTCTGTTTCTCTGATCATTCAGAATTATAAATTTTAATTCTTGTTATTAACGCTCCTAACAAATGACAATCAATAAAATAAAAGACAATCGTAATTTAAAGCATACAACGAGCATTAAATATTTAAATAAATAAATATAGCCTTTATTGACAATCTTGTTAAGTTACATTTTATCTTATTTCTACTAAGTTATTAACAAAATTTAGTTTTCAGTATAGGCCTCCCCAAGTGTTCTCCACAAAGATCTATCTCTAGCTTTCCTCATCCATGTCGCTCCTGCTACCTTTTTAATATCATCTTTCCATCTAAGATGTTGTCTACTTTTACTTCTCGTTTCATGTCTAGGTCACCATTCCATAACTTCTTTGGTCCATTTTTCCGTATTACTTCTTATCAAATGCCCAGCCCATTTCCATTTTAGTTGTTTGATTCGGTAGTTTATGTCTATAATTTTAGTTTCCTTATTGTTGTTAATCGAACTTTTTCTTTTAGTTTTATGTTAAGTATACTTCTCTCCATTCGGTGTTGACAAGTTTCTAGCGATTCAAAATTTTTGTTTGTACAACGAGCATTAAACGAGTCCAAATAATATATCTACAATAGCTATTTGTGGTTTATGATACCATTAATACAATTAAAATATTTTTTACAGACAACTTCTGGCGCCAAACCTCCGTCAAACCATCTACCATCCAAATGGAGCTGAAAGTGAGATAAGAACGGTAAGTACAGGATAATGTTGAATTAATTACAATCACTTAAATACGCAGTGTTGGCCTAGTGGCTTCATCGTGCGGCTCTCATCCCTGAGATCGCAGGTTCAAACCCGGCTATGCACCAACTTTCTGTCTATGTGCGCATTTAACATTCGCTCAAAGGGAGAAAGCACACATCGTGAGGAAACCGGCTTTCCTTAGAGCCAAAAAGTTGACGGCGTGTGTCAGGCACAGAAGGCTATTGGCCTATTAGATTGACAAATGATCATGAAACAGATACAGAAATCTGAGGACCAGACCTAAAAAGGTTGTAACGCTACTGATTTTATGAAATCGTTACGATTATGTCTTGTATAAACGAAGAAGTAAGAAAGCCCTCCAAAAACCAGTAGCAACAAACCTGGTTTTTCGGCTTAGATGTCTTAAAACATTGACATACGCCGATTTATGGTCTAACGCAAGCTGGTTTCCTCAAAGTTGTTTAATGAAAATTTCTTAGTTATTATCTAGTACCCCAACTCACAAATAAATAAACTAATAAATAAACATATACTCACACAAATAGCAAATGTCATTCAAACTGCAAACGAATAAAGCTTAGACGGGCTTCAAAAGTAAAATCTCTATTTAGAATTGTATGTGCTGTGCGGCCAAAGGTGCAAAATACACAATAACTTTCCGTAATCGCTCTCAACTGCAATTTGTCCAAACTTTGACCAGTCTCTAACTTGCACTCGATAAACTAGAGATTTATTCGACAGATAGTATTTGTCGTAGATTAACTAGTATTAAAGAGAAATGGATGTAAGTTTAGCGCGAGAAATTGTAGATTTCTAGCAATATAACGCTGTAGTGTAAGTTGTTTTATGTTATTATTTTGTGAGTTAGCATAATGTACTTTTAATTTAAAACTAACCTAATTTACTAAAAATAATTTTTAACATAAGAAAGTGTCCAATAACACTATTTACAGTCTTTATTAAAAGAAACGCACTCTGTTCTTGTGTCCTATTTAAGCACTTACCACCGTTTTCTCCTTTTCAATCTTCTCACTTGGCCCGTGGTCTCAAGAAGTTGAATAGCCTCAACATTTACGTATTGGTGGAGCCTTCGAGTGCTCCAGCAATATTTTTATCATTGTGGTGACGTCCTCTACATTACGGTACCAATGGAGGTCGTCATTGCAAATGTGTGGTACATACCAGAGAATTTATATACAAAATTATACAAGTTATAATAAGTTTAGATTTAAATGTCATAATTATCACCAAAACAAAAAAAAAACACCCGTACCACCTCGACGTCCGTCGCTTATCGTTTTAGGCTCCTTCGAGAGACGGGCGTACCAATTCCTAAAAGGCTGGCTATGCACTCGCGAGCCCTCTGGTATTAAGTGTCCCGTTTGCCAACTGTACTATAAAAAATATAAACTTATTAAAAACTTTTAGGCAAACAAACTATTATAGCAGCCTTGTCGCTATTTCTAGGCACGATTTTTTGAAATTGGCTGATTCTACGTCTTTATATTGAGCTATAATTGTAAATAAAGTTATCGCTGAAATCAGTATGAAAGCATTTCAAATGCTTTAAGAAATCTGTCAATAAAACATATTTGTTAAGGTTAATTTTACAAGTTACATTTTGCGTATATTTAAAACAAAATATATGTTTCAATTACTAAGCGCACCTACAACATATAACATTGTTGCCAAAAGATTTTTCTGTTAACACCTACTTTAGCAACACCTACAATTTGCGCTTTGGTGCGATGACGTCATATCCTGAAATGCGCTAGCGAAGATATTCCAGCCGCTAAGGATATATGGAACTTCTGGACCTCAGCCACGGGGTTACTTCGCATTACGCTCACTCCAGTGAGCTTCCGTCCTACCCTTCAGGCGCTTGACTACCCAGCAACGGCCCAAGTCGAGGTCCGAGTTTTGCAGGAGACGCCCGCTAGTCCGCTAGTTGAAAAAGCCAAAACAGCCCGAGCTGAGGTGTAAACGGCCACAAGGGCCATCCAATCAGTAGTTAGACGACCTTTCCTCTAGGTTGGAAGAACAGTACACCATCCTTTCTCCTCAGATTCTACAATAATCTGCAAACTATGGCTTAGAAGATCAGCAACTTGACAATAAAAAAACAGTGATGAAACGGATGTAATATGAAACCAAGGAGGTTTTATTTCTCTCTAAAGTTTCCATAAAATCTATATGAACTTTTGGCAGTTTGACTCCTTGATTGACGCTTGGCACCATGTCCCATTCAGAATTTCAGTAATATTTATTCGAATTCGACATTTCTCAATGTGAAGACGGCATCTGTACTTGTTTATAAGGGAAAATTAATCGGTCTAAGAATGTTTTAGATTTTAATTGAGTTTCGACAGTTTGAACAATTTATCAGCGAATATTGTATAAGCCGATAACTCAGATTGCTCTCCAAGCAAATTAAATTATTTCTATTATTCACAACGAACTTATCCATGAAAATCGGTGTCTTAAGTTTTGTTTAATTCTGAATGAATTAGATTTATCAAGGATTAATGTAATCTTCCAAGTAGTTTAGGTTTATTTTATTTATTGTATACATAAGCTGAAAGAACAAAAAGAAGTATTCAACAATGTTGTGGAAATACCAGAACCTCGAACAGATTTAACACTTATATACTTAAGACTAAAGACTAAAAATTATAATCATTACATTGCGCGTATAACGTCACGAACCCATACAAACATCGACAGTCCATAGGTAAAGAAGTAAATTCTCATTAAAAACTTGTTTTTTATATTTAATAAGATCTCCAAATGTAATCTTGGAAAAAACTCTTTGTTCGAAACTGGGTTTTTAACTGGCTATAATCACTTAAAATATGAGCTTATAACTAATATAAAATTAGGGATAGTAGGGTTGCAACGCTAACAAAAACTAACTTAGCTTATTTAAGAGTTCTTAAATCTAAGTGACAATTCAAAAGTGTAGTCAACCTATTGGGCATTATTGGAAAGAAGAATGTTATATTACAATTTATGAGTGTGGGAACAAAAGGCTCATTTTGGCTTCAAGTGTGCGATGATTGTTAACATTTGGTTTGCGCTTCTAATTATTAACTAAAATATATATGTAACTTAACTAATATTAGATCACAGAACTCGTGTTTCAATTTAAAAAATCATACTTGTAAAGTAATTTTCTCAAAGAAAATTATAAACAGTGAAGACCAAAGAAAATTTTCTAAATTACTATCTATTTCCGCACAAATATCCGGAGTCGCCGGATTAACGGCCTTACGGCGGCTGTAACACATTGCTCGAAGGGTCGCAGCCCAAAACTCTGTTCAAGCGACATCGATAGCGGAACGCAATGTAGGGGTTAAACGCTCGCGAAACACATTAATTGTATTTTCACTTACCACCCCGCCGGTTTTGGCAGTGTTGGCCTAGTGGAATCAGCGTGCGACTCTCATCCCTGAGGTCGTAGGTTCGATACGGCTGTGCATCAATGGACTTTCTATGTGCGCATTTAATATTTGCTCGTACGAAGGAAACATCGTGAGCAAACCGACATGTCTAAGACCCAAAAAGTCAATGACGTGTGTCAGGCACATAAGATCACCTACATGCTGATTTAAAAATGATCATGAAACAAATTCAGAAATCTGAAGCCCAGACCTAAAAAGGTTGTAACGCCACTGATTTATTTTTTTATTCCGCTGGTTTGAAAAAAGAACCCAATACAGTCATCTTATTCCTTCGTTCATGAGACTTCACTCTAGGTTAGTAGTCGACTAAAGCTAGGAATACTTTTACTATTATTATACAGTCTTAAACAGTTACCAAATGGACTTGTCCAAGGAACAAAGGCATTTATTTGGATGACGATGGCAAAAAAATGGACTGGAAAAAGTTGTAGGAGGTTGGGAATCGAAAAAGAATCTGTTTGGATTGTTGTTGGCTATGTGAATCTTGATATATTTTACAACAATCTTACAACTTACAACTTAAGAACTTATAAATAAATTAAAAAACCATGTGTGTGTGTACTTATGTACTCGCGTTAGAAGTTGTATTTCTTTGGCGTAACAAGATAAAAATCTTTTTACATTTTTTATCTTCCGGCTTATTCTACGTTTGTAGAAAAAACGACAATAACATTAGAAAAAGGTATTTAATACATTTAAAGTTTTATTATAACGCATTATATACTTAAATAAAGTTTATTTAAATATTACGAAAATAATAATATATTTTCTACATAATTAAAGAATTTGACAATTTTCATTTTAAAATGTTGACTATGCTAACTCAGTGTCGGTTTTTTGTGACGGTGTGCGCGCGCATTGTAAAAATTTACGTATGAAGTAAAACTTCAATAAATATCTACCCCCCAATTAGATATAGTAATTCAAACCTGAAAGCCGGCACAACTGCTAAAGGCACAATAAATTCGTTCTAGTATCACAAAGCTGGTCCAAATCGCGTTCGCTCTTCGTACTAAACACATCCTAAGGGTGTCACTATGCAAACGTTAACGTTCGGACGTCATAAAACGATCCGTACCGGTGCTTCAGTGAACTCACCCTGAAGATACGCTGGCACGCAATTTTCTTGACCTCCATTGACCGTGTTTGCGTGAACGGGTTTAATTGGACCATTTTTGGGCCGGACTGTGAGTTACGTAAGCTATTTCGTGATAGTAAACACTGTTGTTTATGGAAATATATATTCCGAGACAGATTTTTTCTATTCTATTGTTTAATAAGTTTTGTTGTGAACTATATATCTATACAACTTCTTGATACAACAAGAAAAAGACGCGTATAGAGAATTTAACCTTTTGAGTTGATAGTGTAGTGAATAAAAGTGCAAGTGCGGTATCTCGGACATACGAACATAGTGTAAAAACATTATAGAACACTAAGACTGTTAATAAACATTAATTTAGTTTAATCTATTCAATAGTATTGTAGAAAATTAAGTCAACAAATTATTACTTGGCAGTCATAATTTTTGAACGACAATTTTGAAAATGTTGAAGCTTCCTAAATATATATCATCATGATTATATATCATATAAATCATGGTGAATGATTTATAATTCAACAGTTTATGTTTGACACAATATACTTAAAGAATCTAAACTTTTGCCGCTTTTACACTTGCATATGAATTGCATTATTTATAAAAAAGTTTAGGTTTAATATTTCTTGTTTTGTTTATGTTATGTATATAGTTTAATTTTTATATTAATAAGTTTTCTATTGTATTATGTTCCATAAAAAAAATTAAAAAAATAATGAATAGACACGTAAATCAGCGTTGCATTACACTCTAAACTGATTTGTAATCATGAAAACAATGTAAAATCATGCAAGATTTTTCCAAGCACACACTCGGCTAAATTAAACAAGGTGGGAAGAAAATTGAAAGCAATCTAAACTTCCTTCAATCCAATTTGAATTTCCTTCGGCCCCTTCGATACAGGGATGGCTTAACACGATACGACCTTCATCGAACGTTTGCCAATCACTTTCATTTTCAATTTATTTTAAGGGAATTTATTAAAATCTCATTAACACAAAAAACCGAGGTCAGTACTTTGTTTAGTGTGTAGAAATTTAATTTTTTTCAATGTTAAGTTTCAAAGTACTTTACAAAATCCTTCATATGGAGGTAATAAAAATACAAATGGTTCGTTAATACATTATTGTAACATCGTTAAACATAAGCTAACTGTACTTTATTTTACTCTATATTAACCACTCGCGTACAATAATAGAATATAAGCGAAATAATGAAATGTTAATTGCTATGTAACGAATGAATGCAATGTAACAGTTGAGGATAGTGCCGATGTTTATACTCTCTGGGCGTAACTCCGACGATTTAGGAAATCGTCACGCTTGTAAAACTAAGGAAGCCGGAGTGAGCAAAAAGCACAGCCTTAAACAGTTTAATTAGAAATAAAATAGTAAATCGCGATAGTTCGGTAGAAATTGTATTTTTTAAAACAGTTTAGTGTCTAATTTGTAATAGATGCTTTTTCATTAATTTTGTTTGAGGGTAGCATTATTTCATTATTTATTTTGAAAATCGATAGACGCTGTAATTTTTTTGTTCTAGACCTGCCATTTACATTTTTTACCATAGCGTAACAAACATACAGAAAAATTCCATTAGTACACAACCACCCCTGCTCTCAGACTGTGCCAGTCCAGCAAAATATAAATACAACAAGAACCACGCAGTCGTACGTCTAGTTACTAACAATTTGATAAATGCTCCCTATCAAAGAGCAGCCGCAAAGAATCTTAAACTCGGGACATTTACCGATCCATAATTTTTCTCCAACGTTGCGTCCTATAATTAAATTTTCAAGAAGTAGGGGAGGTGATCTTAAAAAGATTCATGCGTAAAAATCGGCCCCCAGACCGCCCTCGTTTAGGAGACAGGATTAATAGACGTCAAACGCAATAATATTATCGCCTGGTAGAAATATACTTTTCGTTTGAATTTTATAGATATATAAGGAGCTTGTTTGCGTAAAAGTTTTTATTCAAGGTTGCAAACGTTTCATAGGGATAGACAAATAACATCGATATTTTTTTATTTCGCAAACCTGCAGCTAACATATATTATATACAACAAATAAGAATCAGATATGGAAAACATTATATTTACAAAAAGGTTCAAAGATTTACAAAAGAAAAAAAACAATAAAAATTATTAAATACTGGTAACTAAGTAATAGCTTATTCCGTTGTGGTGGTGTAATGGTTGCACCTCCTTAAAACTTGGCGATTAAAAAGACTGGCGGAGAGTTTATTGCAAGTTCTTCTCTTCCGTTCTACGCCCTTGATTTGAGAACTGGCAGTAAATGTAAAATTAGCAGCATTTAATATGTATTTCTTTTTTGACGTTCATAAGTGTACTTTGTCCTACCTATATGAATAAACGATTTTGACTTTGTGTTGTGTGATGGTGTGAAAGTGAGGGTATATACTCGTACGTGTGGGTGTGTATGTGGGGTGCGCTCATGATGCAGGAGATTTAGCGCTATGAATATTCTTAATACTTCCTTTACTTAATATTCCGCGATAGCTTAAACAAGTCAAGGTTGAACTGCTTTTACAAATATTATCTTCCAGTTTTCAATAACCGTTGTAGAACCGACATAAAATTACTTACTAGGAATTGGGAAAATACACAAAAAAATACTAAAATGGTATTACGGGCGAAATATTCCATCCGCATCCTTTTGAGGGACGAATGAATGAGTCTTTTCGATTTAGAAGCTCATTCGGTCCCATTCCTTTCGTTCGCGAGTGAAAAGAAACAACGTAATTGCAACCGCGGCTTTCACCTCGGTCCACTAAACTAGAGGTTCTGGGGCGTAAGCGGGTTATAACTTAATTATGGGTAATAGTAAATAAGTGCGTAGTTGCGACAGGATATTAAATGTTAAGAAAAAGTTTCATCATCAGACGTCGAAGCAGAATACGAAATTCCATATCTAGCATCTCGAGGTCCAACGTTCCACAACTGAGTATTTTTAAGGCAGTTTTTGCCACCACTATGTGAAACCATCTGCACACTTAATTATTTCTGAACCAATACGACTTAGGGGCTTTCAATAATAGACGTATAAATTCTTAAAAAACTGGCAAGCTTTCTGGCACTGTCCATAGAGGTTATCATTTATCATCAGATGAGCCTACTGCCCGTTTGCCCCCTGTTCAATAAAAAAGTACAGTATCTAAAACGTTGTCAATTAAATTTTTCTTGCTGTATGAACTTCATTGCAGAAATATCTGCCATGTCACAATACCTATTATGACGCAAAAATATCACCTTATTTCTCAAACGTCAAGTGTTCTATATAGTTCAACATTGAGATTTTATGAGTCAAAATAGACAATAGAAGTGAAACTTTAAAGAAAGAAAAATATACCAGAATATTTCACAAAACCAAAATTTGCAATTTCAAATAAAAAAGTAGAATGTAGTCTTGAAGTTTTATTCGCTTTTTTAATAGCCACCAAAGGCTCGCAAGAACTGTATGACAAATTAGGATATCTGGCGAAGCAAGAAATTGTTTTGCTGAATTTCTTTTTTCAATATGAATTGCATTGAAAAATTGGAAAATAAAAACAGCTATCGCGGAATATGCTCAATATTAAGAATATCCCTATCGCTAAATCACCTGCATCATGAGCACACCGTCACACAACATAGCCGAATCAGGTATTACTTAGTTAAATGTATTTAAAAAAAATATTGATTTTTCCCTTATGTAAATATTTGAACCTTTTTGTATTAGGTCTTCCATCTTAGGGTATATGTATAATTGTTTTTTGTATAAAGTTTATGTTAGCTGTAGGATTAAAATAAATAGCTCTATTTTGGGTAATATAGTAGCGTAAATTAAAAATCTTTTACTCATTATATTATATAACACTTTATTTAGACTACAGCATTGATGCAATGTTATTCAAGTTATTCGATAGAGACTCGCTTGAAGAGTTTAATATGTGCGTAATTAACGCTTGCTTCTTCGGTGACGGTGACTACTATGTACCAATATAAGAGCAGTGTTGGTCAAGGGGCTTTAGCGTGCCATTCTCATCCCTGTGATCCTAGGTTCGATACCCGGCTGTGCACCAATGTACTTTCCGTCTATGTGCACATTTATCATTCGCTCGAACGGTGAAGGAAAAAATCGTGAGGAAACCAACTTGCCTTGCTCAAAAAGTCGAAGACGTGTGTCAAGTACAGGCTGATCACCTACTTGCCTATTAGATTGACAATTGATCATAAAACATATACAGAAATCTGAAACTCTAGGTCTAAAAAGGCTGTAGCGCCACCAACGTACCAATATAACCCTATCAGTTATATACACTAACAAACTCACTAGAAAAGTATTTTGTTTAACAAACCATTCTTCCCCTTAATAGAGACTGTAAGTGGTATTGGACACTTTCTCATGTTAAAAATACTTTTTAGTAAATCAGGTGAGACTTGAATTACTTATTAGTCTTAAGTTACGCTAGATTGTAATGTTCCATGATGTCTCATTGAAGAGACAATGATTAAAACAAATATATAAACCTTTTCGTTGTCTACATTCGTTTTAATTGCTTTGTTTTGTTCCATTATGTCTACGTAATTGTATGTCTTATGTTTGCACTTCTTGCGGTAAAATTATTTAATTTATTTCCTAACAGTTGCCTGGAAGAGGTCATATGAAACCCATAAGTTTATAGCGAGCTTTATACATAGTTATTTTAATTGTATAATTAATAAATGATTGTCTCATTTCAGGAAATCGAACACTGCTACTATCACGGGACAGTTAAGGACTATCCCGGTGCTTCAGCCGCCTTCCACACATGTAATGGTGTGTCAGGAGTCATCCACATCGGGAATGAGACATTCGTCATACATCCCTTCTACGGCGGTGATCTCTCGGTCAGTTGCATGTTCTATATCTAAATTAAGTTACGAGGGCAGCAAGGGCGTTTCGATGATCTAGTTACACCCTCCCTCGCGTGGAGGGTGTTTGCGCCCGTTTGGGGCTTATGCCCCCCTCGGGTGGTGCGGTACGGGGCCGGGCTTTTAGTGCTTGCTGCAGCGTGCGAGAAGACAGAGGGCTCGACTCGCAGAGCGCAAAACGTGTGTCTTGACTTAACAAAAAGAGCAAATTGGACATGGAAGCAAAGGACATTAGATAAAGCAAAGTTAACGACGAAAGATACTTTATTTTTTATATATTGTTAGACTTCTTACTGGCAGGATGGCGTTTCAAAAGAGAACAAAATATTTGCAGACTCATTTAGACTTAACAATTTTGCTGTCAATCTCTAATCGTTCCCCAAAATAGAATGTCGTTCCCAATCTAGCCGGCTCTAGTCTTGTTGCCAACCTAGTCCCCCGTTAACCAATTAACGCCCGAGAGAACGCCGACATATTCCCGCGTACTACTTAAGAAAAATAAACCAATCGTCACTTAGCTTACATGACTTAAAGACCTATCTTCCTCAAGTAGGGCATCCAACTGTTTTCTAACTAGACTGAACGGTCTTGGGCAGCTCTGATAATTTCACTCCAAGTCATTCCAGCTTTCTTTGCCTCTGCAATGACTCTTCGTTGCCGGGTCTGTTTTGGGCAGCCAAGTTTCCTTTTGCCTTGAGACTCCAGTTCAGGGCTTGCTTGGGAATGTAACTTGGATTCCTCCGGAGCGTATGGCCCACCAATTTCCATAGCGCGTGACTCTCTCCCAACCAATCCCCGGCTGAGTACCAATGGACTTTCTTTCTATGTGCGCAATTAACATTAGCTCGGTGAAGGAAAACATATTGAGGAAACCGGCTAGCTTTAGACCCAAAAAAGTATACGGATCACAAATACATAATAAAAGAAAGAAAGAAATAACTAACATCAATGAATAGCAACCTAACAACGAAATAAACACGTAATAATTATTGCCAAATAAAACAGTATCAAAGCAATTCAAATGAAGCCCAAACTCAAATACTTTTATGAGAACCACAACCTCAAACATTTCATGTGCATCAAATGGCGGCATCGTAATTACAGTGCATGCCATGTTACAGGTCAGAGAATCCTAAACAAAGCAACGAACGGCCAGAATTCCGAATTGACCGCGACATGTTTCATTATCACTAATTAATAATAGCGATAACAGTGGTCGCTAGGGATCGCCGTGATTGGCAAGTTAACGGGCAATTTAACTAATTTCCGCTATTCAATATACATGAAGATTTCAAATTGATCGAACCGCGGTTAGCTATACATTTTGGTATTTCATCTTAAATTGCTTTTTAGTGGCAGGTGTCCCCAAATGACAGTTGACAAAATTTCTTTTTTTCCCACATAATAATTCTTATCAGTTACTTCTAATATTTATTTACTTGGGAAACAAAACAGATACATCTATGTACAATAAAAAAATAAAACATAAAATAAACACATTGGATGTATCCACAAAAAATTTCAATGATAAAAAATATAATACAGAGCAAAGCAAAATAAAACATTACAGCACCAAATTTATGAATCCGACACTTATAGGCCTGTATTCACTTTTAATAGGTGCGAGTTCAAGTGATTAGATTTTGACATCCATTAGTGCAGGTGTGTAGTGCAAGTAGTGACCAATTATTCTTTAGCGGCCCTGTTAAGTAAATTCAGTTGACTAATAAATACTAACTAGCAAATAATGAAATAATTATTAAACAACACAACACAATTTTTTTAACGGGTATTTAATACTAATTTAAAAGAAATATTAACATTGTTAAAACTGAATATGCTACTAAAAATAATAATATTATTATGATACACAGAGATTAGGCCAAAATTCAACAACCCATAAAAAATTAGATAATACATAATCTTATGTATTCTAACAAGGTCCCTTGATACAAACTGTTGCAGACCCGTATCTGTCACGAGCTCCGACATTTATCAAGACCTTCCTTATATACAACATATCATCAATTTACTTTCACTCCAAGCGTATGAAACAATTTACTAAATAGCGTAGTAAATAATGATACTACACGAGGATGATACACAAATTTGTAAATTTGCTATTCTTCAAACTTCTCAAACATTTCACATGACTAAGTTTCACCACAGAATTTCTGCAAAATGACGATCAAGTATAATAATAAAAGACATTTTATTTAATATACCTTAAATTTAAATACATTTATATTTCTTCCATCTCATTCTTTCTAGATATATGTGTGTCCTTTTTTTGCAGAGACCTCTTTCAAATCTCGCCATTTCTGTCTGGACTGTTTTCTTGATCTGGTCTATCCACCTTCTATATAGTCTTCCTCTATTGTGTTTATTGTACCTTGGGCACCAGTTTAATACTTTCTTGCTCCACTTTACTGTTTCTCTTGCCATGTGCCCCGCCCATTTCCACTTAAGTTGATATGTTCAAGTTTAATGCTTAACTTAATTGTCTCTTGTCTTTGAATGAAAACATCAGTAAGAAATAAATGCTCCTAATTTCACTATAATTGTCAGACCACTCTTTTTAATCGTAAAGTTTTTTTATTTATCTTTTAAATTAGTAGGGTTTCTATATTTTAGTCTGTATTTAATTCCAAGTACGTTGAACATTCCAGAACTATGTGTGAAATGATCTTTATGGACACTACGTAATGAATTACAAGATTTATTGCACTGCCTATATTCTATATATATTTTTTTAGTTTTGCTTACTAAACTTCTTCTAATACCTGCGCTCTTAATACCAATTCATATTTATTTATTTATTTAACAAAATAATCTACCATTAAATATTACTTCAATGGGTAACTATTTAAATTTACATTACATAAAAATCAATACATAGAAAAATATTTTTACAGTATAGGAACTGACATGAATCAAACTTGTCAGGTCAACAGACAATTAAAAACGTGTTTATCTATGCAGTTTATTAATTGTTATCATTTGGTGTCATTATATAGAGATAGGCTTAATACAAAATGCAAAAACGCAAAAATCCTATATAAATGAATCTCGTATCTTTGGTATTTTCTATCCATAGATATACTTTTGTACGTAGCATTACAGCTCATCTTTCCAGCTCCCTTTCAAAGAATAATAGTATGTGGGGGAATGTGGGGAATGTTGGGGCCATTGACAATCAAGTCGACGTTACAAAGGATCCTCTCTAAATACATTCAGTGTAATTCAATCAACGCATCCAGCAAACATAATTACATCTCACTCGACTCTTAATTAACTGTAATCATTATGTAATGAGTTTTACGGCGCAGGCGCGTGTAACTGAAGCCTTCATAAATAGTCCTTAGAAGGCATGGGTTGCTTGCCAAGCAGGCTTTGAGGCTCTTCATAGATTTTCTGTCGGCTCTAGTGGGTATTGTTTGTGGTTCATTCAAAACAATTAGAAACTGATAATGAATACAAATATTATTGTTTTTTACGTTTGTTTCCCATAGCTTCAAACAGCTCTCACCCCGTCTAAGTGACAAACAATATATTGAATCCCAATACATCTTGGATAAGATGAAAAAAAAAACACTGTTCACATATCTTCCTTCTTCCAGATCAGTCCTTCCTTTTCTTTCTATTTTTGCGACTGAGGCGCAAAATAGCTGCTGTGCTCTCTGGCAGAATGACAAGCGCTGTGTAACATTCCGCTCCTCAGCATAATGCTGAGCCAGGGCCTTACAGCCACAGCACACACACTTGAAACGAACCGATTGGGAAAAGGATTTTTTTTTATCTCTTTATATTTTTTTCTTTGATTATTGTTATTTTGTCTATTTATGTGTGTGTGTTTTTGTTAGTTAAAAATGTTATGTCTTTGTCTATAAACTGTAATACTGTTCTTTAGCTTTAAAGTTTTTGTAACCGTCAAAAAATTAAGTAAATGTTAAATGTTTACCCGAAGTAAAATACGATTTCATCGTGACAAACTTAATTATGTTCCGCTTCTATAATGCTTATAAGAAGTAGTAAACGTCCACCTACTGTGTGCCCGTGACAAAATTACCTTCATGGTTCTGTTGATACAACAGCCACCGTTTCTAAATAGTTTTGTATCTGTGTTTAGTTGTGGACCTCTATAGCTTCTTTGTATTTGAACGGTTTTTTGATATCATGAGGTCACCACTAATATATTTTCTTTATAAACACTATGATTACTAAACCTATTTTAAAAATTCTATCATTATCAGCGCTATCAATGCAATCCATCTTTCTAGTGAAAGGTAGGGTAGTAATAGATCAACAGAAAGAAAGAAAAGAACTTTATTATACATAATAAAAAAGGATGTTTAGTAAAAAAACTGTTCACTATCCCCCACACTAGAATTATCTGTGTCGTGGGCAGGTAGTCTCTTCCTTTTGACATATTAACTGTACTTTACATAATAATTTCTACATAACACTTTCAATTTTATACTCAAACTCAAAATATCTTTATTCATATAGGTAAACAAGTACACATATGAACGTCAAAAAAAGTTAAATTAATTGTAAATTTACATTTACTACCACTTCGCAAGTCAAGGGCGTAGAGCTGGCAAGAAACTTTCCGCCACTCTTTTTAATCGCTAAGTTTTGAGTCATACAAATTGTTTGAACTGACTAAATTAAACTACTGTTGAACCATTAGAATACACAGCATAGGGCAGATTGAGATTATGTTGTTTAAGATTGATAGTGACATAAAAAAATGTTTTGAATTAGTGGAAATTATAATACACAAAAGAAAATACCTTGTTATGGCTTGTACGATGTAGACCACATATGTTTTATGCTGTTACAACGATACTGCATCGGCGATGTTATAAATCATTTCCGTAATAATGTCACGCGAACGCCTCGTAAGATAAATTTGGCGTCACACAAAGGACTCGCAGAGTAGGACTGACTATTATTTTAAGAGGAACCTCGAAGTAGCATTAATCAAGGCTAGAACCGACTGGAAAACTTTGTCTTTGGCGGAACGCGAAAACAGAAAGTTGAAATGTATGATTAGCATCTGAAAAGGTTTCGCTTGTCATTTTTTAGCTTTGAGCTTTCTAAGGAATTGAAGAACTCGAACGACTTGCAGGATTTGTGTAATATTACTTAAATAATTTAATTTAGTATAAGCTATCGCTTGATAATGTTTCTTTCTAATCTAATGGTAGGGGAGCCCACGATGCTAAATGGGGATTTACTCGAGCGTCGTAGAGACCTATTGGGATGCAAAGCTTAGATAAAAAGAAGAAAAAAATGTTATATGATAAATTCCTTTTCATCGGTGGGGGAAGCGGCTATAGATAGTTAAATATGTAAAAAAAACTGTTGCATGGACATCCTCGAGCGCGTCAGATATTGATAGCATCTATGCCCTACGTATTTTTAATAATGTACGTATGTTAATCTGATCGTTTGCATGATGCGGGTGGTTGTATTTAAGGGTTGAAAATTAAAAAAAAAAAAAAATTATCGAGCGCGTCAGATTTTCTAAGGGAGTGTTAAGTGCACCAAAAAAAAGCTCTCATTCACTAATCTGACGATTTCGATGGGACGCAAACCCACAGCCATTTTCTTAATTTGCAAAAAAAAATCGCAATTTTGAAATACTCAAGCGCGTCAGATTAAGATATATGTGGTTCATCTTTATGTTCTAAACGTACTGTCTCATAATCTGACGATTATCTAGAGGGATTCGCCTGATCTGACAAAAAAATAATAGAAAAACGGTTCACCTAAAGGGCCATCCCTGCAACTTCCCGCTAATTCCATTCCTGGGCGCTTAAAATTGATATTTTGAGCTCGCTGAGTTCAAAGAAATAACATTTCTATGCATTTGAGCTCTCCCAGCTCGAAAGTCTGATAGAAGTTTCATAGAACACTATTTTTGGAATTTTCAAACCGCAATAACTTTTGAATGGATCAAGCAATTTTCACGCGGTTGGCGGCATTCGACGCAGTTTTATCATTCTCATAAGTAATTTTAATTTTAATTGATCGAACCACAAATTTCGGAATAATCCCGAAAAAACACTTTTTCGGGTTTCTTTCGTGTACGATATCTTTCGAACGAATCAACCGCTTTTGACCAGCTTGGTGGCGATCGACGTGGTTTTTCAAGCTCAAAGGCGGATTAGTTTTTGAAGTTGATCGATAAAGAAACCACTTTAAAAAAAAATATTTCTTTTTTTTTAAGATTTTTCAAAATTTCTCAAAATCTATCGGTCCGAATCGGTTCAAATTCACAGGAAATGTAATTTTGAGGGAAATATTTAGAACGCCGTTTAGTAGATTCCGATCGGTTTAAGGAAATGTAGGCATCACGCAGCTGCACGCATATAACTTTATCGACGAATTTTTGTTATTTCGGCTTGCGGAAATCATCAGATTATATATTTTTCATTATTCTTGAATTATTTCCTTCAAAATAAAAAAAAATTAGCTACGCTCGAGAATGTCGAGATGACGTTTTTTTTTTCCAACTTTGTTGCCCTCCCCTTTTTTTCCGTCACTCTCAAATTGTCAGATTAGTGGAATATACACTTTTTAGGATGTAATTAACTCACCCTACCTTAATCTGACGCGCTCGGGAATTTCTGATGGTCAATTTTTTTTTACTAAACTGATCCTGTCTCCTTCACGTGCGGCCTTATATATGGGCCTCATATTTTGTGGAGGTACTTAACCGGGTACAAGGTATCCCCCTATATATTAATCTGCCGCGCTTTAGTAAATCCCGAAATCCCCTCTTGGGCTCCCCTACCATAACATTCTAACATCTATCATTTATTTATTATTTATTATTATTTATTTCTATATATACTATTAAAGAGCTACACTCTTATATTATTCTACAATTTTTCTCTCAATCTTCCCAACCAACCTTTTAAGCTCAGCCCAGCGTGCCAGAGGGCGCACTCTCTTTCTTTTCCCTGGTTTCTTTCCACCTTGTTACCCTATTTGTCCATTTGATATTATTCATCCGAGTGGTATGGCCCGCCCATTTCCACTTCCGTTTTTTACAATGGGATAGTGCATAAATATTGTTTGTGTTCTTAGCTTGTCCTTTAATTCTTCTCAAGTATATTGGTATAGCTTTCAGTCCTTCTTTTTATCCCCAGAATTTGTTCCATTGGAAACCCAGTTCTCAATCGCAATAAAATTATTTTGTGTTAAATTTTTAATAATGCGTATTAATATACGCAGATCTTAAGTTCCCTCATCTAATTATTATCAACGCTCGCATTACAACGTTTAACGTTAAATTGTCGGTAATAAAATATGCTATTTACGTATCTGAAAATGTACCTCTCCATCTTATTTGTCTATTCAAAGACACATGTTATCTCCATATATTCCCCAATATATTCTATTGCATAAATCGAGCGAACATAGGGCAATGTTTCCCAACATAAACTGTATAAACCTTCTAAGACGTAGACACGAGTAAATTAGCTGTCGATGGACACACATGAGAGTCATTTATTACGTCACAGGTCCACTTACGAGCTAAGTGACGTCGTGGATTACGATAGACCACAGTATATTGCAGGTGTTGCCGTTTATTCGGGGATTTCGTGTTCAAATGGTATACGGATTTTGTAATGAAGTTTGCACACAACACAAATGTTAATTAAAGTAATAATTATATTATAAATAATGTATCAATTTATTAATAAAATACGAACGTTGTTCATAAAATGCTTCAACGTTTGCTTGTACCTTGGTATAGATAAAATGTCGTAGCTATCTTTCTTCTTTACATTATTACCCTCATATAAAAATGAATTCTGTCCCTACATCATTTTAACTGGACCATTCATCTTTTCACCTTAGTATAATACAATATGGCAGAAAGACGAAAGTGTTCTTCGGTTGAAAGTTGAAACACTTATTTAATTTTTGTGAATAAGGCGACAATTAAGTTAATTCGGTTTGAGCTCTAATATGTAATAACCTAGGCGTCCACGAAAGATGAAACTATCTCGATACTTCAAGTTATGTAAAGACAATACTAAAAAGGGAATTCTCTGGTTTCCTTTCCTTTTTTTTTTTATAGAACGGGGGGCAAACGGGCAGGTGGCTCACCTGATGTTAAGTGATACCGCCGCCCATGGACACTCTCAATGCCAGAGGGCTCGCGAGTGCGTTGCCGGCCTTTTAAGAATAGGTACGCTCTTTTCTTGAAGGACCCTAAGTCGAATTGGTTCGGAAATACTTCAGTGGGCAGCTGGTTCCATATAGTGGTTGTGCGCGGCAAAAACTGCCTTGAAAAACGCTCAGTTGTGGAACGGCGGACGTCGAGGTGATACGGGTGATACGGGTATAATTTCGTATTCTGTCTCGACGTCCGATGATGAAATTCAGCTGCTTTCTTCCCACTGTTTAAATTTTTAGATTACTTTATTACTAGCCTATAAAAGGGCAAATACATATTACATTGAACAAACTATAAATATCAAATCGATATTTTAGGATGTCGTATTGTTTACACATGCACAACGCCATCTATTGTTTAATATAGAAATTTAATTAATAATTTAGACAACTGCCTTATGATTACTTAAATCAGTCGAATACTTGGACATTCAATTTATTTTTCTGTGTAACATAACCTACACCGTGTCGCCGTCTACGTAAAATATACATATTTGGCAATATTCTAACTTTGTTATATTAGCTTTTAACCATACGAAAGTTTTCATTAGCGAATAATGGATGAGTTTATCGCTTAATAAACTGAGTGGTTGGCACGAGGTCGTGAGTTCAGAGCCATCCTGCAGCTTAATGCTTCTAGGAATAATCTCCGATGCCTGATAACTTTGAGCTAAATCAAACATTCCACTAATTTTCCTACGTTTTGCGGGATACTGCGGTTTGGAAATTACGGCTTAGCTAAATTAGTTTAAGCAAAGCCTTTGTGATATTATAGGTATTTAGGTAAGCAAAGCTAGCTGTTAATTACTTGGCTTTATTAATTTAGTGAAATCATTGTGGAATTTTATCGTGTTCATGTGGTACATGCAAGCATGTAATACACTTTAAATGAAAGAAAAAATGTTGATTTAATTCCGACAGTATTCAAAGTCAAATCATTTATTTCAATTAGGCCCATTAAAAGGGAACTTTTGAAAGTCTAAATTACAAGGTAAATATTTTAAAGAAATGGCTCTAGTCGTCCCTACCAAAAGGTAGTTTCATACGGAGAAGAATGTGCAAGAAACTCCATACTTACTCTTTTAAAATAGTTTTTACAATTTTTTGATAATTATATGTGAAGACCATGTACCTAGAATTAAAAAAAACGACTATACTAAAATAAAAAAGACGCACGGTGCTATCAAAAACAATGCAGCAGATAACTATATTAGTATGTAAATAAACGGTGCTCCCATATTTACAAATATTGCGATTACAGATTTTATATTATTCGATGGACTTATTTCAAACAAATATCTTATCGTTTAGTTAATATAATAATTATTACTTTTAATAATAATAAGAAATAATAACAATGTCTTTATTTGCTTAAAAAGCTTGCTTACGCTTTGTGAAACTTGCTCCAATCAATGTCTGAACTTTTTTATTTAAATACTAGCTGACCCGGTAAACGTTTGTATTGCCATGTATATTATTTCTAGGAATCATTTTAGTTCAAAAAAAGTAACTGTCTACAATAATAAAAAAAGGGTTGATCGTAGATGCGTGAAAATTAAGGGTTGTATGTATTTTTGTATGATGTATCATAAAAATAATAAAAACAAAAATATCCTCGAAAAACTAAAAAAACGTTTTTAGGGTGAACAGTGGACACCCCTTACACCTAAGGGTTCGAAAGATAGATAGTAGCCGATTCTCAGACTTTAAATGTATAAAAAAATTCATAAAAATCGGTCGATACGTTTTGGTGAAGGGAACAAACATTGTGACACGAGAATTTTATATTATTTAAATATATTTCCACTCGTAAATTGCATTTATTATTCAATAAATAATCGCATATACTACTATCTTACATGTGTACTGATGTTAAATCATTCTACAACGTTGTTAACCATCCAAAAAATTCTTTCGAAAATAACTCAAACGTGTGAATAATATTTAGCAGGTAAAAGCATATCCAGAATTCCGCCTACGTGTCGTGTTCAATTTCGAGTTAATTCCTTATATTCGTGTAAAGGGCAGAAATCTCGTAGCTTTTAGGTAAAAGAGCAATGGGGTACCGTACCGAGTGGCACATTTATCATTAGGTATAAAAGGCGATGGCTGATTTCAGTCCCCAAAGACACTCCGAGTGGCATTCACACTTTGTAATTGGCTTAATGGTTTTCTTTGATACATGAAAAATGTTATTTCTCTTTAAATAGTATAGACGTTATTCATACAACAACGGGTTTAAATTTTTAATTTCTTGTAAAAAATTGTCTATCTATAATAACATTATAAAGAGGAAATATTTGTATGTATGTAAGTTTGTAACGAATTGGCCCAAAAAGTACTGGACTGAATTTAAAAATTCTTTCTTCCTTTTCTTTTTAATTATTTTTTATTTTTTTAGTAGTGTTAAATGGCAAAAGTATGAGTGCCTTTCCTCCAATTTTGTTCCCAATGGAGAAGAGACTCAGGCGGAAGCGACTCTCTCTCCCACTCGCTATCTCCAGAGCTTTTGCGCGAGGAAACTGCCAGCATTAAGGGTACTCTTCCTCAGGGACCAAACTTAATGTATGTCATTGTATGTATGTACCTAGTAGTAAATAGATTACTTACAATAATTTGTAACAGCTATTCAAAATCACTATATCGAGAATTTCACTAACAGCACGTTGCTGCACGCTTTGTCCAGAGATGAAACTAAGAGGCTCGGAGTCTCAACTCCCAGACGATATATTTCCCGGAAATTCGTTTGGGGCCTTTTGTTTCGACATTTATTGTTGGTGTGATGAACGTTTCAGAATTGCGTGTGAATTTAATGTTGCTTCTATATATACAATGATATTTACTTCGTTTTTCTTATTAAGCAGTGATGCCGCGCATGGTCACCCACATTGCCAGAAAGCTCTCAAGTTCGTTGCTGTCTTTTGAAATAGAAAAAAAAGTGCGTGCGTACAAAGTACACATGTCAGACGTGAAACTTCTTTGGCAAACTAATTTTTAACTTTTGTTCATATTTATACAAATCTAAAACTTTAGATTTCCGAGACTTAGAAGGAGGGAAAAAGGAAGATATGTTAAGTGTGGAAAATTAATACAAATAATAAATTTTTCTCTTCGATAATTGTGGCATTTTAATTTACAATTTCAATACGATTTCAATAAATTATTTTGCATAAAATATTAAATACTAATATTTCATAAATTCTCTTTACGAAATTTTATTTTTTAAAATAGAATTTCTATAAGTACCCTATAGAAATTCTATAATATAATTCACCCTTCTCACTCTCTCACAATCGGTCTCAATCGCTCTCTCCCTTTCGACAAAAACACAGTTCGCTGCACATTTTCGTGACGTTCCGTAAAATGTTTACCCTCATGCGCCTAAAGAAGTTCCATTTCAATAATACAGAAAAAGTTTATTATAAATATTACAAAACGTATCAGTCGTGATGATAAAAGTATTTTTATATCTCTTAAACATATGTACGTTAGCGTATGTGTACTATAACATCTCCTACATAAATCGCCAGTATCTACAGTGATTCGTGATAGCAGGTAGTACATTATTACTACATTTGTTCACTATAAATAAGTACAAAGAACGTTGAATATTGTATGAACAAAGTACGCAACAGGGAAAAATCAATAGATTAAAGCATATTATTTTCAAACTACACAAAGGGTAAAAAAATATCGCAACAAGCTCTGTCGGACAGGTATTACAAAGGACGTCTCACAATAGGCTATCAAATGGACCTCTCATTACTGATCACGCTGACGGGTAGCGCTCCATTTACGACTGAAAATTATCACATAAAGGATAACGCGCTATACTCGATCTGATGATCTACATATGACTGATCGTACTTGAATTCGTGTATGCGGTGATGTTAGTTGTTTCGACTTTGCGTGTTGTTCCCACGAGAATGTTAGTGCGTGCTCCTATTTCACCATGCCTCCTGCTGATAGAGGACAAATCTTTGTTTTTAATTTATTTTATAATTATTAACTTAAGATGTCATGTGGAGTATCTATAATCTAAGGTCTAATGGTTGCAGCTCCTTACAAACGTTGTGTAAAACAAAAAACTTGGCGATTAAAAAGAGTGGCGGAGAGTTTATTGCCAGTTCTTCTCTTACGTTCTACACCCGTGATTTGAGAACTGGTAGTAAATGTCAAATTAGAAGCATTTAATGTATATTTCTTTTTTGACATTCATAAGTGTACATTGTAACACAACTACATGAATAAATTATTTTTGACTTTGACTTTGGTATTGTGACTATTAATGAATAAGTCTTTTCGAATAGTAATAAAATAGTCTGTGTTACTAATAATAATAATAACTTATTGATTCCAAATTTAGGTTTAGTTAGAGTTAATGTTCGGTCTTAGTTGCTATGTTAGTATTGGCTAGTAAACAAAATCGGTCTTAGTTTTTATGTCAGTTTGGTCTTAGTATTGTTGCTATGCCTAACACGATGGATCAATGATGCTACTATTTTCGAATGCTGGCATTAAAATGGTCAGTTCCGATTTCGGCAAACATGACTCAGTTCTGGGTAAAACGGGCCCTTAAAGCTGTGTTCCTCTTATTTAGTTCCAATTGACGATCTAAATTGAACTGCAACTGACCACAGACTAGGCGTTCCACGTGACCTCATTCGTAATAATATTTCGTTCAATTTGTATAAAAAATGTCTTAGAAGAAACCAAGGGCTGGGATGTGTAAGTAACAATTGTTTGTTACATCACAGAAATTATGACAAGAAACTAAAATATGTCTTAGTATTTTTTGCTTGTTAGAAATATTTGTTTTCACAAGATATTAATAATTCATACTTCCACAAAATTATTCAAATCTCTGAATTCCTTTATTCAAAGAATATATTTTCTCAAGGAGCTAATTTGCCCCAAGTGTTTAAGATTTTTTTATCGATGCTTTACAACGTTTGTAACGAAGATGATGAATAAAATATGATGCTCGGTAAATATACAGTTATTGATGAATATTTATGTATGTATTGTTTATGTTAGAAAACTTCTCAACCCCTGTAAACAACTGTAATATGTGACTTACTCATGTATTCACTTATTAGACACGATCAAAGATAAGTCAGAAATGAGTTATCTTAACCCCAATTCGACTTAGGGTCCGTCAAGAAAAGAACGTACTAATTCTTGAAAAAACCGTCAACGCACTTGCGAGCCCTCTGGCATTCAGAGTGTCCATGGGTGGTATAAATTAACATCATATGAGCCTCGTGCCCGTTTCCCGTTTCCCTGTTCTATAAAAAAACAATTCCTGATATTATGATTTAATTTAAGTAAATATAAATATATTTTCACGTCTTTTTCCGAAGGGATCTCCACTTGCTACGGTTCTGACATATATCTCTTGCTTCATACTTTCATGACATTCATGCTTGTCGGTTATGGGTACTTTTCACAGTTTCTTGTACTTGTATTTGGTCCAGGTATGTACTACCCAACCTGACTTCACCATCCACGGTTGCCTTATTTAATTGACTACATTAAAAATATATCACTGGTGTTTTTCAGACTCATTAAATTGGTAGTAACATAAATATATTATATGTTACTACCAATATATTCGCCCTATATTCGCATCGTCCAGGCACGACCTGGAGCAACAAATGCAGATGACTGTAGACCGTAACGGCCTACAGGACATGTTAATAAAGCAGAAATCGTGCCTGGAACGGTTTTGCGAAAAAATTGTTAATTAAATAAAGGCGGCAAACAAAACTGAAAGAACTCTCGCGAGGATATGCGCCCCGGCTCGCCCATGAATATTGTAAACAAAAATAATACCGATGTAGCCGGGGCGTATTTCGCGAGACGTGTGATGTGAAGTTTAGAGATAGAAAAAGTCCCTGGACACTATGGCAGGGGAGTAGAATAGGTATTATTTAAAAAAAAACATAAATATATTTAACATCACAACATATACAAAGTTATACCAAAACTTTGGTGCAAAAACAAATGAAAAACTGGAACGTCATCAATTTGGAAGAGCATACGGGAGATGAAATTCAAACGGACACTTTTTAAATTAGTTTCGGTGACTTTTCATTCCACATTTGGCTTATCCCGTACCCGTGGTATTAATTATATCAACCTGGATAACTTTTTTATTTGTTTTTTCGTATAGGTATATAAATTGGGAGCAGTGTTGGTGGCTTAAGGGTACTCTCATCTCTGGGTTCAAACCCTAGCTATGCACAAATCGACTTTTTGGCTATGTGCGCATTTCTACTAGATCGTACGGCGAAAGATTACACTATGAGGCACGACATGACGGCGTATACTGGCTGATCACGTACTTGAGTATTACCAGTAGCGCTACAACCTTTTTAGGCCTGGGCCTCAGATTGTATCTTTTTCACGATCGTTTGTCAATCTAATAGGCAAGTAGGTAATCAGCCTGTCCCTGACACACGCCGTCGACTTTTTGGGTCTATGGCAAACCGGCTTCCTCAAGATGTTTTTCTTTTGACCGAATTTGGATGACCGGGGATGGAACCTATGACGTCAGGGATGAGGGTCGCTGAAGCCAACACTGCTCCTACTACTTGACTATTAGAACAACAAATGATCAGGAAACAGAGCAAAGATCTGAGGCCATAATACTGCGCAGTATTGCAGCGTCATTATACTCTCACGCATAAAATGCTGTTATTGTAAGCGAGTACTTACATAATTCAGCTTTTGAGTACTTTATAGCAGTTTTGGTGATATACTTTTATATTTTAGGCCTATAATCAGATACTTCCGGAAGTAAAGCTTGACGCAGTCACATTAAAAGTCATGATAGTATATCTCGTGTTGTTCCCACAAGAATTTAAGTGCGTGCTCCTATTTCAACATGGCTCCTGCTGATAGAAGACAAACCTTTGTTTTTAATTTATTTTATTATTATTAATTACTTAAGATGTCATGTGGAACATGGTGTAATGGTTGCAGCACCACCTTACAAAAATTGTGTTTAACACAAAACTTGGCGATTAAAAAGAGTGGCGGAGAGTTTATTGCCAGTTCTTCTCTTCTCTTCAGTAAATGTAGAATTAGATGCATTTAATATATTTTTATTTTTTGACGTTTATAAGTGTACATTGTGTTACCTTTATGAATAAATGATTTTGACTTTATCATTACTGTTGCGTTAAATATTCATAATGTTAGTATAAAAAGTGTTCCAGCGAAAATCGTGCAATATTAATTAATTTAGGAAATATGGAAATTATTATTGTAAAGTCATGTTTTGTGTGACATATTCATGATAACGAGCGTTCGGGGTACGTTGTAAGTTGTAAGCGAAGTAATTTATGTGCGTAACTCGAACTAAACTTATAATTGCTTTTCCGACGAGACGACGACAGGTGACACGCTTAATGACTAGACAAATCGTAATTTAATTTTGTTTATTTAAACTTGAAAAATTCTAATTTTAATATTACGACGTCGATTATGGTCAGTTCCAAAATACTAACGTCAAAAATACAGCATCTTAAGATGATGAAAAACATTATAGCACATTTCGGGATTGATCAGAATTTATTGTATAAAACTCCACACTGCAAATAGTTGTCTAAGTGAAAATGTAGCAAAATTAAAACAAACACTATAGAGAGTGAATTGTTAATTTTTATACCAGACTAGCAAACTCGGCGAACTCCATTTCGCCACCAGATGGCATCGTTTTATGTTACATTTCGTTTGGTGATCCCGCTTCTCTGTTAAAATTTTTCCTCACGGAGCCCGAGACCTTTCCAACGAATGCAAAACCGTAGAAATCGGTTCGTGCGTTCTGGAGTTATAGCGTCAGGAAGGAAAACCCGACTTATTTTTATATAGTAGATTATGTAACATTTCGTTTGGTGATCCCGCTTTTCGGTTGAAATTTTTCCTAAATTTCCTTTACTATAAACCTCACGGAGCCCAAGACCTTTCCAACGAATGCAAAACCGTGGAAATCAGTTTGTGCGTTCTGTAGTTATAGCGTCAGGAAGGAAAACCCGACTTATTTTTATATAGTAGATTATGTAACATTTCGTTTGGTGATCCCGCTTTTCGGTTGAAATTTTTCCTAAATTTTCTTTACTACAAACCTCACGGAGCCCGAGATCTTTCCAACGAATGCAAAACCGTGGAAATCGGTTTGTGCGTTCTGGAGTTATAGCGTCAGGAAGGAAAACCCGACTTATTTTTATATAGTAGATTATGTAACATTTCGTTTGGTGATCCCGCTTTTCGGTTGAAATTTTTCCTAAATTTTCTTTACTATAAACCTCACGGAGCCCGAGACCTTTCCAACGAATGCAAAACCGTGGAAATCGGTTTGTGCGTTCTGGAGTTATAGCGTCAGGAAGGAAAACCCGACTTATTTTTATATAGTAGATGAATAGAGATGCTCAATGCATGCAAATTCATATCACGTCTAAAATAGCAAATATTATTTTACATGTCACTTCAATGCCAAGCCAAGCATCGAAGCCCGATTTGAGACAGTTTAAAAAAACTCAATTAAATTGTAATTCCAAATTAAAAATCATTTATTCATCTAGGTAACAGAATGTATACTTGTGAACGTCAGTAAAAAAATAAATATTTGATGCTTCTAATTATTTTAAATTTAATGTCAGTTCTTAAATCTAGGGCGTAGAACGGACAAGAAGAACTGGCAATGAGCTCTTCGCCTCCCTTTTCAATCGCCAAGTTTTTTGTTTTACAAAATTTTTCTAAGGAGCTGCAACCATTACATCATTTTCGACATGACATATTTAAGTAATTAACTATACTAATAAAAAAAAATATTTGTCCTCTATCAGCAGTAGGCATGGTGAAAAAGGATCACGCACTTACATTCTCGTGGGAGTAATAATAGTTTAATTTATCTAGTATTTCTTTTTTAATTTTACATCATTAAATTGTAATATTCTTACTTAAGGTACAAATCTTCAATACAAAAGTTGTATATCATAAGCCTTTGACGACACTTTTAGCCCCCTAGTCACGTACTACGTTCTGATTACGAAATTCGGGCAAAACTTCACAACTTGGCGTAACGAGCCGGTAAATTTTTAACGGACTCGGGTCGGGATCGTGTTTTTAGCAGTTGTATTGTTTTAAACTATAATGATTAATAAATTTGGGTCCACATTTTCAATATTGAAGTTTTCTTGGGATGGCAACCTTTTAATTAATTAAGGGCTTACATTTGTTAGCGAATTTTCAATTTGTAAATCAAAATGTCTCATTTAAAGGAGTTAATCTCTGTGGAGCTTTGCGTAAAATAAAAAGCATCAAAAATACATTTTACAAATACTTTTGATTGGCATTTTATAAATATTAATATAATAATAACAAAAGCCTTTATTCACTAACCAAATACATACATTATAGTTTTTAATCTAAGCGATAACATACATTTTACCTATATTACTTCTTTTTTAATAGCAGTTATCAGCAACCAGGTCAGGTTGTCTGCCGACAAAAGCGTCACCTCGTTGTTTCCACTGGTCTCTTCCACGAGCTGATCTTCTGCACCCTTCCGGCAGATCATCTTTCCATCTCTTTATTTGACGACCTCTTTTTCTTCTCTCATCTTTTAATAAAGCATCTAATTAAATAGGATTATTTTTTTAAACTTAATAGTAACACTGCATAGCAATGAAATTGTTAAACAATTATAAAAAAGGGTGCGGCTACTTATGTATGCGCGTAAGAAGTTATACTTCTTTGGCATTATTAAAAATAGTTTTTGATTGCATGCAAATAATAAATTACAATTAAATAATCAAAGACTGGAAAAGGAGTCACTATAGTCAATAAAGTTCAGTTTACATTTGAAAAATTAAATAAATAAATATTTATTATTCTTCTCTTACATTAAGTGTAACATAAATTCCATTATTATTCGAATGTTGTTTTTAAATTATGTCCAATGCCGTAGCATCTTCCGTGGGCAACTTAATTCTGTTAATTTTGTGTCACGGTGCGCGCACATCGTAAAATTTCACTCTCATCAATTTTTCATAACGCGCCTAAAGAAGTATAACTTCAATAAACTGTTATTAAATATAAATTAATAGTCCTTTGCAGTTTTTTAAACACACATTGCGGATGAGGTCCTACATTCCAAGCGAAACAATAATTGTGGTTCCTATTTAATGAAACAGACACATTCACTTGTTTGTTATGCTAGGAAACCTAATGCACGAATGTTTGCTCTCATAATAATCTAATCCCAGGCTCGGAGGATATTTAATGTAAGCTGGAAATTAGATAGGTATGAGACGCGATGTTTGAGTTGAATTAGTCAGAAGCTTAAACTAACCGCTCTGGGGTTAAACTACGTAAATGTTAGGAGGGACCTTACTATCACGTTGTATTTTCTAAGGTCCTTAGAGATAGAATATATAATGCGGAAATATTGGTGTGACTGGGGCTGCGTGTGAAAAAGAACCACACTCGGCGTGGTAAGCGGTTGCAATTGCAGTGCCCCGAGCGCGAACAAATTTACTCAGAGATGCGCCATTTACGCGTGTCTTGCGCAGCCTGAATATTATTGCTATATAATAGTTGAACAATGGCTGAATTAACACGAATTTAATTATTTTTAATTAGTTATAAAAAGGTTTAGGTTTAATGTTTCTTGTTATATAATATTTATATTAACTCTTCGTGTTTGTCACGTTGGACTATAAGTGCTTGACAGATTAAAAATTGTATAGTGTGCCGAGCGTTGGCAAGCGTATATAAAAAAACGAAAACAAACAAGTTGAATTCATATATTAATAATAATTAAATTGTATTATTATTAAGTAACAGTAAAAATAGGAAATAAAAAACAAACATTTAACTAATTTTATTGGGATAACAGCGCTAAATAGTGGAAAAACTCATCCTGCAAGTAATTAAACTATATAGATTATAGAGCCTCCTAGAGGAAGATTTCTGTATGCCTCCTTGACTATTTTTCCTTTTTGGTTGCAATAAAGGATATGTTGTCATGCCTGTCGAAGTTTAGGTCTTAGACTTGTTGGTTGTCTCACGATGTGTTCGTTCATTATATGAGTAAAAGTTCTCAAATGTCCTAAAGAATCCATTTCAATCCAGACTAGTACTGCTTTTCAAATCTGCCAAAGGATGTGAAAACTATTTAAAGATTTGCAAAACTCAAACTATTCTGCAGTTATGACTCTGTGCGGTTGGGAATTTCTCGTTCTTACACATTATTTAAACACGAATCAGGTAATGTTCATTCGGTGTAAAATTATTTTTCTTTACTATTCCGTTTTCCTTACCTTTGTCTGTGGCAATACGCTCTGCGTGAGGCTATTAAAAAAAAAAAATTGATCTTTTCTTCTTTGTATGACTTTTTATTCCGTATTTAAGTATTTTATGTGATTTTTTAGGATGATTAAGAAATCGTTAATTAACATATAAATATATCTCACTTTATCGCAAATATCTCGATAAAAAGAGTAATATTTTAAAACTGTTGTTACTTAGATAAAATAAGCCGAAATCAATAAACGTAGACCTTTCAGACTTATTTATCTCAAAGGCGAAAAAACCTAAAACAATTTATTTTCAGGCAGACACGCCCATCCCTATCTGTTCAAATAAATCTTATAAAACCACGCAGCGATACACGAGCTATTACTGCTTTTAGTCTAAATGGCTTTGCACACAAATAAACATACGTGTAGTACACATTATTACTCTACATTTACCGTCAGTCACTTTAAATTACCTACTATAGTTAAGGTTCCAATATACAATTCTTACGACCTAGTCTTTTACGGTCCTTTTCAGCCGAAAATTAAAAGGGGTACATAATAAACAAAACACTTGAACTTATTATTAAAGAACTACTCGATGTTATTATTACGTATTTAACGTAGAAAACAAAAGAAAAGCTCTTATTTTTGATAGAATTTGATTTGATTGTTCAATATTGCCTTCGAGAGGGATATAGCGTTTAGAGCAGTCATACCATTTTTATAGTATGATTTGTCTTAAGCAACAAAATCAGCTTCAGTTTCGGCGATTCCCTCTTCATTGGCCTTACCTTTTACTTACTCAACGACCCGTAGCAGTTATGACTCGTATTATAGTATGACCCAGATATATACGGGATATAGGACGAGCGAGTAGAGAGAGATTAAGAGTACACTGAAGCGTCTGCGCGAACATTTGTGGTCCAATGTGGTCTACTTTGGACCTACGCATACATGCCTGTCTATATACAAGAAATATATCATATTGGCCGTACATACGCAGAGGCGATGAGAAGTTGGAGAAACTGATGGTGATTGGTCTTCTGGTTGGTGAACGGCCCCGTCAGATGGACTCATGGTCTTTACAACTGTACTCTTATAATAAGAGATGGGCTGGACAAAAACCGGTGGAAACAGATTGTCAGATGTTTCCTTGCTGACCACGACGCTGGGCTACCTGAAGAGATCTACTTTGGCTATTCTGAATAAAAATTAGCCGCAAGAACTTTTTTACATACAAATGTAGAAATCGCAAGGCTATCGATCTATTTCACCAAATACATCCGGAGGGCGGACAGTGCGAGATTAATGCATGTTGGATAGAATGAAAGATAATATGGTTCTTTCCCCAACCTCGCAGTTTATAAACAACATTTCTATCCATTTTTTACCACTCCATGTTTTGTGGTACAGTTTATTCTGATTATAATATAATGTACAGTGCATGTTGATTTTCCGATTTAAGTATGGTTTAGTTTCAGTGTTACCAGCATTATCACAATAGTTCAAAAAACCCTAAGTAATGGAATCAGATTTTGTATCTGCTTCTAGATTTGTATCTTCTATCAGACATCCTTTTTATAGCAATAGAACATAATCGTCGACGACCAATCCCTCTCAGAGCGGCTTGATCCGTTGGCGTTACGTAGAGATGTGGGGTCACACTGTATCTTCTATCGCATTTACAATGGAGGGTGTTCAGAGGAGTTGTTCGTATTAATACCAGCAGCTAAGTTTCATCATCGGACGTCGAGGCAGAATACGAAATTCCACCCGTATCACCTCGACGTTAGTTGTTCTGAGCGTTTATTAAGACAGAGTTTGCAGAGCACGGCCACTATGTGAAACCAGCTCTACTTAAGGTCCTTCAAGAAAAGAGCGCACCAAATCTTAAAAGAAACTGTTACATTTAAAAAAATACATTCTTTATAGTAGATGATCAGTTTTTAGAAAAACACACGCCGTTGATTTTTGGTCGTAAAACATGGTTTCCTAGAGAGCGCCTAGCAACAAGACTAACAATTAATTTAGTTACAGTTACAAAGCAAACAATTGTTTTTTATAACCGAGGTACATTTGCACTCACTATGCATCTAAATCTAACCCGCCTCTCCTTTCCCAAAAGAGAAAAACAGAGTCCCTTGGGGACGCTTGGACATTCAATTTCCTTTCTCGCAGAAATGTATCCAGCCCATTGGTAATGTTATGATTTCAAATATATGTACATTATTGATAATGTAATAAATTTTCTTTAAGTTTTTTTAATTTTTCTTTTCTTTCATGAATCTATGTTTGCTTATGCTTGTATGAATGTAGCAAGCGTCAAGGTTTTTGAATAAAATAATAAATTTATACAAAAAAAGCGCCCGGTTCCTGGATAATTTAGCGCTTGTAAGAGGAAATGTAACATTTTTTAAATTTTCATGAATTAAATACGAATCAAATGTACGACGGGGTCATAAATGTCACCTCAATTAAACCGAACTCAACGACACAAAACCGTAACAACGTATTATTTTTTAAGGCCTATGGCGAGGGAGTTTTTTATGACCACTCCATAAAACGGGCAAGTGCGAGCTTATCCTATAATTTTTTGGTTCCCTACTCACGCAGCTTTTGACATACAATTCGATTACACGAAACACAAGGCAACTCGTTCTGAATTTTGTATTTATATAAAAATATGGTTACATAAATTATTAAGCAACGACCTTATCGCTAAGAAGCGATTCCTTCCCGGCAACACAAGCACCTACTGATGGAAAAGTACAAGAATGGATAAATAATTTAAAAAAACAAATCTACATGCTACAATTGAAATTAAACTAAACTAAAACTGAAAAAAACTTAATTTACATAACAAAAGTACGGTTTATGATGATCATTAAAAAGTATAATTTTAATAAATATCATCTATTTTGTTATTTACAATACTTAGAATAATTATTTATCAATTTAATTACATATATATTTCAGAAGTATTTTATCTACAAAGTCAAGCACAGAAATCTTCATTTTAACTATATTTTTTCCAAATTTGCTATGACAGCTGCTACACGTAGCATTTATAGTAGCTATGTTAAATTTGACACATTCTTTTGGAGCTTATTGTATATTAAACAAGATAATGATAATATTATCTTCAATCAATTTGTTTTCATTTTAAGTATATAAATATATATAAAACATTCCATATCTTTTTTTCCTAAAATTTATCGTGAAGAACCCCGGACAATGATAATTTGTTAAGGCGGCAGGGGTAACGAGCCCAAGTCACACGTGAAAGTAATTTATTGTGTTATTATTGGACCCTTTGGACCCTCAGACATAAGTAACGACGCTGTTTGACCTTTATTTTCTGTCCCGTTTGTCATCACAATAGGTTTGTTTTAGTGATTAATATAAATAAGATTTTATATGGTTACGAATGTTACGGGCTTTCTATAGTATGTGCGCTGAAGCATGGTGCGGGTGACAGTTTCAGTAACGTTTCACACAAACAAAAAAAATTTAAAATTTAACACAGCCAGAATGTACAAATAAAATCAAATTGAAAGAAAAATTAAGCAACTGTCACCCGCACCATGCTACAGCGTATATAGTATAATCTACTAATATTGTTTACCTGTATCAAGAGGAAATAGTTATATTTTTGTGTTTTTAACGACAGAGCTTCTTTGTCTGTGGCAATACGCTCTGCGTGAAGCTATTTATTAAAAAAAATGTGTGCGTGTACTAGGTGTACACACGTAAGAAGTGAAACTTCTTTATGACCTTATTTTTCGAAAAATGATCTACTATATGCAACTTAACGAAATTGGTTAAATAAAGTTTAACAAAAGGCTTTTATTATCATAGACATGAATACAAATACAATTATTTCATTTTACCTTATTACTACTAAGATTATTACAGAATTTCATTAATTGTAATAGAATTATTACTATCATTGTTATCGTTATTATATATTATAATTAATAGTTATATAAAATATAATTTAGTTAAATAACTATTTCTTTAAACACAGTAAATTTTGATACACTGCCTAGCATACAATTTACAAATTAATTGATGCAAATTGCGATTAGCAAATTTCAAGTTGAAAATGTAATCCGTTGTCAAACTTCAAAGTCAAAAACATACTATATGTCATATTTTAACGCCGATAAAGAAGTTTGACTTCAAAAAGCAACATGGCGCGTAATTGAAAAATGTGACGCGTAACGCAAAAATGTTACACTAAATTTTTTTGCAACCCCGATAAAGAAGTTTCACTTCAAAAAACGACGGAGCTCTTAAAAATCTTTAAAAATTCGTTCACAAGAGAATTCTTTATAATGCAACATGAATAACGTAGGTAATTTTTGAATTAAGTTTCTCAACACATCTCCAGTTAAGACAGGCCGTTCTAAATACACGCTTTTAGAATAGAGACAATATTTGTCGCCGTAATAGTTTCAGATTCCGTCAATAGATGGCGTTTTATAGGTTTTGTTGAGAAAACTGGTTTATGTGAATAGAGTGTCGTCGTCAACCTGCCACGACCTAAATCACAGACAATAGAAACCAATATTTTAGGCACAGAATATATATTATTATCTTGGGGTGCATTTAATTGTCGACTCGTGGAGCGCTTGGGGCGAGGAACTAGATAACCGTGTCATTTGATCGGTATAAGTGATAAACTTATGAGAGTATTCCAAAAGCAAATGATGTAATCTTACACACATCGTCTTCAATTATGAAATTGAGCGTTCCCAACGTGCATTTTAAAGAAAGATACAAAACTTTTACCGGTAAGACAACTATAATTAATAGCAATATGTAGACTTTTTTTGGCAACAAACACTGACCAAACCACATCATAACGCAAACCTACATTTTTAGTTAGGCGTGCGTATTATTATATACATGTATTATGAAGTCTGACGTATGCGTTGAATGAAAGACATTCCAAAGAAACTGGTATAACCCCAAACATTGATGTTTGACATAAAACTGATCACTTTTGTGTGTGTCTTTGCTGGACTACAGGACTTCACAGGACTCACATTATCAATCATTCTTAATTTCACCGCAAATTAAAAAAAAACTAATTATGCGCGGTTTTCGCACTAAGCCTACCAATATCTACTTGTACTTTTAGACGCTCTCGCTTTCTCTTATAAACCAACCCAAACGAGTAACGTAAACAACACGATATTATCCCGCGAGATTGGAAATACAGAAATAATGAGACGCTATTCAAATAAACGTGACTGCTACCAATATAGACCCTTATTAATTTTCCTCTCATATACATTATTTAATTATAACAATACGCTTGGTTCGTTAAAAATGACTAACGTTTCAAATAGTAGTACATTGGGTTTGGATCAGGAATCAAGGTGGTGGGATTTTCTCAAAGCTATCGGCCAGGCTCACCACGATAATTGGGCTTGAAGGAGTTGAAGGAGTGCTTTGAGAGAAATGAAATAAATAAATAATAAATAAATCCTTTATTTGCCAAGATAGTGGTACAAAATAAAAAAAAATCGAACAACCAGAAAAGTCCGCACAATCAGCCATACATAAACAGGCATGCAAATGTCATAATAAGAAGTCAAGTCATTTATGATTAATTGTTAAACTTATGTTCTAAATATTCGGTCACGATATAAAAGCACCTTGACTTTAAAAACCTAATCCCCTTGAAAACATTACATGGCAGCGATCTATAATTTCTAGGAAGGTGATTAAATATTCTTACAGCCATGGCGTAACAATTTTTGGAATATAGCGCGGTGCAACATGCAGGCACCCGCAGCCGTGTTGGATCCCGCGGTATATACAAGCAAGTTTCTTTATATGTTTTAAATAATTTTGAAGCACAAAAAAGAAAATATTAAGTTTCCTTTAGTTCTAATAATTTGTTAAAATTAAACCGAAAATTTCTTTGAGCGTTGTTAAATTTAATCTCATCCCATCGCGCAAGTTATTATAGAGGATTATAATTAAGGTCCTTTGTCAAAACTTAAGTCTAGAACGTTATCTTGTTACAAATTGTTTTGCATACACTAATAGGATACAACACAAATACGATATATTACATACAATATATATTAATCTGTGCCCGCGGTTTCTTGCGCGTTAATTCTGTCACAAGAGCTTAAGGTTGAGAAACGCAGCTATTGTTTGCCGTAAAAATTACAGCTTCATTGTCAGGATTTGTGACAATTGACTTCATATATATATATCCTTGCGTTGGTCTAGTAGCTTCATCGTGCGACGAGAGCGTAGGTTCGAACCACGGCAGTGCACGATAGAGCTTTATACCCGCTTGTACGCTGAAAGAAAAAAACAACAAAAAAAAACTTGGTAAAAGAGAAACCTTCAAGATTTGTTCTTTATAATTAATAATATGTAAACTAAAACTTTTCTTTAAAAAAAATATATTTAAATGTTAAATTTTAATTTATTAGTTTAATATCAATCTTTACTTTGGTAAAAACTAAAAAAAATAAAGTTATTTCGATGAAATGAAAAAGCGACAGTAAAAAGAGACAAATACATAAATTTACAAGATTCAACGTGAGAGAAAATGAGATAGGAATCACAGTGTATAAATCTTAAATTAAGTAAACTTTCAATTAAGTGTAGTAAGAAGATTTCACTTCAAAAAGTTTCTATAATTAATTATATGTAAATAAAATTAATAAATTGACTTACTTATTAAATTTTTTGCATATCTATATTTTTTTAATTCAGGAAATGATCAAATTCACACTAATTTTAAGTTTATACACTGCAAAATGCATCCCATCTCATTCTCTCCCACGCCAAATCTTATGAATTTGTGCGTCTGTCTCTTTTTACTGTCGCATTTTCCGTTGCATCCGGTTTGACATCACAACAAAATTCTAAAGAAATTTCACTTCAAAATCGACGGCATGCGTCCGGCACAAAAGGCTGGTCCTTTCTGTATTTGATTACGAAACAAATACAGAAAGACAAGGCCAAACCTAGCCAGGTTGTTTGGAGGTGTTTTTATTACTAACATATCGTAAAAAATAGAATTCGATAAAGATAGGTACTTTATTTCTTAAAGAATTACATTCACTTAGTCAGACATTTTAGAGGTTAGTAATGTACATCGTTTTGAAACTATTTAAAAATAAGCTGTATAAAATAAAAAATGTTAGTTGTTAAGCATATGTACAATATTTTTTTACAAATAAAAAGTGCAGGTCTCGTCGATGTTACAACACGCATTGTGTGTTGTACGCACACTAATGAATAGTAATAATTTCTTATATTAAACACTCGTTCACAGATATAAATATACCTAGGCGGTAGAAGTAAATTTTTAAGAATTTAATTAATATAAGTAATAATAATAATATAAGTGAAATAATGCCATAAATCACAATGATATATTACAAGAGATAACGTTCGTAGTCACTTTCAACATTCGGAATTAGCTTCGAATTTGTGTTTGAATGTAGTTTGTAATGAGTCTTGGAACTAACTGCGTCTGACTTCACATGAAGGACCGTTTGTACCAAATCGAACTCCTGAGCCCCGAGTACAATACCTCACTTTGAATAAACAGAATTAGTATATTAGGTTTAATTGTTGTAGTTTTGTTTACACAAATATCATTCAAAATTCAAAAATCATTTATTCACGTAGGTAACACAATGTACACTTGTGATACTTCTACTGTGAAATATTAATGCTTCTAATTTTACATTTACTGCCAGTTCTCAAAGCAAGGGCGTAGAACGGAAGAGAAGAACTGGCAATAAACTCTCCGCCACTCTTTTTAATCGCCATGTTTTTTTTTTTTACACAACGTTTGTAAGGAGCTGCAACCATTACACCATGTTCCACATGACATTTTAAGTAATTAATAATAATAACATAAATAAAAACAAAGACTTGTCCCCTATCAGCAGGAGGCATGGTGAAATAGGAGCACGCACTTACATTCTCGTGGGAACAACATGCATAATCTCTCTCTAGCCCATATGAACACAAAACTTAAGAAATACCCAACAGGTTTTTGTTGCGGCTTTCACCAGTTGATAATGTGATAGCTGAGGAAGGTTTATATGTCGCAGCCAACTAGCTAAATTAGCCGTTCAATTAACAGTCTAGCCGTTTAACTAGCTGCCAGAAAGATATTCAGCCAGTTGATTAAACAGCTAGGCAAATGACTTGGATGACGTTTCATTACTTGCCTAGCCTGTTGACGGTTATTTTAAATGTAATTCTACTTTCGGACACTCTCAAACTCGAAACGTCACTCTTCAAACTGTCAATATGGCGTTGGCAAACCACAACTTTGATGGTGTTGCCCAAATTCTCATGAAAAACAACAATTACAATTGAATAATGCAAGCAATTTAATTTTAAAAGAAATATTTTTATGTCATATGTTTATCTTTTTTATTTCTGCCAAATAATGACTCTATCGTACGAATGGCCCAAGCATTAGCCAGCCAGCTTATTAAATGTTGTAACAAGCGCTATGGCTGAATATCTTTCAGGCCGTTAGTTAAACGGCGCCGTTTAGTTTAAGGGCTAGGCTGTCAATTGAACGGCTAATTAGGCTGCAACATATATATAGATTGTCGTTGAAGTCGCAAAGAGTTTCGCCAAAATACACGAAATTCTGATTATTCTTGCAAACATTTTATTTATGTAGCTTGCGTATAATTTAACCATATTATTTTAAGACTTCTTGTTATATTTACAGTTTTTTGCCGGCCTTCACCATCAACCAATCAGAGCTCGACGTGGCGAGTTTAAGTTACCAAGAAATCTGTTTAGTATTTTGACCAATATATTGTTTTATCGAATTAATTCGTATAAAAAGGTGAAATTACTGATCACAGTCACCGATGCTATTATTTTTAAACAAAGCATATGCAAAAGATTTACTTGATTCGATAGTATTATCATATTAGTGCACGCCAGGGCTAATCCAGAACTAAACTAAACTAGTATTCATAACTAATTCAAACCACATCGAGTATTCTCCCGCACGTTCACTAAACTTAACTAATTTGCACTTAACTCGGACATTGCGAATAGTTAAACGAATACCTTATAACTGTTTAAAACATATTATTTTGTTTGGAAATTATTCCAATTGATTCTTGAACTATTTGAATGTACATTGTTCATTACGCGATAGTTTTTGTTTCCATTAATTTGTTTCAAATGAAAATTTGCTTGCCGAGAAATCAGCGTAGAGCAGTGTTGGCCTAGTGGCTTCGGCGTACCACTCTCATCCCTGAGGTCGTAGTTTCAATCCCCAGGTGTGCATCAATGGACTTGTCTTGTGCGCATTTAACATTCTCTCGAACAGTGAAGGAAAGCACTGTGATGAAACAGGCTGATCACCTACTTGCCTATTAGATTAGAACTAGAATCTTCTATATATATATATATATAAAAAATTTTTTTGACGTTCAAAAGTGCCATTTTAGATGGTCTAATTGAAATAAATGCTTTGACTTTGACTTTGATTCACAAATAATCACGAAACAAATACAGAAATCAGTTATTATTATTTAATATACCGTTGCTTATATACAAAAATGACACTAGTTTCGAAGTGTTAAAGAAAATGTTAGTTGCTGCACTTATAATATTTATAATTACTTAAATGAACTTAATTCTGAATATTAATCGCATTAAAATAATTTATCACCATTAACAGCGTCTAATAATTTACATTTATTATCATTTAATCTAAACTATTTTATCAAAACATCGAGATTTAGTTCGCGCCATTGCGGAGTCGTGGAGGAGTGGCCCCCCACCCCACCCCCCTCGAATATTCCCGAACTTGATCAATGGCTTATAGATTCAACGCCTGCGAATTAAAGGAAGGGTAGTTAATCTCGGCTATCTCAGTTTGATTTATTTAGGCACATTTAATTTTATACTTACTCACCAAGTATATATCAGATTATAATGGTCACTTTTATTGATTTTACTGTCGCTATACGATTAAATTTTATTTAAAATATCAAAAAACCTGCAAAAATAAGTTTGTTCATATAAATGTTTAGCGCAGACCTTATTAGTAATAAAAAACTTCACATGTCAGAAGTGAAACTTCTTTGGCAAACAAATTTTTAACTCTTGTTCATATTTATATAAATCTAAAACTTTACATTTCTGAAACTTAGAGGGAGAGAAAAAGGAGGATATGTTAGGAATTTAATGTATTTAATTGGCCTTAAAATATTTTAAGTGTGGATTAATACAAATATATATTTTTTTAATTGCTTTCTTCGATATTAAAAACACGTGACATTTTAATTTACAATTCGTCATTTGAGATTTCAAAAAACTATTTGCATAAAATATAAAGTACTAATATTTCATAAATTATCTTTACGAAATTTTAATTTTAAAAATATAATTTCTATATGGTCATTCACCCTTCTCACTCTCTCTCGATCGGTCTCAATCGCTCTCTCCCTTTCCTTCGACAAAACGCTGCACATCTTCGTGACTTTTTTGTTTTTTGTTACCCTCATGCGCCTAAAGAAGTTTCATTCAATAATAATAACAAAAACTATATTTATGACATAAGGGTTGTGACAAAACTCATATATCGCTAGTCCCTACACCAGGAAATCCCTGTGTTGTGGGTAACTAAATAACAATTATTCCGTGTCTAAAACAGTTGTGTGTGAATGGATGTGTATGCACATGTATTTGAGAGTATAGCTGATAGTTGTTATGAGTAGGCTGAAAAGTTCGAAGATACATAGAAACCATCTTTTAATAGAATTTGATTTGATTATCAATACAGCCTTCGATTTTTGCGGTCATACAATATTTGATACCATATTTATGGTAGTTCATTTTGGGTGATTACATCTTCATCAGTGTAAAATTCTGTCCAGCAAGCATTCTCTTGAGGTCTGAGAATAGGAAAAGGTCGCTGGGGGGAAAATCTGGAAAATATGTTGGATGCGGAAGTAATTCATGGAATTTTATGACCCGGTGCATTGTCTTGATGAAACTGCACTTTCATCTTTCCTCGTTAGGTTTTTTATCAAGCCTGGTTTTTGTAATTCATAAAATATTCCAATCCTGATAAAATCGTTAGAAATGAAAGAGTTATGTTGAGAGAATCATTTGATGAAACTATATGCAAAGAGCAGACACCATATATGAATAAGAAAAAAATATGTTGGTTATCTCTCCCTTACCGCAAAGAAGTGGACTTATCCACTAGGCTAGTTGTATTGTATTGAGTTGACAGTAGAGGTACTCTAAAGGTAATCTAAATTCAAACATGAATGTAGCAATGAAATGAAATTCCATTTCAAAATTTTGTATCTTTAATTATGATATCTAACAAGTAATTTAGCGTAATTATGCCGTATTTCGTTTAACTTTCATTTTGATAAAAGCTTTATATATCTAACAAAAAAAATATAATAAAAAAACATATTTTTGATAAATGCAATAATTTTCATATTACATATTACAATTTCATACAAAATGTATGATTTTTAAAATTGTATATAACACTTCGTATGTAACACAATGAATTCGAATGAATTTAACTTATATTTTTCAAAAAAATCCCTAATATATAGGCGCGCCTAAATCAAGTTGATTTTATTTTGCCCAAGTTTTTCCGTCACAATAAATACAGAGTGAAACATGGCGTCCTTACTGAACTGCTGATAAGAGGTCGTAAATTATAAACGCCTCCAAATTATAAATTGCTCGCTTCTTGCCCGTTTCGTACACCAATTTGCTTAATATCGCTATTTTGCGGATTTACAAACTGTCTTCTCTTGACTTTTGTCACATTAACATCAAAAATTCAAAATAAGCTTACGCCTATTACCTTACTGAAATAAATTATAGACCCATTTGGTTAACCGAGTAATTTTCAACTCTGAGGCAAAGGTGTTAGGCACAGGAGGCTGATCATGCCTATTAGATCACAGAAATCTGAGGCCCAGACCTAAAGAAGTTGTAGTTTTTTGAAGTTATATTTCTTTAGGCGCGTTATGTAAAATTTATGAGAGTTAAATTTTACGATGCGCGCGCACCGTGACACAAAATTAACAGAATGTAGTTGCCCACGGAAGATGCTACGGCATTGGACATAATTTAAAAATAAGTTATTCCGGGTTTATTAGTAGGTATTTTGCTTTTTCTTAGGTTATTCTTGGTATCACTTAATATAAGAAAATAATAATAAATATTTATTTATTTAAGTTTTCTAATGTAAATTGAACTTTATTGACTATAATGACTCCTTTTCCAGTCTTTGATTATTTAATTGTAATTAACTATTTGCATGCAATCAAAAGCTATTTTTAGTAATGCCAAAGAAGTGTAACTTTTTACGTGCGTACACGCACCCTTTTTTATATAAAGGTGAATGTAATATATAGTAATAACACAAAATCTTAACTATTTGGTACTGACACTAAAAAAGCGTTTTAGTACAAAGAAAACCTTTGTGCCCACCAACCATCAATTGCCCCTTATCGCGGGTAACCTCAGCAGGAGCACAACGATGACGTCAATCATTCGGGTAATTTACATTAGCGATTCCGGGTCAATGCAGTTGACCCGGGATTCTCTGTGATCCGCACGGGTTAATGGAACCCTACGGATCCAACTAAGACATCTGACGACGTTACTGAGGCGCTACGAGTTCTACGAGATTGCTACGAAGTATCTATTTACTGCAAAAACTGATCCCATAAATAATATTTTAAAACTAAAAGAAATTTAGTTTACATCTCATTATTTTCTATTAAAAACTTATTGATAGTTTTTTAAGGAGTTGTTATATCGGTTCGGCATAGGAATATTATGTAAATTCCTATATACTAATACATTACAACATTTCTAACGCCATTATGAATCTTAAATTTAAGATTAAAATTACTTCTCTGGCACTTCTCGCCCCCCAATGCTAAAAATTCCAAAGAAACCCTGCGCCACCGTAAACATGAATACAATTATCTTATCTTCTTTTAATTGCTCTTGCTGCTAAAATCGTTTAGATAAACCCGGCCCTAGACGCCTGTTAGTATTGTTGTGAGCTAGGGGTCTGTATAATAGAAGCCAGGGTTATTTTGTACGTTTATTTGTACTAGAATTTTGGGAGATTTTCCGTTAAACTTCGTCTTCCGTCTTCGTCATCCGGCTACCTCCACTTCTTCTACAAGAACCGTGCCATTTTTAATTCGTACAGCATTGTATTCATCCCTTTGGACGGTATTTATTTTTCTTCCTTGTAACTTTGAATTTAGAAATCGTTCTCCGCATGCATGTTCGAATGTATCATTACGCTTATTCCTCGATCGAATTAATCGTAACACTCCACTCTGCCAGTAACACTATATTACTAACAATCGAGTTTATTCTAAGAAAATAAAGTGTTTTAAACAGTTCCTTCTGTGTAAATTGCTTTTCCTCTTATTATTGTAAAAATGCCAACGGATTAGGCTTTCTATCAAAGTGACAGAAATGAAATATGTCAGTGTCGCACGGAATTGAATAGTAGACCATTTTTTATGATTTCAATTTCTGGACCTTGCTATATTTTGATTGATTGTAATATTTTCCTGAATGAAGACTTAGAAATGAAAATTATAGTTTGGTGTGGTGGAATTATTAAGAGATAAAAAAATTACATTAAATGATTATGATGATTCATAACTTAATATATTTTGCATTCATTCTTATTTACTTTTTATCGTGTAACAAACACGTAAAATCTCAAAATATAATTATTTAAATAAACTATATGTGTCAAGAATATGGAAATGAAATTTAAATTTGACAAGACACCTTCTATTTTCATTTTTACATTTATCTCTTAAAAACATTTAGACACAAAACTGATCTAATCAAAACATCATAAATCTATTGATCGGCAAAACTAAAAGCTATTATCAGAGTCAATTTAGTTCCTTTGCGGAGTGAAGGTAATTGAAAAAGCCGTATTAGCCGGCACCTGTGACTTATTTATTGCCGAAGCTCGCTTTGAATAATGTACTATCCTTGAGGCTTTATTTTATAAAATTAAGGGGATATTCACGTATCCTTATAAGCACCATAAATAATAAAATATCTATTATTTTCCAAAGTGTCAACCGTAATGGCAGATCGCCATTAATTTTAATTTTGTTTTATAGAGTTTTTTAACCACAATATTGTATTAGTATTTTGGTTATCTTCAGGGTTGCCCGGAGGTTTGCACGTAGCTTACCCGATGTCAAAGTTATTCTGTTCAAGACGTCAGTCATTTTACTCTTGCAGTGTATGGGCCCGTTTTACCCGGAAGGCTTTGATTAGTTCCTAATTAATTAGAATAACAACACGTTTAGGTTGCTATTGGGCTTGCCGAGATTCTGATGTGCGTCTGATATGGTTGGCTTGGACTGACGGTTTGAATGCCATCATTCGGAAAAAGATGGAATCCTTGATGCATCATGTTAGGCATAGCACCAATGGTACATGTGTTGATTACAAAGAACACGCATATCTTAAAACATTGGTACTACAAACCAATACTAGCATATCAACTAAGACCGAATTTATACTAACTCTAGCTAAAACTGTATAGATATTATCTGAAATAAAAATATTATTATATTAACTCTATAACAAATTTGTGATTCAAAAATATCGTTATAAAATTCGTCAGGTGACCAAACAGGTTGCTATGTTTAGTGAGTAGGTACACTAGGTTTTGGAGCTTATTGCCGTTGAAACAATTGTTTAGAATTGAAAGACAAAATATTGTTTTTTCGTTTTTATATGGTACATGAGGCAAAGGAGAAGGCGGATCACGCGATCGCGTAATTAATAATAATAAAATAAATTAAAAACAAAGATTTGTCCTTTATCAGCAGGACATATGGCGAAATAGGAGCACGCACTTACATTCTTGTGGGAACAACACGCTAACACATAGTCGAAATAACTAACATCACCATCACCATCATACAGGAATTCAAGTCCAACCAGTCACAACGTGTGATAACAACCACACTTAGAAACCTGCAACGCCGGGGTCTAGCGGGTGTCATGCCGACCCTTCAAATAAGAGAACACTCTTTTCTTGAAAGCCCCTAAGTCGTGTTGGTTTGGAAATGCCTCTACTAGGAGTTTCACAAAGATGTGTTGCGACGCAAAAAGTATCTTAAAAAGCGCGGTGATGTAGCACGTCGCCGAGATGGAGAGGATAAAATTTTAAAGAATAATCACCTACATATATAAAGAAATCAATAAAACACACTCATAAATGTAATCAGCCCATGCCATGTCACGGACTAAAAATTCTTTTGTTTGAAGAAAGAAATTAGATTATAATTAGCGAACACGATGTTCATAAAACTTCTTTTCACGTAATTGCTTTCGGCATTACAAATTTTTCGTAACTTTGCCTCGTCAAAAACATTGTCTCTATTTTTCTTTTATCTTTATGTCCGTCATTTATTAATCAGTTTTTATGAAATTAATATTCTCTCGGTATTCCCAATATTTTAATATGCTGCAAATTTTGCCTTTTTACGTAACTTCATTATTAACGTATTTCACCAGGGTCACAGCCCGGTCAAAAATGTTTTAAAATAATATCGTACTTAAGTTTTAGCTCAGATGTATGGAAACAACACTTACAGAGGAAGAGAAAAGAAATCAACCTGAAATACAGAAGATTCTACTAGCTGGGTGGCAGAAATTTCAAGCTGTCAGTAGATAATAAGCTACTCATCTACGAAATGCTCTTGAAACCAATTTGGACATACAGGATTCAACTATGGAGTTCGGCGTGTGACTGTAACATAAGTATCATACAGAGGGTTCAAAATTACATCTTGAAACAAATATCCAACCGTCCGTTGTTTATAAAAACATCGGAGATTCATGAGCACCTCAAAATCAGGACTGTTAAAGAGGAGATCAAGACCTGGAGTAGGAAGTACAGAAAAAGGCTAGAAATTCATCTTAATAAGCTTGGTACGCAACTAACCACACCGGATCTAATAAATAGGCTTGAATGGCGACAAATCCTAACTCTTGCTAGATACGGTTGACAGAGTGGAGCAGTCTCGATGGAGATTTTGCTTTGAACGCCTAACAGCTCTCAACACATCTGCTCATAGGCTAGCTGACTGATTGCAAGATAAAGAAAAACGTTTTGGTTGAGATATTCTTCTTCTCTTGGCTTCTTTAGACAAATGTAATGTAAATATGTATCAAAATATATCGTGGATAAGCTGCTCGTAAGGAACAAGTAACGGGTTCCGTACCGATCGTAAATTATAACGCATTCGTGATTTATCTTCCGCTTCTGGTAGATTGCAAAGACCCCATTCACTTACCTCTCATGAGCTAGGTGTTATATTGTATGGTTACTATATTGTCGTAACAGACAACGTTAGATTAAATATTGGAAATCAAGTAATTGCACTCAGCAGTTTCCTAATCGTTCGTATGCTGTATAGGACGCTAGAACGTGAACAAAGCTCTATCAGAGAGGTTTTTAATACAGACTTTAAAAATGGTAACTGCACACAAAAAAGCATTACAAAAATTATAATGACAGAAAACGAAAACTTTTGGTTGCAATGTGAAGATCAAAATTAGTAATATTATCACTAAAACGCGAAAATCATAGGATTTTGTTCCTAATCGTAGAGCACACATATATTAAGCTACACACAAAGCAACAAGTAAACAACATAATTGCTAACACAGGTGTAAAGTATTAACGGACAAAATCACTAACCAACCGGATAAGCTGGCGTTGCCTCCCGTGAAACCGCAACTTGCGACACAAAGTTCCAAGCTTATTTTCGGAACTATTAAGCCCAGACCCTTCAGCACCGCAATAAACAAAACACGGTCGCAGCCACGCGGCTAATACGACATCTCGGTGAGAAATGTCTCTTTACATGTTAGCTTTTATTCGTTGCGAACAGGTAGTAAATAGTAAGTTTTTATTTAAAATGTTTGAGGAGCATACACAATACTTGTATTTAAAAAAGAAACCAGTGGCGCTACAACCTTTTTAGGTCTGGGCCTTAGATTTATCTCCTGTACCTAAATCACGCCGTCGACTTTTTGGGTCTAAGGCAAGCCGGTTTACCGCGATGTTCTTCACCTTCCCTGAATTTTAGCCGGAGATCGAACCTACGATCTCATGGATGGGAGTCGCTCGCTAAAGCCACTAGAACAATTCTCTTTCGCCACTTTTTGAACTTATATGAAATTCATATACTATTGAATTTCTTTTAACCACTTTATTTATTATGCATATTCTGGATTTTGGAAGTATTAGGTCTTGACTATAATATTATCTTTATATGAATGCCTTAGTTCTGAAATTGTCGCTTATATCTAAATGATTATGATTAACATAATAATGTATTGAAGAATTAATTCCAATGAAATAAATAATTCAGATGGCCAACATTACATTTTAGATTTTTGAACTGGTGTCTAAGTTTAGAATTAACAGTTAACTGAACCTACAGAATTTATTAAAATTTTCATCCGATTCAAAAAGTACTATGACGATACACTCTAGTACTTCGTTTAATGTTAATGGATTTTATTTTTTGTACTCTATAATTTATTCATAGATTCCGTACTACGCGTTCTATTTCACATCGATTATTTTCACTTATATGAAACAGCAAACCACGTGAGAATCCCAACTGAATATATGAATGTTTTCGACATAAAAATTCTGCCTCGGAAAGAAATTTTCATTTCCGAATTTCTTATAAATAAATTAGATGTATGAAATTCTTATTCAACGCTTGTTACCTCAAAGAAGAGGTTACGTGCATACCATTGAATATCAATTTTTATCGGCAACTGTAATTTCCTTTACTTAGACTTGTGGCTGTTATATTCGGTTTTTAAAGGTTTTTAAAAACCATAAATAGTAAACCCAAATAAACTCGTTATTCATTTAAACATATACATAACATTTTAATTAAGAAGTTTGTTTGCATAGTTAAAAGTGAAAGATTGGTTTAATGAATGTGAGGTTATGTTTTCCTCGTTTGTTGTTTGTGTTTGGAAATTACATTTCAGAGGGAATGTATTACTAATGGAATACAAATGTAATACATAGATATTTAAGTAAATAAACATCATATAAAAAATGAAATGAAACCAAATGATAATCACCTAATAATTGTAATTTCATTATGTTTAATTAAATTGATTTATTATAAATTCTCGTAATACGTGTTTAATAATTACCATAATCTCCCATTGGATATGTGAGGTATCCCATAAAATACTTATCTACAACTTTTTATTGTTTATTTTTATATTCAAATATATTATCTGTATATGTATGTCATTGATCTTAGGAGTAAAGAATGAAAAATTCAGTAGACAACAACTTTAGGTTGAAAATCCAACAATTAGGCTATTAAGAAATCTCTGGTATTAATTTATTTTTCTAGTCTTTTATAAAAATCTCTGCATGAAACCTATACATAGTTTTGTTTCAGCAGAAACACCCTCATGTTATCTTTGAGGCGCGAACCAAGATGAACCGGGGCTGTGGCAACAAACTCGAGTACAGACAAAAGACACACCGATCTAAGAACTTCGCTTACGTGGAGGCCCCTCTAATGGAAAACCATGGAGCTTTGTAAGTTTCAGAATACATTATATACTAGCCTATTACACTACGGCATTGCTCGCGTAAAATTCATTGGAATTATGTTTCTTAACTCCTTTAAATACACACAGATTCACAAAAATAAAAACGAAATATTCGATAAAATTAAAATAAAACATTGTGACGTGTATTTGTGTAAATATTTGTCGACTGAGACAAACCAGTGTGTTAGCAGAATGGCCATGGCTGAAATATATTTTCAAAAATCTTTCCCTTCGTGCCTTGCCAATTTGTGAAACATTTGTTAACATATAGATTTATTAACCAATTAGCATCATTTAAAACACAGCAAAACCATTAATTTTGAGATGAAATATAAGCATAAATTAAGACAAATAAATTTCACATCTATATACAACTATATTTCAATTTGCGGAAACTGTGGAAAAATCGCGTAAAACCCATAAACTTCCGTCATTACAGCACGTCTCAAAACTATCACGTACTTATAACGAATGGGACTGAGAAACAAAATGCATATCTCCCAGCAGCTGTTATCATAAATGTTGGGTACACATCTAAGAGCGAGCTCTCGGACTTTGTAAGGAATACTTTGATGTACATAATAGGAGGAAAGTAGAAAGAGTGAACTAATGTTATATTCATTTGTTATTAAAGTACCTAAAGTAAATAGTGGCGCGTCTGAGATCTTGAAAACTCACAAATCAGAAGGCTACGAAAAACACCAAACCGTAGCAGGTTCTACGAAAGTCTACGCCATGTACTGTAGTTTTCTTTGCTCTGCAATTTATCAACATAATTGTTATAGTTATAGATATAATTACAACAAAGATGTTCTATCTACGTTCGTCTTTAGATTAGTACCCAACATCACGAGTACAATTTCATATGACGCAGTGAAATAGGTCGCCGCAATGTTCACCCTGTGACAGACGTCAGAGACACGCTGCCCCGCGAGTACTTGTTACTATTTTAGTTGTGTTTCCTGAAATAATTGGATATATTGATGTAGATATTTTTTTTACATATTGTTAATGGTCGAGTTCGAGTTCGCTTACATATCTCATTGATGGTATTTTTCTATTTAATGTTATTTATAAGATTAATATCTCAGAGTTTGAACCAATTCCATCAATTTATTTATCATATTATTTATTTATTGAAGTTTACCACATATATAATAATATATATACGTTGTACGTTATATATGGTAAACATAAATGTCACAAAAAATTAAAAAGAAAAAAAAAATACAAGTCATATTTGTTTATTATTAAAAACAATACCAGCAAAACAGCAGATTAGGTATCAGATAGGCACTTATCTGTACTTTCTTTAAAATATATCAGCCCACTTCCGAATAAGTACTTTTTAATTAATTGAAAGAATATTTTGTTATTTAAATGAAAAGCTAATAATTTATAGTTTCCTTACTCAAATCAGACTTCGCAAAGTAAATTACAGCGCTCCTAAAAGTGTCAAAGAATTCAAGGGACGCCATTATAAATCATCGCGGTCCAGAAAGTTGAATAATGCAGGGAGAAGTTTTAGAACTCATTTTTTCGAGCGACTAAACTCGCAGTTAAACTAATGAATTCTGTTCGTGTACAAAAATTTACATCGCACGTTCATATTTAGATTTTTGTAAAGCCTTTGTTTGCTTTACGAATTGTTTTACGTAAATATTCAAATAAATAGAATTAGCTGAAACGGGTTTTCTATTCAATATACCTCTAGGAAAAGCGAAAATTAATTTTAGTTTCTATGCTAATTGGTATTTGGTTTGTGGGACAACGGTTGGTACGTATAAATAGAATTAAATATGTTATTCGTGAATGTTTTTTGTCCTAAAGTACATTGTCAATGTCATACTTTATTGCATAATGTGCCACAATTGTACACACGAAGAAATTTAAGAAATTTTATCAACCTGTGATTGACAACCAATCAACAATTGAGCTCGTGCTCGCACCAAATTTTCTATCTTTGTGTGCAAATTGTTCGTAAGACAGATTTAATAGTTACGAAGTGTCACACACACATGCACACATGTTTACTTACATGCCTCAAAAGTAAAATGGATACGTATCTAGGCTCAAACACCCAATGTAATGTAATGTTAATATACAAATACCCAAATGCATAAGTTGCGCCTATATTTCACGAGGTATTCAGAATTAAAGCCTTATTCAAAGTCAAGTAGTAGGGTCTTAATAAGAAAAAAAATACTATAAATTAAGCAACCCAATTCAGTACTTGTTCGTATCAAAAGATCCCAAGAACTTGACACAAAAAGATTTAATTGGTGAAGTTTTTCAGAATCATATCGGAAATACGGATATATTCAGTCCCTGAATGGATGACCGCTTCATTAATGAGGCCCTCTAACACACAGGGAATCGAGATAAAAGAACTGTTAATCTTAAGTGGGTTTTTATCGGATGAATTTGCTTAAAAAGGCCGATTTTTAGGGAGGTTTTATCTTACGAACTTCCCCTTGCATTTTTACTCCTTGATACGCGAGATTATTTTATAATTTATCGATGAATGTTATAAATGTCACAGTGCAAGAATTCCACTTATGAGCAATTTTAATTATTTTATATTTTAGTTAATAACGTAATGCTTGTAATACGGCCGAGAACTTTTTTTCATGTTCAATACAAAGAACAGGCATATCTTAAACCGTTATATGCTGTTTTTACCCCACTATATGAGTCTTTTGTTTTGTTTACTAAACAATATAAACAAAGTAACTAATACAAAATAAAGAATTTAATGTTTCATTCAAACACCCAACTAATATGCAAATAGTCAAACATAGGAACAAACAAAGCAGACAACACTCCACACTGTAGCTTCAAGACAGAATGTAACATATTAATTCAAATACTTTCCTTCGTTTCCCAGGCACTCGGACCTTCTCTCCTGGCAAGAATGGATCGAGGCAGGCCGGCGTCTCCGTGAACGTCGAGACGTCCGGGAAACCACCAAGTACATTGAGACGGCCCTTGTCATTGACAAGTACATGTTTGAGAAAAGAAATGGAAGTACGCGCACTGAGGTCGTCCATGACGCTATTCAAGTTGCCAATATTGCGGATCTGGTAGGTTCTATCTACGTTTTGTAATATCTGAGATAGCGTGCCTAAAATAAAATTCACAAATCTAATGATCAAGTTTAACAAGGGTAGATTAATCAAGTATTATATAAAAGATAGAAAAGCCTTTTCATCAGTTTTCTGAAGGCAAATCAAAATAAGGGTCACGAACGATTAACACGATCTGAATTACACGTAATGGTGTAATTGGCCGTGTTTGAATCGCCATTGGAGGGCGAATTCGGTTTCATTCAGAGTGCTATGAAAAACGAAAAATCCCTCTTATACCGTATACCGCAATGTATGAATACGGATGTATTAAACTTCACATACAGTATGGACGGTCGGCAGAATGATGTTGATTGTTTCTGTATTTTATTTTAATACGCATTTACCATGGAGAGTGTTCAGAGGAGTTGTTCGGTCTAATACCTGCAGCTGAGTTTCATTATCGGACGTCAAGGCAAAATACAAAATACCATCCGTATCACCTCGACGTCCGTCGTTCCACTACTGAGCGTTTTTTAGGGCAGTTTTTGCCGCGGATCACCACTATGTAGAACCAGCTGCCCACTGAAGTATTTCCGAACCAATTCAGCTTAGGATCCTTCAAGGAAAGAGCGTACCAATTCTTAAAAGGCCGGCAACGCACTTGTGAGCCTTCTGGCAATGTATGTGTCTCTTGGCGGCGGTATACTTAACATCAGGTGAGCCTCTTGCCAGCTTGCCTCCTATCGCATAAAAAATATTAATAATTTGGCTGCTATAATATTCCTCTTATATCTTTCTTCAAAGCACAGAACAACACACACAAAGATCTCGTGATTATATTATTTCATTTCTACTAACATAATTTTGAAAGGGACCTTGAGGCACCATATTGTCTGGTGATTGAAAAGTTAGTATGTATATATTTATTTTCTTAAATATAATTTTTTTTAACAACTTTCGATATTCTAACACTTCTCAATACTTAAATATACGATACTATGTCGTCTTCAACTGATTGTAATATATCCAATACTGTCTCCAATTGACACTAGCGTTCGGGCAAATCATAATATGAGTATATTTTCGATGAGACGTTAAAGTGTTTATATGCTGACCGTACAGTACCGAGTGAAGAAAGTCGGTACATTATCTACTTAAAATGTGAAGTGGTAACGTTATCGTTGAAACTTTTACGTTGAATGGCCCACGCATAGAGCACTCCGCTGCGTTCATCTCTTTCAAAGTTTCACTGACTTTCATAATTCACTCTTTCTATTATGTGAATGATGGTTACGCGTTTATGAAGAACATGTAACAGAAAATCATGTATAAACTTTAATACAGAACAGCAATTATTTCTTAACTTATTAAATTACGTGGAGGGTCCTCAAATCAAAGGTTAAAGGAACCGTAAGTTAGTAAGTTATAAATTTGACTCTCGATAATTTGAATCTCAAGGGACCAGATATCAGTTTCGAATTACCATGAGTTCAAAATAACAAGTCTATGTATATAGCTAGCCTCGTAGCCATATGTAACATAACTACGAAGGGGAGGAGGGACTCAAGTAAATAAGATATTGATTAAAATCCGTGATTTATTATTTTATATATTACTATCATGTATTAACAATAAACAACACTAACTCACATTTTTTTTATTTTCGTAATCATTTTTTGAAGGGATTTTTTCAGACTATGGTCCAAAGACTTTTGAAAAACCAAGATCATCAACATAGATTTTATTCAAAAGTTTTTTAATTATCAAGAGATTCAAATTAATTCTTAATTTATTAAATTAAATTAATTCTGCCAAGAAAGATCCTTTTGTCGTGTCTCCTCAATTTGAAGGCGCTCTCCTTAGTTCGTCACACAGCCTCAGCCTATCCTTGGGGTTGGCATCTCGAAAGAAGTCCAATTTCGCAGTCATCTGGAAGAAAAAGCCAAACTGGCTTCCAAAAAGCTGGGTGTTTTGGGTAGGGCTAAGCAGTATTTCACTGAGGTGCAACGTATGCAGCTCTACAAGGCTCAAGTACGACCTCATATGGAATACTGCTCGCATCTCTGGGCCGGTGCTCCCAAATACCAGCTTCTTCCTTTTGACCAAATTCAGCGAAGGGCTTATCGAATTGTCAATCTCCAATGTCTTACTGATCGGCTTGATTCTCTATCGCTATGCAGAGACATTGCGTCTCTTTGCGTTTTTTACAAAATTTATTACGGTGTTCGGAAGAATTGTTTGGGTTGATCCCTCCTGCCTCTTTCCAACACCGTACGAGCCGAATGACCTCCAAATTTCACCAGCATCATCTTGATGGTTGGAGGTCTTCCACGGTCCGCTTCACAAGGCATTTTCTTTTGCGAACTAGCGAACTGTGGAATCGGCTCCCGGGGGGGGTCTTCCCTCAGAGATACGACCTCCAAAAGCTTAAAAGAGAGCCTACTCCTCCCTCAAAGGCCGGCAACGCACCCACTAAAATGGGTGTCTATGGGCTGCGTAGACTGCCCTTTTTGGTCGTCCCGCAGCTCGTTTGCCCCCTATTTTATAAAAAAAAAAAAAAATAACGGGTGTCAAATTATCAAGAGTCGACTGTATTTAATATAAATTAACGACTCTGTGGCTCACTGACAACTGTATGAAACTGTTTTTGTTCCCAGTACTTCCGTACATTGAACACTCGAGTGTCAGTGGTGTATATCGAGTCGTGGCAAAGCGCAGACCAAGCAGACCTAGACCGGAAGTACGACATCACGCGAGCCATTCAAAAGTTCAGCGACTACTCCGCCCGGAAACTGTACAAAATTGAAAAGGACACCACGCAGCTACTGTCGTAAGTAAATTTAATTTAAATAAAGTCACTGATATTTGTAGAATTTGGAGAAGCTTAAATGTAATAATATCAAACTGAAACGAATGTCTACGGGATTTGTTTGCTCAACTAAGCTTTTAGAAGTGTCTGCCTAATACAATTTGGATACTATACCCGTCAAGCAACATTAGCTTCATCTAAGAATATTTTTTAAACACAGTGAAAATAATCTTACAAAATTCAAAGTCATCTTTTCATCTAGTAATTTTTTATATTTAACATTTTATTGATCCACAGCTTTTGTTTTAATAATATTAAACCAAAACAGATTACACCATACGAAGCACTTCAAAACATTTTATAAACTACTGATTGATTACTAGATTACTAATATTTAAATTTTTTAGTATATAAAAAAAATCAGTGGCGCTACAACCTTTTTAGATCTGGGTTTCAGAGTTCTGTGTCTGTTTTATGATCATTTGTCAATCGAATAATCATAGTAAGGCAAGTAGGTGATCAGGCTCCTTTGCCTAACAGGCTGTCAACTTTTTGGGTCTAATTCAAGCTAGTTTCCTCACTATGTTTTCCTTCATCTTTGAGCGAATGTTAAATGCGCACGTAGTAAGTCCATTAGTGCACAGCCGGGCATAGAACCTACGGCCTCAGGGAAGAGAGATGCTCGCTGAAGCCGCTCGATGATATAATCTATAGGTACATATGATGAATAATAGGAAATATTAAAAGAACCATATTTAGTACGATAATATTTCAATAGAGAGGCTAAACTCACATTAACGTGGTATATGCACAGAAACACAGACGCAACGCATCGTCGCCCACCGCAAACCCTCGCCTCGTACACTACATTGATTCGCATACAATCACTGTTTGTCCATAGACATCTGTGTTGTGATAACATGTATTCTGAATTTCGAATTGTTTTGTACTTTCTAATAGACAAGAAAATATTCTAAATTTACTTTGCCCTCTGTTATATTAATCATAAATTAATTACACAACAACAGACAGGGTTAGACGCATTACACGTTTGAAAAGTATTAAATAATTTCAAGATATAAGCTGCTATATTTAAGATATATACACAATATAATCAGAATTAGTTAGCTATTTACAAACATTCAAGAATATAGCTTAAAAGCTCTGACGGTATTAAAATAGTGACTTAAATGCTCATACGAAAACTTGAATGAAACACTTTCTGAAATATTATGTACATATTCACATTTTGAGTTTATTTTCGCCAACATTAAACTCTAACTTGGGAAGTTGTAACGTATTATAAAACCTACTTTATTTAAACCGTTTAAGTTGTTTATTTTATGAGAACTTTAATGTTGAAATATTTTCGCGAAATTTTAAGAAATATCATCTTGCATTGTGTTAACTGGGTCAAAGTTGAGTGAATGGAAAATATCATTTTATACAATTATGAATTAAGTTGCTTTAATGAATTTAAACGATATAATTACCAACTAAACGCTTAACCCAGAAAACTGTTCTAATTTTACTTTTTAATATGGTAAGATTTTTTATATTTGGATTTCCTGGAAACTCGTGCTCATACCTACATTACTAATTTTACAATCCCGTATTATAGTTAAAACAGATAGCGTACCTTCATGGGATTTAACCCACGACCTACGGGATCTTGGGGCAAACAATTTCAGCACAATCCATTAAAGCAAAAAATAACAGTGTTGTTTTTTTGAAACTTTCCGGTTTCAATCCCATATCCACTAATTGTATTTTCTATTTTTTCTTTTTATTCTCTTAGTAAATTTTCGAAAAAATGTATAGTTCTTTGTATAAAGACGTATTACAGATAATATATTCGCCGCTAAATATATAAATATAGCAAGCATACGACCAGAATGGTGTCTAATTCACTTTGAATTTGTTTGTTATTTTTTTTGTTATTTAAATTCTTTTGAAAGTACTGTATTAATATTTGACAACATACTTATCTAATGACCTGATTCAAACAAATCTGTGAAAACTACAATAGTACCGTCAATACACAGAGGAAGTCCGGTCATAATTTAGTCTGTCAACGTTGCTAGATTGCGACAAAATTCGTTCGGCCAATATTCGTTTCTGTATTCTCCATGATTTATCAGGTCTCTGTTTGAGAAATGCAATTTCTAACTTCTGTCTCTTGTTTATGTTTATGTATGTTAGCCATAGTCGTAAATTAATAATTCTATTTCTATAACGGCGCAAAGAACCTTTTGTGTATAGCACATCGATCGAAGTCCAACGTTCTAAAATTGATTGTTGTATGGCAATTTTTTTCCGCGATATGTGATATCAGCCGCTCATTGTCCTTCAAGAAAATAGTGGCAGTGCCTATAGACGGAAGTATTACTTAAAATTGGATAAACCCCCTGCCCATTTGCCCGCTGCTACTGTATTAATTGTACTGTACAAACGCCGTTGATTATTTTAAGGCAAGTAGATAATCAGCCTTCTGTGTCTTTCAATCTTAGACCTGCGGGTTTTTTCACGATATTTTCCTTCACCTTCAAAACAACCCATCTATGAAAATAATAAAAAATCTATGAAAATAATAAAAAAATAATATTGCCGCACAGATTATGTTTAGCTTTTCGTAATTTAAATTTTTGCTGGCTCAAGTACTTGTCAACTTTTACAAGAGTACGAATGATCGCCTAATTTTTTAAATTCAAATTTATTTTTCTTCAGAGAATCCACTCATATTTCAATTACAATTGGGTATCTAATAAATACTCTGTATTATTTTTATTTATCGTCCCAAACAGTTAACGAATATCAATCTATAATAAAAAATAAACACAGAAATAATTACAATATACCATTTTATTGAGTAGCAAAATAAAACTAATTCAAATATTCAATGATACTAGTGGTTCACCACTAAACTAATATTCTAACCTCGATGTCAACAGTCAACTATTTCGATTAATTATTTGACGTTTAATCTTTAGTTTGTAGTAGTAGGGTTGTCAACCTTGTGTACAATCGCTGAGGGCTAGTTACGGATTTATTTTATTATTATTTACTACCTAAGATCATGTGGATCATGGTGTATGGTTGCAGATCCTTAGAAACGTTGTGTATGAACAAATGATTTTGACGTTGACTTGACTTGGATAAATACCAAATAGTTTTCTATAATTTCTTGCTCCTAAGCAATACCTGGCCCCAGAAGCAAGTTTTGGTTGAAGAATCTTAGACAATAGTTTTGTTAAAGCACCAACTCATTGTTCAGAAGCGCTGCATTCAAAATTAAAGTAGCCATGATGATCGCCAACCTATGAAAGGAGATGGCGCTATAAGAAGAAGCAAGATATCGTATATATTGCTTCTGCTATTATATAAGACGTGTGTCATTTAATAAAACCGAGCAATGAACGTGAAATGAGCCTTGCCATTAATTCACTTTAATTTAATCCTTCATTTCCTCAAGTATATTTTATTAATGTTAATTTGATACATTTGTCAACATTATTTACTAATGTTGTATATTTGCGCTCCAGAGAAGTGTGAATATTTCAAACATTTACCGATGTAGATGATGCCTTAAAGAATAGTGTCTATAAGGGAGCTTTCAAGTATTAGGTCACGCAATTATTGGAGATTATTGACCCCCCCCCATGTAACGCGCCGTAACGTTTTTCAGTACCCAACAGTAAAATGTTTCGTGACCACCCAGTGACTCTTTAAGTCACCATTATGTGGTGTAAAGTTTTGCAAAGTCAAAAATAATATTAACAGTAACGTGAAATTGAATCCCCTCCCCGCATCGTAACGTTTCACAAATAGAAAAAAAAATCGTTACGTAATACTTAAACGCTCCCTAAGATAAAATCAACACATTTTTTATTTTCAATATTAAATATGTTAATATTAATCAAATTTTAATGTAATTACAATTATTAAAATATTCTCCTTCTCTAGGAGATGTTGATTTTTTTTATAAATACAAATATATATACATTATTTCTTTTATTTTAAATTAACCACGTGGAAGCCTTAATAAATCGTCATATCAAATTATCCAATTTCAACAATACCATATACTTTTTTGAAGTCAGTTAAAACATTTCAGAGTACAAGAATATAAATTGAAAGTTCCGAAAACGCAACGAGGTAGAAGCAAGCTGCAAAATCTTTAGTGTTTGTATTTCTTAGGAGCACTAAATAGCTAACTCGGCGAATATTCGCTATAAGTGAGCTTTTGTCGAGTACAGTGCGCCATTGTTGAGAACTGTGCACTGCCCACTCTTTTCAATGCTTTGCAGTTTGGCAATGTTTTCTGGAATATTTTCCAGTGAATACTTATGAAATATAATAATAATACCCTTTAAAGAAAACACTTTTTTACCGGATTGAAGTTATGTATAAATTTACAATTATTTTATCCGACGTTTCGCGTGCTTTACAGCGTGCGTGGCCACGGTGACTGAAGACAAAAGGTGTTGAATGTCAAAAAGTATCTCAGCTGTAGAAAAAGTTGTTTTATCTCTGTTTGTCGACTAAAAGATGGAGGGTTTTGGCAGAAATGGCTCTATGTTAAAAATATGTAAAATTATAAACAACATACAAAATAAATCAGTGGCGCTACAACCTCTTTAGGTCTTGGCCTCAGATTTCTGAATCTGTTTCATGATCATTTTTAAATCTAATAGGCATGTGGATATCAGCCTGACACACGCCGTCGACTTTTTGGGTCTAAGACATGTCGGTTTCTTCACGATGTTTTCCTTCACCGTTAGGTTCGGAAATGTTAAATGCGCACATAGAAAGAAAATCCATTGGTGCACAGCCGAGGATCGAACCTACGACCTCAGGTATGAGAGTCGCACGCTGAAGCCACTAAGCCAACACTTCTCGTAAATATAAATAACATATACTCGTAAATATAAATTTAGCATAATAAAAGAATCCTTTTCACCCGATGTTTCAAAACAAATAAGATATATGAATTGTAGAAGGTTCTATAATAAAATATGAGACGCCTACCATTCAATCTACAAAGGCCTACATTTTGTATTAAATCAGTGAAGCACGTCGTGGGGTCTTATATGAAGCAATATCACGAGAAACATGGAGATACGTCAGAACACACTCAACCCTATGAATAGCTAACAAACGTCACTGCCTGTCAGTTGAACAGCCTATTTTTTGTTAGTATGAGACAGCCTTAATGTGTCGTATACTTGGATGGATTGGGGTTAAAAAGGTTTGCTTTTCTACACAAATAGTTTTTATATACACGGGTTTTGAAGGCTGGGTATTTGTGTTCTCTTTTCAAATTTGAGTTATTTGTGATTTTGAACTTTTCTAATTTTATTTATTTTATAAGTTAATAAATAATAATAATGTTAAATTTTTCCACAAGATAAATCAACAGATATTTATAATATAAGGAAATGCTTGTTTGTGTGATTTAACATTTGCTCGAACGGTGAACGAACGGTGAAGGAAAACATCGTGAGGAAACCGACAAGTCTTAGACCCAAAAAGTCGACGTCGTGTGTCAGGCACTGGAGGCTGATCACCTACTTGCCTCTTAGATTTAAAAATGGTCATGAAACAGATTCAGAAATCTGAGGACAAGACCTAAAGAGGTTGTAGCGCCACTGATTTCATATTTTGTTTGTGTGACATTAATGCCTGTTAAAGGTCAGCTACTATTATACAGTTAATTAAACTGTATATAAGTGTAACTTTCACTATCCTAAAAACTATAATATAACTGAATGTGACTATATTGTTCTATTTACAGCGGTCAAATGTTTCCTGGAGGCGAATCGGGTATATCAGTGCCTGATACAATGTGCACACCGAAATCTGTCGGAATATCCGTGGACTACAACACTTATGAACCCCATATCTTGGCAGCTACCATGGCCCACATGATTGGTCATAATATAGGTAAGGCTACTTGAAATCTATAAAATGTATGGGTAGTTGTTGTTGTAAATGTTGTTCCCACGAGAATGTAAGTGCGTGCTCATATTTCACCATGCCTACTGCTGATAGAGGACAAATCTTTGTTTTTTATTGTTGTTTCGTTTATATTTTTTTTTTTATTAGTTAATTATTTACGTGGAACATGGTGTAATAGCTCAAAAGTATTTTATATGTATCTAATCTTTATTGACGCTCATAAGTGTACATTGTGTTACCTAAATGAACAAATGATTTTGTATATGAATTTGACACTATCGCATAACATTCACAAACATAGCATGCACAATGCATTGATCTTTAGTAAGTCTAGCAGGCAATGAAAATCCATATTCAATAAATAAAAATCTGACAGTTATTTTTTTAATTCTGACAGATCTTAATGTTGCGGTAAAGAGTTAATCAGTTTAACACTAAATGCATTTATTAGTGGCATTGTCAATTAATTATTTTTGATGGAAAGGTTTATGTGTTTTTTTTTATCGAATTACAACTAAGCGAAAGAAGAAAGAAGAAAATAAGTTTAAAATAAATAAATGTTCTAAAAATAACAAAAATATCAAAGTTTTATCAGTTTCAATAGTATTGGTGTATCTTGTATCAGTCATAATTTAATTACAAAAATATCATTCAGAATATTTTAATCTCAAATAAAATTGAAAGCGTACATATAATTTCAAAATACAGATAACATAATTGGATTAAAACTTTATATTGACAAAGCAAATTAGGTTATTTATGATGTCGACTTATCACAGATACGGCAATGAATACCAAATTTAATGTTTATTGGCCTTAATAGTTATACGAATCAAATCAAAGGCTTGAAATAGATCGACCTTTATTCAATATCATGATTATTGAAAATTATATCGCAATTGGTTTATATATAGTTACTAATGGTATTTAATTCGTGCTATGATAATAATAATTATAATAACAATGGACCTCAGTTTATTAATAAGAGTCGGTACTAATGCTATGTTTATTTAAATTTATAAAGAGAAAAGATGTATGTAACGAATAAAATTAAAAATTATTTCTGCTGCTACATGTCAACCCTAACTCTTCGCAATTAAAGGCATACCTACATTTTATCTTTCACTTTATTGAAAGATACTAAAACCGCTAAACAAAAAAAAGAGCTGGCGCTACAACTTTTTTAGGTCTGAGCCTCAGATTTCTGTATCTGTTCGTGATCATTTGTTTCATATAGGCACAAATCGTCGCAAAAAAACAAACATTTAAACGAACGACGGTCTGCTCACGATGTTTTTTGACGAACAATACACAAATATTTAAAATTAATAAAAGCTTTTTAATTCAGATGCTTTTATATTTAAACACGTTTCTATTTCAATTTTCTTTTAGTTATGTGTGAACCCTTTTTTGGCAAAGGCTTCCTCCAAATCCCGCCATTCCTTTCTGCACTGTGCCTTGTTTCTTTAATTTACGCAAATATATAATAGTAATGAAAGATGATTGGTGTACAGCCGGGGTTTGAACCTACGAACTTAGGTATGAGAGTCGCATGCTGAACTAGGCAAACGCTACTCATAAAGATACTACGCATTTGAAACCATACCAGGTGAAAATGAGGTGTCAGTTCAAGCTGCAAAGTACAACAACAAAAGCTTTTTTTCTAGAATAATGAAAGAGGAACTACAATAGTTTTAATACATTCATATTACTTGAAAAAATAACATGCAAACACTCGCATACCTGTAGGTATATACAAGGAGATACAGCAATAGATAGTGAAATTCGTAGTTACACATTTATATCTGATTATTATAAATACGATTAATTATTCCGTACTTTTTATTAGGTATGGGTCACGACGATGGCCGAGAACAATGTTTCTGCCGGGACTGGCATGGATGCATCATGTCTCAGTCTATAGTTGGTCTGGAGAATGTCCAGCCATACAAATTCTCAGACTGCTCCAGGAACGACTACATGAACGAACTTAGGATAGGCCAAGGGCTGTGTCTACTTAACAAACCAAATGAGGTATGTATATTTAACGTTATGTACCGTCACAAAAAAACTGACACCCTGAATATCTGTTCAAACGTCGGTAAAACAGTCCGGCGGCGGCGACAGCGGCCCGGACTGTTCTGCTTGCTCTGTTTTATCGACAAGTTGCATTGTCTATCATGGCGTAGTGTTTTTCAGAGTCGTTTTTATTTAAAACTATATTAATAATTTCTATATGAGAAAACCCGTTCCAATGTGATAAAAAACATAGTGTTTATTGTAAAATATCATGACATTATTTTTGTATTAGTACATTTATCGTCTTGATTGGCAGTGACCATTAAATTGGACAATAATGCAATTCGAAGAGGGAATCGTCCCTCTAAAGTGCTCGAAGAAAATTATTACGCCAAAGAAGTATTACTTCTAACGCGTGTACATATTAAGTACACACACGTTTTATTTTTACATGAGAAACTTATACGAACGAGATACACGTCGCCATCCTATTTTAGTCTACTAGGCTCATTCTAATATGTCTTTTCAATGCCCTTTTGATTTGGTTAAACGCACTAATATTACGGATTTTAGACATAAGATAAACAAACTCGCTCGACGAGTATTGCGTGTAGTGATGTGTTTGATTTTTTTAATGATAAGCTACAATGGAAACCTCTCTCCTATTTAAAAATAATTTTTAATAACAAATTGTTATCTGCCAACTTGTTAATTTTCTTTCTTTGTAATCCTAGAGTTTCTAGAAATAAAGGTATTCAATAACTACGTCTCACTTATCTCCTACCTTTAATGATCTAGTGAATAGGGTTTCTCGCTTTTACAACTTAATTACTAACATTAATGAAAATATTAATATATTTTACAACAATCTTCCAACTTACCGTAACGTTGTTTATCACGCTCTTAATGAGGTTTAAGTTTCTATTTAGTTAATAAATACTTATTATATATATTATATCATCAATCCGTTTTGGAATATATACGCCCATAAAAATCCAGTCCAGGGAGAAAAAAAGTATTCAACGAAGCTATTTCAAACACAGTGATTCGTAAATTTAATCAATTTAAATTTAGTAAATACATGCTCGGAGCATTTAGGGCATCGAAAATCAGTCACAACTCAAATTTCGAAGTCATCCAACGCATTTAAGTGAAGCTGGAGAGTAATTAAATTAGTTGCGTGTTTCGCAGCACCTGAAAACTTCGGCCGAGCAATTTACACTTAGACTCATTTACAATTATTAGCTGGAATTCGGGACACCTCGAAGTTGGAATATCGCGAACTTTCCACTCTTTCGCACGCCCTTAACGCTGGGTTAATTCAAATTTTCTACGTAGAAAATTAATCAGTACGAGCGCATTGTTTGTCGGCAGGCTCTTACAAGGCTCGTTCTTAATAAAAGTTATGGTAATGCCAGCTGGCCGCGTTCAGAATTATCTCTTCGTTTGCGAATATATAATAACAGGAGCGTCGGTCCGGAGTTTATTGGAATAAATTTACATATTACGGAATGATAATGCGAGCCACCACTCCGCTTCGATTTTACGTTTACATATTTATCGATGGATGATTGGGGCTGAGTTTTATTTCTATTGTATTCCCTACTTGAACTCGCAACTGTCAGCGATATTTTTGCTCAGTAGTGTTGATGCAAATATCTTTTATTCACTGAACTAGTTTTGCTAAAATTTTTGTTCATATTTCGAGCTACAATTCGATTTATCGTTGAAATTTATTTCAGAAATTGTCGTGTCTTTATTCTATAGGGAGTTACTCACTTCTTTTGATATTACGTTAGAAATTAATCTTATATTAGATTATAGGTTAGATTTATAGATCTTTTATCTCTATTGCTATTTTTAATAACAAAGACAGGCACTTGACAAAAAACAAATAACAGGAACACAATAGAGATTGTATTAAAAAATATAAATAACATTTATTAAAATGCATGTATATAGGCAATTTGACAAAATGAGAAAGAAGCAGCAGACTAACAGTTTCATTATATAATTAATAATAAGTGAATATTTATAAATTTTTTAAATCAAACTTTATAACTTAAATAACGCTCAGTGCGACAGCAGTACCTTTTTCAAAATATATTCAAAATTAGATATGTTTTATGGCATTTTTAAAGGCGTAAATTCAGTTTGGGTGTGCCAGAGAGTTCAGTAATATGTTTAGTGTAACATAGCCTAAAGGATAATCGTCCTAATCCTTCGTCTCTTTCAGTCAAAAAAAATCAGTCCGAAAAATAATCGATGCTAACACTCAAATAGCAAAATCTTATTCCCCATCTATCTCTGTTGCTAACGACTTCAGTGTTTTTCAAACAGTTCATTAACAAAAAGACCAAAGATAAATATCTCATTTAAATGTCAGCCGAAGGGTGATTTGCAAATGACGAGAGTATTTTTAGAACAAAGCTTGGAGGTAGTTAAATTTTAATGGAATTAATCTTAAGCCTCATTAGTAGAAAGATGGGAGTCAAAATCCGCAACCAAATTAGCTCATTAGAGTTGCGAATGAAAAGCATAGGTATACGCTGTAATCTCACGTAAAGGTATAATTAAGAAAAGCTAAATACATTTCTAAATCAGCTTTGATATCATTCTACTTGACTTTATTTATTTATAAGTAATCTAACAGATAACATATATGCATAAAAGAAAACTCAGATTACATTGATAAAAAACATATATGCAACAGCATAAGTACATTAATAGATTAAAAAAACTGAAATTTAACCTTAAACAAACGACAACTTACTATTTAAAAGAAAAAACTAAATTGTTACTACTGCTAAATAAAATCAAAGTCTTCCCGCTTCTTAAAATATCACCTCGGAACCTCTTTGGCAAGGAAAATATCAATATCTTCATAATTCGTGTCATGGTTAGCTAAAACCCGTATAGAGTTCGTACGAGGCTCATGAAACAATTGTAAATATTTTGTCGTATACGAGGAGGGACCGATCCGCTGACATTCCAATGAGTCTAAATTAAAATATTTACAAGAACGTGCGTAGCTATCAAAATATTGGTACTACTTTGATATAATATTACAAACTTCTAAAACTTGAATTAAATCTCCTTTATGAAGTTAATAAATCCTTGTGACTATATGTAATAATTTAACTACTTACATACATATACTATATTTATACATTCTACCGCTAGTTGGTTGTACATCGTCAATGCGGCAACGGTCGTCTGGATGAAGGGGAAGATTGCGACTGCGGAACTATCGCTGAGTGCCAGAACACGAACCCATGCTGTGATCCTTTCACCTGCCGCCTTACAAAGGAATCCCAGTGTGCTTCTGGCGAGTGCTGCGATAAGTGTCAGGTAAAGCAAAACTATTCTCGAATCGTTAACTATTCTATAGATAAATATTCAGTTTTGGTTTCGTGGCTTCAGCGTGCGGCTCTCATCCCTGAGGTCATAGATTTCAAATTCTGGACTTGATTGTGAAGCCAATGGATTTTTTATTATATTAGCATTTAACACCCGCTCGTACGTTGAAGAAAAACATCGTGAGAAAACCGGACCCAGACAGCCAAAACCAAGGGTTGTAGCGCCACTGTTTGTGTTTAAAGATAATTAATTAGGTAATCGTTTAAATTAATATGTTCTAAAAAAGGTAAATCCTGCTGATAGAGGAGAAATTTGTTTTTAATTTATTTTATTATTATTTGATACTTAAGATTACATGTGGAACATACTGTAATGGTTGCAGCTCCTTACAAACGTTGTGTAAAACAAAAAACTTGGCGATTAAAAAGAGTGGTTTAGAGTTTATTGCCAGTTCTTCTCTTCCGTTCTACGCCCTTGATTTGAGAACTGGCAGTAAATGTAAAATTAGAAGCATTTAATATATATTTCTTTTTTGACGTTCATAAGTATACATTGTGTTACCTATACGAATAAATGATTTTTGACTTTTTAAAATAAATAACACAAAAAACGTTATCCGCAGCTAAAACCCCGAGGCATCGTATGTCGGGACTCCACCAACGAATGTGATCTAGAAGAGACCTGCACTGGCTTATCTGGTGCCTGCCCAATTGATTCATACAAAAAGAATGGCGAGGCATGTGAAGCTGGCAAGGGCTATTGTTTCGCGGGACAGTGTCCCACTCTCTCCTTGCAGTGTGAGAAGATCTGGGGACCTGGGACCATCGGGGCTGACAAGCAATGTTTCGAGCAATTCAATTCGAAAGGCGCAGTGACAGGACACTGCGGGAAAGACAGTGGTGGAAATTATATCAAATGTGACATGGAGTAAGTTAAACAAAATTGTTAATCTCAAGAATATTTGTGCTGTATTAGTACGTTTCTTTTATTTCTAAATATGAATTGCATTACATGACAATTATTTTTGTTTATATTGGTAAATAAATTACAAATAATAGTGCATTGAAATGTCACATTTGCTGAACATTTGTTAGAGGACGCAATTTTATTTATGGAACATGTTGTGTGGGTCTGTGCGGTTGGTGCCCTTGTCCCAAAGGTTGGAAAAAGGGGTGAAACACGTTTTTGGCTATAGCCATATAGGAGATATATCTCCTAAACTATCCATCGAACAAAAAATTTGTGAGAACATATTTTGTAGCAAATCGATTTGCCTACAGTTATGTCTATGTTACTTTATATCATAAAGCCAAAATTTAAAAGTTACAAGTATAGAAGTAAAAAAATTTCCTTGAAAATTGCGTCCTCTAGCAAATGTTCAGTTTGGCCCTCAAATTGTAACATTTCAATGGACTATTAATATATCGAACGTAATGATAAATCTGCACTACAATCACTTTTTACTCAAAAATGCTGGTTACGCCAAAACTTAGGAAATGGAAAAATAAACTTTTAATTGAAATATCATCGATTTCCATTTATATTTCCAAATTTGTAATTGTTTGTTAGTCTTAAAACGTGCACAGTCTGGTAACAACACGTTTTGTATTGTACGAAAATTGTTGGTAGTACTCGTATAACAAAACGCAAAGAAATCGTATTACAGCAGCTACTCAAAATGTTTCAGAAACGTTCGATGCGGTTCACTTCAATGTCAATTGGGAAATAGATACCCAATAGTGCCCGGGATGGACGAATACTACACAAGGACAGTTATTACAATCAAAGGAAATGAATATGACTGCAAGTAAGTGTAGGAATTTCAATACAACTTTAATTATTAAAAATTCAATAGTCAATATCGTATTACTTCAAATAAACGTAACAGAAACAATATTTGAAGGAGTATAAAATATAAAAAAGTTACTCAAGAAAAATGTAAGTGAAATAAGATCAGGTGCACTTGTTTCAAAGTATTAATCAGTCTCTTTTCATCACTGCGTTAACACAATTTGACAGAAAGAGATAAGAATACTTAAGTTAAGTAGTTCATGTTATGTATTGAATGTAACTTTCGGCTGGCAAAATTTACATACCATGATCTTAATCAGATGTAAATAAAAATCAATTTTAACGTATAACCACTACGGTGTTTACCTTTCAGGGCAACTACAGGTCTACTAGAACACGAAGAAGTCGGTCCACTAGGGCTGGTACGGGACGGCACACCTTGTGGAGACAATCTCATCTGCGTCAACCAAACCTGCACTTCCATCTTCCCCTTCATCGATCACACCAAGTGTCCTACGGATCACAACAACCACGAGTGCTCTGGAAGAGGGGTAAGTCACTTTCAATCAATATGTAAATTTTTATCTTGAAGACAACTGTCACTGTCATGTCAACTTGACATTGACGTACAACTTTTATTCACTTATTTAAAATATATATTGTTTCTACGTCAAGTAAGTACACTAATCATTTAACCCCTGAGCCATATTGGCACTTTAAAATAACGTTTCGAATAACACAAAACATGTATTACATTTATATTTATTTTTGATTTTTAACTCAAACCTACCATTACAGATTACTTTAATGCAACTAACTTATAAACAGACATCTGTATAGCAAATCCAATTGATTTTTGTGCATTATTTATAATATATAGTCCTTAAAATCTTAGGGCGAGGGTTGAAAAAGCATGGAGTGCTTATTTCCCTTGGAAGAGTCCCACGTTAACAAATAATTTACTAGCCACTCCCAACTTGACAGCACTTGACAATTTAAAGTTTTGACAAGTTGTACCTGTTAAACGGAATTATTTAAACCCAGAGGTGAACTTATAATTTAATAACATTAAATCGACAACCCGAATCCGGTTCGGACATCGTTAATTATAACTTGTCCAATAGTATACTCGGTGACTGCTCCAATTTAAAGTCTAACTGCAATTGTTCAACTCATTGTTATGAGAGATATTTTAGCATGTCGTAATTTAGATTTGGTATTTCCAAAGGCCGGCAACGCACCGACTAAAATGAGTGTCCATGGACTGTGTCGACTGCCGTTTTTGGGCGTCACGTAGGCTCGTTTGCTGTATGCTCTAAATAAATAAAAAATAAAATATAATAAAAATACAAATAGCCTTTATTCGTACACTATAATAACTACAGTAAGTACAGTAAGTCCATGTCTTTTAAGTTTTACACTAGTACTCGACGGAAGAATCTGGAGGAGGCCTACGTCTCCTACGTACTCCTACGTTTATCCCTATTTGTTGCGACAATTTTCCAGTTCTTTTCCCGCTATCCCTTTTATTTCATCTTCCCAAGTTTTTGGTGGACATCCTCTCTTTCTTTTCCCACTGCGCCCTTCCAAGTAAGGGTCTTTTTGACCCATCTGCCATCACAAATGCGGTCAATGTTACCGGCCAATTTTCATTTTAGCCTTTTTGTATATGTTTTAACGTCTTTTATTTTTGTACGGCTTCGTATCACCTCGTTTTTTACTTTGTCTTCTAGTGTAAATTGAATGAAATAAAATTATTAAAATAAAAATAGCTACAACACACACATCCACTACATAACATGACACATAACTACACTAAGTTAATTACTACCTCCCACGCAGTCAATTGGCCTCCTCCAAATTCTTCCACTAGTCTCTATTTCTGGCGACAATTTTCCAACTCTGACCCGCTAGCCCTTTTATGCCATCATCCCAAGTTTCTGAATAATTAAAATAATAAATTTAAATTTTTTATTTTATTTTTTTTAAGACATTTATACATTCTATATTCTTAGATGCAATCATTGCAAAAAAAAAAAAATTGATGAGGGGCACATTTTCATATATCATTGAGTTTTTTCCACATATTAAAAAACCCTCAAAATCAAGCACCAGATGAAACTGTAACAGATATTCATACAATTTCAACATAAACAATAATTTAACGTTTAATTGTAAGTTTACGGTCCGTATCTCGGTAATTAGCACCTCGTACTGAATTAGGAAAACGGCTCGCTAAACTTTCCCCCGGGTTACGTTCAATACACTATTGTTTAGGTTTTGGCGTACGATAACTCATCTCAATTGTCCAACGCTAAGTGGAAACTACCTCCCAATACCCAATTTTGGCTATCGTTAATTTGATATGGATAACAAAAGATTCTAAAGACGTTTTCGTTAACTCCGTTCTGGGCTTAATATTGAAACGGGCAGGGACTCACCTGATGTTAAGTGATACCACCGCCCATGGACACTGCTCATGGTTCATGGCAAAAACTGGCTTAAAAAACGCTCAGTTGTGGAACGACGGACGTCGAAGTGATAAGGGTGGGATTTCGTACGATGTTGACGTCCGATGGTGAAACTTAGCTGCGGAGATCCGGAGATGATCTCTGGTATTGTAAGTGTCTATGGGCTCACTCAACATCAGGGGATCTCCCCGTTTGTTCTATAAAAATATAGGTAATAAAATATACAAAAAGGCAAACAGTTGGTTACCTATGGTGACTCATCATCATCGTTATTGTTAAACTATGTACTAGATATAATAACCTCATGCAGAGTGAATGCGGAACCGTCTTGGACCAGCGCGGCTACCAACCGGGTACCAAAGGTTACCAAGAGACAAATGTTCGTTAGCTTTACAAAATTCTTGATTATAAATTGATCTTATCAGCTGTTGCAAATATCTATCCAAAGGTTCAGCAGCGAGTTTGAAAAGAATAAATAAAAAGACAAACCAATTATATAAACAAGTTGTCATTGGTTTTAAGAAAGCATAGTCGAAAAACATTTCAAATGAAGAACCTAACTGCCTCATACAATTTCTCGTCTACGACTGGTATATATCAGAATTCAATATGAATGTTTATTGGTTTCCCGCCCAATAAAGTAATACACCTGGTGCCATTGTCGCGTCAACGGGATTCTTCAAATCACAGTTTGCGGCTGGCGTGCTCGTAAATCCCCAACATACATCAATGTTATCAGTTTAGAGATAATAGAATCCCCAACGCTATGCAGAGGGCGGCAAATCAAATTGCTGTGCGCCTCGGTCAACGTAGTTATGCGTCCACACCGCCATATTGTTACTAGATGCTGACATTAAGATATTGTATTAATTCAGATAATCCTCTGTTTATAATGTTTTATTATACCGTATTGGCTCTAAATTAAATCAATGTAAATATGTAAAAGCATGTATATATCAGTGTTGGCCTAGTGGCTTCATCGTGCGGTTCTCGTCGTTTGATCCCCGGCTGTGCACCAATAGACTTTCTATGCGCGCATTTAAGCTTGATCGGTGAAAGAAAACATCGTGAGGGAACCGGCTTGCCTTAGACCCAAAAGATCGACGATGTGTGTCACAGAAGACTGTTCATTTGCCTATTAGATTGGATTCATGAAACAGAAGCAGAAATCTGAGGCCTAGACTTAAAAAAGTTGTAGCGCCACTTATTTTTTTAACTATGTATTGGTCGATAAAAGTGTGACAATCTGGGCTAGCTGGGCGGATATTATGTATTTTTTTATGTTCTGTGTTACCATGTGAATGAGTAGAGTTTGACTAGAATATGAATAGTAATAGCGTGTTATCGACGATGTTTAGGGGTACATTTACAGTGCGTAATCAACACTTGTTCGTACAGTAAAGGTTTACCGAAAGGCAGCCTTGCGATTCTGTAACTCACAGAGCGGTTTCACAGCGGCGGTCGCGCTCAAATCAGTCGTGAAGCACTCATTTTATGATTTGGCATTCTGATAAGGAGGGAGCTTTTAGTTAATTGTTTATTAGAATGCCAAATCATAAAATGACTGCTTCACGACTGATTTGAGCGCGACCATCGCTGTGAAACCGCTGTGTGAGTTCGAAAAGTGAGTTACAGAATCGCAAGGCTGATCACCAAATTGCCTATATCTACAAATGTCAAAATCCAGCAAACTCTATGTCAATATACGTACTCGGTAAAAACTGTGTTTGTCGAGAAACTTTTCCCTTTCAAAAAAACTCCTTTATGGTGATTTAAATTTCTAATTCAAATGAAAAAAGCTCAAAGCAAAAGTTGTAGACAGCACAATGAAATTGAAGTCATTATTTGTTGAACAACTTTTCATAGAATACTTCTCACAATCAACGTGCACTCTTACATTCCTCGCGTTTACATTCCAAGAAAGTTGTTAACAAACTGCGAAGTTGGGACCGGATTAAACTTATCCGGCTCATCCAGCAGTGACATATCCGGACGAGACAGAATGGTAATTGCAGCGAGCATGTTTAGTGCACTCGGCACAGAAATGTTAATATGAACATGCGCCGCGAGCTTTTTGTTTATGTACTTAATCATTTGCAGACCGTTACCCGCAATAGACAACAATTATTTCTATTATCAAAACTGTAAACTCAACTCAATGGATTCAAGGGCGGGTCAAAGTAGGACATCATATTCCCCCGGGCCCGGACGGGATATCAGAGATACATGATCTACAAGAAGTAGATAGAGAAAGATGTATGGTATTTTAAGTTAGGTATTAAGTTATCGTGAAGATGCTGAATTCAAAATTTTATGTAATTAAAACGAAAATATGTTAACGTATAAATGACGTTCATAATATATATCTCTTAAATGCACAATTTATATATTAATTATCTCTGATATCTAGTTTATTATAACATGTCTTTATGAATATTTTTGATTGCAATTTTCAGTTAACACAACCAACCAACTAGTTTAGTGTTTCCCCCCGTGAGGCCCATGCCACACAGGCCCATTTGATTGTTAAGGGGGTTAATTCATTAAAATTGGGAATTTCAATTTCAGTTTTTCATTATATGTTTTGAAGCATTACCTACTGTGTTTCGTTAATAATTACCTAGTGATGTCTTCCTAAAACCTATAATTTAAGTCTCTTAAGTGAACAATTCTATTTTTAATATAAGTATATTTTTATATGTTACATATGATTTTTGTAACACTAAGGAATGGCACCAAAAAGGGTGAGAAACAATGCTCTAGTGTATATTAAATATGTAATATTATTTGTTTATTTACGATACCTCAAAATTACAATTAACTATTTAATATAATAATAATAATAAAGCCTTTAATCAGATAGAAATTTTTTACATAATTTTTAACTTAAACTATTAACACTAGTGAGTCGGTGACACCGACAACCTATCTGTTTGCCCAACTTTGGCAAAGGCCTCCTCCATTTCTTTCCACTCTGCTCTGTTCTGAGCTTTCCTGGTCCAAAATTTCCCAGTTACGGATTTTATTTCGTCTTCCCACCTTCGAAACTGTCTGCCTCGTTTTCTTTTATTATTTCTTGGGTACCAATATATGATCTTTTTGTTCCACTTCTCTATACCTCTTATTACGTGACCAGCTCATTTCCATTTCAATCTTCGTATCCTCGTTGTGATACGAAGAATTATTTAATATACTTGTTTGTTAATTTAAAAAGTATTTCCTTTGCTTGCTTAAATTATTATTTTAACTTCCCCAATAAACCGCATAATCACTGTGGGTCTATTTAGAATTCATACTCAGACTCAGACAAATTTTAATTGAAGAAGTTACCTAGAAGCGCCAACGAGCTCTCATATAACGATTTTCAAATATTGACTCCAGTTATATTAATATCTAATTCCAACGAAGTCCATACCAGCTTTGAATGCAGTTTCAACAATATGCTCTGTTGAACTCCTTAACGCGTTGTGAATACTCCTATTTCAAACTTAGATAATCCTGTCAGTAACTTTACTGTGACGTCAACTGTCGCCATTGTTTAGGTCTGCCTCGGGTTTAGTTTGTTGAATGAATAAGCGAAACACGTTTCAAACGAGAGCTGATTGGATCCCCTTATTCCCTGGTGTGTCGGTCGGTGCAATGTAATCTTTACAAATGATACAGTTATAGAAAATATTTTATTCTCTTAATTAACCTACATCCCTATTCATTAAGAAAAAAGAGTAAAACATAAAATATATAGTTAAATAGATATAGCGGACCCGACAGACGTTATCCTGCATGATATTTCAAGCGATTAGGATATTAAACAAAGTATGTAGTACCGACTGCAGCGCCATCATCATCATCGCATGAGTCTAAACCATCCAGGGCGCCACCCAAACGCATAAAAAAAATTATTCAAACTGGTCCAGCCGTTTAAGGGAAGTTCAGTGACATACACACGTACAGTAGAATTATATATATATATTTATATATAAAAAGATATGTTCTACAAAATGGACCGGCAAAAAACTTCACGCAAGATCCATCCATATATATCCATATGTAAGATCAATGCAACCTTTTAGATCAAATTGCCCCCCTGTGGGGCGTGGGCCCCATCATTAAGAGGGCTATTCGAAAATGTATTGAAATTATTTGGAATTTTAATTCTTCATTACACGTTTTAAAAAATTTACTTGCTGTGTTTTTGGTTAATAATTTCAAGTTTCAGTATTAAAAATTATATATGTAACATAGTGGTGGGCATAAGAATTTTAGTGTGGAAAAAAAGGCTTGGAAAACGCTGCTGTAACTATAACTACATATAACTTGACAATAATAAAATTTGAGATGTACTGCTATAGTTGTATATTATGAAGAAATATTTGTAAACGATATTTTAAAATAAACCGTGTGTATTTCTTTTCAAGACATTGTAACATGACATTTTTTGATGTTTTTCATGTTGATATTTTTGTAAACCATACAAATCTAATATATATAATTCTCGTGTCGCGGTGTTTGTGGTTAAACTCCTCCGAAACGGCTCCATCGATTTTCATGAAATTTTGTGTGCATTATTGTTATACCCAAATAACTGAGATTCGGACAACATCTATTTTTCATCCCCCTAAATGTTAAGGGTAGTCCACCCCTAACTTTTTTTAAAAATTTTTAGATATATATTTTTTAATTTTTATGTTTTTATGATACAGCATTAAAAAATACATGCAATCCCTAATTTTCGCCCCTCTACGATCAACCCCTATTTTTTTATTATAAATGATATACATGGCAAAACGACGTTTGCCCAGTCAGCAAGTTGTATATAAAATTCATTATAGTTTAAAAATAAAATTAAGCTTCGCATAACATTCGTCTGTCTAGGAATATAAAATCGAAAACGTAAATCAGTTCGACATTGATTTAAATAGATTTCGCTCGCCTACGAATTTCGTATTCAGAAGTTTGCTGCAGAATCCATGAGTCAAAACATTAAATACCATTGAGGCGTACCCAAGCAGACGTTATTATAACTTTCGTGACACCTGTTCACCTGAGGATAATAATTTCCTTAAGGTGCGAGGCACTGAACAATTTAAGTTGCTACAAAACTTTTTTAAATCTCGCAAAATAACATGTTTCTCAGAACGATTGTACGTTCCTATTCACGGAGATACGAGAAAGATATTTCGTTTTAAAGCTCGCTTGAATTGTTAACTTTTAAACTTCATTCGATGCTTAAGTAAGCGTATTTTTGCTTAGCGGTTTAACATAAAGAAAACATTTTATAGGTAATTCTTTTTCCCATTGTTTTGTAAACAATTTTAAATATATTTTTAATATTACAAAATAAATAGTTCGTATTTCAGATACACAGATAGGAAAGTGAACAAAATTGAAAAATTGCATTTCACTATTATGGATATATATTATATATCGTTTACATAAACATAACAGTATTTAAATTTTTCGTAACCTACATAGTGATAATTAAAATAATTGAAAACTAAAACAAATTTAAAAAGTTTGGTCCCTGTGGCAGTGTACCTTATTAGTTAAGCGAGGCAAACACCAGCTCTGGGGTCACCGGACCTACCAGGCGCCAACCTAAATCTTTAATTAGCGCCTGTGCACTTGAACCAAGAGTCTCTACTCCAAAGGGAACAAAATTGATGTATATATCGACTCGTAAATAGAGTCTATATATATTGGTGTTATAGCCGGGGTAAGGTTATTTAATCAAATTATTTCGGGCACAGCTTAAAAACTGAAATCAGGAAACATTCTCATGTGCCTATATTGCATTGGTTAGTGAAAAAAGTTTGTCTTTGTCAAGAAAGTCACATAATCCCTACACATTTATTCCTCCCATTAATTTTCTTTCTTTTTTGCGACTGAGGCGCAAACTAGCAGCTGCTGTGGTCTTTGGCAGACTGACCAGCGCTGTGGAACGTTCTGCTCCTCAGCATAACGCTGAGCCAGGGTCAATTACAACCACAGCACACACGCATTACACACTTGAAACGATCCGAATGGGAAAAGGGATTTTTTTTGATATCTCTCATTATATTTTTTACTTTTTCTTTGATTATTGTTATTTTGTGTGTTTATATGTGTGTTTTTGTTAGTAATAAATATTATGTCTTTGTCTAAACATATATATCGATTTCCAGCTATGTTCCAACATGAACAAGTGTGTGTGCAACCGCGGGTGGACAGGACCTGATTGCTCTCAGCCCGACGCGTTGCCACCCCTTCCCACAGCCTGGGTACCAGAAAACTCTACCAAGGCCGCCTACAATATGACAAAGAAGGAAACGCCGTATGGTGAGTCGACCCCAGTAATAGAGAATTTTCTTTTAAAAATAAATTGTTACAAGATTTGTTCAGTTTCAAAAACACAATAGATATTTAATTTATACAATATACACTGATCAATGGGTTCTATTTATTGTTACATATTTACACCTAATTGAACTAACCAAGAAATTCATTAAAAAATATATGGTTATAACAGTCTATTCTTAAGTAATTATTATAGTCAATTGTTTTATTTATGTCTATATTACAGTTAATTCCTTCAAAACCCAGCAACACTTTCCATGTCAACTTATTTTTTATCTATTCAAATTTATTTTACGGCTACTAATATGTTTTGCTTTGTATGTTTTCAGGTGCCTTCTTATCTCTGTCAATAAACCTTGTTATACTTTCTATTATTTTATGAAAAAAATTGGCTTATTTTGAGCAACGCTCAATAAAATTGTGCTGCAAGCTTTCGTTTACGTGAACTTTTAACACTAAATAAAAACCGTAATAGGCAATTTATTTGAACGAAATTCTACTTGAACGCGTTAGCAATATGTCGATATGACATAGATTGTATGCTATGTTAAATAATCTAGATTAGTTTCAGACGTACACACGTTTGCATATATAAGATAAAGGCACGCGTATACGAGTCTTGTAGCGCGGCGCGTCGCGGCGGCAGCGTGGCCGACGTACTAACGCGCGGGACCCCTCTTTGCAGGTGAACACGGCAGTAATAAGATGAGCACTATGATGATGGTGGTAATGTTACTCGCTGTCGTGCTCTCCGTGTTCGTGGGTTTCGCCTGGATGGCGTACTGCTTCAGGTAACGGCCGGTAACTGAGTGTTGTGGCAATGTCGTCGCTCGTGCCTGTCTGTCGTGTCGTAAATGTGAGCGGTCCCGCGGCTACCTCGGCCTCGTTCGTCGCGACCGCGCCGTCCGCCGTCTGCGCTCACGCCACTACGACGTTGCTTTGCCTCTGTGGTCATCGTTTAATGCCAAGCAGCGTGGGGTGGCGTTAGCGCATGACGAGGCGAGGCGATCACGACGCCGCCGATCCGCGCGTGACTAACCCTTCTCTTTGGGCGCAGAGAACTACCACGGCTCAAACACGGTATTCCTCGTGGCGGTCCTCATGTCTGTGGTAGGGGGGGTATTCATAGTATTTGCCCTGAGCGCTCTCTGCTACAGGTCAGTCGTAGTACACAAAAACTTCTCCCTGTGCCTAAGGTTAGTGAGCAGAAAACAGACCAAAGGTAGTCTTTATGGAGAAATTTACCGTCACCTTCGTATACTTGTATGTTTACTTAGACGTTAGCGTTGATGTTTCGTTTATCGATGTCGACGATTGATTTTATTTCTTTTACTTGGACGTTGTTTGTCGTTTATTTGTGGTCGTAGAACTAGTTGCGGGTGGCGCGGCCCGACTGCGTTTGATCTGGCGTTCTGTGCGGCGGCCGCCTGCTGCATGCCGACCGGGCTTTCCTCGTTGTATTCGAGTGACACCTCGACTCAAACCCTTAAGATTCTGGGCTCTTGGATGTATGCATTGGCTTATGTGAACTTGTGACTCGTTTTCGTTTCCTTTCTTGGTCGGAGCGAGTCGCCGGGCGCCGCAGACAGCGACCCGGCGACCCTGCATCTACATCTTCCTACATCTCCATTAGAACTATCGGCTCTACGTAATTTTATTTGATTTGTTATTTTCCATTCATGTAGTGTCATGATCCTAAGTACAGGAAGATTTAGATAGCTACTCTGATTTCACCAATCATTCACTGCCACTAAAGTCTAAAAACTTTTGCACGAACAGCGAATGTGCGATGCACGAATTCTTCTTTCAAGCAGCTGTCTATTTAGTTAGAAACGCCTAATGTTGTATTTAAGAAAGAGATCGTTTCCTTAGAACTTGTACAGCACAAACCTCACTGATCAAAAATTCATTATACGAGATTTCATACCAATTAGTATTATTATTTGAAATGAGTTTTAATGAAGCGAATCTAATCACTTAAGTTTAAGATCGATCTATTGATTATGTTTCACATAACATTAATTCCCATGAGGAATGAAACGAAAAGATAAAATTATTCTAAAATTATTGATCTAAAATCGAATTATAATATCCAAAAGCGCCAGTTTTTTAACAGTCTGTATTTATAAACTGCCGAATAAAAGTAAAGTGCTTATTATTGCTGAATATAAAAAATATCTGGTGTTGAATGAAAGCTACCAATATCAGATATTATATCGTAAAACTTTTTTGTGACATATATGTTCATAATTTGGTGCTTTTTAAAGTGCGGTTGCCATTGCTAACTTTCGTTCACACATACATTAGCCAATCGGAAACGAAAACATCGTTTTCAAAATTGATCCCTTAATATACTTGAGGTGTTCTCGATTCCGTCACGATTAGACGACTCGATGTTGTAAACGTAATCGATTGATCTGAGTGTGCGTTCCCACGCCACGCCTGCACCAGGAAAAAGAGCACGCTGCCGAAATACGACCCTCCGTATGTCAAGAAACCCATCGCTAAGAACTTCGCGGGTGGATCCACCACATCCAACAACTCGCAAGAGGATATCTCCATGGAGACCGGGAAGATACATTCTTTCAACAACACGTTCAGGTGTGTACTTATCTATAGGCTCTCACTTCTTACTGTCACACTTCTCCCGACCAATACTTTCACTATCAACCTATAGATCAATCGAAATAGTTTTATAAATTATCAAACTAATTTGATAATTTAATAATAGAAGCATTTGGATTTTCTAAAGTTTATTGTTTAATCATACTCTAAAACACATACCATTATTACCATATCCTCTAATATATCTCCTTACTAAAACTCTGTTTCCTCTTCTAATCGGATCTGGTGATCAAACAGAAACCTCCTAAGGTATGTCGATGCTTGGCGGATGTTTCTCACCGCTCTTACCTTTATTTAGACAATTTTCGCTTTTATTACACTCGCCTTACCGATGGCTTGGTACAGCAACTCAGCTTCTGGTGTCCACGATGTGGGGTGACGTAGTCTGACCAACCGAACTCACAGTACGCGTTCAGTGACACGCTTTTTGGTCTTATTTTCACTTTATAGATTTGTGCTATATCTGATTGGCAGTAACTTGCACTGAAGTTTTTTAGAAGTACTTAGTTCGTAGTATGAAAACACTAGAAAAGTACGATTGGTAAGCAGTAATTCAGCAATTTGGTAACTAGGCAAAATATAATTCTTATGAGTGCAATTTCATACATTGGATCCAAAAATAAACAACGCTAAAATTTCTCCGTCACCTGAACAATTTTTCCAAATTTCTCAGCCGTGGCGACTCGCAGCGCGTTATCTTCAGACAGGGCAATCACATGTCTGGTGGTGGTGGCGCTGGCCGATATCCGTGAGTTGCCATTGAACCAGTCTATTAATCTGTTATCTTAATTATGTTGTCTTACAGAGGAAATATTTATACATTATGAGGTTTCTTTCCCCTTAGTATTAGCGAATAATGAGTGACTTTAGACAATAGCAATAGCCAACACTCTTTCCTCACATAGTCAAAACACTAGTTCCATACGCATGCGCAAAATCCATTTTTGCTGTTGCATTTTTTATAACCTTAAGCCGCCATAGTAATAAATATATTTTTACCTTCAGAGACCACAATAAGATGAAGCGCGTCCATTCTGGTAGTGAAGATGACCCAACACATTCGGGTAACTAAAATCTTTTTAGGAATTTTTCCAAGTGCATATAAAAATCATTATTTATAACTTATTACGGCATTTAATCAGGATGTTACAAACTGTAATTTTCTGTAATATTTATTACCTTTAATTAAATAAACGAACGGTTTTACTCCGTTTTAAAATATGCGTTGCATCTTTCAGGTGAAGAAGATATTGCATTTATTGACGTGACACCTGGTAATATGTCAAAGCTGCCAGAGAAAGGTATTCTTAAGAAGCACGGCTATGGAGCTATAGATGGTAAAGATAAATGGGGAGACGACTCACAATCTGAACATCTGGAGGCAGGTTCCCAGTCAGATGGCCAGGAACCTGCTGGAGCTGTTGCTGATATGGAATACAAGTTTAAGGTATGCTTTTATTAAACACCTAAAGTTTGTATTTTTAAATATCGTTCTATCTGTATTAAATTTTTTTTTATTTATTTACACATCGTGACCTTATACAAAAACATACGTATAAAAAAAGCAGGTTACATAAGTTAATAGGTAACGGGCGGCCTTATCGTTAACACGTAATTTCTTCCAGGCAACCCTAATATTGAACAATTAAAAAAGAAATACCTACAGAAGGTAAAGTACAAGAAGTACTTAAATAATTTAAAAACTCAAAATAACATAACACTACCTAACTAAAATATAATATAAATAACTAAAATAAAGTAAAATCTAAAAAAAACAAACAAATACAATAAAATGTAAAACAAAAATGTCCAAGGGTTAATTGAGAGGCAGAAGAAAAATGATCAAAAAGAACATTTTTAAATTCATAAATTTATTATAAACAAAGAAATTAAACTAAAAATGGGTAATGATAAAACATTTTTTGTCTGAAAAGGCCTGGATATAAATTCTCCAAAAATTTATTGTTTTTAAATTAATGTAATAATTTCCAATTAACTATTCTCTGTATTATCATATATTATTATTACATAATACATCAGGTCATTGCTTTTTCTTAAAATCTATGATCCGCCATTAAAGCAACATAAACTCTTTAACTTATTTAACAAGTTTAACACTGGATTTAACTGATTTTTCAGGATTTAAACGGCTACCACGAGAATATAATTGAAGCATTAAAAACAGCAGCGGCTCATCGTGCCTCAGGTGCATCTGGATCGGGAGACCTTCATGCTTTACAGGACTTCGTATACAAAAGGGAGAGGGCACCCAGTGCCGAAAAGATTCATGAGACAGAGTTTAGAAGGCAAAGGGGAGAGGAGGAGGAAGACGACCAGCCACCTTGCGTACCTTATCGCATCAGAAACTTGGAAGACCTCATCCGGCAATTGGAACAGCACTCCAGTCGGCACATGAGCCCCTCTGGTTCCGAAGATATCAGGATGTCAGAGACTGAAGCCGATAGACATTATAGGATTGAAGATGTGGCACCGTGAGTAAACTTTGTATTATTTTTAATCAATCTGTAAGACAGTTGGAATTTCTTGTTTTATTTTCTTTTGGAAGCCTGTACTAGAACATATTTCAAAATGCATGAGTTCATAGGCTTTAAATCGTATTCATTTCTCATTAAATCAGCTATGAAGCTTTCAGTTTTCATATTAAGCTTATAGCAGCGAGCTTCGGAAGTCGTCAAATGAATGTGACTTGAACTCAGAACTTGTATATAAATAAATACGGTAATAAACATAGCAACAATATTGTGTATACTGTATATTTTTATACAGTATACACAATATTGTTAACCTACATAGTAATAAAAATAATTTAAACTTAAAAATTAAACCAGTTTGGTCCCTATGGCAATGTTTTAATGAGACATATATTATTGGTAATTAGTATGTAGTTCGTTTGGGATTACAATTTAAAACCGCAAAAACTTTCAAGTCTGAAATATATAAATTACGTGTCACGTTGTTTGTCCGCTATGGACTCCTAAACTACCGAACCGATATCAATCAAATTTGCACACCGTGTGTAGTTTGATCCAACTTAAAAGAAGGATAGCTTACATCTCAATTAATACCCGCAATATTATTTTATTGCAAATATTTGTTTATTATTTGATACCGTTCTAACAGATGGCGCTGTGTTAAAAGTACCAACGTTTCACATAATAATAAATATAACAAAATATTATATATACTACTACTATGTAATATAACAAAAACCATTTAGCCACAGCAACGCTTGGCTGATCTGCTAGTATCTTATATATTTCGCTTATTCCAACAAATGCCGGTCATTCGTTAACTCAGCTACTTTGAATTAAAGGCGGTCGGCCGACAGTCGGTGTCGCGGTCGTCCTCCACCGGGCGAGGAAGAGACACGCTTTAGCTACAGAGGCTTCCGGGGCAGCGGGCGGCACCACTCAGCCATATTTGCTGCGCCCGCTCCGGGCATGCTTGCGCACGCGCACGCGCCACATTCGCACTCAGCGCATCGCGTCCCACCCGACGATGACGCTCTCTACGAGACTGCCGACGCCGAACGACTCAGGGACGGACCCGATAGCGAAAGGTACGCTTTCTCATGCTCCCCATCAAACGCTTACGCGATTTCTTAATACCACTTACATTTAAACAGTAATACTCATCTTGTTAATTAATTTTACCGTTGCAAAACATTATACCTATATTAATCATGTTTCACTTATCATTTTGGACATAATTAATAACACTCTACATTAAAAGTTTATAGCTTAAACGGGCTCCAAAGTCTTATTATAAATTCAAAGTTGCGTTTTGTTAATTTTGTTTTACTTTTCATTTTTAAAATTTCAAGATAATTTTTTTTATTCCATCTCTTCTTAGATGAAAGTTTTATATTCTGCTTTAATTCCTTTGATTTTTTTTTCAACTGTTAATGCTTAAGATCCGAAAAAGTTACACTTACAAACCTAATCAGTTTCATGTTATGTCTTCAACCGCAACTCGTACCAAATCATATAAGCACCGTCAACATATATTGTCTCATTTACACGCGGTGAAATTGGCTAGAGTAGACTGTGGAGCCCGTCCGGCGCCTCAGAGCGCGCTCTCCGTTCCTGTTCTCTATCATTTTCTAGTGATGAATTTATTCAAGCTCAACAACAGTTAGCCCGGTGGGCGAGTGAAGAGACGGTGGCCGCGCGGGATTACTTCCCATCGCCAGTCGGCAGCTCAGCTAGCGACCGCCCCGCCGCATTCCCGGAGTACACCCACTGACCCTGCAATATCGACACCGCTAGCTTAGGACGCACATAGTGAATGCGCATGTGAATACGTATTAATCGTTAGATTGTCAAATGTACATATATCATAAAGTGCACGTTATGATATGACTGAAATATTTAGTTTAGCGTAACGCCCCGAGCGTGCCCCGCGGCGGCGTCGTTCGTGGAGCGATGTTATGTTCGTTTTAAATCGATACGCTTTATGTCTAACGCGCCGCGCGCGACGCCACCGCGGCCGAGTGTATGTCTAGAGTAAGTGACTAATTGTTCGATGGATGTAGCTGTAAGTGCGGTGCCGAGGTCCTTGTCGCGTCGAGCTCGGCACTTGTGAAGACGAGCTCAACTATCCGCTACTTAGATAGGCGTTTAACAAATTACATAAATGTACACAAGCGAAGCTTTAACGTCACTTGTTAGTTGGATTGATAAGGTTGAAGCGCGAGCTCGGCGACGTGTAGATCTGTGAGTTGTTTGGTTCGTCGCAGCACGAAGGCGGGCAGCCGTCCCCGGAGAGTAAGTCAGTCGCTATCATACCGCATCACCTCTCCGACAAACAGCCCACTTCGCGAGGTTTAACTTATTGACACTGGATATTTCGATTGTCTCTTTCGTTTCGGATTCTCAAAGGCGTTAACGTCACTCTAGCAACTAGTTTGAAATTCAGAGATCTCGCAACACCATGCACTATAAAGTTTTTGTATCTAGTCTATTGCGTACACATGTTCTAAATAGGTTACTTTAATGTGAATAAAAGTTATTTCGGATTTTATCAGAACGTATATTGTACCTGTATATGTATATTATTATAATTGTATCTATTAAATTTAACACGAATTTACCCAAACTTGTGGAAGATGTTGTACACATACTGACGAAACGTCATGACTCGAAGCGTTTTTTAATAGAAACGCGAAATAGATTAGTTTTAGGTACCTATTTAAAATCAAATATTACCGATGAAAGTTATAGTTCGATTGTAGTTTAATATGTCAGATGAGTCTCGGTGCTTCGTCAGGGATGGTCCCTATATGTTATAGTTTTTCTGTTTTAATTTATTGTGACAATTTAGGGCGTTATCGTTTCATTCGCGTTTACGCTAGGTTAGGTGGCTTCGCCACGTTGTAACTAGTAGTTAATTAAAGTAAAATCAATGAATAGACATCAACAATTCGTTTAACTTCAATGTGGATGAATCGTCGTCTGTGCGGCTTTTTTATAACTAAGATGATGTGCAGTATGCCCGTTTCGAGCTCAATACACTTCTTCAGTGGATTAAAAAAGCTGCACTGACGTATTTCGTTAAATATACAAACGATGTTGAGCCTGAGGGTCTCGATTTTAAGTAATTAATCTTATAGGTAATGGTTATAATGTGTAAGTCTAAATAGTAAAATATTAATTCGTACAGGGTAGTCATAAATGCAATACTCTGTGACTGGGCGTGGCACATGCTCTCGTGTACGAGTGATCAGATATTCTACGCTTTAAACTAAGATAAAACTCGATATCGAGTGAAAATTAAATTGCATCAAATAAATAACATCTCTAAGTCTGCATGTTTAAATGAATATCTATCACTTTCGCGTATTTAATATTGGTAAAGCGTATTGTCGACACGTCGCGCCCAGTCGGCGTCGCGTGCGCGAATCATTCGAAACATCCGTGCGTGCGGTCGAGACCTAAGACGGTAAATACGGGTATAGTTTATTACGATACCAATATTACTTCTTACTCTGCATTAAGTCCAAAACACTGCCAGAGACAGTGAGGTAATTAATAAGTATCACGTAATTATTTGTAGGCATGAAAAATTTTGGTAAGACGCTCAATTTCCAGTCGTGTGTATGTAATTTTAAACCGTTGTTGTATAATTTAAATAGTAATTGATGTGTATAAGAAAAGTAGATAACACTTACCTTAGGTAGGAAAAAACAACAGTTAATATTGGTTGTACGATTACCTATGTCTATAGAAAATTCACTCTGAGAATCAGTTGCTAACAGTTCAGTTCATTAAAAAAGAATTTAGCTAAAGTATTCATCGTTTTATTACAGCGGGGAAATACAATATTATAAGTTAAAATTATAAAGGGGTAAAGTCGTAATTTTGCACACTTCACGAATATAAGGCACTACTTTTGACGATCAATTTTTCTGGTAAATTTATTTATAAATTTTTCTATTTTTTTTTACATTTTAAAACAACTGTTTAGTTACAGTTATTTTAATTCGCTAATATGCAGTCGTCCTCGGTTGTTTTATTTTATGAATGTATAGGTGTTTAGCAGAGACATTCTTAAAATTAAATATCGTGTTAGATGTCTGTCTACCATTAAAATCCTCTGTATATTATCTATATCGTTATCTTCTATCGTGTGTAGTCTGTGTGACCGACCGCACTCGCGTGTCGCGCGGGCCTAAAACGTCAATTTGCGGACGCCGTTTACCGCCATTGCTCACGGTAGTGAACCGGGCCTCTACGGATTCACATAATTGTCTGTTCCATTATTTCGTAAGCGTAGGTTATGGATGTTTGGATGTACGCACATAATGTTGTATTCTCAAGTATTTCTATCTACACAATGAGGTTGAAGTTGTATGTAAATTATTGTCTGAACAACGTATGATGTAGAATAAATGTAAGTCTTTTTAAAATCGGAATATGTTCTTATTAAAATTCAGGTGTAGATTAAATACCCACTTAAAACACACATTATTCACCGCGCAATAATTGGGTTGTGCTTTCATTTCGCTCAAGTTTACTAGATAGTAAATAATCTTATTATAATGTTATATGTTTTTATAGTTTGATGAACAAAGCTTTATTCTAGTTTATTACGAAACAATATGTCTTTTAAACAGCTGTTTGTGGAGTTATTATATGTTATATTATATGTTAATAATTGTAACATTTATGCTAAAAATAACTATAAAGTTGAACTTTAGGTTTGTCTAATGTAGCGGATAACGTAAGTTAAAATATGAAAAGGTTAAGTGAATCCGTGGAATCTCCACTACTAACTGATCATGAATTTTATTGATAAGTGATATTATGTATTATAAAATACGAATTTTAAACGAAAAACGTTGAAACGTTATGATTTTCCTTTTTATTTCGTCCTTGTAAATATATTTGCTATATTATTTAATAAATGAATGTAACATAATATTATTAATTACCGAAAATAGATGAATACAAATTTTTGAAGTTGCATTATTTAATACTTATCCCTATATATTACCCTTATCTTAATACTTTCGAGAAAATGAGAGCAGATTATTAGTTCATGAAGTTCAAAATATTATTTAAACTATCCTACATTCCGTTAAGAACTACATTTTTAAAACCTATATAGATAAAGTAATGCATAATGAGATATGATTTAGTTTATTAAACAACTACAAATAAAACATCGGTTTAAATTACATTATAGTGATATATCAGTGCTCTCGCTTTTTCTCCTTATAATAAATTTGGCAAAATCATCTTTTTCTGGATTAAAAGTTGTAATTTTATCGCACTGCGCTGTCGTTGCAGCTTGTTGAATCAGCTCGCCGTATGACTTCACATCTTCTCGCTTCAACCCAACCATATACTTGCGAGACTCCATCAGAACTACGGCATCATCACGGGCCATCGACCATACACTAGGCTTCAAGCGGGAGAGCATGTTGTGGCCAACAAACACACCGTGGAACAGTCCCTGAAAGTGCGGCTTGTGCGGGTAATGTTCCAATGCAGAGAGCGACAGAAAATGAACTTTACCAAAATCCACTTCAATATACGTGTCGCGATCCTCACGCAAAATCAACGGAGCTTCTTGGCCACTCTCAGAAATCTTCGCGTCAAGTTGACTCAACCTCACCATTCCCAGGTTCTGATGATTATCCAAGTTAAACGCATTAACATCAAACGCCTGTCGGTTCTCCAACTCATAAAACATCCTCAGTAAATTACGTTCGGAAATATCTGTGGCACGTTGGTAGTTGACGCCATGAGTCGATTTCAACATGTCTTTGTCTTCACAGTCTAGTCCATACGCCAAGTACGGTGAGCTCACCATATCTCCAAGATATCCCCTATGCAAGTATCGGTCACCGCATTTGTAAACGCCTGCAGCAAAACTTACGTTCGGTCTGCATACTTCCGTCTCCAACCATGTGTAAGCAATACCATGCTCTCTAAAATGCTTATACTCCTGGAAACAAATTTGGCTGGCGACCTCCTTCATACGCATGTGATAGTCCCAATCGAAGACTCCAGCTCTGTTGTCGTATCTGACGCCGAGGCTATGACGTAGGCGGTGCTCCCAAAGTTCACAGGCGTTAAATTGGTTGGTGTTACCCGTGGTCCAGAAGTTAAAAAGATTCTCCATGTAATCGCGTTCTCGGTACTTCATCTGGTCTATAGACACGGTTGGTATAAGACAGCTCATGTATTCTGGGTTAGTGATCATTTCAACCAATTGTCGAGCTTTTCCGTTTAGATACCGAGAGGTTGTTGGTCGAAGTAAGAGATTGCCATAAACTTCCAGGAAGCGCCTCGTTTTTTCCAGTAAGCCGCATCGTGTCGTTCGTTCCAACGCCAAGGATAGAAGAAGGAGTTGACGTGCAATGAGTTCAGGACAACCGTCGACAACGAACAGATTCATGTACCTTCTCTTGTGCCGGTAAGCTTGCGCCAGTGTTTTGATAAGGTGCCTCGCATCGCAGCCTCCGATAACGAGAAAATTAAGTTCATATGCATTTTTGTCGCCGTGCTTAGTATACTCCTCCTGCAAATCCAATGCAGGGCTGATTCCCCAGTACATTTTACGTGCTCTTCACTACACTCTTACAACAGAAATGGCTACTAATCAGGCTACAAAGACAGTGTCATAGCTCTATAAACAATATGGTAGTGAAGCGTTATTGTAAATAGGGCGTTGCTAAGCGACGGGCTATTCTTGTGAGGTTTACAATATAGATCTTGTAGGTTCCCTTGAATACGTAATAAACAGGTCAATTAAATAATTAGTATTAGATATTAAAATTATAATCAAGTGAAGGATGGAGACAATTTTACGGATCATATAAAAAAAACATAAATAAACCACTATGTGGAACCAGCCCACTGAAGTATTTCAGAACTGATTCGATTTTGAGTCCTTTAAAAACAGAGCGTACTAGTTCTTAAAAAGCAACGCACTTGCGAGCCTTCTGGTAATGTGTGTGTCCATGGGCAGCGGTATTACTGCCAATAGGTGATCCTTCTGCCCGTTTGCCTCCTGTTACATAACAAAAAGCAAAACTGTTAAATAAAACGAGTATTTTAAAAAGAATCACTGTGTTAATTACATTTTATTGTAAAACAGACAATGGCGAAAAAGGAAATAGTTCACAGAGCAATCATAGTTATCAGGTAATGACATAGACAACATGTGATACATTATATAATTGCTGAAGGCGCCAAATTTAAATTTTATAGACTAACAAAAAGAAATGATGTTATTTCTCAATTTAATTAATAATTCAAAAACAGAGTTAGCCTAGTAGCTTAACAGTGCATATCGCAATCCTAAGGTCGCGCGTTCAAAACCTGGCTGTGCTCTAATAGATTTCTTTTTACCTTCCCCGGCATGCGAATATCGTGACTCGTCTTCGACGTGGTTCAAAAATAGACCTGTCAAGCGCAGAAGTCTGATCACCTACTTGCCTATGACAAAACGATAACAAAGAAATAGATGCAATCAGTTCAACCCTAACAATGGGTTCTTATATTGATTATTAAGTAGGTTTCATAAAAAGAGTTATAAACATATCATATTATTTTATTGCAAGTGGTATTCAAAATGCATTTACAATAAATTATATTATCTTAAAAATATTTTACACATACAAGTGAAAAATTATTTGGTTTAACATTAATACCAGATAGCCTCTACATGTTTTGTAATTTCTAAGCTAAACTATTTACAAAAGTTTAAGGTATCTTAGGTATAAAATATATATAGGAAATGGTAAAACGCCATCATCACCTAACCACTAATGGAACATTTCATCTTAATACTTACAACATTTAATAGATATCATTGTAAATTGATTTGTTACAAATTACAGAATTATACTAATCCTTCGACAATAAATAAGAACACTAATTACGAAAACAGCGGCGGACGGAATTTTCCAAGACTAATCATCCGTCGTGATAAAGCAATTATTACGACCAATAATACTTATAAGTCATTACAAAACCAATTATGGGTAACACGATAAAATAGAGATTGTGAATTAAATTCATCTTGCCAGACCTTTTACCGCCACTGTTAGAAAGACTAGAAGAATCGAGCAGTCTCACCACACTTAAAGCTGGCAAAACTAATGTTATATTTGGAAGGAATCATAGCTGCCCAAGTACCAGCCCTTCTTGGGCGGTATCCGCGACTTTCGTCAAGAGAACCGCGAGTCGTCTGGAGTGGACAGCGATTTCGGCTTCGAGACCTTGGTTTCAATAGTCGTATTTGTATTTGCCCTCCATCCCGTACTTCTATTGGAGTAAGAAGACGAGGTCACAGGAACCTTACGCGTCTGTTTTATCTTCAACTTGTTCAACCACAAATCACGCGTCTTTTTATTGCCCACCACGAAGAAAATAAACAATATAAAACCTTGATACGACGCAGTCAACGTAAACAAATACGCAGAAACGATATTCGATGCAAAGAGACCGAAAATCCAAGGTAACCCGAACAAAAACACTAATAAACAACTGACGGACGCGCACCGCAACGCTTCATTTGTGTCACCGTGCCGTTGGATTCTTCTCGATGCGAACACAGAGCGGACTATTAATATAAATAGCGTCCAGTTCACAAAGATCACTGCACAGATCGGTGCGTACACTGTCACCCACAGGCTCACACCGGAAGGATAGCAGAAGGCACCGGTCGGAGTCTTCTCTTCGAAACGCCCCGCGTAAGAGTGCGGTGCAACTGAAAGAAGAATCCCGACTATCGCACAAGGCAAGCCCCAAGAAAACACAGACGCGCGCAACAATTTGTGAGAGGCGTCCCTAGTGAAGACGAGAACTAAGCGTCGGTAAGACAGAACGGCTGCTACCAGCATCCAACAGAAGGATGCTAGCACAGAGTAATGTAAAGCGACCCCTATCAGCATACAGGGAATGTTGTAAGTACTGAAACGGGCAAAAACTACGACAATGAATGTCAGCGCCATGAGGAATATTGCAATGCAGAGTTGGAGCCAGATTTTGTTGCTGAAGTCCCGTCTCCAGGATCGGAACATGATGGCGGTGACTGCGACTAAAGACAACCCGAACAAAGAGACGCAACATCCAATAACGGTGATCATTTCGAGAATATTCTCGTGACGTTCGGTGAAGACTTCTTTCGGTATGAGAATTTCTGCAAAGTGGGTGAGATGTGTGCACCGGCACGTGTCCAAAACTCCACTTCCCGTGGAAGGTATGAAGGTGCAGCCGTCTTGAGACCAGGAGCCAGATCCATCATCAAGGAAATTCCAGTAACCGCAAGTTCGACTTTGGTTTCTGCTTATATTTGACGAAATTGGACTGAGATGAATGTCAATAACCTGAAATAAATATTAGATACTGTAATGAACTTGTTTGCAAATTTTATAAAAAGAAATCTATCTGACTTATGAAAAATAAAACATTAAAAACAAGCAAAGCTTGCGACTCTCATCCCTGAGGTTGTGGGTTCGATCCCTAGCGGTGCACCAATGGACTTTCTATGTGCGCATTTAACATTGAACGGTGAAGTAAAACATCGTGAGGAAACCGGCTTATCTCAGATCAAGACGACGGTGTGCATCAGGCACAGGAGGCTGATCACCTACTTGTTATTAGACCATCACGAAACAAATACAGAAATCTGAGGCCCAGACCTAAAAAGGTTGTACCGCCACTGATTTTTAAGATACAAAAGTTAAGGAAATTAGTTATTGGACAAAGATAATACATATTTCCATAAAAACTTACCTCTCCTCCAGTAAACTTAGTGACATTTTCCACTTTGATACTAAGCACTCGACTGTTAACAGCATGCAAGTCCGTGTTCTGGAAGGCCTTGTCATTTCTAAACACCACGAAGCTGACTCGACGCTGTGACTCCGACACTGAGCCTGGTAAAACCACAACTGCCTCACTATCGCCTCTTTGGAGGGAGGTCTCGTTTGGAGCATCTGTAATCATATTAAACAATAACATTTTGAATACTCAATTGGAATTTTTACAACACAATAACCGAAATAGATAGTGGTAATGTTTTGATTAATTTCTTTAAAAGATTCTTTATTTGCAGTTTTACGATTTGTAGCTAAATATTTGCTTAAGAATTTAAAAGTAATATGATAATAGTCCAGTCTTTATGGGTAACCTCAAATAGATCTCATCAGGTAATCGCCATCTGTTCCTGACACAAATCGTTGATTTTTGGATCCAAGACATAGGATGTTTGCCGCCACCGTTCGAGCATGTGTTATTAACGTCATCATAATGAACATTTGGTCCATTTCTGGACATAGGCCTCCTCTATTTTCCTCCAGTACGCCCTGCACTGGGAGCCAACCTCCCTGACAATGTCGTCAGTTCACCTAGCCGGTGGGCAGCCACGCGGTCTTTTGTTCTGCCGAGATCTCTCTTCAAGGGTCCGACAGTTATTGTCCACGCGTGCTGTGTGCCTACTGCCACTTAGATGATACGACAGCCTATGTCTACTACGTGGCCAACGTCTTTTCACGAATGTCGTCATCAATGGCGAAGGGAGATGCATTGCACGCTCCATCTCCCACTGCGCGACTCTCAGGCATTACCTCGTGCGTTGTGTGAGCGTTACGGTTTCGGCTCCATAAGTAAATACAGAAGACTGATTGAAGACCTTTCTTTTGTGTGCTATAGAGTTATTAACATACAGAAAAAGAAATCGGGGTTGAGAGTCGTTCAAACTATGCAGTTCCTAGAGGAAAACTGAGTTTCTTAGTACCTATGATATATGTGCGACAGCCTAGGTTATTTGCGATACCAAGGGCCAGAACCAGTCTATTATCAAAGATCTATTATCTGTTATCAAAGACGTTGCGCCTACTGAATGCTGTCTCCGACACTATCGACATATTTATATGTTCGCACAGTGAATTCACAGTAGCGATATTGTGTATATTATGTGTTTAATATTAAATATTGGCATAGTCTGTAAGGATAGTGTATGTATTTCTTTAAAAAAATAAATGTTTTATGACAGTCAACACTCACCACTTATGACTTGAAAGGCATCATTCACAAATACGTCATCACGCCTGGCTGCGATCCGGATTCCTCTAACCGGGTTATTGGGTGTAGCATCAGCCATCACCAAAGCAATATTGCTTCTCACGGCAGTTGCCACGTGGGACCCATTTAATTGTATCGTGGAACCGAGTCTGTCCAACATATGCAACAATTGGCTTGGGATAGTCAAGTCATCTGAATCTTCTAGGAGATTGTCTACCTGAAAGACGTAAAGGTCTTAGTAATAGTTATTCAATAAATTAATATTATCACTTACAAATATTACGACAAAGTAACCGTATTGTTATCTTGTTATATGATTGACGGCTAACATAAATTATAAAAAACTAAAAACAATTACAAAAAATATACAATGGAAAATATTCAAACGTTTACAAAAGGAACAATAAAAATCATTAAATACATTTAACTAAGAATTATTCGCCTGTGTTGTGTGATGGTATGTACGTGAGAGTGTGTATGTGGGGCGTGTTCATGATACAGGTTATTTAGTTATTTAGCGCTATGGATATTCTTAATATTCCTTCTAAGTATATTCTGCGATAGCCTAAACAACTGAAGGCTTAAATGTAGGCGTTGTATGCCCGGAATGCGCGATACAAAACTGAGTTTATTTAAAAAGTTACTTGAACAGTCAATTATTGACATGTATATTAATTGATGATATTAATTGAAACGATTCATTTTCAAAAGTTTTTCAAATATTATTACTTACACTGTTAATTATTACTATTATTATTTGTTCTACTATTATTATTATTACATTATTTTACTAATTTTGCGTATGAGGCGCAAAGTAACTCTTTTGGTCACTGGCAGACTGACCAGCGCTGTGGAACACTTACAACCGCAACACACACATTACGCACATAAAATGTACCTTATTACATTATTAAAAAAATCTTTCCAAATTTTTTTTATTTTAATTTTTTTGGCTATTATTATTATTTTGTGTGTTTCGTTAGTAATTAATGTTATGTATATGTCTATTTCTATCATCAATAAAAAATCACTTACTTGATCAAAGACCGTTGTAATATTTTCAACGAAAATTGGATTAGTATCATCAGTGAGGCTCATCAAATCGTCCATCACTTGTTGCAATACTTCTTCTGGCTGAAAAAGAAACTTATGTTCAGCATGTTTTTATATGGAACCCAGTAAACGTTATGTTATTTCTAGGAAACATTTTTTTAGTTCAAAAAAAATAAATATCATATAATCTACAATAATAAAAAGTAGGGGTTGATTGTAGAGGGGTAAAAATTTGAAGTTGTGTGTATTTTTGTATGCTGTGTAATAAAAAAATAAAAACAAAAAAATCTAAAATTAAAAAAAAAATTGGGGTCGACACCCCTTATCACTTAGGGGTTTGAACGATAGATGGTAGCCGATTCACAGACTTACTGAATATGCATTAAAAATGTTATAAGAATCGGTCGAGCCTTTTCGGAGAAGTATAGGAACGAACATTGTGACAAGAGAATTTTATATATTAAAAGATTAATCAAAATCTTCGAAGTAAAATATTTGATTTAAAAAATAAAGATCTTTTTGGAAATACGTTTGTAACAACTTGTTGAAGATAATGATATCAACCGAAATTTGCTTTAGATAGTCAATAGCTAAAATTATTTTTTTACGGTGCAAAAGGTGAGTTTCCTTCAATCCTTACCGGTCTAGGAGGAGCCGGTGTGGTGGTAGTTGATAGACTTGGTGGTGTAAGATCAGTTGGTATGAAAGGTGTCCCGGTTGCTATTCCTTCGGTTGTTATATAGGGTGTTCCTGTTAGTATTTCGTCAGGTGGTAATGAAGGTGTGGAAATTAGTATTTCATCATCCTCGTCTTCCGTTGATTCTGATGAACTATCCGTGGGATGTCGAAGCTAAAGATTAAAATGTGTTAGATAAAAGTGGATCCATTATAGCTCGTCATGCAATTTTATGTTATTTACATATGAGATCGGAACCTTTATTAAAATGATGAACATGACAAATGAAACGTAAGTTAGTTACTGTAACAAAAATCTATACTGAAGGCGGCAAACAAAAATGAAAGAACGGGTTTCGCAAGCAATTGCGCCTTGGCTCGCCCATGAACATGGTAAATAGCAGTAGCAATCGAATGAATCTGATGCCCACTCAATTTTATACCTAACAGTACAATAATACGAACAAGTATCCGACATATACAATTATCTTACATAATTTTTCATACAAATAATTTATTCATCTACAGCATTTATATAACATTGACAAAAATTTTGCTATCCATTAATCCTCTCTAAGTTTTTTTTTACAGAACATGGGGCAAACGGGCAGGAGACTCAACTGATATTAAGTGATACTGCACATGGACACTCAATGCCAGAGGGCTCGCGAGTGCGTTGCCAGCCTTTCAAAAATTGGTACGCTCTTTTCTTAAAGGACCCTAAGTCGAATTGGTTCGGAAATACTTTAGTGGACAGATAGTTCCTCTCTAACTCTATGCCCTTCATAGTATAATACCCCCCCAATAGGTACGCTTCACAAAAGGCAAAAAGTCGAGAAAACTATAATTATAATCTGTCATACTGCTTGTCTCTATTATACAGGGTGGCCAAAAAGTCGTGGATCAAACGCAAATAGGGGATAGATGAGGTCATATGCGGCAAAAAATTGTTCTACGGGAGGTCTCTAAGGTCAACCCCTGCAGAGTTATGATTTATTTTGCGTTTTATAAGAAAATTGACTTTTTTTTACTAATTCTTATTAAAATTCGATAAAATCTACATCCTGTATCTTTTTCATAATATCCACTAGATTGGTGCTGATGAGTTCTTGCTTAACACATACTATTTATAGTTGTTTATTGAGTGTATTGAAGATAATATTAAGTTATACGATATAAATTTTTTTTCAAATCAAAACTTTTTGTTTACTTCGGACCCCACTGTGAAAAAAAATTACTCTACCGAAAAGTGACCCTGTGTTATAAGTTTTGGCGCATTTAATAGGGATTCTGAAAAGGTATTACACGTGGCCATAAATCGCTCTGATATCTTTCTAGGACGAAAAAACAACAACGATTCGGACTTATGATACATTATTTACCTACATGGGACCAGTACTGTGTGAATCGGACTAGATTCAAAAAATTGGACAGATGGCTGGAGGGTTACGTAGGAATTTGATTAGACGGTGCAGATTAAGTATTTTGGTCAGAGTAAGGAATTTTGAGCATATTTTATTGTAAAATATTTTGTTTCATACAAACAACCTTTGAGAAATAATTGTTATAATACAATTATTATTTCACAATCGTTGTTTGTAATTCTTCCTAGAAAGATATCAGAGCGATTTATGGCCACGTGTAATACCTTTTCAGAATCCCTATTAAATGCGCCAAAACTTGTAGTACAGGGACACTTTTCGGTGGAGTAATTTTTTTTCACAGTGGGGTTCAAAGTAAAGAAAAATTTATGATTTGAAAAAATGTTATATCGTACCACTTAATATTATCTTGAATACACTCAATAAACAACTATAAATAGTATGTCGAACGCAAGAACTCATCAGTACCAATCTAGTGGATATTATGAGAAAGATACAGGATGTAGATATTTTCGAATTTTAAGAAGAATTAGTAAAAAAAAGTCAATTTTCATATAAAACCAAAATAAATCATAACTCTGCAGGAGTTGACCTTAGAGACCTCCCGTAGAACAATTTTTTGCCGCTGATGACCTCATCTATCCCCTATTTTCGTTTGATCCACGACTTTTTGGCCACCCTGTATAATACATAATAAATTTAAAATATAGGAACTTGGAGACAGTCTTAACTTACAGTCTCAGGTGTAGGATTGGCTGTGGGCATGACGTAGTGAACTTCCGTGTTAACTTCCACTTCAGCATCAATATAATAAGTGACGGGAGTCGAACAGTCTCGGGTGGCACTGGTGACCCATTGTACACCTTCGTTGAAGTCACCCACGCATGTATGGGTCCGACATCCGAATGACGCAATCGAATCACCTGGGAGTACGAAAAATAGCAATCACAACGGAGATGACATGTAGATAAAAGGAAAAGACTCTATATGGACGTATCAGAAACTGTCGTAGTCAGCGTGTATATCTGTAAATTCAATTCCGCAAGCCTTCTGGCAATGAGAGTGTCCATGGGCGGCTGTATCATTTAACATCAGGTGCGATGCCCGTTTTCCTCCCGTTACAAAAAAAAGTTTTAGTTCAGATTTGTATGTACATAGTGCATGGTGTGGTGACCAAAAAAAAACCTTTTAGGTCTGGGCCTCAGATTTTTGTATCTTTTTCATGTTAAATGACCACTCTAATAGGTGATCTAAGTCTAGCCCATTCCTCACGATGTTTTACTTCACATAAGTGCTTTTGTCCACAGCCGTGGATCGAACCTACGACCTCAGGGATGCGAGTCGCACGCTGAAGCCACTTAGCCACTGCTCTATCTATCTAAAAAGAGTAATCTTAATATGCTTGACCTATGTGAGCAAAACTTAACCCTTAATTTTCAATTGTGAAATAATTGAGCACTTCTGTCTTCTTATTAAAGAGGTTATCTCGATTAACCTGTATTACCCTTAACATTAAAATTATAAGAACGTTCTGCCTAAATGTACATAAATAATTGAATTATATGCAAATAAGTTTTACACTCGTTAGAAGCGCAACTAACAAGTTCATATAATGTAGTAACCTCAATCCTTATAAAATGCCGGCCGAGAGTTTTCTTTGCAAAGTCCCGTTAAGTGTCAAACCTAGACTTTAGAAAAGTCAATCAATCAGCAAATATAAGCATTATAAAGAGAATAATTATCTTTATTTCTATTATTACTTTGTAGGTTAAGAAAATTGTAAATACTGCATAATATTCTAAATTAATAATAATAATAATTCTATAATATTCTAAATTTTCATTAACAAGAATAAAAACTCACCCAATGCAACGGTTGGAACTGTATCAAACCCTTTACAGTAATAAACAGGTTTCATATACACTATCTCCAGTCCATCCCATAAGCCTGGTGACACAGCAAACATATTCGGGCTCAGTTCAACGTGCAAGAGAACCGCTTGGGCATCAAGATACAATCGCTGCACTTTCATCTTCTCAATAATTGATTTTTCCTTCCATTCTAAACCGGGATTTGATAGTTTGAAACTTTTTAACGTCTCTTCGCTTTTATTAGAATTTAATTCACCAAATACACTCTCATATTTGTTTCGGAAATAAATGTATTCTTTAAGTTTCATCTCCCAGAGTTTGGACATTTTGTCGATTACGTCCAGTTTTAATCGTTTCTGGTGACGCAATTTTACTGCAAATACGTTGACTACCGATTGTTTCTCTCTTATAAATAGAATCTTATTTGATTCAGCTGTTTCATAGTGTTTAACGTCCACGTGGGTGCACCAGTAATAGCCATCCTTTTCTGGTTTCACAATGAATGTATTTGTATCGTCTCTTCTACGTTTTCCAACTTTTGTGGGATAGCGTTGAATGGAGTCGGTGTAGCAGAACACTTTGTCACTATCAATGGTATCATTAATGCTTAATGTAATCTTGTTATCACTGCAATTAAAATCAATTGTGCGATTTAATACTACGACTACATATAGATAATTACGTTGTTGGAATGTATGAAGTTCCGTAATGGAACACGATATCGACTCTTGTCTGCGTCTGTCAAATTTAAGATCAGACAAGTTAAATATTCTGTAACAATTTTCATATTTTACTACTTTGAAATTGTGAGAATAATAATAACACTTACATATCAATATTTAGGTTCATGCTAAGTTTCTTGATGTTTACACTACGTTCACAAATGACATCAAAGAAGATATATGACCCATTAACAAGATACCAAAAGTCATCCCGTAGAGCACCAAGGAGGGTATCTGAATTGTTATTACTTGTTTCATTAAAATTCCAGTCTGATGCTGGCACCTGCAAACATATTTTCTTCCAAATAAATTAAAACCGTTAATATTTTATTTTATTATATTTCACAAATTATTTCGTATGCTTTATATAAAATAATTACCACCTGTACGAGCCAAGGCTGTACATTTTGCTTAGTTTTATAAGCGTTGCGATTATCTAAATCGTCAGAGTATACACGTGAGCACTCTCTTCAATTATTGTTACATTGCATTCATTCGTTTCATAGCAATTAACATTTCATTATTTCGCTTATATTCTATTGTTGTACGCGAGTGATTGATATAGAGTAAAAATAAAATCCTCTATTATTTAAAGCACCCGGATGACCCAAGAAGAACACCACCAATAGTAGTTTAATAAAAAATAAGCGGCTTTATGGAGGTCTTGAGTTCGTTTTTGGCGGTACAATGACAGGTTGGTCGGCATAAAAATTATTAAGGCAGGACTTTCTGCCACCCGAGGGAGGGTAAAACTAGCTGAGTTTCTTGCCCGTTCTTCTCAGAACAAGGCCTCCTGGTAGTTTTGCGAACGGATGGCGTAGTCTTGCTCTTTCGCGAATTTTGTAACCGTTTTTGACATTCATAAGCATGCCCTAAGACGCATCTAAATTGAATAAACGTATTTTGATTGATTGATAATAAAATATTTTATTTAACTTGTTAATCTTTATATTATTTTTATTACTATACTAAAATTGTATAGTATCGTTGCCTTACCTCAGACTGATCATACACTGTATCGTATCGTAGGGAGGTAAATTCTGAATTCATGATCACGCCCAACGGATATGTATTATTGTAGCCAGCATCATGAAATATCGGGCTATTGGAATACCTCCACCCTCGATATAACAGAGAGCTACCCCGTTTACCGCAAAGATCCTGGGCTTGTCTCCAAGTCGCCCTAACAAGTCCACCTCCTACACCTGTCAAAACTGTCAGGCAAGTCGATTCAGGGCTCCAGAATCGTACAGCATCTCTAATATCTTCGCAACCAATATCAGAAATATCGTCTTCGTCTGAATTAGGCCGAACAAAGCAATACCTAAAATATTTATCACTGCATTTCACTGCTGTGAAATTACTAATTGGATCCATTGCCACGCATAGCTCTTCGCCTATATCTATCGTTGGGTCTATGTTGACTTCGAATGATGAATCCAGCTCTGTCCCCATTGATTTCGTGTAGGACCAATCCACGAACGTACCGCCAGGGTATAACGATCTGAATTCAGTCCATAGAACCAGGTTTGGGGAGGTAAAATTTAAGTCCAAATACAGTTTCGATGTGTATAAATTCCCCACACAGTCTGTGTATTTATCGGTGAAGGATTCCGGTCCTTTTAATCTGTAGCAGATCGGGTGCCCCTTTTCTCTCGTGAAGGCGATGGAAAAGCCAATGGGGCACGTGTATTTCTTCTTAGCCATACTGAATGGTGTGTATATCCATGATAGTATCATAAATCCAATCGTCACATGACGAATATATTTCAGCGCCAGAGGCATCTGAAACAAAAAGCATTCGTTTTTTAAAATTAAACTAAAAAGTAGAAGGCTTATCATGCCTGATTAACTTCATCGATTTTTAGGTCGGAGGCAATGAAATGCTTTGATTGACCTTCACGAGTCAATGTCACTTATACACATTATTTTGAGTTTGAGTTTAGAACGAAAATAATCATTGATAGCTATGATCGAATCAACCAGTCGGAACTCTAGCCTAGCCACTTGGCACTGCTCCTTTGTAAGTAAGCCAGCTCATGCCTGTCTACGGCCCAAAGGTCGTTTAAGCCATTGCAAATAAGAGACCCAGGCGTATACCGACATAATCTTCTTTGACCTAACAGTAACATTTTACTGTCCCCGCCAATTAGTAGGAAATTCTATTCGTTCGCTTCCTTACCTACCAGAGGCGAAGAATTAATACAGTTACGTATCGGCCAGCATCGCACTCGCGAGCCCTCTGGTATTGAGAGTGTCCATGGGCGGCGGTATCATTTAACATCCGGTGAGTCACCTGCGTGTTTGCTACCAGCTCAATTATCATTTTATATTATTATTAAACAATTATTCTTATGTTTTTATTTTCACTTTTACACACAAATCTTTGCTTGTGGAGTTTGCGTCTGAGGCGCTTACTGTTGTGGTCTCTGGGAGAATGACCAGCGCTGTGGAACGCGTCTGCTTCACAGCATAATGCTGAGCGAGAGCCAGTTACCTACTGCCACAGCACACACACATTTCACACTTAAAATGTAGCTTATTCCTTTTTTTCTTTCCATATTTTTTTATTATTGTTCTTCTTTAATTATTATTATTATTTTGTGTGTGTGTGTGTTTCGTTTGTAATAAATGTTATGTCTGTGTCTATTATCGGCGCTCCAACAAATCGAAACACGATTTCATACAAACAGTTTAATCGCGAAGCAATAATTATTTAAGAATATTTGTAATAATGCTAAAAAAAGTTTTTGTTAATTTAAGAATACCGTTAATAATACAATAGATAGATTTCGTACTCCCGTTTAATTATGTTTTTGTAAGGTCGCAGATAATTCTAGTTGATAAAATTTTATTACCTAAATGCCAGTCCAACACACGAGATTATAACGAGATAAGCAGAAATATTTATCAATTATCAGATTACCAGATTTTCTGTGAATTTCGATTACTATAGAAAAGCTAAAATTTAAATCCAAATCCTGATTTTGGCATCAGTGCTTGATCAATTTCGATTAGTTTAAATTAAGTACATTCAGTCGATTTGAATTGAATTTGATAAATTATTATAAACCTTGATTGCCACACAAAAGGTGATTTTCCTATACAATTCCATTTATTTTCATAGCCAATTCATATGGCATAGCCAATTTCCCCATGTTGAAGTCGACAGTGGTCCATTCCCGTTAACTTAAAAATATTTATGGTTTTTTGAACAAATAGAATATCTCTAAAATACATATACAGGGAATTGTCTATTATTAGGTAGAGACAATTATAGAACCTTCCCGATTATGTCTATTGACGTTATATATATCCGAAAAGAGAACTAGGGCTTCTTATTTTTATCCAATGTAAAGAAGCTTATAATTTGCCAAACTTTAGCTATCAAACAATTTTTACTTAAAAATACACATTATTCTATCAAGTTTATTTGATTACTACTCGTAGACTGTGTAATAAAACATGCTATGTTAATAAAATCATACGCGAAACGCAAGATATAATTTAATCGTATGTGCGCTACAATACTATACTTTACTTTACTTATTATAGCGTAGTCGTTATATACAATATTTATTATACCAATGGCGCTACAGCCTTCTAGGTCTGGGCCTCAGATTTCTGTATCTATTTCTTGATTTTTGTTTTTTTTCACAGCCTTCTCTGCCTGACACACGCTGCCGACTATTTGGATCTAAAGCATGTCGATTTCCCGTACGCACATAGACAGTTAGTCCATTGGCGTACAGCCTGGGTTCGAACCTACGACCTCAGGGATAATAATCGAACGATGAAGCCACTATGCCAACACTACCTACATATTATTGTTTTTTTTTTTATAAACCTGTAACCCAACCCATTATTTTTGCAAATAACTCTCCCGATTTTAATTCAAACAATTGAATGTTTCAATTAGATAAAATTAGCTTAGTGATTCACCGAGGATTACGAAACACTCAACTATACTAATCACTAATTATCTGTAGTACTATTGCACACAGCCCTTAACCCTTTATCAGTATGCCCCAATTACCCTACGTCAATCACATATTAAGTGTTTGATTAAAGGATATAAATGATTAGATATCATAAGATGCCAACGATTACTTTCACAAGATTACAATAGCTATTGGCCACGCCGTAAACTTTAGAAGAATTCAGACTGTAGACTGTATTGGTTTGGAGGTTCTTTTTCTGATGAAGGTGACTGGTGACAATGATTTATTATGTTTTGCGAGAAAAATCTATTAACCTATTTTAAAATATATATGTCGCAGCCAACTAGCTTAATAAGCCGTTCAGTTAACAGTCTAGCATATTAACTATACAGCGCCGTTTAACTAGCGGCCTGAAAGTTATCCAGGTAATGTTAAGGTAGAAAGTTTCGTGGTTTGTTAAATATGGTCAATGGATCTATACGGTTGAGAATAAACAAGAAAAGAAGATACCCGCCGACGATTAGAAGCATTTGAGATGTGGTGTTATCGTCACATGCTTCGTATAGGCTGGATCCAGAAGATCTCTAACGAGAAAGTTCTTAATCGAGTTGGAACGTCAAGAAAACCTCTGCAGAACAAGAAAAAGTTGCGTAACTGGGCCACGTGTTGCACCATGACCTCTACCGCCTTCAATTATAATAGGTAATAAACGGCTTGTTCGTAGAAGGAAATAATCATGGCTTCATAACGGTAGGGAGTGGACGGGTATTGTGGCTGCAGAAGAGTTGCTGCAACGGGCACATGACAAGACACGCTTCACGAGACTGACGGCCAAACTCCAGTAATGAATAGGCACTAATAGAAGAAGAAGAATGTGACCTCACGCTGGAGCCATAGCTATCTTTTTTTTATATAACAGGAGGCAAACGGGCAGAAGGCCGCCGCCCATGGACACTATCAATGCCAGAGAAATTGTTACTCTTTTATTGAAGGACCCTAAGTCGAATTGGTTCGAAAATACTTCAGTGGGCAGCTGGTTCCACATAGTGGTGGTGGCGTGGCAAAAAATACTAATAAATAATATAAACTAGGTAATATTATACTATTCCCCTCCGGATACAACTGCTAAAACAATTTTGATGAAACCTGATTAAATCTTTAATATCAATATGGCTTTTACTATCTAAGAAAATTGAAAAAAACCTTTTTTGAATTTATTAAAACCACATTAACCAGACGAAACAAATCCTCGTCACTGGCGTTTGTATACAAACAGCCTAAATATAAAATTAGTTCACAGAACGCAACAATGACATCAAAGTTTATATCGCGTTTTATGTATCATTGATTGTATTCTCTTGTACCTTTTGATCCGAAATCTTATAGTAGTATCCGCATTCCATTATGAAACTTTTTTATTTGTCTTATAATGACGCGTTCAGTCGGTAATTATAAAAAAAATCAGTGGCGCTACAACCTTTTTAGGTTTGGGCTTCAGATTTCTGTATCTGTTCCATGATAATTTGTAAATCTAACAGACAAGTAGGTGATCAACCTCCTGTGCCTGACACACGCCGTCGAATTTTTGGGTTGATGTTTTGCTTCACCGTTCGAGCGAATGTTAAACGCGCACATAGACAGAAAGTCCATTGGTGCACAGCCGGGAATCGAACATACGACCTCAGGGATGAGAGTCGCACGCTGAAGCCACTAAGCCAACACTGCTCATGTAATTATAAAACGTAATCATAATGTAAATTTCAGAAGATAAACAAATATACTCAACCGTTTTCCACGTCAAGTAACTTGATAATATTTAATTAAATATTTATTTAACTAATCGAATGAAGGAAACGCGTATAAAGACGTAGTAGCGCCACTGAATTTGACTGAGATGGCGTAAAAAGCACAGAGCACAGAATCTACAAGAGGTGTGTCCAACAGTGGATTAGACATGTTAACACATACAACGCCAGCAAAATTTATAAATTATAAAGGGATTAAAAGAGGATACAACACAAAAAGTGCGATTGTGCAATATCCGGTTGCAATAGTAAAAAATGCTTTATGGAGTTTGGTAGCAGTAGCAAGTGGTGCTATTTAAAGCAGGCCTCTGCGCTGCGACAAATGATTGGAATAAGGCGTCGTCCTAATTGGGAGCGATCGTACGATGGCGCGATGCGTTCTCGTCGTGCGATGAGTTCAAACATACAGATTTCATCAGAGTGTCCTATTTGCCTCGCAAGTAATCGTGCGAGCACATGAAATGCTTTAATAACGATCGTACGATGCGTTTGAAGGTGCGATCATGTAATCAAAGCAACAGATCTCTTTTGAGTGTCCTAATCGGTTACTACGCGATGCGTCGACGCGCGAGGGGCGCGGACGATGGACATCCCGCGATCTATTAGGACACCTGTTAGGTCATCGCACAACCACTTTGATTGTGCGATGAAAAACGCATCGCGCCATCGTACGATCGCTCCCAATTAGGACGACGCCTAATGGCACACATGGACATCTTGCTCATCCACTGTGGACCGTAGCAATGTGTGCTATACGTGCTGAAAAGCGCGACACAAATCTGCAAGATATGCCGAAGCACCACAAGTGCGAGCGAGAATATGCCGGCAAATCACGCGTTGGAAGCAAGAAGTAACTAAATTTTTTAACGCTACTAGTCACGCAGTCTTTTGCTGGATGCTGCCCCTAATAAAAGTCCCCAAGTTTCCCCAATAGTGACGGTCACTATTGGGGAAACTTGCCTGCCACACAACTTGCCTGCCACAACTTGCCTGCCACAACTTGCCTGCCACAACTTGCCTGCCACAACTTGCCTGCTACAACTTGCCTGCCACAACTTGCCTGCCACAGCGAGTCTCATACTCTGCATTACTTTTAGTAAAAAAAAGCATATAACGCCGATCACCTTCATTCCTAACATTGTGTTAATATCATTGTGCCAAACAAAAAAAAGAGAAGTGAAACTTCTTTGGCAAACTACTTATTAACTCTTGTTCATATTTAAATAAATACAAACTTATTTAGAGGGCAAAAGGGAGATAGGGATTAAATTAATTTAATTGTCATTAAAATATTAAGTGTCGAAAATTAATACAAATTATAATTTTTTTTTTTTAATTTCTTTCTTCGATAATAAAAACACATGGCATTTTAATTCACAATTCGTCATTTAAGATTTCAATAAATTATTTTGCATAAAATATTAATATTTCATAAATTCTCGAAACGAAATTTTAATTTTAAAAATAGAATTTCTATAAGGTAATTCCCCTAAAAACCCTCCTCACTCTCTCTCATTTGTCTCAATCGCTCACTCCCTTTCGACAAAAACGTTGCACATCTTCGTGAGGTTCCGTAAAAAATTTACGCTCATGCGCCTAAAGAAGTTTCAATTCAAATATATTTCAAACTCAAACTCAAACTCAAAATATCTTTATTCAAGTGGGTAACCAAGTACACTTTTGAATCGTCAAGTTAAATTAATCGTAAATTTACATTTACTACCAGTTCGCAAGTCAAGGGCGTAGAGCGGGTAAGAAGAACTGGCAAGAAACTTTCCGCCACTCTTTTTAATCGCCAAGTAGGTATTGTCATACAAATTGTTTGAACTGGAGCAATTCAATCCCAAGGATTAGGATCATTTAAGTTAATTTAAGTTCTATCACACCATAAAAATATTTGTATACAGAAACGGTCCAAGATAAATGTATAATTACCTCAAATTTACACTCCTGTCAGGTCGTGAATTTGCATATAATGCAATTTTTTAACTATGTATGTCATCGATGTTTGGAAGGTCACTATTACAAAGACATTAAATACACTTTATGGCAAATTATATGATACTATGTTAGTCAATAAGTTAGTAGACGTGTTTCAAAGCACAACACAAACTCGAGTCTTTAACTGTTCAAAACTATGTCATTGATATTTTAGCAAATGCTATCAGATTAGTGAGATTTACGTTGACAGTATCTAAACATTCTTTTAAGTACTTAAGATAGCTTCCTTTTTCATGTTGGGCAACATTCAAGTACTGCCTAGCTTTTCTATTGCAAAATATTATCATAATATATTCTCTCTCTCTTTATCACAGTATAGTTGGAAGGGTTAAGTAGGCACCGCAATAGTGCCGCATTAATTTATTAAAAACCAATCATTTGACGACTCATTGGTCTAGTGGTTAGTACCCCTGACTGCGAATCCATGGGTCCCGGGTTCAATCCCCGGCTGAGACGAACATCGATGTGATGAGCATTTGGTGTTGTGCTTAGGTCTCGGGTGTTTAAATATGTATTTATATGTATAATATGTATGTATATCCGTTGCCAAGTACCCATAACACAAGCTTCACCAGCTTAGCATGAGACTGGGTCAATTAGTGTGAATTGTCTTTAAAAACCAAATCATTCTTAAAATTTAAAACAGTACATTCCCTATTCTGCGACCCACATGAATCATCTTCTGGCAATTTTGCAACAACAAATGTTTGCATGCAACAAATTATTAAAGAAATAGCAAAGATAGACCACTCCGTGTATAGAATCACGAGCCCACATCCGACCAGTCTAAACAGAGGATTCTATATTTCTATCAACACAGCCCTCTCTCATCATTCGTTTCATTCATCTCTGAGAATTTTATCTTACAAAATTATTTTCTTTGGCGTTAGCAGAATTTTGATAACTTTATTTTAAAAATTCTAACATTCCAATTTATAATTTCCTTTGACCTAATTAACAGTACGATTATTTCAATATTCAAAAACTTTTTCTAATAATTTCTACTAATTTTATCAACAGGTTTGTTAGTGTTCGTGAATGGAAGACAGAAACCATTACTTGGACGAGTATTAAACACTAACAACTTCGTAATAAAATATGTATAACCTTATACCATCTTAGCAGCAATTATCACTAACTCTATTAATCATAGCGTAAACCGAAATAGAACCAAACGGGTATTTTATGGATAAGATTCAGATACAAGACAACAACAAGATAAATAAATGCAATAATTTATATTTATTTATAAATTCTAAAACAGCCGGTACCTATGCTTAGAATATTCAAGAAAATATGATATTACAAATTTTACACACAAAAAAATACACAAGGAACCACAAAATAAAAAATAACTAAAACCAATCAAAGACTTAAACCCCATTCAGAGCGTGATACACAAAGTTACGGTAAGTATAAAGATTGTTGTAAAATATATCAATTTCATCAATGTTAGTAATTAATTTTTAAGAGTAAGCCTATTCACTGGCCTATAAAAAGAACAAGATAAGCGAGCCGTAGACACGTATAAAAGACTTTTAGCATTAGTAACTTTAGGATTACTAAGAAGGGAAAATTTTGCAAGAGAAGTCAGTACGAGAAATAAAGTTTAATACAAATAAACTAGATCAATTAGGTTACGTCGGAGTTTTCAAGTATAACTTGAAATAGTCCAAACGAGCCTCGTACGCTTGCAATAGACCCCGCTAGTGTAGACGATTGCAAAGCTTTCTATAGAAACATTTTCGAACTACTGGTACGGGAGGTAGCAACGTTTGAAAAGAAAGAATTTTAGGTCAGCTGATTTTGTGATATGTCTTCCTTCTTGCACTTTCGGTTACGGTCTTGGCAATCTGGCTGGCGGTAGCGGTTGCGTTCTTTGGTGCGCATCCTATATGTCCAGGTAATATCCTGGATTTTAAAAGCATTTTAAGAAGCGTAATTTTTAATTTTTCCTTTTTAAATAAGTCTACCTGACATACTTTTTTTATTGCCAGACATTTTTCACATTGCTAACTATGTGCCAGACGCGATTTTAAGTTTTTTTTTATAAAAATTTCAAAGTATTTTTTAATGTCTGTAATTTTAATATTATGTTAAGTTATTTAAATATAAGAAAAACTAAAAATTAATTTGCCAGACATTAATTCGATTGTTAAGCCTTGAATTAAAATGTAAAAGTCATAAAATGTATTGCAGTCTATGATGAAGCATTGCATTTTAAGAAGCGTAATTTTTAATTTTTCTTTTTTAAATTAGTCTACTTGACATACTTTTTTTATTGCCTGACATTTTTCACATTGCTATGTGCCAGACGCGATTTTAAGTTTTTTTTTATAAAAATTTCAAAGTATTTTAGAATGTCTGTAATTTTAATATTATGTTATTTAAATATAAGAGAAACTAAAAATGAATTTGCCAGACATTAATTCGATTGTTAAGCTTTGAATTAAAATGAAAAAGTATTGCAGTATGATGAAGTAAAAGCATTTTAAGAAGCGTAATTTTTAATTTTTCGTTTTTAAATACGTTTACCTGACATACTTTTTTTATTGCCAGACATTTTTCACATTGCTATGTGCCAGACGCGATTTAATTTTTTTTTTTAATAAAAATTTCAAAGTATTTTAGAATGTCTGTAATTTTAATATTATGTTATTTAAATATAAGAAAAACTAAAAATGAATTTGCCAGACATTAGTTCGATTGTTAAGCTTTGAATTAAAATGAAAAAGTATTGCAGTATGATAAAGTAAAAGCATTTTAAGAAGCGTAATTTTGAATTTTTCGTTTTTAAATACGTTTACCTGACATACTTTTTTTATTGCCAGACATTTTTACATTGCTAACTATGTGCCAGACGCGATTTTAAGTTTCTTTTTTATAAAAATTTCAAAGTATTTTAGAATGTGTCTAATTTTAATATTATATTATTTAAATATAAGAAAAACTAAAAATGAATTTGCCAGACATTAATTCGATTGTTAAGCTTTGAATTAAAATGAAAAAGTATTGCAGTATGATGAAGTAAAAGCATTTTAAGAAGCGTAATTTTTAATTTTTCGTTTTTAAATATGTTTACCTGACATACTTTTCTTATTGCCAGACATTTTTACATTGCTAACTATGTGCCAGACGCGATTTTAAGTTTCTTTTTTATAAAAATTTCAAAGTATTTTAGAATGTCTGTAATTTTAATATTATGTTATTTAAATATAAGAAAAACTAAAAATGAATTTGCCAGACATTAATTCGATTGTTAAGCCTTGAATTAAAATGAAAAAGTCATGAAATGTATTGCAGTCTATGATGAAGCATTGCATTTTAAGAAGCGTAATTTTTAATTTTTCGTTTTTAAATAAGTCTACCTGACATTCTTAAATACTTTGAAATTTTTATTAAAAAGAAACATAAAATTGCGTCTGGCACATAGTTAGCAATGTGAAAAATGTCTGGCAATTAAAAAAGTATGTCAGGTAGACTTATTTAAAAACGAAAAATTAAAAATTACGCTTCTTAAAATGCTTTTAAAATCCAGGATATTACCTTGACAGATAGGATGCGCACTAAAGAACGCAACCGCTACCGCCAGCCAGATTGCCAAGACTCTTACCGGAAGTGCAAGAAGGAAGACATATCTCAAAATCAGCTGACCTAAAATTCTTTCTCGAAAACGTTGCTAAATCCCGTACTATACAGTGTATACTCTTTATAACGTCATTCGCTATAACGGAAAGCTCTCCATTACGAAAAAAATAGATACATTTGTTTGGTTTAACACAAACCCCATACATTAATATCTTTATAACGCAACAGCCGCTCTCTATAACGAAGAAATATTTTCATATTTAGACATCAACAACATACTTAAGTGTAATTGTTTTTATAATCAGCTTACAAAACTAAACTTTTGAGGTGCCAAAATTTCTAAGAAAGACACCTGAGGTCATAAACAGCCGTCTCGCATTTGTTATTGTTGATTTCATTAAAACGTGCGCCATTTTTATTTTTTTACTACGGTCCGTACTGTACGGAGGTGTTTTGTAAAGACTGTGCATTTGTACATTGTGTACATTTGACATACGGGATTCATGCTTAGTGCTAAGTCTCGTTTATGAATGCTACTTAAGGAGTCTTCACAAACCAGATACAAAAAATGACAATGACACCAACCTTGCTTGATCAGGTCACGCTTGACTGTCGATCATCACCAGGCATCAGAAAGCGTGGAATTCGTTATAGCTGGCATTCTTGTATCTGTAAATAATTTTATATTTAATATAAGAAATATGTCACGCGATCATTATTACTTTATAATTTTTATAAAATTCATACTCAGAGTCGTTGTACACTGTGTAGTTACATAGTTAAATTTAAAAGATTTGATCAACGTCAATTAATAATTAAAAAAATTTCGCAGAGCTGCACAGTGCACAGCTCTTTTAATATAAAATATATTTATTACTAAATATTAATTAAATTTATTTAAAGGTTACCTCTCTGCGTACAGTTCTCAAAACTGTATTACGGCAGAAAACAATAAAAGTAACATTATTACGAAAAAGTTATCCCTGATTTCATGTATATTAAATTTTTAAATAAATCTATAAAGCGACGCCGGTTATGCGTCTTAAGCAATAACAACCCGGGACCTGATAGCCACAGATTGCAACCACAACTGAACATCCCTATACCTCACATAATACACAGATAAAAAATATATACAGAATATAAAATTGTAAAAGTGATAGTGTAAAAGTGAAGAACCGAGACTAAGCGTCGCGTGACCAAACGGAATGCTTCATCGGACAATTAATGGCAGCCTTATAGGCTATAATTTGTGTATTTATCGACGACCTTGAACTGATTGATGAAAGGTGACTCTTAAAAAAGATTTACTACAAATGTCATTACATTTCGGTTCTGGAAAGTCAATATTATCCAATTATTTTGATTGGAGTATTTTGCGTGCGTCTTAATAAGTTAATTAAAAAACTTACAGTGTTAATAACATTTATTTCATTACCATTGACATTACTATTTTCGTCAGTACTAATATCAACACAAAGACTAATCCCTAATTAGACTCTAATTGTGCTTTCTAAGTTGCATTAAATATGCTTCATTTAATTAAGAACATTTACTTATCACCAAAAATACGAGCTTCTTCAACTAATCATTAAAGGCAAAGGGCGGGTAGAAGAAGACCTGGCCGCAGACGCAGGTCTTGGTAGAAAAACTTAAGACAATGGTTTGGCCGAGTCATTGTTTAGATGCGCGGCATCCAAAATTAAACTAGCTTCGCAAGGAGATGGCACTATAAGAAGAAATAAGAGCAGTTTTCTTGAGAGCACACACCTAAAATACTGGTGAAGGAAAACATCGTTAGTAATATCGCATGTCGGACCCAAAAGGCTCACATTTGTGTCTATATAAAACTAATATAAAATACAAAAAAAATTGAAAAAACGGACACAGAAATCCAAGGCCAAGACTGATTGTAGCGCCACGTGTTTTTTATCATAGAAGCTAAGTAAATGTTTACAAAGTCATGTTTTATCTATCTGCCTTCAATAGCTATTTAACAATTAGATATAATTACCCTGGAATTACCGCGAAATTTGTTTCCAAGAACGCAAACCGGGAAAACATAGTTCCGCGATTACATTTTTTAATTGCAGGGAGAAATCATCGTAACAACTTGCATCGATTTACAAAATAAATAGAGCTATCAAAGACGTTAGGTTAGTTTAGTTTAGCCTAGTGGCTTCAGCGTGCGACTCTCATCCCTGAGGTTGTAGGTTCAATCCTCGGCTGTGCACCAATAGACTTTCTTTCTATTTAACATTCGCTCGTGAAGATAAAGTGAAGATAAACATCGTGAGGAGACCGGCTTGCATTAGACCCAAAAAAGTCGAGGGCGTGCGACAGGCAAAGAGGCTGATCACCTACTTGTCTATTAGATTAACAAATGATCATGAAACAGATACAGAAATCTGAGGCCAAGACCTAAAAAGGTTGTAGCGCCACTGATTTATATATTTTTTTAAGGCGTTGCCTATTATTAGGCAGCGTCATTAAAGAAGTTTTAAAAGAGATTGTTTTAAAAACCACGACCCTTCAATAAGGTAGATCAGCCACTAGAGGCCAGTCAGTGATTATTACCATTGGGTTGGAACCCCTATAAACGTTTACAGTACTTACGTTTATAAGTGACGCTACAATTATGTATTTTGGCCTCAGATAATAGTCGAGTTTGGTGTTTGTCATGGGATTTCCTGTGATTTTAGTTCACCGGCGGTATTAATTGCGCACGTAAACAAAGAAATCCAATGGTGTAAAGCCAGGGTTAAAATGCCCGACCTAAGAGTTGAGTTACTTTAAGAATAATCATTTATAAAACCGAAAACGTTCATGAAAATTCAAGCTTTTTTAAGTTATGCGTTTGTGAATTTATTTGGCGTGTTAGTAGATGGAAAAAAAACATGGCTTCGCAACGTTAGGAAGTGAACAGGTATTGTGACTGCAGTAGAGTTGCTGCAACTGGCACAAGACACGCTTCACGAGACTGATTGCAAACCTCCAGAAATGGAGAGGCAACAAAAGAAGAAGAAGAATTTATTGCATTCGTTTTTTCGAGTGCTTTTCACCAATAGTAGTCAATAAAGAACCTAATTAGACATTACGATGTTTAATTTAAAATAATCAAAATATATTAATTTAATTTAATACTAAAATAATTATAATCACATTATTATACGCATTGTTTATAGCGTGATAAGAAACATTAGTGAGATCTTCGTGATAATTCTGTTTTCTGTTGAATAATTGTCTTTCACAATTCCGGAAAAAAAATTGACATACCTACTCGTATTTGCATTATACATTTTTTATAGGAATAATATGTAGGAAATAGTTTTCGGTGTATGGCATTGCTTCTAGGCTTTATTTTCAAAGCTATTTCTAACAACTTTAAAATCGTTAGTATGTAATTACATAATAATTAATAGGCCGTAAGCTATTAGTGCTATGTACTTGAAAAACTTTATATAACCATGCCATTTGACATCCCCGAATTTCAAAATACCAATCTTAGTGAAATACTTAACCATAAACAATAAACGTAAATGAACATCATTAGTTTGTATAAATAAGTCATTGAGTCCATAGGCCAAGACTACTGCGGCATAAAACGTTTTATTTAGCGACACTGCACCCAATGGGAGCGGCGGCCATTCATCGTTCCTTGGAATATATTTGTTTACTTTGTTTACGTAACGATTTGGGGACGTACACTCATCGATTCATAACCATTAAAATCTCATGTTTTTCAACTATACAAAACCGTATAACAAGAATTGGTACTAAACATATAATAACAGTGTATAGATAAATAAATCCGCGCTACAACCTTTTTAGCTCTGAGCCTTAGATCTCGCGTTAGGTTAATTTTCACGTGTAAATTTGTATAGATTTGCCGCCAATTCACAAAAACAAATGACAAATGAATACAATATACTGCATTAGGTTACCAAAGAGTTCTAAAATTGAAATTCAAAGTGAGTTTTCATTAGCAATGTTCTTACTGGCCAGTTCTAAACATTTTCAGTGTTACCCATGTATTATCAAAATAATTTCAAAAAGGCTTTAATTTGTAAGTCTCTTGCGTGTGGGGTGTTCCGTGTTTCATATTATTTAGTGAAAAAGTTACTTTATTTGGCACACAGCAAACAGGTTGACGTTGATTGTTATAATTGATTCATGATCGAATTAAACAGTGACGCCAGGATTGTGAAATTAGATACCACTGTGCGTCATTAATGGGGTTCTTGAAAGCCGTGTCTGGGCAAATACATTGTTGTATATGTGACGTCCGTGCAGTTACAGATACCGGCAAACATCTTGAAAAATGTTCTTGCCTGCGCAGAAGTGATTTTTAGGTATCACTGGGAGGGGGCGGTGGTGCGCGGCGGCGGGAGAGTGACGTGTGGATCGCGTGATTGGTTTATCAGTTGACATTTGTGTCCCGCGCTGCGCAAACTTTCCCCCACTCCCTTGTTTAATGTTCGAGATGTTTGCCCGTATCTGTACCGCATCCCATAGCACTCTAGGATCGATTAAATTGTGGATATAACCAATGCCGTGGGAATTACTGTAGAAAAACTGAGAGTTTAATATTTAATCATTGTTTAATTAAATTATTTAATAAATAAGTCACTAACTACGCAGCCGCCTCAATGGCTTAGTTAGTATAAGGTATATAATCCGGAGCACCTTAACTCAATGACATAAAATAATTAACTAAATTAAGGTTGCCAAAAAAGTGGAATTAATGAAATAAAGAAGACAAGACACAAAAAGTGTCTGCTCTTAACCCACTAGAACAATGCTCAGGTTTTATTGTAAATAAAACACCAATATAAAATATATATTTTGTATAAAATATTTAACTTTGAAATTCACACTAATCTTCTTAAAAAATTTTCCCTTCTTAGTAATTCTAAAGTTACTCGAACTCCAACTCTTCTATACGTAACTACGGCTCGCCTATCTGCTACTTTGAATGTTCCAGTAAATAGGCTGTCTCGCTCTTACAACTTTATTACATACTAACATCTACGCTAACATCGATTAAAATATTGATGTTTTTTACAACAGTCTGCCAAGTTACCGTAATCTTGTTTATCACGCTCTTAATGAGGCTTAAGTTTTCATTTATTATTTAAAAAAAAATATTGTTTTAGTTATTATTAATTTTTAATTTGTTTTTCCTATGATAAATTACTAATTTTCTAATATAATTCATGTGTATGTGTGTTAAATTTGTGATGTCATATTTTTTTCGTATAAATAAATAAAAATCACCACAGACCTGAATAACCCCCACTACATTTCATGTTAATACATTATTCACGAAAAAAGTTTTAGTTTAAAGTTTCTGTGAAATTGATAGGCTTAATAAAGAATGCAGTTTTTAGTTTGGTTCTACATTAAAATATGGACAAAAAAGTTATATTCGTGGAACTGTAATAGGAACTGATAAACAATAGCAATGGAATTAGATCTTAATGACACATAACTTGATTGCAGAAACTATTAGCTGATACGGAGGCGGAAGTGTGTCAGCCGTAATTTCCGAACCTCAGTTTACCGTTCCACGAATCTTATTTTAAGATGGAATTAAAATTTATTTTTTTAAAGATTTATATTTTACATTAACTTTAATAAAACTTTTTAAAAGGAAAAAATCGTGATGCTTAATATGTCTGGGCCTCTGAACCCTGTATCTGTTTCATGATTGCCAATCTAATAAGCAAAAGAAATCAGCCTTCTGTGCCTGACACATGCCGTCGACTTTTTGGGTCTAAGGCAAGATGATTTCCTTCACCGTTCAAGCGAATGTTAAATGCGCACATAGTAGGTCCATTGGTGCACTGCCGGAGATCGAACCTACGACCTCGGATGAGAGTCGCACGCTGAAGACTCTAGGCCAACACTGCTCTCTGTTACAAATACTCAAGTAAAAAAGACGAGCAAACAAGTTTGATTGCGGATTCGCCTTTTCAATGTAACGATAAAAAACACTTGTCTGTCAAACACATAATATTGTTAACAAAATTTGCATTATTAAATACAATATCTTTTTTTCCATAAGTATTAATTACAGTTTTAGTTGAGATGAACTTTTCTAGACTTAAAATATGTAACTATAGTTTACTTAAAAAATGTGAGTAATATTGTGTTTATAGTACAATAACTGCTTAGAACTGAATATTTTTACTTTACTCTAGGCATGTGTAACGAACCATAGAAATCACTTCATCACATTTTGGTTGTTGTTAAATAAAGAGTGTGCTAAAATACTAATTACTACACTTCTATCCCATCTTCCTTTTAGGCATAAATAAAATGCATTTACTAGGAGACTTGTTCTAACAAAAAAGTTTTTTTTTCTATAGTACTTATATTCATGCACTAATCATTTGCTTATAATTTGAAAAACATGTAATCTGAGGTATCGGAATTGCAAAACAAACAGCAATTCAGAAAACATTGCGCGATGATAAAAGAACAAACAAACGGTATCTTCCGTCCTTTTTCCACTTACAGCAATAGAGTAGTGCAGGAGGAGACGTCAAATGATAAGATAAATCATGAGACATTCGTAAAATTTCGAAATACAGATATTTCAATTTCCTACTAATTTCGTAAGACTATCCAAACTTTCATGAAGAATAAGAATTTACTCAATATTTCAAACATAAAACTTTTCTCTACTGTCTCTGTCTATTGATAAAAAGATATGTACCAGAGAATAAATTTGTATAAAAACCGTGAAACAGATGCAGAACTTTGTCTGGCCCTTGCCTATTAAATTAAAACTTCATACACATACAATATGGTATCTTCTATTAATAGAAATAGAATACTTTTAAAACCTTGTATTGGAAACGCTTAATCTTTAAAAATTATGAAAAATATAAAATAATAAAACCCGACAGCTAAAAGCCATTTAGATTTTGTCATAGGATTAGTAAATGTACACTATATTACATATTTATATTATCACACATATTTGGCTTGGAACAAGTGGAGCTAATTATAATAACATTTGGTATATTTATGGTAATCTAAATCTACTATCTACAGTGAAAGAATTTCCCTATACATCCATTTCAAAGATTACTAAAAGTATATTATTATTACTTGTTTTAAGTATTTAATTAATATTTATTTACCGGAATGGAGTCAAACTAGCACTTCTGATTCAAAGGTAAGTTGTATAAGATACTGATACCGGTAAATCGCATTTTTTTGTTTTTAATATAAATGTAACATATACAGTTTTATTCAAAATCTATGAATACTTCCAGCTACTTTTTAACACAAAATAATTCTTAATTAGTTTCTCCATTTTATTAATCGGCGAAACAATTATAAAATTCCAAAAGATGACAATTTTATATATTGAATCAATTATGTAGTCTCATTGCCGGTTTTAACCACTTGTTCAAATATAGTTTTAGACAGTGTTATATGAAGATCAAATACTATACGTACTAGGTTCAAAAACTGTGCTATTAGTTGTACTCAGAATCCAGATTTCGAATATACACTCGGCGTCAAAAAAATCGCACCTTTCTTAAAATTCATGTCAAGCGATTATAACTTCTAAGGTCCTTCCTGTACCCTATCATTATTAATATCATTTAAAAGCTCAATTAATAAGCTTTCAAAAAAATTATCATTTGTTTACGGAAAATTAAAAACCACAAATCGCCAGCAATTTGATTAAAAAGTGGCGATGTACGCGTTTGGAGGCTCACTAATTGTACCACCCTGGACGCGTAAAAACGAGGGGGTAAAAGTCAATTATGGGATATTCGCTATCCAGACGTTACAGAGGTCACACCTGAAGAGCTTCGACAGGAAAAAACCCAGTGAAAATGGATACCATGGCAAAGAAGCAGCTCAAGGGGTGGCCCTACAGCAAATCGGCCTACGGCAGGTTGAAGTTGCTCGGCAACTGAAAATTAGCCGCTTTCGAGTGCAACGGGTATACCAACGGTTCCAAGAGACTAAAGGTTACATCAGGAGACATGGATCCGGGAGACATCGCTGCACTACCGTCAGAGGTGATCGCTCCATTGTGTCGACGTCTTTGCGGAACCGCTTCTCCAACGCTGTGGAGCTACAGCAGCGGCTTCGAGCTACTCGAAGGACAGCTGACAGCGTCTCTACTATCAGAAGAAGGCTGTGAGAGAAGAATTTGCTGCCCCGGAGAGCTGCTACAGGCCCCCAATTGACAGGCATCCACCGGACGAAAAGGAAGCGATTTTACGAAACGCACGTGCCGCGGACATTCGACCAGTGGAGGAATGTCCTGTTCTCCGACGAAACCCGAGTGTGCCTGTACACCAACATCATGCGTAAGAGAGTCTACAGGCGACCAGGGGAGCGTTTCACACCAGCCTGCATCGTGGAAACCGTCGGGTATGGAGGAGGATCCTGCATGTTCTAGGACGGCATTTCTATCGACGGCAAGATAGACCTCGTGTGCGTCTCCAGAGCTGGAGATGGTCACGGCCAGGGGTCTCTGACTGCCCACCGGTATATCACCGAGGTTTTGGAGGAGCATGTGGTCCCATGTGTAGGTTTTGTCGGTGCCAACTTCAAGTTCATGCACGACTACGCCCGGTGCCACACAGCCTTGATTGTCAAGGACTACCTACGTCGAGTGGGCATCAAGGTTATGGACTGGCCAGCAAAAAGCCCCGACCTCAATCCTATCGAGCACCTCTGGGACAAGCTGAAACGGCGAGCTCGGGCCCGTAATTCAGCTCCTGCCACTCTCGATGAGCTTCGAGATGCCGTCATCGAGGAGTGGGACACCATTCCCCAGGAACACGTCGTGATGCTCATCAGGTCCATGACTGACCGCTTGGAAGCTGGTCGGAGGGCTAGAGGAGGCAACACTAGGTTTTAAGACAAGTTTTTAAGGATTGTCATTGTTTATTTTTAATTTTTGTATTGTTCCTTTTATTTGTAATTTTGATCAGAATACACATTGTTTCACATTTTCCCAGAATTTTCTTTTTTTATGGGGGTGGTTACCAATTTCCTATAGTTTTCAAATAAGGGATTTCATTAGCTTTCAAATGATACTAATAACGATAGGGTACATGAAGGATCTTCGGAGTTATAATCGCTTGACAAGAATTTTAGAAAAGGTGCGATTTTTTTGACGCCAAGTGTATGACCTCAGGATTGACAGGCATGAGTCTAGTTACTAAGCTACTAAGAAGAGAGATTAGAGCTTTTCAAGCATCTTTGCTAATCCAGCAAAACTAAATAGATTTTTTCTATACTATATATACAACTAGCGGAACCGACAGACGTTGTCCTGTACACACATCTAACGTACAAAAAAAATTAATAATGTAAATCATTCTCGATTCCACTTGAACACACAAAAAATTTCATCAAAATCTCTCCAGCCGTTTAGGAGTTTAAGTAAGAATACACAGAAGATTTATGTGTATACCAGTTGTTAATTTGCTGTATTGATAAATAACCTAGATACCAACAGTAGCGCCGTCTGCCAGGCTGACTTGTGAATCTAAACCATGTTGGGCGCCACCCAAACGCATACAAAACTTCATTCAAATCGGTCCAGCCGTTTAAGAGGAGTTCAGGGACGTACAAACGTACAGTAGAATTGTATATATAAAGATAATAAAATGGCCCAAGCTCAGCCATAGTTTTAAGTATTTGTTCGTGTCTTTCAGTCTATCGACCCATCATTCTAATACTGTATATAAACAAGTATTTTCTTTTAAATAAAGAAGTTGACCTTATGTACCAAATCTGGTATTAATAAGAATCAAGGTATCGATAATTACAGTGTTATTGGTAATAAATAATTATAGGTAACAATTATTTGAATTATGAAATCGAGTTTCCGGAAACTGTGAACTGTGGTAACTACGCAGTTTATCTTATACTTTTTCTCTTGTTTCTTGTTTTAGTGTTCTCAACATTTATTTTACATATACCTTTGTTTAAGTTAAACTATCGACATTTTTATATTTTGCAGAGTGAGTTCAAAGGAGATATTGTGTTTATTATGTATTTATTTAATATTATATTATATATAATTTAATTTATTTTTTCGACATTATCGTATTAACTTAGTACTGTAAGGATACTGTATGTATTTTCGTGAATAAATAAAGTAAGAAATGTTACACAACCCTATTTACCTTTGCTGTGGTCTCTGGCAGAATGACCAGCGCTGTTGAACACGTGCTCCACAGCCAAGTACAGCCACAGCACACACGCATTACACACTTGCAACGAACCGAAAGAAAAAAGGGATTTTTTTTTGTTATCTATCATTATATTTTTTTTCTTTAATTATTGTTATTTTAATAATAATAATATTTTTTATTAATCAGACAAATACAGTCCATGGATCGATTAGTAAGTTAGTAACAATAGTTTCTTAAGATCTATGTTAGTAGAATTAGTAAAAATAAGAGAAAAAAATGTAGTTGAATAAAAATAAAAAAATTGTTATTTGTGTGTGTTTTTGTTAGTAATACATGTTATGTCTATGTCTGTTTTGAGTATTGTTTTAAAGCCTTTATTCAACGTTTCTCCGTCAAAAGACTTTAAAAAAACACTTGTCCAAAGGATACATTTGTATAAAGACCACGACACATAGAGAAATGTGTCTACCCTTTGGCTCATTGAATTACAAAACTTCCCACATACACAATATGTAAGCTTGTTAATAAAAACGGAATACTTATAAAACCTTCTACAGAGAGAAAGATTATTTAATAATTCTAGTAAATAACACGTCTACATATCATTCATATCTTCGTTATCTATACGAAACCAAATAAAACATCAATTTGTACGTAGTAATTTGCGGTAACAGTAAAACGGTTGGACAATAAAGCTCTATTTAGGCGTCTATTGGGAACACATAAACTATTTATACTTACTGACATTTCACAACTAAGACGCCTCGTGTATGACATATTTGTGAAGGTATAATAAAAAGTCCGTTTAGTTTCATTAAAACGAAAATTAATATTTATTTATTTGTTCACACTTCGTTACCTTATACAAAAACATATATGTATAAAAGAAGGTTACATAAGTTATAAGCAACGCGCGGCCTTATCGCTAACAAGCTATTAGTTCCAGGCAACCCTAATATGGAACAATAAAAAAGTAACACCTACAGAGGGTAAAGTACAAGAAGTGCATAAATAATTAACAAAAAAGAACACAAAATAACATGTAACCACTATCTATAACTAAAAATATTATTATGTATAAACAAATATGTAAATGCTAATCCAAGGGTTAATTGAGTAACAATTGATGTTTCTCATATACAGTAGTAGCTAATTACGAGTAAGAAGAAACTTTATGGAAAAGAAGATTTTTAAATAAATTTACAGCTCGTCTGATATCAATGATGGTAATGAATTCCATAGCAGGATACTTTGCAGAGTAAAGGTAATAATAAATATTAAAAGTAATAATAAACAGCTTAGATTTTTTAAATTTTATACATTATTTTTATTTGGTTATTAGTACCGTCAACAAAATATGTCAGTTAATGTGGTCATTGACAGTACTCGCAGAAGCTGGGTGCTGATAGTATGATACCGAAATGTTTTTCTGCTTAGGAGTTTTATTGATGAGAAAAAAATGATGGTAAGGGCCAGGTCACACGCAAGACTGAACTTAAAACAATAATGTTTTTTTAAGCGTGAGAGTAAAAAAAGAAGGAATGTTCACACGGAAATATCTTCATGGCTTCCGTGTGAAATAGATCTTTACTATCATTAAAGAAACAGCATTATCAGTACGAGCCTTATTCCAATCTGTGGTTTTAATTCACAGTTAAAAGTTTTATTTCTTGTTTTGTTTTTACGAATGTGTGGATTAATTTATAATTTAAATAAGTTACTACAGTAGACAATAAGGAAATAAAAAAATATAATTTGTTCATTATATCCAAAATGTCACAACTTTTCTTATTAACTTTTTTTTTAAGAACAGGGGGCAAACGGGTTGGACACTCTCAGTGCCCGAAATCTCGCAAGTGCGTTGCAGGCCTTTTAACAATTGAAGCATTGGGTGCAACAAGGGCGTTCGGTACCTAAAGCCCGTTTTGATGTTATTACATTAAAACATGCACAGAGCCATCAAGTTTCGTATAACAAAAACTCGTTACGATCAGCCGCTTCCAGATGGAGTAGGAATCATTAATTTCGAAGGTGGCGCTACGCCCTTGTTGCGTAGATAACAAAAGAGCGTTTAAATTCGAACACGTAAAAACTTATTATTGGAAACTCTTGAAGGACCCTAAGTCGTATTGGTTGAAATACTTCAGTGGGCAGCTGGTTCCACGTAATGGTGGTGCGTGGCAAAAACTGTTTTAAAAACGCTCAGTTGTGAAAAGACTATTATTTTGTTTTTCATATGTTCAAAGTCGATTTAACATTCGTCTGTTTCATCGTATACGCGCTGTAAAAACGTAATTAAACTGATCCGAATCTTAGCAGATCACCTTATAATTTGTTTGCAGCCACTTACTAGTTTGTGGTAAGACCTAATAAAAGATTATAACACTTAATATCAGATGAGCCTACTGCCCGTTTTCCCCCTGTGATATAAAAAAGTAATATCGTTGTATCCCGTGTTATTTTCTATTTGAGATAGATTATAATTCTATGTATCTAATGTACTTTGACACAAAGCATTACTTGCCTCACTATTTATTAATAAATAACGCTAATTAAAGTTTCTTAAGAAATTTGTATTATGTTGAGTAGTCTCCAGAAGAAAAACCACTCCTTATATGGAAATTGTATTCGTTTTTACTACAAACTCCCAAGCGAATATTAGAGAATTATCACTTAATATTTTTATTTTTTTATGTAATAGGAGGCAATCGGGCAGTGACAATGTGATCCTCATCATGATGTTAAGTGATACCGCCGCCCATGGACAATCACTTAATATGTTTTCTCTTTCATAATATGTATATTTGTGGCTGTAAGATTCCTAATAAAAAATACATTCTTTATATAGAAAGTAATATTTAATTAAATATTCAGACACTTACGAGTTCATTCCACTGTCTATAAAATAAAATTACCAAAGATATATAAGAACATCTAGAATCTAGAACCACTGAGCCATAACGCTTTATGGTGTCATTTTGATACAAAAGAACACGTAAACGTGCCAATGACGCGTGACTGAGGTCTATAAAAACTGAATAATTATCTAATTAGGGTTTTTATCATTAGTCTACACTAATTGGCTATTGGATAAAATGTCGCCATGAATTAAATCTGAATGATCTATTATTATCTGATTGAGTTCATTCTTAATTACAGAAGTAGATTATCTAGACATGATTTGAAATTTTACAGTTATTCTACTGTATTCGTAACAATCAACCAGTTTTATGTCAGTTAAAATGGATTTACGTAAATTAAATGGGTGTTAAAAGGTTTAACCTTTAGTAAGTTATTATAATTTCAGTAGAATCTTTTTTTTTTAAGTTTCAATATAAGAATAATGTTAAATGTCTAAAATCAATAAGTAGTTTAGAAACAAACATATTTTTTTTAAATACATACACGGGCAGAAGGCTAATACCGCCCAATGCCCATGGACACACATGGCCCGAAGACCTGCAAATACGTTGCCGGCCTTTTAAGAATTGGTACGCTTTTTTCGTAAAGAATCCTAACTTTTCCTCTATTGCGAAAACAGAACGTATAAAAACCCGCTCAATTCAAGGCAACAAATAATAAGATTAATTCCGCTGATTATTTTATATGAACAATAAGGTTAACGATTCGCTCTCATTCGTAATTTGTTCAATGTGAACCTTTCGCTGACATTACTGAGCCAGTTTTTGCACATTAACGACCTTTACCTCAAAATATCATAACAAAATCCGGATATCCGGTAACTTAAAGCTGTTATAAGTTCATCCATTATGGAATCAATAAGTAAATCGGTAATATTTGATCTCAACAAAATACCGATAATTTTTCGATGCTGAACATTATTCAATTAATTTTATTTTTAGACATTATAAGTTCCATTTTACTTGTTCAACAACGTCTATTTCACTTACAACAAAGCTATGTCGTATAAAGACTATTTTCGTTTCAGAAATTGTGCAGTACGTCTGCAGGCATGTTTGCCGGGACACGAGAGACTTTTAATGTCATAATTTGGATAAGGGTGGTATGCTTGATCCATCGCGTTAGGCATAGCACCAATAGTATCCTGAATATGATGATTGCAAAGAACAAACATATTAAAACGCTTGTATGCTGTCCATATAGGTACTATAGGAGTTTTTTGTTTTTTTTGTTTTGTTAATAACTAATACTAACATAAAAACTAAGACCGATTTTGTTTACTCATCAATACTAACATAACAACTAAGACCGAATTTGTTTACTAATCAATACTAACATAACAACTAAGACCGATTTTGTTTACTAATCAATACTAATATAGCAACGAAGACCGAATTTACTAACTCTATCTAAAACTACATATAGATGTAATCTGAACTAATTAAGTTATTATTATTATTAAATATCTGGGATATCCAGGCATATCTCAATTGTGATGTACTATATTATACACAGGACCGACTCTATATTAACTATTAACACACCACGAAAGGACGGACGTCCTTGGTAAACCAGAATACCGTCTGATTCCTAGCTTAAGGGAACAAAGAATATTTTGCTTAAATCACACCGGCGTTTTATCATTTTTGGTCCCACCCGAGATAACGATAATCTAACATAATCAAAGAGGTAGTTGATTATTTATAAGGCTAGTTGGAAAGGCGCTTAACATCTAGATAATAATGGTGAGAGTCACTATGAATAATGTCTGGAAACATAAAAACCGGTCTGGTCAATCTGCGCATTCGTTTAATTATTACGTTCTGTGGGAAGAACGGTTAATTGTGGCAATTGTATGTTGACCTTATTATATCATTAGTGTAGCTGTATTATAATTTTTGACACTCCCAAGTTCAAAGTGTATGAATAAAACTTTGTTGTTTTGGATTTTGCCAGTAAATAAGACTTCAAAGCACTTAACTAATGTAAATAATGTGACAGATTTCGCTAAAGGGTTTTGTGTTTAAAAAAATAAAATAAATCAGTGGCGCTACAACCTTTTAGGTCTTGGCCTCAGATGTCTGTATCTGTATATTTATTTGTCAATCTAATAGGCAAGATCAGCCTCCTGTGCTTGACACACGCCGTTGACTTTTTGGGTCTAAGGCGCGTTGGTTTCCTCACGATGTTTTCCATCGCCGTTCTAGCGAATGTTAAATGCACAAATCCATTCGGGATCGCACCTACGATCTCCGGCATGAAAGTCGAACCCTGAAGCCACTAGGCCAACACTGCGCATCCTAACCTAAATTTTCACTTATAAAAGAAAATATTTTTATATAAAACAAAACAATATCAAAACTACTCAATTTAATTAGATCCAAATCGTTTTGTGCCGTAAAAGGTAAACAAAGTAACAAATACGTGGCAAATTGCCGTTTACCGACGTGGCTATAAATTATCAGGCCTTATCGAGTTTTATAGTTTTCAAATAGTCTTGTTTATTAGTTTTATTCTTAAAGGTTCTCCGGGGTTTTCCCATGTGTAACACTTATACAAACAAAATCGTTTTTTGTTTGTATATGATTGATAGATTGTCGATTTTTTTTCCTGTGTCTGTGTGCGTTAAAGTAGAAGAAGGCTACTTGCCTTGCACACCATGGCCTTCATTGCAAACACTCTGCCAAACGTAATCAAACGCTGCTCTTGCCTCTTTCAATATTCCAGCCATTTTGGAACCAACAGGCATAACAGGACGATGGCAAATGGCCAAATGGAAAGCCTTTGATCCCTTGGGGGATGAGACCGGCTTTGGTATGCGATGCTACTTGTGGGGATACATCAGCCCCGTCTCACCTCCCTCGGACAAGTACAATAGATCCGCCGCAGAGACAGAAAATAATAAACAGCTAATATATAAAGGCCTTTATAATATTGGTCCCTTTGAAGTAGAGACTCTTGGGCCGTGGGGTTCATGACCCCAGCTAGTGCTTTCCTTGATCAACGTATAAGTATCACAATACAGAGTGGAAATTCTGCCAACATTAAGCACAGGCTACAGGGATTCTCTATAATTAACGAACTTATAACCTCTTCTTTCGAGATTTTTGATTTTATTTTGGTGCCCCAGTGAACTACGTTTCGCCTTAATATGTTTTTTACATAGCATACCTTTTTAGTAGGTACATATGAAACATTTGGCTATGGTAACCCATAGAGACTGTTCTCTTTTCCCGAATAAAAACCTAAGCACTAAATTTAATTCTCTCCATAAAAACCTTCCTTCGAGTTCAAGGAATAAATAAATAAAAATAACTCGAATATATCCAAGAAGGCCAGTTATTTTTTTAATTTGAGAGACTATGGTTAGTCTAACATATTTTATTTAATATTTATATAGATTGTTGAAAATCAAACTGTCATCAGTACAAAGATTTCAGGTACAATTCCTTTGTTTATATTTTAAGCTCAATACTTCATAAAATACGTCTAATGTATGTCGCATTAGGATAATATGGATGGTATTGTTTGAAGAATTACCTGCTTACATTGTGAACTTGAGATACGACAAACAGGTAAGGAAACTAATACGATAATATTTACAAATTACGCAAGAGCTAAGCTATCTTTAACTATATATATATGACATAAAAGTATACTAGTTTCGAAAACATAAAAAATGTTTAAGAACATTTCTAAAGGAACACATTTTTTTTTTAACAACACTCCTGCCCTAACAGGCGACCCCAAATTGACAAGGGTGAACAAAAGCTTACAGACGAAACAAAAAAAAACAAACATACAAAATCAATCAGGAAAAACAAAATTACATAATAAAAAAAATTGATTCGCAACCTAATCTGGAAACAGTTAAAAAAAGCTATAATGTTTTATTATGAGAATATGTTTGAATCTATATTTTAAAAAAAGGAGACATATAAAAGCTAAGATGTATGTTGGTTTGTTAGGCTGTTTGGCTTAACCTGTTGAACCGATTCAACTGTATTGTTAAGTATGTTTGCCAAACGTGTTAACATATAAAGATAGAAATTTCTAATTAAGAAATGGGGGTTGGTGGTAGAAATTTAAGGGTTTAAATGTATTTTAATTAAACACATACACAAATAAAATACATAAATAATGAGTCAATCCCTTTATAGGACTTTGGTTATAAACACTATGATATGTTTTGATTTCCAAAAAAATAAAACAAGACTTGCTTAATTTCTGTACAATTTGGTTAATTTATACGCTACCCTTAGTTACAAAATCATGAATATAGAAAAATAGTAATTCATATACATATAAAAAAACTATGGCAATAACATAATCTATCTATATGTCCACTTTAATTATTTATTAATTACTTAAGATGTCATGTGGAACATGGTTTAATGGTTGCTCCTTACAAACGTTGTGTAAAAAAAACATGGCGATTAAAAAGAGTGGCGGAGAGTTTATGGCCAGTTATTTTCTTCCGTTCTACCCCCTTGATTTGAGAACTGGCACTAAATGTAAAATTAGAAGCATTAATATGTGTTTCTTTACTGACAATTCATAAGTGTACAATGTGTTACCCATATGATTAAATGATTTTTGAATTTTTGTATTTTGAACTTCTAAAGGCCAAATTAAATATGGCTATTAATTGCTAAGAATTTTATGTCATTTTATAACGGTTTTTAAATCACAATACTATGTTGGTGATAGATTAATAAACTCTAGCGATTATTAATGGTAATTGATCGCGTGCAGATAAAATATACTTTCAGTAACGTCAATAGAATGCATGAAAGTGCTCATCTGAACATGAAATAAATTCACAATTGTATCTACATAAGGTATGTTATTTATAACATACCTCTAGTTTACTAGAAGATTCTCAAGGTATGGCTAACGCATGTCTCAGTTTTTCAATTATATATAAAAAATCGTTTATTTAAAAAGAAAGTGGTGCGGTCATAATTAAGCAATCTATTCAGATAAACCACACAAGCTATATAAACATAGGCATGCAATCATGTTAATTATCAAAATGTCATAATATATTTTTTTATAGAATACAGGGACACCCAAAATGGGTACGTTGCCGTCCTTTTAGAGTCGACTCCACAGTTCGCTAGTTCGCAAAAAGTTAATAATAAGAAGAGTTCAGATATTTATTTGTCAAAACTTATTTTCTAAATGCTCAGCCACATTATAAAGACACCGTACCTTTAAAAATCTAGTATCGTCGCATAGATGCGATGCCTAGAGGCACTCGTGTTTTTAATTAAGTAAAATTGGAGTTAGAGACCAGTGCTGACCTCAACTCTGAATCATCAGCCTACCTAAACTACCTTGGGGTGATCCGAAAATACCTACTAGGAATTATATGTATTTTGCGCTCATACGCGGTGCAACAAAATAAAAAAATTTACATACCCATTTATTATATATGTATCTACATATAGAAATACTATGCGTTTGTATCGCTAAAACTAATAACTAAAGAAAAGTACAGTAATTGAATTTTACAATAAAAACTGTTCCTAGCTGGGAAATATTTGTCTTTTTAGGAATAAATTTTAGTAGATAATTTTTGTTTCATGGCTGTAGGTCCGAACTCTTGAGTGTTTTAAAAATTTTGTATTCGAAGTTCGCCGGGTCATTAAGTTATTTAAAATATTGTTGACTCTGCTCTCAATACGAACCTTCACGGTCGTTAAACATTAAACGTAATGTTTATAACATTTAAGTTAATACATACAGAAATTTTTTTTTACAATCACCCAAGTCAAATTAGCATGCAAATATCAAAATTCATCTTGTTCTTTAACATATGGTTGGAATGCAGAGATTGTAAACCTCTCTTTCTACTTAGGCGTGTTAGGCGACAACCATTGAATAAAAGGGATAGCGGGGAAGGATTTCAAAATGGTGGCGAGGATGAGAGACAAATGAAAGAATTTCGAGGAGGCCTTCATAATTCATTCCGTCGGAGGTTGTGTACTAATGTTAAACATAATGACTTAACGTAATCCTGATTATTCTATCTATTTCTATTTTTATTTTTGCTCTCTATTAATTGTTGTATTTTATAAATATTTTGTAAATATGGTTATAGAATCTTTATTTTAAATTTTATCTTTTTTGAAATTTACACCGAAAAATGTATAATTATATATAATCTCTTTTCACAGACTATTAACAGTAACAACACAACAAAAGCGAACAAGTTAAAAGAATACAAAGAAACAACAATGAATAGAAGTAATTTGACAAATAACACACAAATTAATAATTTAAATCACAGGCGGTTGCTGAACTGTATTCTTTTTCGGTTATTTGTCTGTCATCTGTCTGCGTCTGTGTTTATACCAATAAAAGCCTGAATAAAACATAGGCCTTATACCTCAGTACGTTTACGGCTAAATCACCCGGAGACGTTATTTTGCAAAGCGATAATAAAAAACGATATTTATTAACACCCTGCAGTGAAACTCCAGCTGAAGGACCAGGTCCCTGTCTAATAACAATGAGTTGAGGGTTGCCTTGGTTATACTCAGGTTTACTTTCTGTTCCAGGTCATATTCGGAACCGTTTCTCGGGCTGAACCTCCGGAACCTCCTCTCACCGTGTCTATATATTTACATGTTTTTTATATGTAACCGAATGCCGTAATGCATTATGTTAAATAGGTAATTTCATTTCTGGAATTGGCTTAATGCTTTTATGATTTCATGATTATACATGTTTTTAAACGAATTTGTAGATGTACGTATGAAGGTGCAAATATGTTATCGTACACGTTGGGTGTCATATATTTTTTGGCATTGGAAAATCGTAAAATAGACAATTTTTTTAATATTATACACATACAAGCCGCCTCCATTTCTTATTGGTGTTATGCGGTTTGTAATTCGGAGGTCTTGGATTCGATGCCCGGTAAAAAACTTTCTCTAAGAGACGCCCTGTGCCTGCTACATAATGGAGATTGAAGTCTCTTAAGCCTTTGGTAAAGTAAATTAACAATTAAACTGCAAGCCATTCCAAATTTAAAACTGAAGAAAATTTACTCACCACATTAAACATGGATTCCAAAATGAACGATTTGTCCAAAAGAAATAACAATAACTTAAATTCTGCACAATTCTAAAATAGTAAAAGAAAAACAATATTTTGATAATGTTTCGCGCGAATATAGAGAACTACAATTACCACGCGAAGGTCACACGTCTACCATTATCACAAGCAAACCACAGACTAAATAAATTCTTTTATGTTTCAGTTTTCTTAATCGGACGAAGGAGTTCTTATATTTCCTTTATAATCAAAATAGTATTGTTTACAATTTAATGTTTTGGTTATGACTTTTCATATTGCATTACGTATGACGTATTTCTCTTGGCTTGTATTGAGTCTAACGTATTATATTATAGTCGTCCAATGAATTATCCAATATGAATTAGTGAAGTTAATTATTAATATTAAATTTAATGCATGATTTGTTAAGGAGTTATAACTTTTATAGTTTCCATTCACATATAGTTTATATTCAAAAGTATAGTAATAAGGTGAATTTATTTATTTCCTAAATTATTATATTATCCGCTAAATCGTAAGCAACTACTTTGAGTACTGCTTACAGTTACGATTCTTTAGTATTGTTTTACAGTTTATGGCCGAACGGACTTAATGAATTCGAAAAAATATCTCAATAAAATATAAAGTTCCCCCATATGATTAGCTACATCTTCTGAAAGTCTTTTACATAAACACCTCTTAACCATTTACTATACATCTGCACACTTGAGATTTATGTAATTAAAAAATTTAATAGTGGCATTCTTTTTTTATTGTATTTTAAATACTAACATTCATTGTGAATCATAAACTTTAAGACTAGCTTCTAGTTTTGTTTTTCTAGTAAATTTACGCACTTCTTGCACTAATATTTCTTTTTCTCGGGTTGGCTGGAATAAATCGCTTGTTGGCGATAAGGCAGCCCGTTGCCTTCCTGTTATAAAGTGAATATGAGTTCATTTATTATTCAATACCAAATGGAATAGTCCTGCTCTTTTTCCCATGCTTTACCTTAAATATTGGTTACATGTGTTTGAAGCCCGGAAATGAACATTAAATTTAAGTTGCTAGATAAAAAAGTGCGCTTTTGCGATACTGCGACAGTAATGACTACCGGAAATAACGTCATATTTCGTAGAAAATAAAATATATATGACTTCTCACATATCTCAATACCAAACTATGTTCAAATAAGGGGTTCAAAGAACACATCAAATTGCTTCAGATTATGTTTCTGAGCACGATGCTTCCTAGAAATTGAACGCATCGCATTTCTTAATAAATTAATGCATTTAGCCCCGTCGTTTGAAACTGTGACAATAAACCTTAACTGATCAAAATTAGTTTTTTGCTGTTCTGTGGTAAATAAACGGACAAATTCTTCCTACAACCAGCCTTCCTAGTGTAAGTAATCATTCTAAAATTCAACAGTGTACCTATGTACTCTAGAGTAATCGTTGCAGTAAAGAGTTATTAATACATTTATTCAAATCAATTAACGATATTTTATTTTAAAATAATTTTTGTTTGCCATAGACATTTTGAATGATGATTTGCTATTTTAAAAGAGTACCGAGAGTTTTTTACGCCGGCTTTTTCTCTCGGCCTATATCCTCTGTCTTCTTTGCCGATGAGTAGGGATGTCTACCGAGTCAAATTTAATGACGTGTAATAAGTGGTACCTGTATCTTATATTCCATAATAAACATATTTTATTAAAATCTACTTTACTAAACGTCATTTTGAGTTTGAATTAAAGGGCTAAACAGCACAATATAATACAATGGTGAATTTATCCTGAAGCCTAGGCCCTGTTACATCTTATCTTAATATATATAAATTACGTGTCACGTTGTTTGGCCGCTATGGACTCCTAAACTACTTAACCGATTTCAATCAAATTTGCATACCGTGTGCAGTTTGAACTAACTTAAAAGATAGGATAGCTTACTTCTTCATTTATACCCGTAATATTATTTTATTGCAAATTATTTGTTTATTATTTGACAGTCATAATTCTAACAGGTGGCATTGGCATTGAAAGTAATAACGTTAAACATAAGCTACAATTTAATGGCATAACAACCAAAAAGCATAGTCCCCATGACTGGTGTTCTCCTACCGTTTCCCTTGAATATTTTACTACTATGTAATATAACAAAAATTGTAGCCACAGCAAAGCTTGGCCGAGTCTGCTAGTAATATAATATACCTAATGTATTATAAACTTTGTAGAATAATGTGCCTAAAGTAATGTACAATTTAAGTTTCGGTTTTTTCAATATACATATATAGGTAATTTACGAAGAAGAATATTAAAGTTTGCGACTCGTGGTAGTATGTTTATTAATTTATTTCGTAATCCTACAGCTAAAATACAATATATTTAACAAAAAACAATTATACTAAAGATATTTCCAAAGTCATACATGATATAATATACGCAAATGTTAACATTTGCAAAACGAAAACATATATAAAAATTGCTAAATCAATAAATTCGGCTGGGTTGTATGATGATGTGAAAGTGGGGGTATATACGTGAGTGTGTGGGGAGTGCTCATGATGCAGGTGATTTAGGCCTATATACGAGTATATTCTTAATACTCCTTTTAAGTATATTCCGTCAAGTCAAGTCAAGGCTTTTTTAACCTATTCCTATTCCTCTTTTACGTTCATTTTACCTTGGGCAGAAGTTTAATACTTTGTTGCAGCACCTTTTTGTTCCTCTTGCCATGTACCCCGGCCTTATCCACCTAAGTTTTTTAGTATTTTCATTGTGACATCAGCTGTCTAGTTATTATGATAAAGACCTTAGTTATTATTCTTATTGATGTTTTCTTTATTTTATCTATTCTTCTCTTCCCTATCATAGGTACATCGTTACATGGACTTTGACACATCTGTAGTTTTGTATGATTGGCATAAGTGAGCCCTAGTTTGAGATCCTTAATGTGTTAGTACAGGTAGAAGATGGATATTTACTGGATCGAATCTACAAACTTCTCTGACTCTACTGCTCAGCTTTAGAGCTCGACATGACCCATACCTATGTCAAAACGTCTTGCCTCTTACTAAAAGTGAAAGAGATGAGCCAATATTTTATTTTAGAATGCAGGTATTTAAAAACAACAAAAAGGAGTAATATGTTGATATGTAATTTATTTTCTAAAATTGCGTACAAGAGAAAATAATATTTATCATGTTTTTTTTATGTAGGTCGGCATTAACTTTAGTCGGCTAGAAGGTATTGCCATTGGCGACATTTTTATCGATAAAAATAAATATATCAAGCATTTTTTTAATTGAATTATATTTGCTATGCTAATTTGTTATGTCTTCGGGTTTACCCATGATATGTGTTATCTATAATTCTGGCTCTTATATTTTTAAAGGAATGTCTGTGCAGTATCTCGGAATCGTGCATTCCACCAATTACCAAGTTAAAAAGTTATGTGGTAATAACTTATTGAGGTTCGAGACGAAAATTTGTTGATATTTCATTCGCATTATTACAAATTGTAGTAGTAGAAATTTATTTACTGTATAAAACTTTCAATTGTCATTAGTCATTAATCATTGACAGTTGACATTAGTGTATGGACAATAGTCATTGAATGCTACAACATCGACAAAAATCATTCTTGTTTCGACTGTCGCCAATTCGTGATTCTAGTTCACGTTTGTACATAATAGTTGAATCCCATCAATTTGCGTAAAGTACAAAATTATAAGTTTTATATTAGAGGTTTACCACGTATAACCTTTGCACTAGACTACTATTAAAAATTACCTTTGAGAAATTACTTGGTAGGAACTTTGTTGAGTCCATTGGTCTATGAGCTGTGATGGATTACTGCAACAAAACAATCACAAGCAAGAAGTTGATGATGGAAGAAGGTTACAAATGATTTTGGTACTGCCTCTTGAGTGTTGTCCTACAAGTAACCTAGTTGGTCGTTGATCGACAACCAATTTATGTACATGTTATCGGTGACATGAGCACAAATAAGAGACGCGGGCCCAGCAGTTCCAGTTGCGCAGTTCCAGGTGTTCCTGCGCTTGTCAACGTACCGACCACCATGTCAGCTGACCTGGCCTCTTTATTTGAATGCCCTGTTTGTTTCGACTATGTCTTGCCACCGATCCTCCAGTGCCAAAGTGGACATCTTGTCTGCTCAAGTTGTCGGCCGAAACTGTCCTGCTGCCCAACGTGTCGCGGCCCTCTTGGAAATATTCGAAACCTTGCCATGGAAAAAGTCGCAAGCAATGTCATGTTTCCCTGTAAACACTCTAACACTGGCTGTACAGTAACCCTTGTGCACACTGAAAAAGCAGAGCATGAAGAAGCCTGTGAATTTCGGCCATATTCCTGCCCTTGCCCTGGAGCATCTTGTAAGTGGCAAGGAGGACTAGACCAAGTAATGCCACACTTAATGATGTCACACAAAAGTATAACAACTCTACAAGGTGAGGATATTGTTTTCTTAGCTACAGATATAAATTTACCTGGAGCTGTTGACTGGGTCATGATGCAGTCTTGTTTCAATCACCACTTCATGTTGGTACTTGAAAAGCAAGAAAAGTTTGATGGTCATCAACAATTCTTTGCAATAGTACAACTTATAGGATCTCGAAAGGAAGCTGAGAATTTTGCATACAGATTAGAATTGAATGGTCATCGTAGGAGGTTAACATGGGAAGCAATGCCTCGTTCCATACATGAAGGTGTCTCATCAGCAATTATGAATTCTGATTGCTTGGTATTTGATACTTCCCTTGCGCAACTCTTTGCAGATAATGGTAACCTTGGTATAAATGTTACTATCTCAATTGCCTAATCCGCATTTCAGTGCCTGCACACATGTTGCAGAGATAGTATGAACAGTGTACATTAGTAAACAGTGTTTCTTAAAGACATATATATATATAAGAGACCATTATTTTATGTTTAGTGCATCCATTGGCATGACAAATGTTTGTCTCTTTGATATCTTTTATATGTATACTATATATGAAAAATGCCAAAAATGCTTTCATTTTGTAATTAATGTGTGTTCAAGTTAGTGATAAGTAGGAAAAAATTATATGTAAAGATCATACTACAGTGTAAAATCTATAAAAATTTTTACCAATATAAAATACAAATCAACATTTACCACTTAGCCATAATAATGGCATGCCTTCTATGTATTGTGTTTAATAAATATAACTTAATTTGGATTAAGACACTAATTATTTTTCTTGACATTAAACTATCCCAGTATCTTATATTTAAAAAAGACAAGATTTTGCAGTGTTATATGACCTGACATTTTGTGTGAACAAGTGATCGTAATATTCCAAACAAAGAACAAATATTTTAAAATTGTATTAATTTGTGTATATAATGCATGATGTCTAAGCTCGTGTTATTTGATATTGTGACGCTTCTAGATGCTGGCTTCAACTGAGTTGAATCACAAATTTAGCTGTGATGCAAAGTATAGTCAGGAAATGAAAGAGTTGGCCTTATTTTATTAAGAAATGAGAACATTCTGTCATGTTGAAAAGTAAGATACTATTTTGTTTAAATTATCCAATGTGATTTGGAAACTCAGTGTAGAAAAATGACTGTTGTAGATATTAACATTAACCCTACAATCTAGATAGTAGAAGTTAGTTTAACATTTGAAGTATTGGTTGCTGAAAGTTTGGATGTGATTTTACACTAAATAGTTGTAATTTTACATTATACATGTATTAAATTTTTAGTTAAAAGTTTAAACAATGACAGTACATATATCCATGGTATAGTGAACATTATTCTATATATCCTGTCTTAAGAAAAAAAAATTATTTATATCTAATAATACATAAATAGTTTTCTCAATTATTCTGTGTTGTCTGTATTGACTATATACAGAAAACCTTGTTTTTATTGAAGCGTGGGCACTTTAATAATTTAGGTTAAATTTAACATACCATGTTTCAAAAGAAATCAAGTCAACTAATTTTTGCATCGCAAAACCACTTATAGGCATTCACTATATTGTTAGCTATAAGATGAATCAAAAGTTAAATATGTAACCGCTGAATATTTATCTTTTATATAAATTGCAAGAGTTGCAAATTAATTGTATGTAAAATTACTAGTTTATAAAAATGGTTGTCTCAAAACTTATTATTCGAAGGTTATTTGTGCATTACTTCAATTTTAAACAATAAAATATTTTATACGCCTCTATTCATTTTATCTACTTTATTCATGTTACTTAAATTTCTTAAAGTAAATTTTAGGATATATTTTATGATCAATTTTATTTAAATTTCATACTTTGTATCTGTCTATAATAAACTATCAAGGTATATGGTTGAATTAAAAAATTTCAATATATGATTGTTTTTATTTATTTTAATTGTATATCATAATGTAGGTATGCAGCAACAAAAGAAGGCAGAAGTAGAATTGTTTAAAAAAATATTACTCTTGCCCTGTTCTGGGCCTTGGCTGGAAATTAATTTCTACATAAACCACAACAAATGATGTTTAATATTTTGTCTAAGAATGTTCTTATCCTACCAATTTCATTACAATATATTCGTGATATTTTTAGGATACAATATGTTTATAGCTTCTTGTAGAAAATTTATTTTCCAATAAAAATATTGATTGCCGAAACCAGGGATTGAACCAGGGACCTTTAGATCTTCAGTCTAACGCTCTCCCAACTGAGCTATTTCGGCGATACACACAAGTACAAAAAAGGACAAACTTTGTTAATTAAGTCATATCAGTAAATAGCTATAAGACGTGATAAGCAAATGTTCGTAGTAATTCAAATATAATTTTGTATATCAAATAAAAATTATGAACGCCTTTTTATAAGTCAGGCTAAGGCAAAAATACCATAAACCCTTTTCCTGGTTTCAATTAATATTTAATATCATTTAACATTACTTTTCTTTTTCTATAAATAGTTTTATCATGTTATGTGGTTATTGACTTGTAATATTTATATTGTAAGATACTTTGTAGATGTTGGCAGTAAAATAATGCTACACTGGGAATAATATTTTCAGTGATTGAAATGGAGTTTTAAAAGTAAATACATATAATTATTAACTTTTATTTAATAATTAACTCTGAATTTATTCTATATAAACTATAAACATACAACTGGCAAAGCCAAATATAACCAATTCAATGATTTGTATATTAAGTGGTTTTCTACATATTAATGCATCACAACAAATATATAGATAACATAACTCAAATGAAGCCAGTACATTTAACAAAGACAATCATTTACTTAGTAATACTTTTTTAAATAAATAGAGTTTACTTAAATCCATTATTATCATTATCTAGTGTTATCTGATAAAGAAATACTTGCATGTGGAATACTTTAATTGGGGTTACTACTCTGTGGTAATAACGGTGATGGCAATAGACATGTAGACGTCGGTGAGTTACTGTCATCCAGAAGAGAACCATCTTTTTCCATAGGGAATGAGTCATTTATATCCCGACTGAACGGGTCCCCACTCGATGAAGCTCTATGGACAACTTCGAAGGCATCAGATGGTTGATCTGTTTTAGTATCTATTAATGTAAATTCATCAAATTTATCCAAAATGGGACTAAACGGATTTCTTGGTTCGAAGGGATAAAATTTTTTAGGCTCTGGACTGAATGGGTCCTTTTGTTCCCTCGGAGTGTCTTCTGCCAGACTATTATCCCCACTTAGATCTGACAAATCTATGTCATAATTGACATTACTCAAGCCAGGAACTTGGTCGGAGCCAAAATCATCAGGAGTCATCAATTCATTGATGGATCTTGCATCAAAAGGTGTGAAACCGAGTGGTGAAGGCGTCAACAGTTCTAGCGAGTTCGTTTGTTTCAATTCCCATGGGTTTATGGGTGACTTTGAGGGCGATTTTTCTTCTGGTGTCTGAGAAAATGTTATGATTGGCTCATCTTGAATTTTAGGTGTATCAGTAAATTTGTTATGATCAATTTCTTCTTGAAAACTGGTGGTTGGCTGATTTTTAATATTATCCATCTCGATTTTAGGAATTTCTATGTCAACCGCGAAGTTTTCAGCACTATTGTTATCTTTTGATTCAGTTGATCCCAATTGAGTGGATTCTGGCAAAGATTTTTCTATTAATATTTTTTCTGGGTCTAAATCTACAAGAAGCGAGGTCGAGGTCTTCAAAGAGCCAAGTCGTGGTAATTCACGTCTCGGTTTTATCTCGAGTGGAGTTTTGGCGAGGACATCTTGAACTTTCTTAGCAATCTCCTTCTGTAAAATAAAGAAATAAATAAAAAAGTTTTGCCGAAACCAGGGATTGAACCAGGGACCTTTAGATCTTCAGTCTAACGCTCTCCCAACTGAGCTATTTCGGCGATATTAACTCAACTGAAATTGGACAACATATTCAAGAATCAAATTTAATTTAAAGATTAGCTTTTATTTATCTGTAATTTTGTTTTGTTAATTTATTTTTCTTACTAGAGCGGCCTGTAAAAGATCGCTTACTAATGATAAGGCTATATTCTTCTATTAATAAAAAAAAATAATTCATATCCAATAAATACTAGTCGACTCTCGATAATTTGCAACTCAAGGGACCAGAGAGAAATTTCAAAATAACAAGCGTTTGATTAACCACGAGGGAAGAGGGGACTCAAGTAATCTAAATTCCTGATTCATTATTTCTATATTATTACTATGTGTTAAAAAATTCACTATACAATTGTTTAAATATAAATGTGTAGAAATCATTAATATAATTCATAAAACACTGTTTACGTGTCAAAAGGAAGAGACTGGCTGCCCACAACACCGGGAATCCTAGTTTGGGGGCCAGTCCACTTTACTTTATCTAAATATCTTGTATATCGTGGATAATAAAGTTTTTTTTCTTTTTTTTTTTTCTTGAAGGAGCCTAAATCGAATTGGTTCAGTTCAGTGGGCAAACGAAATATTGAAATATTTGTCAAATCTGTGAGACGCAAATCAGTCAAGTCCTATAAATACCTCGAAAGTTTCCGCATTATTAGCCAGTTGATCGGCCTTGTCCTTCAAATCCTTGGTATGGGCTATCAGTTTTTCAACTTGAAGCATCTGTTCCTCGGCATCACGAGACGCGCCACACAGAGATAGCGCTGCGGCCTAGAGAACAAAATTCATTCTAGAATTTGAAGCGGATAAAGTCAAAAAGGCAAAATCATTTATTCATATAGGTAACACAATGTACACTTATGAACGTCAAAAAATAAATATAAATGCTTCTAACTTTACGCCCAGTTCTCAAATCAAGGGCGTAGAACGGAAGAGAAGAACTGGCAATAAACTCTTCATTTTTCTTTTCATTCGATTGAAAAGATAAAAAAAGTGCGTGCGTACAAAGTACCTACACATGTCACAAGTGAAACTTCTTTGGCAAACTCCGAGATTAAGAGGGCGGAAAAAATTAAGATATATGAGGAATGTAATGAATTTAATTGTCATTAAAATATTAACTGTCGACAATTAATAGAAATTATTTTTAATTTAATTTTTTAAATCTATTTTTTTGATAATAAAAGCACGTGGCATTTAATTTGCAATTCGTCATTTGAGATTTCAATAAATTATTTTGCATAAAATATAAAATACTAATATTTCATAAATTCTCTTTACGAAATTTTAATTTCAAAAATTCAATTTCTATGAGGTAATTCAATTCAACCTTCTCACTCTCTCTCTCCCTTTCGACAAAAACGCTGCACATCTTCGTGACGTTCCGTAAAAATTTTACCCTCATGCGCCTAAAGAAGTTTCACTTCAATAAACGTATTAACTTTTTCCACATATAAAACCTTAAAAGAAAGATTTTACATAAACACTAAGACATAATGTCATCCAAAAATGGCTACTAGAGACGTCAGAGACAATGGGTCATCGGGGTGTTTTAAATAAAAGTCGTTACGCCTACTGAATGCTGTCTCCGATACTATATATATATGTTCGCAGAGTGATTTCAAAGTAGCGATATTGTGTATATTATGTGTTTAATATTAAACACTTTTATTTTTACTCTATATTAACCACTCGCGTACAACAATCGCGTAATATTAATTGCTATATAACGAATGAATGCAATGTAACAGTCGAAGAGAGTGCCTATTACTACTAGTATACTCTCGGAGCCTAACTCCGACGATTTAGAAAATCGCCGCTCATAAAACTAAGAAAGCCTGAATGAGCAAAATGGCCTTGGCTCGTACAAATAATATTATTTAAAAAAAAATTACCCAAGCACTGCCGCCAATCGAAGCCGGCATAGCCATGTAGCAATCAAACTCCTTCTTATCCATATTCAAAGACTCCGATGTTAAGTTTTCTATGAATTGAACGGCGCAGCACTGAAATTAGTTATGAGCATTCTGGTCAATAGACTAGATGACGACTTATGGCAAGATTAAAGGCTGGCAACGCACTTGCGAGCCCTCTGGCTCTGTGTCCATATCACTTAACATCAGATGAGCCACCTGCACGTTTAAAAATAAAATACTTACTACTTAGCGCCAATATTGAATTCTTAATGTTACCTTTAGCGAACCTATGATGACGTAGACAACAGACGCTACCATAGTCAACAGAAGATTACGTAGTGAACAGACGTAAATGCGTAGAAGTTACTTATAATGAGCTATGCGTGTTATATAGTAAAATAAGTTTAGACAATTCATGGGCAAAGTGCTAATGAAAAGATTTTTTTTTAGAACATATCAAGTGTGAAATGTCATCTGTCAAATTAACAGTCTATAAATTTAATACAGATTATATTTGGGCTCGACACAGTAATGTTGGTCATAGTTTATTTCTAACAAAATAGTCCTCTCCATTGATATCATAGACAATCATAGAAGTATTAACTACTTACTAAATTAGTGAAATAGTATCCTCCTTCCCCGGTCATAAGTCGTTGGGCATTACAAAATCGAGTTACGAAGTTGATGTTGCTTACTAGGCGCGGTGGATTCGCCTTTAGTACCTGGAATAATTTATAGTTTAAAAAAATAGTAAAAAGAGAAAAATGATTTGTTAATAATATTGTATCTGTCAGAATTTAACCAAAAAATTAAAATATAATATTGGTTTATGATGAAATTTCAATTATGTCTACAGTTTCGGATGCAAGAAATTAACATAAAATCTCAACTAAACACAGCTGAAAATTAAAAAAAAAACTTAAGAAATCGACATAATGCACTCACAGTGAATATTAAGGCGGGTAATAGATCATCAGCGGAAGCAGGCGCACCGCACAGAGCGAGCACGTGTTTACAAGCGCGACGTACACGTGCCACCTTCCCACCAGGAGACAACGCCGCGTCCATACCCAGCAGTTCTAACACAATATTTAAAATAGAAAGGGATACTCTTCTTTAATAAAATCCCAGAGGCTCTGCCTTTCAATAAATTTAAGAAATGTATTAAAGAAAAGCTGTGTAAAAAGGCTTACTATAAAGTCAACGATTATCTAGTTGATAAAAGGGCCTGGGACTAGTGCTAGACAGGCTACTTCTAATTAATTTGCGATATTTGTTTTAAATAAGTGTTGTTTGATGATTTGCTGTTTTAAAAGAGTACCGAGAGTTTTTTACGCCGGCTTTTTCTCTCGGCCTACACCCTCTGTCTTCTTTGCCGATGAGTAGGGATGCCTTCAAATTTAATGACGTGGAATAAGTGATACATGTATCTTATGTTCCATAATAAACATATTTTATTTTTTATTTATTTTTATAATAATCATTTCTAATAAATATATGGTATCCATGCATTCAGTGTTAGTGCCAGTTCTCAAATCAAGGGCGTAGAACGGAAGAGAAGAACAAGACAGAAAATAAATTCAAGCATATAAAAAAAAAGATTTTATTTTTAAGATAACGAGTAGTCAGTGTCAGATTATTTAGATTAATTTAATTACTATTAAAAAAAATACTAGACATAACTATTGTAGGGTAGATTTCATAAAAAAAATCTTACCACTAATTGCTTTGTACAGCAGTTGCCTGCAAGATGCACTGTTTCTATCCAATTTGCACTCCAAATGAGTCTCACAGACCCAACTTAGTTGTTGTATACGCTCAGACATTACTCGATCTAGACGTTCGTCATCCGTTCCCGTTGGGGAGAAAACGACTGAGGGTAGTCTAAAAATTTCATTTTTTTTTATAAAAAAATGTAAATTTTTAAAATTAATGTAAATGCATTTAAATATATGTATTAACTTTAAATGAATTTTTGACACTATTGTATTGTAAGGATGTGATATGGAATTCATGAATAAATAACTCTGTATGAAAAACACTTACTCATGTAAATATTTCATGGAATGCTTTTCAACAAAATCTATAAGCAATTCCTTTGTATCAGAGTCCACATTGCTGAAATGAGGAGATGTATCCATATGCTTCATAAAACGCTGAAAATAGAAAAGAATAAACGTCAAGTTTTTAAAGTCCAATGAGTTGATAAACTTTTATTTACAACTGGTTAAAGTTTCTTAAAACCAATCCATTTCATATAAAATTAATATTTATGAAAATATGGTGTATAATTAATATGTTATAATGGTTTAATTAAATATAAAACAATAAATTATAAATTAACTTTCAACTGTTCCAACCTTTTGTAAATTTAATATTATTATACAAGATTACAAAAATAAATACGAAATAACAATATTTAAAAAAAATTACAATATTGCCTACCTGATATTGCCTCTGCACCCTTTCAGATAACTCGTCGACTGTCAAAATATTGGAGTGCTTTATCACGTCCATGATAAATGAGTGGGCAAAGAGCCTTGAGTCTCGGTCTATATGAGGTGTTAGATTTGGGAACCGGAGCCGAAAATCACGCTTCATGCCTTCATTAACTATAGCTGGTATTTTAAATTCAGCTGGCTTTTTTTCTGCCACATGATCATGGTCCTCTGTAGAAAAAGAGAAGTTATAAAAACATGAAATAATTAAGTGTTTTGTTAAAACGCAGATAGGGTTACTTAGTCACAAGCACACAAAAAATTGAAATTTATAAGCTGGGAAAATAATCTAACCTTCAAATTTCAAGTATTGAGATTTCAGTTATAAATCTAATAACATCTACCGACTATAATAAACATAAAATGAATAGTTCTACAAGGATTTATAAAACAGTTGCACTAGTTTCTACACTCAGAAATACAATCAGAAGCCCTACTATGAGTTTGAAAAGAATTTGTAATACAATCATATTATTAAATTGATGAAAGTCAAATCGGTTATTTCAATTAGACCACCTAAAATGGTCCTTTTGAACGTAACAAAATACAAAGAAGATTCTAGTTGCCCCTTCCAAAAGGTAGTTTCATCTGGAGAAGAATGGGCAAGAAACTCCACACTTACTCTTTTAAAATAGGTTTACATTAGTTAAATAATTATATGTGAAGACAATGTACTCTAAGAATAAAACTACAATACTAAAAAAGTTAGTATACATGTTCCTCACATATTTACAGATATGATAAGTATGATGATAAGTGAGGACTATATTACCTGTATTGCTCTTTTTGAATACACTGAATTTCAGCAAATTAGCTTTCTTCAAAGTCTCACTCTGCCTTAATCGTTTTTCTTCAAATTTTGAGAAAGAAGAATGTGATGTAACTTTGAAATTTCTTTCAGGTTTCTTCTGTTCGGGCTTTGGAAGTGTTGATGATGCCTTTTCTAGTTAAAAATAATTTTAGGGTATTATTTATAACACTGATTATTTATATGACTGAAAAGCTCTGTAAAATAATTTTTACTCTGTTAAGAATTTAATAAGATTGAATTGAATTACTAACTAAATATTTACTATTTATGGCTTTTTCAATTTTTTTTAATATAACATGAAAAGGAATGAAAACATTATATATTAAGGTTTATCAAGATTCATCATTAAGATTACAAGCCATATTAAGGGCAAATCAATAACATTGAAATGAAGAAACACCTAGATAAACTGTTTGCTTATTGAATTTGTTGCTACTACAATTTATTATTAGCAATATTTTGTATATATGACTGTCTTAATTTACCTGCACGTCTTTGTCTTTGCAACTGTTCTCGATGACATTTTGAGCAATAACCTTGCCATTGTGGATTTCCAAAGTAATCACAACCATTCTTGCACTTTAGATCACTCTGATCTATCCTCAGCGATGGCATCTTTGAAAACATCATATACTTATAAGACCTTTGCAAATTTGGACCAAACCACATCTTATAGAGTAACTTTTAAAGCCCTGCACTCAAAGAGTCTACCAAAAACCGACGATTCAGCCCATTTCAAATTGGATGCTGAGTTAAAGCAATTCAACACTATTAGTACAATCATACACATCGCAAAACGACGTAGTAACGCCCGTTCGTCGTCTATCGTCGTTATATACGCTAATCTTATCAAGTATTGAACTGATTACGGTGTAAATTCCCTTATTAGACGAGACCCTAATATGATAAAAAAATATTGTATTAAACTGTCCGTTACCTTACCTCTACTTAGAAGAAATGTTCCGAGGATTTACTTCGATGAAATGATCATAAGCTTTTATATGAATAATTTAAATAAAAATAAATTTACAGAACTAACTTTTATTTTCACACGAATCACAATACAAATCATGCAAATATTTTTATTGCAAAATTGAAGTGTTTTGAGTTATCACGATTATTGTTATTACTGTCAATGTCAAACTTAAACAAAACAGATAAAAAACCAAAGTAAATTAGTTACATTTTCACCGACATTCTAACGTATTTTTCGAAATGTTAAATTTATCCTTGGCCCCCGTATTTTTTTCCTCTTTGGCAAACTGTGGTACCAAACTTCATTTGTAGGTGGGTTCATAAGTAATACACTTCCGTGCTCCAGTGCAATAGAAACTAAAACAAAATAAACATTTCTGCAATAAATATTCACATTGTCGCCTTTCTTATTTGATTTCTAATACTTAAAGGATGGACCAATATTCCAAAAATATTATGAAAATGCATACCTAGATTCTATGGTATTGTATCTATCTCAAAGCAACACGCAATTACAAATTTTCATTTTGTTGTCATGGCAACAAAACTTTTTTACAACAAACGTGTGATAGTGGTTTCACCATCAACCAAAATAGTAATCTAATAAGTTTTAATATCACTTATAAGAAATATTTAGAGTTGTATGCCAATTAAAAAACAACAGTTATGGAATATTCACAGATATCAGACGGACAGTACACAAAAACTATTTATACCATGGTAAGTATTCTTCTATTCAGAAGATTTAGGGATAGATCGGTTATACCATAACAAACCAATTGCGCAAATACTTACAGGCACCCCAAATTGATAATATACCAATTTAATTGCATAAAATAATCCTTTTATAAATACTTTTGTATCTATTCTCAACATTAACGTCGTGTGTTCGAACCTCGACTGTGCACCATAATTGTTTTTGTTTTCCTGCAGCTGAGTTTCAACATCGGACGTCGAGGCAGAATACGAAATTATACCCGTATCACCTCGACGTCCGTCGTTCCACAGCTGAGCGTTTTTAAGGTAGTTTTTGCCGCGCACCACCACTGTGTGGAACTAGTTGCCTACTAACATATTTCCGAACCAATTCAACTTCGAATGGATTGAAAGAAAAGAGCGTACCAATTATAAACGGCAACGCACTCGCGAGCCCTCTGTGGGCCATGAAAAAAAAATATAAAAATGGGCGGCGGTATCACCTAACATCAGATGAGCCTCCGGCCAGTGCCCCCTGTTTTATAAAAAAACATTTCTCAAGTGAAAGACAACAGAACCATATGGTGTATCTCAAGTGGCTAACCTTCTTGCTCATAAAAAATCTAGTAGAAATGTCCGCACCATGCCTTGTCGAGGACTCTTACATAGAATAATGAAGTAGTGTGTATAAGATTAATAGATACAATAAAGATAAAATCTTTGTTTTTACTACATTTCTAGGTCTAGATTAAAAAGACCTTGCATGCCGCGACATTAACTGCTGATAAATGATAAAAGTTAAATCGATCAAGCGCCCCTCCCATACGGAAGTATTTTTTATTATGAAATTACAATCATTGTGTAACATTTGTACGATAAGATTATTTTCCGAGATGGGAATGTGTTTCCTAATGTATAAAATGAAGTTATTATTCGATATATTTGTAACCTTTATTTATTTTAAAACATACCAAAATTTATGTGACGGAAGAAAAATTTTCATTATAATATGTATAATACATTTTAGTTGTTTTAATATATAACTAATATTCACAATAAAGGTCTTTAAATAGCTGAAATATAAATATAAACTGTATCATCGTGATCGTGTAATTTTTATTTCAATGTATATGTAGCTTAATTAGCCGTTCAATTAACAGAATAGCCGTTTAACTAGCGGCCTGTAAGATGTTCAGCCAGTTAATTAAACAGCTAGGCAAATGACTTGGATCGATGACGTTTCATTACTTGCCTAGCCTGTTGACTGTTAATTTAAATTTCACCACTTTCTGCCACTATCAAACTCAAACGAAACTCTTCAAACTATCAATATGGCGTCGGCAAACCACAACTTTGATGGTGTTTTCCAAATTTTCATTAAAAACAACAAGTACAGTTGAAGAGCTGGTGACAATAATAGCGTGAATTTGTCTTAAGCAATTTAATTTTAAAAGAAATATTTTTTATGTCAATTGTTTATCTTTTTTATTTCTGTATTACTGCCAAATAATGACTATCGTACGAATGGTCTAAGCATTAGCCAGCCAATTTATCAAATGTTGTCATAAACACTACGGCTGAATATCTTTCAGGCCGTTAGTTAAACGGCGCCGTTTAGTTAAAAGGCTAGGCTTTTAATTGAACGGTTAATTAAGCTAGTTGGCTGCGAAATATATGTAATACAATACGAGTATATTTCGGATGGATTCCTTCGTTACTATATAATTTCTACTACTATAGATATGAAATAAAAATTTTACCTAAACATTGAAATTTTAAATGCAATAGAAAATCATAAGAGCTATATTAATATGTTACAAGGTGTACTAGGATAAGAATCTTGATCAAAGATACGATTTCAAGTACGATTTAATTATTCATTAACTAAGTAATTGGTTGTACTTTACTGTATATTTTTTATAAATAATATATCTACTATGTTTTAGATATTCGGAACCTTTACTTTTAAGAATATCGAATATAGTATTTAAAACTGTGTCTCCTCATTCATTTAGTTGCTTAATTTTAACGCGTCACCATAACATCTTGACTGCGAATATCGAGCACTATGCTCGCAACAAGCATGTTACGCCGAAATTGGAACAGCGAGCATCGCGGTTTAAGCTGTTACGTCACGAGCACGCGCTCACGTCGCGTCGTTCCTTGCGTATTATTTCTTGAGAAAACGGAGAGGAACAAGGATGGGATAATTTGGTTTAACAATAAACTAGTAGAATCAAAGACCCCAATTTCCAACACAACCTCGCTAAGGGACGATCGATAGATCGATGATCATCGTTGTTCGAGCATCCCTAGTTCACTCTCACACTTCCTCACTACTCTTCATCAACAAATAAATAAGTATATGAAAAGGTTCTTCTTTATAAATATAACTTTTCATTCAGTTAGTTGATAAAAAATATCGGAATATGTAATAATTTGTTCTGTTTCTTCAAATTATTACATATTCCGATATTTGTACAATCAATTCAAGTTACAAATGGCGAATGTCCGATGTGAAAAACTTTATTGTTAATGTTTTAAAGTTAATAAAATGTCTTTTATTTTTGTGTTAATCAATGTAAGACACATTTTAGTTAATTTTTAAGTGATTTTCGTATTCCTTAAAAAGTATAATTTGCTTAGGTTATTTAATATTGAAGTCCGATAATTTTTTGCACATAGCGAATACCTACGTTTTATTATATAACGCATTTATGATAAAACATGACGTAAATTATCGGAAAATACAAAATATATTATAAAATGATAAATTTAAGCTTCAATATTAATGGCACTCATCATTCGCATGCTTAATGTCCATAGTCACTACTTCATTTATATAATCTTTTGATAAGTGTTAGTTAACTACTGAGTAATTATAACACTAGGGAACGCACTGGCCGTTATCGTGACAAAAATACTCCCGGTTTTGCGTTAAGTATAACTGAATTGCGCTCCAATTTCCAATCCAATAAAATAAATCTAATAACGCACTTCCTAACTTTTTTGCATGGCAGACGCACAAACCGTGCAGGCCAAGAAAGGAAAAACAAAAAAAAGGTGAACTGCCAAATGTCAAAACGAATATTCACTGAAATATTATTTTTGACATACTTATCGCCAATCAGAATCTGAAACTTAAAAATAGTTTGGGCTGTCTTAAGTCTAAATTACACAGTACACTGTCTTTTTTTAATTTTAATTATATTTTGACCTTACACCCTGGTCCTTTGTTCGTACCTATTAAAACTTGAACTTTATTAATTTTACAGATTCGAGAATCCAAATATGAGGACGCGATAAAAGCTCTTAACGATGCTATGAATTTTAACCCAAACAGAGCCGGCTTATCTTTACTTGGCTATTGTTATTATAGACTGCAGTCATTTGTAGACGCTGCAAATTGTTACGAACAACTATCTGCTATGCATCCTGAAATTCCCGAATACAAACTACACTTTGCACAGGCCCTATACGAAGCGTCAATGTTCGACGAAGCCTACAAAGTTACTTTACAAATAAATGCTCCAGAATTAGAAAGAAAAGTAACAAAACTACAGTCTGCTATTAAATATGGTGTCGAAGATACAATAAGTGCAAAATCTCTTGTAGATTCATATCCACCAGATGATTCTGACAAAGATATTAACTTGGGATGCTTATTGTATAAGGAAAACCAATATGAAGATGCGCTACAGAAATTCTCTAAAAGCTTAAATATTCTTGGCTTTAATGCTCATCTTCATTACAACGTCGCGTTATGCTATTTTAAGCTTAAAGAATATCCACAAGCCTTGAAACATATAACTCTTGTTATTGAAAAGGGAATCAGAGATCACCCTGAACTATCAGTCGGTATGCAAACTGACGCATCTGAAGTTAAATCTGTAGGAAATTCTTTAACCCTACACGAAACTGCACTTATAGAAGTGTTTAACTTAAAAGCTGCTATCGAATATCAATTAAAAAATATCGAGCCCTCCAGAGAAGCTTTAGCTGATATGCCTCCAAGACACGAACATGAGTTAGATGCTGTAACACTTCATAACTTAGCCCTTACATCGATTGATCTTAAGCCCACAGACGGCTTTGAAAAACTTCATTTTTTGCTACAACAAGATCCATTCCCTTCGGAAACATTCGCTAACTTACTCCTTCTTTACTGTAAGTTTGAGTACTACGACTTAGCCGCAGATGTCCTAGCTGAGAATGCCCAATTCACATACAAGTACCTAACTCCTTACCTTTACGATTTCTTGGATGCCGTTATAACGGGTCAAACGTCGCCAGACGAAGCGTTTCAAAAGTATGAGGATATTGCTTCAAAGCATGCTGAACAATTAAGGAAACTTACGAAAGTGGTCCAAGAAAGTCGTTCTCAAGGCGACAATGATCAAGTTAAGAAGGCTGTGGTAGAGTATGAAGAAGCTTTGGAAAGATACATTCCAGTAGTAATGGCTCAGGCTAAGCTATATTGGGACAAAGAGAACTATGGGCAAGTTGAAAAGATTTTTCGTAAATCCGTTGAATTTTGTAATGAGTCCGACGTGTGGCGTTTAAACGTCGCGCATGTTCTGTTTATGCAGGAAAGCAAATATAAAGAAGCAGCCAGTTTCTACGAGCCAATCGTGAAGAAACAGTATAACAATATTTTAGATATAAGCGCCGTTGTACTAGCTAATTTATGTGTGTCGTACATAATGACATCCCAAAACGAAGAAGCAGAAGATATTATGCGTAAAATCGAGAAAGAGGAGGAGCAACAGATATTTGAAGACCCTGAAAAGAAATTCTATCACTTGTGTATAGTGAATCTGGTGATAGGGACATTATATTGCGCAAAAGGCAATTACGAGTTTGGTATCTCAAGAGTAATAAAATCACTTGAGCCGTTTAACAAGCGTCTGGGCACTGACACGTGGTTCTACGCTAAACGATGTTTTTTATCGTTCCTGGAGAATTTAGCGAAACACTTGATTGTCGTTAAAGATAACACTATAAAGGAGTGTCTGCAATTTCTCGAAGGTTGCGAGACATACGGCCGGCGTGTGAGTACCGTTATCGAGACGCCATTTCATGAAGAAGACGCGAATAATAAAGCTAAACAAACCGTGACATTTGAAGCTCGTGTACTTCGTTACATGTTTTATAAATTACGAAGTATCGACGATTCTGTTACAATTAATAAGTATGAGGATTTAAAATAAAAACTGACCTGGAGGTATTGGCTTTTTATTTGGTCCAGATTTTCTTGCATCCCTGTGCTTTAGGACAAACGTTCTCTCTTCACCGAAAGATAGAGACGCAATGGGAACGTTATGGTCCAATTCAGGTTCATTGTCTCTATGTTCGCCCATGTGATCATTTCCATTTCTATACCTAAAACATATTAAATATATGTACTACGGCCGTAGAGCAGGCGGAAAATAAGAAATGGCTCAATATGGCTTCTTCCCTCCAATTTTGATTTTGATCCCTTAAGAGTAGAGACTCTTGGGCCGGGTTCAAACGCACAGACTCTAATTCAAGATTTAAGTTGGCGCCTGGTAGGTGGTACCGGTGACCCCAGAGGTGGTGCTTTGCTCGCAAAGGAAATGCCGCCAGCGTTAAGGTTACACTGCCACAGGGACCAAAACTTTTTACATTTGTTTTAATTTTCTATTTATTAATGTTTAATTATTATTAGTATTACTATAGGTTACGAATATTTTAAATCCTGTTTATTTGTGTGTTGGAAATAAATAATTATTGCTTGAAAAAATAATAAATAAATAATATACTTGCAAAGACTGTCTAGAATTTGTATGGTTTAGTCTTCCATGTTAAATTACGATGAAACTTACACACTACTTACATAAAGACTTACTTGTTGACCAAAACGAAGTTGTATTTGATGCCCTTGAGTCTGAAAATGAAATTTCGCAATGCTAGGACTGGATCCGGCCATGGTAAAGCAGGAACAGTGAGATTCGAATACGTGTAAGTGATTCCTGGATCTCCGTAAGCCACTTGCTGTCGAGGTAGAGGATATATTTTTCCAAATACCCTAAAATATAGTTAATATTTTATCTCATAATTATTTATAAATTAACGATTTTTGTCTTTGATTAACATAACCTTTACACATTTAAAGAAAAAACTTTTTAACGATTTTTTCCGTACCATATTCATTTGTATAACATTTATTTTACAGTAAGTAAAGGCTGAAGTATGGTTAACAAATTTTAAATAAACTTCCAAACGAGTCCGTAATTCTAACATCGAAGTATGAACGGAAATAATATTCGTAAGTCACAGCTTCTTTCAGTGGCGTAGCTAGGTGACCAAGGGCCCTGGGGCAAATTAAAAAATGGGGGCCCACTGCTATGTTTAATCAATGTTTATTAGGTTTAATCAAATAAAAATATGAAATATACAAATATGATTTACACGATTTATTGACTTTACCGGACATCAATATGAATGGTAAAATCAAATAAAATTGAACCACTATATTGCCCAGTACAAAAAAGTTTATTGACATTAGCTTACTTACTCCTGATACAGCATGAATTTTTAACCGTTCTCAAAAAAAAAAGTAGGTAACTCGAATTCACAATAAAACGCACATCGAGAATAATAAAATGCACATATCACTAGGCATAACTTTTGAATTTCTCTCAAATTAATGTCTTGATTAAAGTGGGGTTGCAACCAGTCATATTTATTTTGAAAATGGGAGAAATTTCCAAAAGTTCAGAATGATCGGAATTTCTGGTGAGGATTCGAGGGCCCCCTGAGTTTGAGGGCCCCGGGGCACTGCCCCGCCTTGCTCCTTAGTAGCTACGCCACTGGCTTCTTTGGTCTAATGGTTAAAGTCTAATATTTTATTTATTTATTCATTCGTATATACAATGAATAACGGCATACGATAGGTATCGTAGCTTAAATACCTACCTAATTTTGGCTAAATCTCCTGTAAAATATTCCAGCGTTTCATCAAGTTCCTTTATAATTGCAGATGCAAGTGCTCTAGGAATAGGGGTAGAATATTCGATATCGAGACCGTCATGTTTTATAGATTTCCACGCAATTTCATCAATAATCAAATCTTTAAGTTTTCCTGCCATTTTAGAGTCTTAAAAAGGTGATAATATATTTTTGTGTGGGTAGGATTCGAACTCCAGACCTCTAAATCTGATCCATAGAGATGACGTGCTTATTATATCATTGTTTACTACTGATTGTAGACACAATTTGAACTCGACAATAATAAAATCGTGTTGTGTAGTCAGAAACTCCTGAGAAAAATAATAACGTAAAATACTTAGGCTGCTGCGGGCTGCCTCGAATTTTGCGGGCAGCGGGGCGGCGGCGGCCGCGGCGCGGGAGCGGCAGGATATTATGCGTACAATAGAATGGACCGGTTCTCGAAAACAGCGGCGTGGCAGCGGCGTGGGGGCGGGTAACGAGCGGTGCAATCCAGTCAAGCGGTGACCGCCCGCGTTGCGCGTATGCATTGTAGTATAGTGCTGTACATATTTTTTGTGACGTATCAAAATGACCTCGGACGTGCAAGAGCAAATTATTTCAGAAATCTTTGAAAGGAGACCCATATGGAATATATTTTTGCATATAACATATTTTTGCCCACAATAAATCGAGCGTTAGGAATAAATTTGAATCAAAAAGATGTTGTCGCCGTTTTTTAGACATTTCGTTCGCGAATAAAAACAATTATCTCGACTACACAACCACGAACACAACACTACACCGCTATAGTGCCGCGCGATCTGCCCGCTGGTTTGGAGGCATTCGAGGCAGCAGCCTTAAAAGTACATATAATGTAAAAATTGCATTTCTATAACATCGACTGTATTTTACAATACGCACAGACTATATAAGAAGAGTGTAATTTTTTCGACTTGACATATTTGACACTCGAAGTAAATGGTAAATATTTAAAAAATACAACATAGATTTATCTGCCATGTATAATATTATGATTGATCTATTACTAAGTACTTACAGCGTAACAATTTTATTTTTAAAAGTGTCTAAGGAAAGACTTCAGCACAATATTACTTATTGAAATAATGAATAGAACTGCATCATTTGAATTATGAAATTGCACCAATTTCAATTTGTCAAAACACTAAACGGATGACAGGACGGACAATGGTCATCCATCTGATTTCCGAGTTAAAAACAAACTCGCAGTTTATTGTCAGTGTCGGAGTTTAACAAAGAAAAATTTCCCCTTTTTGTATAGGTACTACTTTTGTATAGGTAACTTTTTTTTTTTTTTGTATTTTTGTTATGTGTATGTTTGTAAGGTAATAAAGCATAAATAAATAAATAAATACTACTATTATAAATTGGGAGAGAAATAATTACATTTAAAATATAATTAAGCAAAATAGTACAATTTATTTAAATTAAATTACAATAATTAAAATAATAAATAATATTTCTCGAAAAAAAATAATTATCTCCTTGATGTCGATGATGTAGAACATTGTACTATATTTCCAGAACATTTAAGAAATTTTTGAAATGCTTCGGATCCAGTCAAAAATCTTTGTCTTGTTATCGGGTAGTTAATATTTTTAGCTCTACAAACATCAAATCTTCCTAGGTTTTGAGTGGTGTAGTCATTAACTATGGTGCTCGAGCTATATGAAAAAATATAAATAGTTCAATACAATAACAAAAGAAATCAATATATGCAGAAGATGCCTACCACAGATTAATAGACATAAAGTATCTAGTCATTTTACGTTATAATATAATAATAAAATACCTTCTGTAATCCAATAGGCAGTCTTTATCGCAATAAACAGAATACTGCCTTATCCTACTGATTGTATCTCCATTGTCGTAGTCAGTCTGAAAGTTGTATTCGTAAAGTTTTTCAATTAAACCATCTTTATCCTTAACCGTCCAAACATATTCGCCAGGAAGCCCTCGGAGTTTGGGTGCTTGTGATAAAAAACAGTCGTATTCAATATTCGTCAAACTATTGCTTTGCCCAATAGTGTTTACGGTTTCAGCCTCCTCTGGTTTTATTATGCAACTTGTTGAATTATTAAGGAATTTCCGAATTTCACTTTTTACATCGGAATTTAAAATATTATCTTTTGTTTCTACAATAAATTTACAGCAGAACGCTTTTAAATCCTTATTCTTTGATTTGCAGACTTCGTTTATTAAGGCTATAAGATTTCTTTTTGCATTGTCTCTTTCATTTACAAGTTTTTTAATACGGGTTTTTAAAAATACATTTTCTTGGTGCGTTGCTAAATAAAGTTGTTGGAAACTTACGTATTGACATCGGTTTTTCTTTATTAATCTTTCTGTATCCTCAATATACCGAGTAAGTCTGTTTTTTGCTAGGTTTTCTAATTGATATCGCATTCTGATATTTTTGTTATCACGTATTGTTGTCAGTAACAGCTTTCCTAAATTCCTTCTTTCCTCATTTAATTCTTTAAATCGTTTTAGCAAGAGTAAATTGTTATTAATTGAATTAGATGCATGTAACATCTGTCGTTTATAGTAAAAGTCAATTTTTTCGAGGATGGTTTTATAAATCTTTCCCCAAACAGTGGTAGCATACTTTCTGATGGCAACCCGATACTGCATGGCGGTTTTTTTTAAATGCAATTTTAGTCCGAGTGTTTCATAATACATTTTCGATTGCTTGTTTAGCGCATACAATATTCTAGCAATAAAGCTCAAGTTACGATTATTTTGCAGTATTATAAACATTATAGAACATGCGAAGAACATAAAATAATGGTAAAACGAATAATTTGTCGTTTCTTGCGCTGGTAACGAAATAAATGTATCTGCTTTACTTTCGGTTTGCATTGCATTAAAACTATAGTTCTGGTAAAGAGGAAGTATCGTATCTGTAAATGGAAATTGTTGTCAATGTTTATCACATTAAGTGGCTGCTATTACTCTTGTTCCAGCAATCTATATTATGCATAGTAATAAGCCTATTATTTTTTAATAGGAAGCAATCGGGCAGAAGGCTCACCTGATGTTAAGTGATACCGCCGCCCATAGACACTCAAGCTGCGAGAAGGCTCGGAGATGCGTTGCTGGCATAAAAATAATTGGTACGCTCTTTTCTTCAAGGACCCTAAATTGATTTGGTTCGAAAATACTTCAGTGTGTACTCCACTATGTGCACATAGGTGCGCGGCAAAAACCGTCTTAAAAAAAGCGACGTAAAGACGGACGTCGAGGGGATACGGGTGGAATTACGTATTCTGCCACGACCGATGAGGGAACTCAGTTTTAGGTTTTAATCCAAACACTCGATAATAAATGCGTTGAGACCCCAAAAGATCCAACCGCTCGCAAACGCTACTCTTATCCCACCTACCCTGCATTGACAGATGGTAAGAATATGATTATTATTTATTGAATGGCTTGCAGAAAATTTCCAGCCAATCAATTAAAAATGTAATCTTTAATAGGCATAGAAATTATTCTGAGCTCAGGCTCTAATGTTTAAATAAGCAAAAAATCAATATATACAGTCCAATGTAAATTCTAAATTGTTTCTAGAATAAAGATCTGTAAGTATTTGCACTGAGAATAAAAGGAATGTAGGTATACATTACCTCTCGGGGATACCATACCCATTCTGTTTAAGTAAATGTCAAGACAACACATGGCTATCCACATAGCCGAAGATAAGCCAAAAAGCCATCTTAATGCAATATACATAGTTTCCTTGATTGGTAAAGCTTATTTTTTTAGTTTTATGCAGAATTCCATCACTACAATTACACTGAATTTTAGAAAATATTTTAAAGTTTAGGCTGTTGTTTGACATTAATAAAGATGTCATAATAAGGCATAGCATGCCAAAAATTTTAAAATATTTATTTACTACTTTCATTAATGAAAAAAGGCTTTAATGCTCATTTTATGAAAAGTTAATTCTGAAGACTCGCTTTTTAAAATGTATAAAAAATATAGTGATAATAAATAAATAGGAAAAATGTTTATCTTAAATAAGAATGATGTATAAAAAACACTTTAAATGACTTCAAAATCAATCGCTAGCTATAGCTGGAGGCATTGTGTAGATAGAATCTACCACCAATAAAAGCACTACAATCATAAAAGAACCAGAAATAAATATATTTGCAGATCTTTTGTTAGTTTTACCTATTATTAACAAAAAAACGATTTTGTTGAATAAAGGATGATATTAGTCTTGATTTCCCAGCATTTTACTTCTCTCTGACCAGGCAATCTGTACAAGACATATTGACAATACAAATTTTGAAATTGAAAAAAGGGAGCTTAAACATTTTTTTATATTACAAGGCAAATGGGCAGGAGACTCATTCGCCGAAGTACAATAGAAGTTTCTTTAATTGTTTTCTAAAGTACATACCCATCAGAAAAAAATATTGAAATACATGACAATACAAAAAATAAAAGCCTTATTATTTATTAATCTTTTATTTTAAAAATTCTCCTTAATTTTATTGTTATGGCTAGTCCAAGTAAAGTTATATTTTTCTTATACCATTCAATGTTATAATTAATATGACCTTTCCAGTTTTTATCCAAAAAGGCTTTGTAAAATACACTCATTTCATCAGCAGTTAAATTAGATTTTCCTTCTGGTAAGTTGTTCTTTAAGTAATTTTCACGTTCCTGAAATAAATATGAAAAGTTCTGAATATGTAGAGTTTCAGGAGATAGGTATTTGTTACAATTTATAGTATGAAAAGCTATGTAGAAGACATATTATCTTTATGTAAGTACAACGTTCTCTACGTTTCTGGTGTAATAATGGTAATGATTACATAAAAACAAACCTTAAAAAATCGTGAATTATGCTGTGTCCAAAAGTTTTGATTCCATTCTTGAACTTCTGTTCTCAATTTCCTATATTTCTTTTCTAGATCACTTTCGTTAGCTGGTTGTTTAAATATTATTTGCCGAAGGTTAGAAACTGGATCAGGTGGACCAACCATATCACTTGATATTTTTTTCGGATTCGGTGGCTGAATAGATTTATTATCTGGTGTTGTACTGGTATTTCTTACAGAACATTTAAACGGCCACCTTGGCCAAACTATTTTACACGTAAACATTTTAAAGATTATTTGCTTTATTAGATTGTTTTTATATTGCACTGATTTTCATCAATTTTTCAGATATTCACTGTCACCTAGCAAAACTACAATTGTCAAGGACTTAACAGTAAAGTTAATCGTATTATCTGTCAAAACCAGCTGATTGCAAAATTATGTCAATGTTTTACGTGAACTGTCAGTATTCGAATAAAAAATGACACTTCTCAATTTCTCGGCCCCGAATTATGTAAAGGGAAGCGATATTGTTAATTATATTTGTTCTTAATCGGCATCAGATTTTTAAACCATTAAAATGACGAAAGGCGATGCTGGTGATGACTACTCTGCTAAATTGGACTTGTGCTTGACTGATGGAATTGTGAAAACAGGTAACCAAATCAGAAAAATATTTCTAACCTTTCCAGTTATTGTTTCCTATTTACAGTTGATGTTATACGAAAAATACTGATCTCCTGTTATAGGTTTCATCCAATACTATTTTAAGTTACCTACATTTATTATACATTTGCTAGTACTGAATTGCAAATCAATATTATAAGAAGTTATGTTTTAGGTGGTGGCATAGTACTTGGTGCTCTTACATCAGTGTTGTTCTTTAAAAGACGGAGATGGCCAATCATTGCCGGTATGGGTATGGGAATCGGTCTTGCATACGCTAACTGTGAATATGAGTTGAATCCTAAAAAGAATTCAGCTTAGTTACCAGTCAGGTAATAAATAAACTTGAATAGCTCTCTCTACTTTGCTATAAGTATAGCAAAAAATAAAATTTATATTTGTTTATAAGTGTAAGTATGTACTTAGTAAATTTTAATTTTTTCTTTCAGATAAAAGTGTTAAGTTAATAATCACATGGGATAAAATAAAATGATGAGTGACTCCAGTAGGATTTATTTAGAAGATACTGTACTCTTGTATTTGCTTTGCTGTTAATAAATATTTATTTCATTTATTAACATTTTATTATGTTTAATTAACATTTTATATTCATTTTATTAATTTCCTTCTCAATTTTCTATTTATGATTATAAATAGTTCATGAGACCAGAATTTTAAATAAAATAAACAAATGAGAGAACAATATACTTTATTGTACAAATCAATATTGGAATAAAGACATAATTTAGGAGTAGGTATCTTAAAGAATTAACAATATAATTTAGTAATACACAAAAGCTAACAACAACCCATATACAAACACCCAACATGGTAAATTTTAGCTCAAACATTGTAACACATTGACACACTCGCAATAAAACAAAGGTGTGAATATTGACAAAGAAAAGACTGAGCAATGAACTTATGATTGTATAAGCTGATGCATTCATGAAATTATTTTTTCAGACATTTTTCTCAACCTTTTTTAGATTCCTCAGAAGATATGGAGAAAAGAGATACTACTACATAGAAGGTATGCCCTTCTCTATGTAGGTCTGTATGTATGTCATTAGAGTTATGACAGAGAGATATTTATTCCACTGAGGTAAAATACAATAGCAACCCCAAAACCTCCTTTACACAGCCTTGTAAGATCATCCTGAGGATTGTATTTGTGGGTATTGCCATACATTTGGGGGGAGGGAATGCACAAATGCATTTTTAAGTCAGTAATAAAAATGAGTAACAATCAATATTCACTATATATTTATGATTAACTAATATTGGTGTGGTCAGAAGAGTATTGCCAAGTCCATTCTATTGATTAAAGTGAATATTAAGAATTAGTGTAGATAACATATAAAACACATTTACACTGTCTTTTTCAACAAATACATCAATAGAACATTTGTATATACTATTATTATAAAGATTCAATTAAAGTGCTGTTGTCGCCTGATTTATAAATTAATTTCTAGTTTTTTTATTAAAAACAGTAAGAGGATAGATTGTATAGAGATAAAAAATCTTGATATACTTGATATTATTTGAGATTAAATTGTATGGCAAGATGTAGGTATCAGGTACATAAAAATTGTTTTTTTATTAATTATATTGTAAAATGCATGACAACGACAAATGGATTACATTTTTGTGATTATATTTAACAGAAAATTTGAAACATTAAACATGTTGGTATATTATTTAAAATTACTTTTAGGGCGTGACTAAGATTTAACAGCTTTCATTGCAGATCCAGTTAACAATTGGAATACATTTATTTTAATTAAATTTAATTCACCAGAAAAAAACTTTTATTTTTATAGTATCTTAATTATTTTAGTGAACGCTATTTATAAGCCACGCCCAACTTAATCCCAAAACACACAAATTATACTACTTAATAGCTAATAACAAAATATTCATAACTTGACTAGTAAGGTAAATTGTAACACAGTTCCAATCGAAAATTTAACACTATTTTCAATGCTCTTTAGATGTCTTTAAATTCAAGTTTTTTTTTTTTTTTTTGAATTGTATATAATAATGGAGATATTCCAGCCAATATAAGCGCGGAGAATATCAATATCGTGGAAGGTACGACCCACAAATATAGTCAGCTACAAGTACTTACTTACGCATTAAAAAAGGAACATGAGTGATAATTATTGATAAATAGTGAAAACGGATGGTGAATTTGTGGGGATCTGGGTTATCACGGGGAAGTCCCCCGAAAAAGACGGAAACGCGAAAAAATACACCGACCGAAAACAAGCGACGGGGAATTCCCCGTTTCGTTCGATAGACGCGTATCGCACATGGGTTGATTGATCTCAGGGATACCTTATGATTGGATGTTTTAAAATTTTAGATATTCTTTAAAATATCGCCTATTGTTTTCAGTGGGGTTTCTTTTTATCCACGAGACTCTGGGCTGCAGCCCAAAAAGCCCTTAAGTAGATACGATGGTAAACGCATCGCCTGATTTTGTTTGATATGGAGTACTTAAAAGTAAATATTTTAAAATTTAAAGTAATGGAAAATTCGCCATGTTTTAACATTTATTATTACATTTAAGAGTAGAATTTTTTGTAATGCATAGTATATAATATAGAGTTTGTAACAAACACAATTATATCATAGATCTTTATTATAAATATAGTTTAAGTTGAAAATGTAAAATACGAAAGTTAGTAAACCAAAAATCATCACCTAACCTTGAATTTAAAGAACGATAAAGAGCAATGTTATATGCAAATGTGTCTTCAGATACATTTTAAATTATTATACACCATAAGCAAAAAAGCACATTAACTTTCCAATACATATTTTTAAGTTTCAACTGGTGTTGCCAGGACTCAAATCATTACAGTAATAATGGTAATATTCAGCAGAAAATGTGACTTTTAATATTAAAGTGTAGGCACTGTTTTATTTTACTACTTATTTTAAAACGTTAGAGATAGGATATATTAATTGTAAATTCGAATACTAAGAAATATTAAATTTGGTAGGCACAGTTGAACAAACGCGGAATACATATTTGCTTCCTAGTCACGATAATGAATCACGTAGATTACAATGCATTCTTATGTCAGAACATTATTTAAAAATAAATAAATTATATGCTCTGCTTTTTTATTCCATAGGATTCTGACATACAAAAATAACAATTGTTTCATTATCACGTACAATATATCGAATGAACTTTAATTATTTTATTCTATTCTTTAGTTGGCATCACTGCCTACTAATTCCAGGTTTAGTAAACCTTTAAAAAGAAAAAAATCTTTACTTGAGCGTTTTTTAATGTTTGTGATGAACCGTTAAAGCACTTTGTGGAGCACCGCACTTAATAAAATGGATACATTAACTAACAATAAACTGTATGTATAGACTCAGATGTTCAGACTCGTATTGAAATTGAAAAATGTGCCCGACCAAAACGGTTTGCCATCTCTGACATGTCAAAAAATTATAGCTGTCAGAATTCTACGGCATTAAAAATCAGAGTATAATTGTGTATTGATGGTTAATTAAATTAATTTGTAAATATGTTATTAATTGCGCCTACCAAATTTAGGCCCGCATTAGTCAAACTACTTTCAAGAACTGTCAAATTTAGTGACAGTGACATTACGTTAAAAATACGGGCGTTATTGTCTACAGTGCCAGAGTATAATACTGTATAATATATTACTAGCTATTGTGAGATATCGAAGAGAGCCTTATTTACAAGCTAGTCGTTATAAAAATAGTTGACTAGAACAAACGCAAATACTTCAAAGTTTTGTTTTGGCAAACCTAATTTGTAGAATTCAAATAACTTTGTCACATTTTAGCTCGCACACTTATGCGCAACGTAATGCAGTTATATTGTCCCCAGGGACATGAGACAAAATTCCTTTTTACAGTTGTAACCCACTTACGCCACGTAGCGTGTCATGAAAATGGTCACGTGACAAAGCGTGAGATAATGTCCCTTTGAGTAATGTTGTCTCAAGTCAAGCCTGTAAAAAGTGTCGAAAAGTGACTTTGTCTCAAGCCCCTGTGATTTTCAAAATCATATCAAAAATGACAAATTATCACTACAGACTCACAATATTGGCATTCTACTATAGACTGCTAAAACCGACATAAAACTACTAAAATCCTGAAAAACATGTCCGACCAAAGCTAAAATGTTCGTTATACATAAATTAAACTTTAGCAATAAATAGTCCTTTAGATATTAGAATTAAAACTAACCATCTACGTGCGTCTATCAGTACTATTGTGATAGGCACTAATTCCATTACATTTGATCCTTATAATACCACAATTCATAGAGAAAAGACAATGCATAACTTTGTTATAAAATTATAGTAAAAACATTTGTTACGCCAAGAAAAAAAAATAATTGTCAACGATCCTATGTCAACATGACATTGAAATTTCAAAGTCATTACTTTGCATTGTCTATTCCCACATTACATATTTTAAAATATTGGGGCCAGCAAATATGCTCAAAATTTTGTCCACAGATAACCTCCAAACAATAGACTTAAACACACTACCTCTATCTAACTGGTCAATTTCTTGGGCAGTAATAACCAGGCTAGAAGCCTTCAGACAGTAATCGGAAATATATTTTTGGTTTAACTACTGTCTGTTTAAAAAAAAACAGTGAGAAAAAATCACGTGAAAGAGCTTAAAAACTTCCCAAATCTAAACCACATATAAACACAAAAATTCACCAAAACAAATGGCGTATGACTTTTGAGCCGTTCGAAATTCAAACCAACACGAAAAGACAGCAAAAAGTTTATGCCACCTTCGTGGTAAAATAAAAAGACCAAAGAGAACTAAAACTAAAGAGGTCTCACTTGGTTGTCATGTCAGGCCAATAGTTGATGTAGTACCGATGTGTGCTACCTTCGAAGAGACGATCCAACCAATTCTCCAGACCGTCGAGGAGATTTTCTGAAAATGAAAACAATACCAAAAAACCTAGAAAATGTGGCTGGAATCACCGGAATACGTAAGAATGAAAATTTAATACAAGCAAGGGTGTCGCTGGACCCACTTAGAGAGTTGTATATATATTTTTTAAATGATTAATTTGTCTCATTTTTTAAATTAATATATCTTATCAGTAACGCTGTTTACTTAATTAATTTACGCTCAAGGCCATGTATTTATTTGCTTTATACACCTCACTTTTTCCCCATCCTGTGCGGGACTATCTATCAAAATATAATGCATTATTTTTTTAGTTCCCTTTTAGGAAAATGAATAAAATTTTATTCTTACAAAAAATTTTCTTTTTTGAAGTGAAAGTTCTTTAGGCGCATGAGGGTAGTTTTTTAAAAAACGTCACGATGATGTGCAGCGTTTTTGTCGAAGATAAGGGAGAGAACGACGGTCGGTCTCTCTCGATTGGTTACATTTAATTACCTTATAGAAACTCTATTTTTAATATTAAAATTTCGTAAAAAACGAATTTATGTGTATTAGTCTAGTCGACAAGTTGAAAATGGAACAAAATAGAGATACTGCTCTTAAAATTATGTGCGATACCTCATTGGATCCGGAATGATGTCTAGAAAAATGTGCTAAAAGCGTGTATTAGCACATAAAAAATTGCAAAAGTTATACACAATTAAAGATGAAAAAAGAATTATTTATAGTGTTCAGAACACACCATAATTTTTTCAAATTTAAAAAAAAATATTCAACACCTTAAATAAATTAATTAATGTGCCGTAGTCGCTTTTGACGCCACGCGCGAATCCTAAAAATGTCACGCGTAGACCTATTTTCAGTGTTAAATTAAAACTATAAATAATGGAGATAGAGTTCCGGGAGTACAGAGTTTTTTATTGGAAATTTCCTCTTCTTTTAGAATCTTTTTTTGAAATTTCTTAAATATTAATAGTTTATTAAATATTGGCAAAAAACTAAATTACATTTTTTTTTCATCTTTAATTGTGTATAACTTTTGCAATTTTTTATGTGCTAATACACGCTTTTAGCACATTTTTCTAGACATCATTCCGGATCCAATGAGGTATCGCACATAATTTTAAGAGCAGTATCTCTATTTTGTTCCATTTTCAACTTGTCGACTAGACTATATAAGTATTTTATATTTAGAATCTATAATTCAACTGTACGTGTGTATGTCACTGAACTCCTCTTAAACGGCTGGACCGATTTTAATGATTTTTTTTGTATGCGTTACGGTAGAGCCCTGGATGGTTTAGATTCACAAATAAGCCCGGCAGATGGCGCTGCAGTCGAAACTTACATACTTTGTTTAATCGCTTGAAATATCATGCAAAACAATTATATAAATGACAATTCCGTATTCGCGGCATATTTATGGTACATACACACCGCGAATAAACCTTTTACTATATTTAAATAATAATATGATTTTAAGGTAACAATATTTTTTTTTTTTAAACAGGGACCCCTACATCCTAGCCTATCAGCCACGCAATCAGGCAGATTTGTGACCGAGTGGCCAAGCAGCAGGGGTGTCAGAATCTCCCCTTTCTTAAAAAGGGACATTAAGGCCTTAAAGGGTTGGCGTCTCCCGCCGGGCCCGGGCGACAACTACTCCGAAAATATCGTCATAATATTTGTAGGCGAGTCGGGTCGTGCTATTTTTGTGAGTGACATATCTGACAATCTTGTCGCAAAATTTTTCCATTTCACATCCCGGGATACCCTCATGCCAGTCTCGAGTTCCAGATCGCACCTGGCCCTTTCAAAATTCGTAGTCAACAAATAAATGAACCACCGTTTGGTCGGTTCTGTCGTCACAGTCACACGCGGGGCTTATCTTCAGTTTGAGTCTGTGTAAATAGTGTCCAATATATTGTTGACAAGTCTTATCACATACACAACGTACCTTGCAAGAGTACGGGCGGATCGTACGAGTCTTCATCAGAGGAATCCGGGTCAGTTGTGAATCCAATGAAGGCCCCGGCCTCCGGGTCGATGTCGCCACCGCCAAGGGAACGGGTCATACGACTCATTCGCTATAATTCACAATGTCTTATCAAGAGATAATTGGACACCTCGATACATTGATATACAAAAAACCCAAGATGCACAGTCTCGAATAAAAGTAACACTCGAAAGTGTCCCGAAACACTATTTCTGTCCCTTTCTATAACAGTATGTCTATAACAGTATTTGTTACAAGCATATATTATTGCAAAATCAACCTTACGCGAATTGCTCAAAGTTGTTATTACAACGCAGTTTATTCGTACATAAAGCAATAAAATTTTACGACCGATCGTGGTCGGCAGGACAAGGTATTGAGTGGAGTCGAACATGACTTTTTATTTACAACTATTTAACATAATTTTAAATTTATCCGACTTTTCGGGTGCTTTACAGCGTGCGTGGTCACGGTGACTGAAGACAAAAGGTGTTGGATGTTAAATAGTTGTAAATTTATAATAATACATAACTTTAATCCGGTTAAAAAGTTTTTTCTTTAAATTAAAAAAAAAATGTTAAATTGGCTACCTCCTGACCTACACTTTATATAGCGTAAATATATTTGTCAAAATCTACACACAAAAAAGTTCAAAAGTACATAAATTTATTTATAAAAAAAAACACAAATAAATAACATCGACTCCACTTATTAGACGCGAGACTATTTGAAATGAGTGCACAATTTAGAATGTTGCGCTCATTTTTTGAGGACGTTTTTTAGACGTTGATTGTGCATCTTGGGTTTTTGTATATAAATATCGATATGAAAAAACTTCTTTTAAGAATTTGTGATACAATTATAAGAAATATGTTTGTCTCTTTCTGTCACTTGTGTTTACGCTGTGTCGAAAAGAGACAAAGGAGTATAGGTTCGATTTCATTTTTTACCAATAGTAATATGTATTTATATAACAATATCAATCTTATTTTTGTACATCCTAAAACTGTCTCTTTTCATCATAGAGTTTACGCTATGATGAAAAGAGACAGTTTTGAAGGAAGGAGACAAATTACTTGAGAGCAAAAACCAAGTCCGTCTTAGTTATAATGTGTTAACTCGATATATACGGATTTTTTCTAGCACTCACATTGCCTGAGTGCTCGCAAGTGCATTGCCGGCCTTTTAAGAATTGGTACGCTCTTTTCTTGAAAGACCCTAAAGGAAGGTAACCATGGCAACAAAGCTTATCTACAGTACACATTTTTGTTTTTATTATACGTTTTCCCGCTTTAAAGGTACGGTAACCATGGCAACATGGTATCCACAGATAATATATATAGATACCTTATGTGGCTTAGCACACTCCGGATGTTTCGCGTGGTAGATACAGAAGTACTTCCTGTGCGGGTTCAGAGCCAGGACTGTTCCCACGCAGTTGCGAGCATTCACCCTCAAAGCACCTCCGCCGAGGGACAGCTCCAACACCCGCCTGAACCATTCCACGCCCCGCTCCACGCACAGATACGCGAACACTAGTGTTTTGTTCCTATAGAAGTTTTAACCGACAAAAAAGACGTCATGTTTAATCTGTTTATTCGTATTGTGTCTAATAAAAGTTTGATAACAAAATCATTCGAGTCATGTATGTAGGGAACAGTCCAAGTTTCATCAAAATCGGTTCAGTAGTTTTTGAAATACAGTGTTCACACAATAACGAAAAACTCTCTATAACATAAAAATTAGTTAATTTTTTGGATGAACCCAATACCCATGCATTAATTCTTCCCTCCTTATAACGAATATAAATGCTCGGTCCTTTGAAATTCGTTATAAAGAGTTTACACTGTATATATCTACGGCACCGCTTTTCTATGAAACCGTAGCTTTAGTAGGATGACGTTGCGGCACCGCTCCGGCGCCGCACCGCACCGTTACCGCATCGTGTGGCCGCGCTCTAACTGTGTAGTCCGGTATCAAACCTAAGACCTGTTCGTTCTACTTACTTGCGATAAGGCCAAACGATTTTATGAAATTTGGACAAGAGCTGAACACGACTCTGCATGTCCACCAACAAGACAATCGTCCGGCAACCCGGCTTTTGTAGTCTGAAAAAAAAAAGGTAACAAATTAGGAGAGCCCAATAAGGGCAGTCATCGCAGCCCATGGGCACTCATTTTAGAGGGTTCGTTACCGGCATTTGTGGGATATTTCTTTAATCAATTGGTATCCCAGGGAAGAACCCCGCTAGTTCGCAAAAAAAAATGTCTTGTGAATCGGGCCGTGGAAGCAGCCATCAAGGTTACGTTTTAGTGCTATAGAAGTATTCTTATCATTTTAAAGTTAGAGAAATTAATTTATGGACAATACCAGAAGAATTGGTACACTCTTGAGGGACCCTAATTCGATATGGTTCAGAAATACTTCAGTGGGCAGCTGGTTCCCCATAGTGGTGGTGCGCGGCAAAAACTGCCTTGAAAAACGCTCAGTTGTGGAACGGCGGACGTCGAGGTGATACGGATGGTATTTTGTATTCTGCCTCGACGTCCGATGATGAAACTCAGCTGCAGATATTAATCCGAACAATCCTCTGAACACTCTCCATGGTAAATGCGGTACACAATTTTTAAATTAAGATAAAAAAAATCACAATAACAAATATTAGATAAAAAATTCTTTCACTCTTGTTATAAAAACAGGGCGTGGAGTGATCGGGCTGACATTTCGGAAGAGCTAACTAAATATACTTATTTTTATAATATTACACAGTAAAATAAAAAATGGCCGACCTGACAAGTCCATTATACTTCTCAGCTCTGAGTTCGTGCATTCTCATCTCTGGTTTTGTTTCCTTTTTGCCGCCATTTTGGTCGCGTTTCTCTTGTTTTTGACGTTGTACAGACTCTTCTTCTACGCGACTGAAATTAAAATGTAATATAATATAATATTGAATCGATTTCGCTGAAAATTATTTTATATATAAGAACGGATATCATATTTCAAATTATTTTTATCAACCGGTAAAAGAAATATTTCGTTTAATTTCCGAAGTTCTTTAATGTTTCGATATGATTTAATACATTTCGAAATGCAATGCAATTTTACGCTTTAAATTACAATATAACTTTACTATACTAGTGCTATTTTTGTACTACACAACAAAGTACTGTGGTGAAGAAAACTCGTTCTCCTACAGGTGTTCCCCCTTGGACCGACTTCAAAAACCCTTAAATATCGATTAAAAAACCCAGAAGTTATTGTTGGTTTGAGAGGTAATTTCAAATATGCATCAAAAATACGTTCAAGTACTATAAAACAGGTGTCTGTAGCCACGCTTTGAGTATTTCCAATAATGGCGCAATTTTATTATATTATATCCAAAATTAAAATAGCCATGATGATCGCCAACCTTCGCAAGGAGATGGCACTATAAGAAGAAGAATAATGGCGCCAAACAGTCACAGAAAATCAATCTCTATGGTTTGTACCACAGATTTGGTAAGTCTTCACAGATGCTACTATAGGAGCATAGCTCAAAAGGACTTTCTTCTATACTCACATAAGATACGCCATCAAATATCCAATGGCAAGTACCAATACGACAGTGGCTAGTACGGATATGGCTGATATCGCGTGCTGAGTCCTCAAAGCGAGGATTGTCCGTTCGCTCCACTCCCCTACTTTGAGGAACGCTCGCCATATCGCACTTTTCGCCGCTTCGTCTAGTAATTCCTGAAAATATTCATTCATAAGGCACTCTGTACACTAAGAGAAAATTGAAGAAAAGGAAAAAAAAAGAAGGAATTTGATTTCTCAATCGTTTTTAGAAGTGAAACTTCTTTAGGCACATGAGGGTAAAAATTTTACGGATGAAACGCAATAATATTAGCGTCACGAAGATGTGCAGCGTTTTTGTCGAAGAAAAGGGAGAGAGCGATTGAGACCGATTGAGAGAGAGTGAGAAAGGGCGAACGTCGCATCACGCACAGTACCATGGAACGATAGGTGGAAGAGAGCTATAGTGAAAAATATTGAGAGAGTAAGGGAGATCGAGAAAAATACACGATATTGGTTGATGTATTCGTTTAGTAGTTTATTAGAACTTTAGATGGAAACGTCGCATAACGTCTTGTGCAGTAAACGCAGATTTTTTATTGAAGTTATACTTCTTTTAGACGCGTTATGAAAAATTGATGAGAGTGAAATTTTACGATGCGCGCGCACCGTGACACAAAATTAACAAAATGAAGTTGCCCACGGAAGATGCTACGGCATTGGACATAATTTAAAAATAATAATAGAATAATTTATGTTACACTTAATGTAAGAGAATAAATATTTATTTATTTAATTTTTCAAATGTAAACTGAACTTTATTGACTATATTGACTCTTTTTCCAGACTTTGATAATTTAATTGTAATAAATTATTTGCATGCAATCAAATTTTTAATAATGCCAAAGAAGCATAACTTCTTACGCGAGTACACGCACCCTTATTTTATTTATATTATCACGTATACAGTGTGAATATAGATATACCTACAAATACATGGAGTGATCATATACTGGTACATGATCATCTATTATGGCTTTAACCATAGTAATAATTAATTTGTAAAGAAGTTTCAATTCTGACATGTGTACTTTGTACGCACGCACTTTTTTGGTTCACTTACTTGTACTCTAGCTTCATAAGCCACCACTTCATTCGGTTTGAGCAGCCTTTTGACCAGCTGTTCCAACGCTCTCGTGGTCTCATTAAGCCTCTGTTGGTATGTCGGGTCATCATCACACCTGGCACAACTCGGCCAAGATTCATTTAACCATTCAAATTGAACTCTCGTCGCTTCACGCCGCCATATTACCACAATACGGTGTTCTATTGACGAGAGGTCTATACCTGGAGAGTTAATATGGTTAATAGTTATTTTATCAATATAAATGTAAATACATAGTCACACACAGAGTATCACACATACACATACAATGCGTTTTGTCATAAAAAAATACAATATGTGTAAGGCAATGGAACCCACGCTTTTAATATAGTATTAAATCCATTAATGAGAATTTTAAAAGATGTTAGAAGTACAGGGTCAAGTTAAGATGAATTTGCCAATGATACAAATAAAATAATAAACAAATTGTGTTAAATTTGACTTACCGGAAACATTGGCCAATGCAGTAACAAATTCCGGTTGCTTATGCGCATACAAGTACGCGTATCTCAGTCGCTCAGGCGCACGCTTGGCGAGCGGACGTAGGTCTCGTAGCACGTGCGAGTCACGTGTTATTATAACGCAACATAGACGACGCCGGGCGGCACGCCACTCCACTGGACATACCGTGTCTAGAACGCTCTGTAAATTGTACATTTGATTTAATATACATTTATTTCCTAAAGTACAGCGGCTCTCGATAATTTGAATCTCTCGGTAACTTTGAATATCGCAGGAATTTGAATCTTTCGGGAATTTAAATCTTTCGGTAATTTGAATCTCTCGGGAATTTAAATCTTTCGGTAATTTGAATCTCTTGGGAATTTAAATCTTTCGGTAATTTGAATTACTCGTTAAATTGAATCTTTCGGTAATTTGAATCTTTTGGGAATTTGAATCTTTCGGTAATTTGAATAACTCGTTTAGTTGAATCTTGCGGTAATTTGAATCTTTCGGTACTTGGAATTTTTGACGTATCATATTCATACAACAACCGCCACCGAACTCACCTAGTGACAATGTTTTTTTAGTAAAACTCTTTAAACCTAAATGAATCTCACCTGTGAAGAGAGTCGAGGCAAGGTCAATATCTGATTAGCTTCTATGAGTTGTGTTAGAGTCTGTGTCGCTATCTCTGTGGTGCTGACTGTGGCGGCGGCTTCAGACGAATCTTCCTTTAATAGAACCATTGTATCCATATTCCTCTGCACTTTGTATCTAGCAGTTAAGTTTTGTGTATTCTGGGCTGATATATCGACGAAACTGAAATTTGAATGATTACTAAGGGAATATTTTATTCAACGCTAAGCCAAATTTACAACTTTTCATTTATAAAAAAAAAAATCAGTGGCGCTACAACCTCTTTAGGTCTTGGCCTCAAATTTCTGAATCTGTTTCATGATCAGTTTTAAATCTAATTGCCAAGTAGGTGTTCAACCTCCAGTGCCTGACACACGCCATCGACTTTTTGGGTCTAAGACATGTCGGTTCGAGCAAATGTTAAATGCGTACATAGATAGAAAGTCAATTGGTGCATAGCCGGGGATCGACCCTACGACCTCAGGTATGAAAGTCGCACGTTGAAGCAACTAGGCCATCACTGCTCATTCATTTATCAACCCAAATTATATTTTTGTTGTAAAATGATAATTCTCTTAGATTCACAATCGTTTATTTAGTTGCGTGTTAGTTAAGGAATCCAACATGTCCATACTAAGACACGTAAACAATCGTCTTTAGACACTGTTACCAAGCCCGAGTTTCTTTGGACATGTAACACGCAGAGAGACTTTCACCATTAGAACCCTACGTTATCCCTTATGAATATAGGCTGTAGAATATTTTCTCGTCATAGTAGTAGAATAGTGACGGATCTGGCAAATAGTAAACTTTACAGGCCAGCCATTTCAAAATAATATAATCATTTCATATCACCAATTCTTAAAAGGACGGCCACTCACACGCGAGCCCTCTGGCATTGAGAGTGTCCATGGGCGTTTGCCCTATGTTCTTTAAAAAAAAATTCGTTAAAGCACTTTCGAACGCGACACACGACTTATCCAAGGCTGATACCGTCTATTTATTTATTTTTAGAAACCAAATAACACATACAAATTATAAGGGATGCAACAGGCGGCCTTATCGCTAACATGCGATCTCTTCCAGGCAACTCCCTGAGGGGAAAAATATAGAATCACCACACTTAATCCAAAATAATAAAATAAACTAAAAACTAAAGCTAACAAAAGAATAAATACAAGAATTACAATAGTCACGATTGAGCAGGATAGGTCTTTTTGCCCAATGAAGCTCGCGGTGTTCTGTCTTTGGTCCCTGTCTGTCAAACTGACACTTTGAGAGATGGGAAAATTACTTACGCAAACGACACCCAGTCCCGATAGTGAAAAGCGGTGATCAGATATCGCAGTCTAATCAAATGTCTTTCCTCAAATATCAGAGCTTTCACTTTATTGTCCTCGAAGTCGTTCAAAAATGCGTCCGCATTGCCATCGTTCAAATTATGTATCAGTCTGTATGGGAACTTCCAACGTATGTATTCTGTAAATAAAAAAACGTTTAACATATCTTTCAAGGTCTGCAAAGAAAGCAACGGCTCAACTAAACGAAATCTAAGGACTAATTTTATCGGAGACACAAATTAAAAAAAAACTTATTATTTTTAGGATAGGACAAACAACCCTACGGGACTCCCAAAAAGGGCAGTCATCGCAGCCCCTGGACACCCATTTTTTTTTGGTGCGTTGGCGGAGTATACTCTTTAAACAAATGAAGGTCGTATCTCTCAAGGAAATCCCCAACCGGGAGTCGCTAGTACGCAAAAGGAATTGTCTTGTCAAGCGGACTGTGGAAGACTTCCAACCATCAAGGTGATGCTGATGAATTGGTACGTCTCGTATTGAGTTGAAATGAGGCATCAACCCAAACAACTCTTCAGAACACTCACCATAGTACACTTTGTAGAATACGCATAGAGACACAATGTCTCTGCTTAGAGAGAGAATCAAGCCGATCAGTTGGACATTGAAGTTGACAATTCGACAAGCCCTTCTCTTCTCTTTTTTTGGTCAATAGTAAGAAAATAAGCTGATATTTGGGAGCACCGGCCCAGAGGTGTGAGCAGTATTCCATATGAGGATGACCTCATCATATATGAATTTGAGCCTTGTAGAGGTGCATCTGTACCTCAGTGAAATATTGCTTAGCCCTACCCAAAACACCTAGCTTTTTGGAAGCCAGCCAGTTTGGTAAAATTCTTCACACTAACATATACATTTTTGATGTTTTAACATAAATATTTGCATTATGTAAAAACTTTATAATACATATATATAATAAACTAGTTTCAATCAAAAGTAATCTATCAACTTACCTAACACCTTTGGCAATGATGTTAAACTGTCCTTATAAATATAGATCTGTTTATCCAATACAAATGTCAGACAAGGTACTCCATGTACCCCAAGTCTTCTTGCTAAGCTGGCTTCATGGCCGGCATGAACTGTCGCCAGCGTTACTCCCAGTGGCTGAAGGGCTTCTACCAGTTTTCTCCATGAAGACGCCGATCGGACACAGTCAAAGCACCAGTCTGTATAGAACAGCACCAGAGCTGGTGTGTTGACACTCTTTTCCAGTATATTGTTTTCAAAATGTCTGAAAATAGTATTGTTTAAGTTTTATGATTGCAATATAAGTTGTAATATTCCCTATGTAAAGAAAAAGGATTTATTTAAATTGCAGACATAAAAACAATTATTTTTTACATATATTTACAATTAACCAAGAGTATAGTTAATACTGGCACTTTAATGATTAGTGCCCAAACTAATTTTAAATAACAGTTAAATATTTCCCTGATGCATACACAGTTACAAAACCTACAATTAACTGATTGATTTATTATAAACTTGTTATTATGAAGATCTGCTCCATGAAACATTTTTATAACGCTCCTGGCACATGGACTCACCTAAAAATACTACAGTAGAACCTCGATAACGTAAACCTCGGTAACATAAAAACCTCTGTTACTTAAAAAAATACTATGTTCCCTTCCCATCAGAGCCTAAAACCTCTATAACTTAAAATACGCAACCTCTATAACGTAAATAAATAATCTCTGTATAGGCCCTCAGTAACTAAAAGAAATGTTTCCACAACCTCTATAACATAAAATTGTTTGTGAATGAGTCATTTTATAAGAGTGTCTAAACAAATGGTTTCGGTATTTATTGCTTGCACGTGTTTACTAATGTATTGTTAACGTAAACAATACATTACCTATTGTTTGCTTTATCTAAATTCTTCAAAGCTTTGCGGCGGTTAGCTTTGTGACAACGACTTACTTGCATCATAAGTTAATGTGTTAATGTATTCTCCTCTCTATTTGTCATTGAAAATCAAATCGATTATAAACAGTGAATTTTTTAAAACAAAAGAAAATCACATTTTTTTTAAGTAGACTAAACCTTTAGTTGTTGTTTTATTTTTATGTAATGTAAGTAATGTGAATAAATATGATTAAATATTTAATTTTCCATCCTTCTGATGCATTCAAGTAAAAATGGGAGGAAGGGTACATAGAAACATGTACATACCTCTATATTAGCCTTTACCTGATAGAACCTTGATAACTTAAAACCTCGATAACATAAAATATTTTGTGTTTCCTTTGGACTTTATCTTATCGAGGTTCTACTGTATTAGGAATATATATAAAATTATAGCACTCACATTTACACAAGATATTTTTTTTAAAGTAAGTGATAAAAATTAAATACCTGGTAGTAACAGACAATTTGTGGAACAATGTTATATCTTGGTCTTGTGAACGAAAATGGGCACTGAAGAAATCAAATGGATCATTGCTGAAAAAAACATTAATTGTAATACTGAACTTAAACTGAAATACACATATATATTCTTAGATTTAAGTATCAAAAACCAATTACTAAAGGAACAATTAAAGTATTGCTAACAAACTTTTAAGAAACAGATATATAGCAGATGTCTAGCAAATACAAATTTATTGTTCTTAAAATATCTTAAAGAACAATATTTATTCAATGCTTCTGTTAAATGGATTGTATCACACATTCCAACTGAATGACTAAGCTATATTAGTCAAAGAAAGCAATTTACATAAAATTGCCAAAAATAAATAAATAAATTTGCTTAGCTACATAATATTTAAAACATGCTAGAATTGTGAAAGCACAACTAAATCAGTTTTTAATATAGTTACTTAATTTTATGGCAAATTCAATACATAATAAGTGTAAATGTAAAAATTTCTTACACTCAAAGTAAAGATAAATTTACTTACCTAAACCTTGCATACTGACTATAGTCATGTCTTTGCTTGTACATATGGTCATCTTCATTGGTTATGCCATATAAATCATATGCCTGTCTGCGCTCTGCATCTGATAGCAGTTCATATGCTTGCTTGATCTCAACAAACCGAGATTCAGCATTTGTATCCTCATTCTTGTCTGGGTGCCTAGGATTTTTTTTTGAAAATGGTTTATACTTTAAAGATCTTTTATCCCTAACTTGACTGAGAATATAATGAATTAATTAATGAATTTATTGATTATTAATTGATCTGCAAATATATATGACACAACAAAGATTCATTGATTTTAATCACTTACCATTCTTTCGCCAATTGCCTATACGCCTTGCGTATTTCAGGCAATGTTGCTCGACGATGTATACCCAGTATTTGATATGGGTCACCGATTTTCTGGCACAATATGAGAGGGCACAACACCAACATTAAAAGCACGCAAAGCCATCGCCCTTTCCAACACTTGCAGTTCCATTGCATATTCTTAAATTATAGCAGTCCCGGAAACCGAACCTTTTCAGAATAATTCATAAAGAGGGATTCATGCCGAGTTCAAGAACTCCATGTCAAACAGCATTAGTAATAGATCTAGTTAATAATTAAGAGTCTTATCAGTCATTCGTCTTAAAATAGAACGAGATGTTGAAAAGTTGCGAATTCGGGAAAATCTCGGAAAAACTGAAAATAATAAACGTCAAAGTACAGAGAACGTCAACAGTCACTCTCGCTATAAGCTGTCATAACTCAAAGATTGTAGTTACGCATAGGCACGGAATAAAATTATGTTGTTGGCTTGGCTGTGGTAACTGGTAACCGACTGGAAAATAAATTATGCGATTTTATTGGCTATTCGACTTTGCGTACTGTTTCTACAAGCGATTTCTATTTAACGTACATTAATATTATAAAGAAGAAAAATTTGTTTATTTGTTCTCTTGCATTGTATAGGCTTCAAAACTACTAGACTGATTTAAAAAATGCTTCCTGCTATCCATTAGAAACACTATCTCTGCTGAACTTAGGTTATAGAATATTATATATTATTAAACAAATGTCCAGCCGTGCAAAGCCGGAGCAACTGCTAGTTGCCTGTCTGAATATCGCGTAGTGTAATAAGCTCTTTAGACTGTCTGAATATCGCGTAGTGTAATAAGCTCTTTAATAATACAACCGCATTCACCTCCTGTGGTGTGCTGCATGCTAATAGCTCAAGACCCACCTCAACTTTCTTTCAACCCGTTTCTCTAGTTCTACAGAAGCGTAATTAGATACTTTAATTCCCATACATAATATTATACTAAATCTTGTTAATAAAAATGTCATTTGATTAATCTAAGTCAGCATAACATTAAATTTTAAATATTCTGGAAAGCTATAATAGGCGGGTAAAACCGATTATGATAAATAATAACAAATATAAAGATTTATAAAGATTTTTGTATTTAATGACAATATTTTTTATTAAATAAACAGTCATAATCATCTGGAAAAATATTTGCAATATATATATATTTTTTTTAAATTGCCATATATTTTAGTTCCTCTCGTTATGTGTGCACTCTATTTATTTATTTGCTTTTTGAACAAATAACCTATTTTGGTAGAATTGGTCATTATCTGATTAAGAATTAATACGAAAAATATCTTACCTCCATCATCAATCATCATAACCATTCGAGTCGCACGATTCCTTGGATGACAAACATTTCGTCCAACCTATAGGGATAATTCTCCTCGAGTGAATAAAATATAAATATAATCATTAAAACTAAAAGATATCGAAGTATTTTTGATATTTATATGTAAACTAGATGGGCATGAAACTGCATAAAAATGTTAGATGAATTTCATGATTAGCATCAGTATTCAAAAATACATAATATTTAATTTAAATTTCGAACATCCGCTGGGACGATTTATATATTTAGATTAGTCTAGATTCTACTACACAGTAACAGCTATTATGCACACCAGTTCATTAAAATGGTGCCAGTGTATTACTATTGGCTTTGTATGCTAGAAATTTATGTTTTTATTTAATATTCTAGGTACTGTTTCACTATTATTTAATGTTAGATGTTAATTAATTTAGATAATGAACACTTGAAGTACGTTTGGTAATGCTAAATTTATATTAATATAATATAGATACTACAGTAGCTTTTTCTAACAAGAAAACTCTTTTAGTTATGAATAAATTAATAAAAGCATCTAAGACATCTAAGAAAATTTACGTTTTAAGATCGATTTCAGTTAATTAAATGAAATTTAATTGTCTGGCGTAGATGTACACGGCCAAATAATAAGAATTGGTTGGTAATAGACAAGGACAAAATAAAATCCTTTTTTTTTTATAGAAGGGGGGGCAAACGGGCAGGAGGCTCACCTGATGTTAAGTGATACCGCCGCCCATGGACACTCTCAATGCCAGAGGGCTCGAGAGTGCGTTGCCGGCCTTTTAAGAATTGGTGCGCTCTTTTCTTGAAGGTCCCTAGGTCGAATTGGTAGCTGTTTCCGTATGGTGGTTTAATGACCCAATTTAAATTACGATAACGTCAGTAGTTTAAGATTTAAAAAAATGTCATTGTAGGTATTTTTTACGCCCTAATCTATTCTATTCTTCCTCTCTACTCTAAATGGATTTTTGATCTCTTCCATTTAGAACATTGTCGAAAATGTACATCACATTTCCTTCAACTTTAGTCTCTCTTAATTTATAACTCGAAGAGAGAAGTTTACAGAGGAAAGAATGGATAGTGGAGGGCAGAGGGGCTGGTGATCAATCAAGTTTGTGAAGAATGTATCGTTTGATTTAGTTACCTATTCAAGAAAGAAACGACTTAGTTTTCACTCAGAAAAACATTCGATAATAACATTACTGTTTCAACTTTCGCACTATTTTGATAAGAAATTGTGCATTCTGCATATGCAAATAATAATAACCAGTGACATTTTTGGCCCTCCGATTTCTGTATCTCTTTCATGATCATTGTCAATCTTACAGGCAAGTAGGTGATTAGCCTCCTGCCTTGCAATTCTGTAATTCTGTAACTCACGTTTCGAACTCTCACAGCGGTTTTCGCAGCGGCCGAGTGCTCAAATCAGTCGTGAAGCAGTCATTTTACGATTTGCCAATCTGATAAACAAGAAACTACAAGCTCCCTCCTTATCAGAATTCCAAATCGTCGATTTTTTTTGGGTCTAAGGCGATTATTCACGATGTTTTTCTTCATCGTTCGAGCGAATGTTAAATGCGCACATAGACAGAACCTACCACCAAGGATGAGAACCGCCCGGTGAAGCCTACTGGCTTCCTAAAAAGAGCTGTGTTGGTCTCTAGGCCATACTAAATAAATAATACCATATGTCGTCTAGACTGCACCTAAAAAAAATAATAATTTTAGTCTTGCTTAGTCAACTGATAAGTCAGAACAAATGACTTGTATCGATGACTTTCGCTTACTTGCCTAACCTGTTGACTGTTAATTTAAATTTATTTCTACTTTTTGCCACTCTCAAACTCGAACCGAAACTCTTTAAACTGTCAATATGGCGTCGGCAAACCACAACTTTGATGGTGTTTTGCAAATTTTCATGAAACAACAAGTACAATTGAAGAGATGGTGACAATAATAATGTGAATTTGACTTAAGCAATTTAATTTTAAAAGAAATATTTTTCGTCATGTTTCACAAGTTTTATTTCTGCCAAATAATGACTATCGTACGAATGGCCTAAGCATTAGCCAGCCAGTTTAATAAATGTTGTAACAAACGCTACGGCTTTCAGGCCGTTAGTTACACGGCGCCGTTTAGTTATAAGGCTAGGCTGTTAATTGAACGGTCAACGGCTAATTAAGCTATGGGCTGCGACATTGACACAATAATTACATTTAGAATCTGCGATAAGCTCTATTAATTATTATACACACTGCTATTACTTCCATGCATCTGGCTAACTACAAAAACATATTTTAATCAAGATAAAACATCAAAATATTTTAATACAATACATCCTATGATTTTCGCATACATCTTACAAATTTAACAAAAACAAAACATTTGCATCACAAAGAATTTTGAAAAAATAATTAAAGTTCAATTATTTTGTTTTTAAGGTCAGTTAACTCCTTGGCATGAATCCACTTAATACCCGTTGCTGACGCGGAACTCGCTGGCCGAGATATGCACCTGAAAATAATAATAAACTCATCATGAAACATTATAAATGTTACTGTCAACAAGCTTAATAAACCGTTCAATTAACAGCCTAGCCTCTTTAACTAAAGAACACTGTTTAACTAGCGGCCTGAAAGATATTCAGCCTTAGCATTGGTTACAACATTTAATGAACTGGCTAATGCTTAGGCCATTCGTACGACAGAGTGACCATGTGACAGAAATATAAAAAAGGATAAAACATTTGACGTAAAAATACTTCTCAGAGGAAGCCTTACCCAATTTTCTTTCCAAACAGGTTTTCCAGCCGAACCTTAACAAACAGCCAGGGCCCTTGGTTCTTGTGCTCCTCTTGGCAATAGAACACCTTCGCACAGTCATATTTACAAAACTCTTTCAGGACTAAATCGTAGGGGAACGGATATAATTGCTCTATCCGACAGACAGCAATCTTGTCTTGCAGTTTCTTTTCTTTGAGCAAGTCGTCAATCGTTATTGCCACTTTGCCAGAGCAAAATATTAACTTTTTCACTTCCTTGGGATTTTTACTCGCTGGCCCTGTGTCGCCTATCGCTCTGAGGACATAATTACGATATATTCATATTTTTAATATACAAAGGCCAAAAAGTACTACACAGGTTACATGTACTAGTATGTTACTAGATAATAATAATATAATTACATATTAATTATTAATATAATAATAGGTACTATTATTATTACTGACAGTAGTCTAATATATCAGATGTGCCGGTTTTGGTGATCAGCGTGTCCTGTGACACATGGGCCTCTTTCAGCTGGGTCCATTGTTTTCTAATGTTAGCTCTTCTTGTTCAAGTTGTGCCTCCTATTTTCTTTATATCATCGGTTCATCTCTTTCTCTATTTTCCTTTTTTCTTTTTCTATCTCGTAGCTGATTGATTCTCACGAAATGATTATCAGGTAAGAAACTGTGCCTACAGTTTTTTTGATCATTGGATATATATCCTATTGTAAGACATTATTTCTATATAACATAATATACAACTACATCGCTTTCACTTGATTTATTGTTAGTATTATTATAAACTACGGAAAAGGATACACGTTTAGTCCTAATTCTTGGCATTAATATAATGTACTATTCAAAAATATAGTTCTTTTAAATATCAAGTATTAATTGTCGTTTGTTTAATATTGTATGTATCTGTTTCATATATTTTAATTTTAACAATGTAATTTGTTTTGGCTTTCTATATTGCCTAAGTGTTTTCTTATATAATATAGATATGTGTTAGCTTTAACTTTGCTTATAAATAAATAATTAATAAGCAAACCTTTGGAAGCTAGTCCCTGGTAGAAAGTCTTTAAAGGGTGACCGATAGAAGGGATGCTTCAAGCCAACCTTTGGAGTCATCAAAATAACTGGTTTCCTAAAAGGTAATGCGATCTGGCGTCGAATCAGATGGAAATAGTTGGCTGGTGACGTCACATTACACACGATCCAATTTGCCGCACGAAGCTGTTTCACTAGAAGATGAACAGATCTCGTTTAGTGATTAAAGTTACATACTACGCTGTGGTCAGTGCCGGATTAGCCACATAGCAAGAGAAGCAAATGCTACGGGCCCCGCGAACTTAGGGGCCCCGCGCTCCAACGCCTGTCTGACCGTAATAAAAAAAGTATTAATTTAGATAGTAGCGTAAAATATCTTGCATACCTTTAACACGAAGCGCTTAGTCTATGCTTCACTTACACATAAAATAAACTCGACTTCGTCAAGTATAATCGTAAAAATAAGTACATATTTATCTTTTTAACGATAATTTTCAAATTTTAATTATAATCGATATACATATTTAGACTAGCATTTTATTTGTACCCTTCAGATTTTTATTTTTATATAGGTATACATTTATTTTGCGAGTTTACGTAGCCGAGATTGTACTTTTCTAATCGATTTTAATATAATATCGATTATTAGTATTTCGAGGAAACAGGCAAACTATTTCAATCCTAAAGCCTAACCAAGGGCCCCTAGGCAGAATTTGCTACAGGCCCCACGCTGGCTTTATCCGGCACTGGCTGTGGTTAGGGATAGCATGCTTCAGATCAGCTGGATCCAAAGAGTGACGAATGAACGAACGAAATTCCTTCAACGAATCGTTGTTTACGCGAAAGTTTATGCAGACTTAAAATACAGAATACAGTCGCATATCTCATACAGGCTGGTAGAACAAAGTAGTCGTGGTTGCAAATCGTGCGGGTGTGGACTGGTATCACATCCACCCATGAGCTTTTTAGACTTGTTAAGAGCCAACCTTTATCAAAAAATTGGCATCCGAAGAAGTTAATCAAGTTTATATTGAGGAAAACATCGCAAGGAAACCGACGATTCTTTAAAAGAACTTCGAAACTTGATCTATAGATGAAGATTAACATTTTTATTTATAAAATACTCTTTACGAAGATAAATGTGATTTTATAATATTTAACGTAATTACTGCCTTACAATGGAGCAATGGTTAGTCTGTTAGTTAGTTTTAAGTCGAAAAATAAAGCTTTCGAAATCTTGTCTTGTGTTTGTGTAGTACCGTTTAGTTATAAGTAAGGAGACCAACTATACTCATTTACTGAGTTTTTAAATCTTTTTTCGCAAACCTTACTTTTTTAAATCCTAAACTCTGAAAGTACTAATTTCTATAATTTAGTTTAAAGATCCACTCCGAAGAAAAATATGTTTTTTAATGAAAGTTTTTATGTTTTTTGTTCTTCTTTTATTCAATATATGAAATACTTGCAAAGTGTACTCTTTTTGAATAAAAAATAGTTGGTCACCTTAGTTATAATATATTATACATAAAGATATTATTATTGTTATTATAATCATACTAACATGCCATATCCTTTTCATCGAGATCTGGAATTAAATCTTCGTCATCATCAGCTTGCTGCAGGTATCTCTCAACCCTAGCAGATGAATGTTCTGGACCCTAGAATCATGTTGTCACTAGACAGACTGCTTACAACGCTAAACAAATATGGTTTTCCAGTATCTCATTATTAAATAATTTTATAAAAATAAAAGACAAAAAACTTGTGTAGGTATTATAAAACATATCAGGAAGTTTTCAAAGGGAAATAATTTTCTCGCATTTTGGCGAAATTTTCCACTGACGCTCTCCTCCACTGGTACCCCTGATAAGATGATGACTAAGATGAAGCTCTATATTGGTGTAATTAAAATCGCGTCAGTTCTTTTAGAGTTTATCCATTACGTGCACGCAGCAAATCTAACATAGTCACTGGAGAACTAAAAAAAACTCTGTAAATTTAAAAACTATTTAAACACGAAATTTAACGAATTAGAATCACCAAAATAACATACAGCGCCATCTATCCCATGCGGCAGTTGAACAACGAGACCAGACTGACAGACCCACTTGCTCTCGCCATTGCAGATGAAAGTATCAAAGACTGGCTGTGCAGTATCCGCAAAGTCTCCATACTGCGCCTCCCATATCGTTAATAAGGCTGGACTTGAGTATGAGTAGCCGGTTTCAAAGCCTAGGATACCTGAAAGAAAGTTTATAGTCGTATTTTTAATTAGACGAAGCCAACTGACAGCAGCTAATGTCACTTTGTAAAATAATGTTGCCATATTTAAAGTAATAGTGCTGCGTTCAGTTCTTGTTCAATCAGATGAATAAACAATGAGTGTGAATAGTTAATCATTTCAAACTATAAAAGAATATTATTTCTATTTGAAAATTGTATAAAAGTGCTCTGATATAAGTTAGGTACTAGTACTATGTAACTACAATCAGTTTTTTGACGGCTTGTTACAAAGCGCGGCGCGGCGACTAGTGCCATCACCGATCATTCATTCAGGGGTTTTTACTTTGTCACAACACTATTTTTATTTCATTATAAACTAACAACACCGTAAACGTCAGTTGACTTCGTCTAATTAAAAATATGACTATAGATACAACATTAATCCCAACACGATAGATAAGGATTTGTTCCCTTGTACACATGGTATACGTGTGAATACATTCATTTCAGTCGCACCTTTAGAATTTATATTCGTATGAAAAACCTCTTAAAAGTTACAATTAATTTGTTAGTAAAAATCTTAATTTATGTTTAAGAGTCCCATTACGAGGAGGAAGCCTCTTTAACGACCAGTTATTAAAGAGTTTCCCTGAATTTGGCCTCCTGAAATGAGTTGTGACCAACAACTTTAGCTACGAGTTACGAGTTACAGCTTCTGGTTTTGTTATCCCGTCTGGTATCTTTTTCAAGCTAGACTCACCGACCGTCAGTTCTTTTATGTGCTTTCATGTTTATTAATTAGATGAAGTATAAAATGAATATATATAATACTAGCAGACTCGGCCAACCACCATGCTCTTTTGGTGGTTATGCCATTAAATTGTAACTTATGTGTAACGTTGGTACTTTCAATACAGCGCCATCTGTTACAATTGTGACTAACAAATAATAAACAAATGTTTTGCAATAAAATAATATTTCACACTACTACTACACACGGTATAATTGTAATTGTAATATAAAGGGAGGGCAAAACTTGCTGAGTTTCTTGCCCGTTCTTCTCAGAACAAGGCCTCCTGGTAGTTTTGCGAACGGATGGCGTAGTCCTGCTCTTTCGTGAATTTTGTAAACGTTGTTGACATTCATAAGCATGCTCTAAGAAGCATCTAAATTGAATAAACGTATTTTGATTTTGATTTTGATTTTGATTTTTATGCAAATTTGATTAAAATCGGTTAAGTAGTTTAGGAGTCCATAGCGGATAAACAACGTAACTCTTAATTTATATACATTAAGATTTTATTTTATTTAACTAGCTGTTCCCTGCCACGTATTGCTGTGGCACATTGTGATTGAATGGTTGAGAAATGAGAAACAAGACAAAGAAACATTTCAACATTTCATATGAGTTTAATTTTGCAATACTTGTGGAAAAAAAATGATAAAACTAATAGCTAAAAGCAATCCTTGATGTGGATTATATATCAAACTAAAATTTCAGCTCGAAGCAGCTTTTCGGTGCAGAACTTTTCGAGTTTTTGAAGCGTACACAAACCAACATAACATTTTTATATACATATATACAACATAATATCATTTTCAAACTACTGAGTTTAATGTTAATATTTCTGACTTACCAAATTCCGACAGTGAACTGTTGTGTAAGCTGTATATTGCCTGATCAGGGTACAAAGTGTCAAGGACTCTATGCGTCGCGCCGTCCACTCCTTGGTGGTGATATACGTGATGCCTGGTAATAAAATCTTATCTGGGTTTTGCCGATGACAGTCTAGGTGTCAAATATCAAAAAATATTGTTATTTATTCCTACGTTAACACATTTATTTCACAGACATTTAATTCCACAACTTAGTAGTAACTGCCCACTGAAGTATTTCCGAACCAATTTGACTTAGGGTCCTTCAAATTCAAATTCAAATTCAAAAATCATTTATTCACGTAGGTAACACAATGTACACTTGTGATTCGTCATTAAAGAAATAAATATTAATGCTTCTAATTTTACATTTACTGCCAGTTCTCAAATCAAGGGCGTAGAACGGAAGAGAAGAACTGGCAATAAACTCTCCGCCACTCTTTTTAATCGCCATGTTTTTTTTTTTTTTTTACACAACGTTTGTAAGGAGCTGCAACCATTACACCATGTTCCACATGACATTTTAAGTAATTAATAATAAGAACATAAATAAAAACAAAGACTTGTCCCCTATCAGCAGGAGGCATGGTGAAATAGGAGCACGCACTTACATTCTCGTGGGAACAACACGCAAACACATAGTCGAAATAATTAACATCACCGCATACACGAATTCAAGTACGACCAGTCACCACAAGCAGCACCCGTTCACGAGTATGACGCATGGCCAGCCATCGGCCCCCTCGCCATATTTTAGGGAGAGAGACAACCCGACGCATGGACGCCGCCACAAGCAATGACATTTAAGCGAGCATGACGATCCTTGAAATGTGGACTTGGCTACATAAGAAAATAATAATAATACTGAAATAATTGGATACCACATGGATCACGGTTTGTTCCCACTTTACATTAAAACAGTCGTGGATGTTGACGATCGCCCAGAGTCTGGAAATGCAGCCGAGAGATTCAGTCGTGTTACCTATAATATATACTGGAGCAACTCATATCCAAGCACTAGGATCGTTTAAATATTCATTTATATTATAATAAGCCTTAGCAAGCAGTTTTACTTTAATGTACGATTTAAATTTATTTATTGACAACGCTTGTATCTCACTAGGGATTTTGTTGAAAAAACGTATACAATTGCCTTGGAAAGAATTACTCGTTTTATGCAGCCTTCTGGTTGGTGCGCTAATTTTGTCTTTATTACGAGTACTATAATTATGGAAGCTACTATTCTTTTTAAAGATATCTATATTTTTCCGCACATATAAAATATTCTCATAAATGTATTGACTTGCCAGAGTCAAAATATGTAATTCCTTAAATTTGCTTCGGACCGACTCCCGTGGGGACAACCCACAGATCGCTCTTATAGCCCGCTTTTGCACTACAAATATCGATTTAATGTCAGCTGCATTACCCCACAAAATAACACCATATGACATTATACTATGAAAATAGCTGAAATAAACAAGCTTTGCTGTGTTCTCATCCGTAAGATCGCGTATCTTTTTAACTGCGAACGCTGCGGAACTTAGCCTATTCGAAAGACCTTCTATGTGTCGGCCCCACTGGAGTTTACTATCTAAAGTAATTCCCAAGAACACCGCATTATCAACAAAGTCTAGTCTTCAAGAATAGAGCGTACCAATTCTTAAAAGGTCGGCATCGCACTTGCGAGCCTTCTGGCAATGTGGCTGTCCTTGGACGTCGGTATCACTTAACATCATGTGAGCCTCCTGCCCTCTTGTCAAAATTAGTTAATCAATGAAGAAACTTTTTTACAGTATGATTATAAACGTCACTTTTGTTTGCTAAAATCTTTGATGAGAATAGTCAATTCAAAAATTTCAAAATTTACTATTACCTATGTGCCATTGTCCCTCTTTCCACATCCTCGCCCGTAAATCTGATATGTATTTTATCCCTCAAGAGCGATCCATACGCCAATGTTTCTCCCATTGCCCAGTCAGCAATACCGTCTTTTACCTTTAAAGTACAGAATTTTAGCTTCGTTTTTAAGATTTCTATAGTCGTTCTTGTAATTCGATATTTTGTTAAGCGCCTATCAGCCTTGCGATTCTGTAACTCACTTTTCGAAGTCACACAGCGGATTTCACAGCGGCGGTCGCGCTCAAATCGGTCGTAAAGCAGTCATTTTATGATTTGGCATTCTGATAAGGAGGAAGCTTGTAGTTTATTGTTTATCTGAATGCTAAATCTCGAAAAGTGAGTTACAGGATCGCAAGGCTGGTACCTAATCCGCATTGTTAAGCGATCAAGTATTTGAATAGGAAATTACTGGTAAGAATATGTAATAAACTATGTAAAGTGTAATATTTTTAGAATTTTTGGTTTCTTCATAATCACCGTAATTGTCATGTTTGAAGTAAGATTGTAATGTATACTATAGATTATAGAGCATCGTTTCTCAACCATTTTTAGGTCACGACCCACGAAAAAGCCAAAAATTAAATAAAACAGTCTTGCGACCCCGTCACTATAACATTATTATAGTGTAGGTAGAAACCGCGTCATTTTTAACGAATCTTCTTACCTATATTATGTAGTTTGTATTTATTATTTTTCAACAGGCTAACGCTTTTTTGAAACAAACTCGAGTCCCCGCTTCAGAAACGACGTAATAGAAAATTATATATGATTTACTTTAAAAATTAAATGCAATATTTTCATGAAACAAACAAGGATCGAGTAGATATTTACCATTTTCTCTCTGTTCAGTAGAATTCTATGAATACCCTTGTGTACTTCGAAGGCCCAGGGCTCCGGCGGTTTACAAAAGTGTTTGGATATCGTCGATATAGTTGCTTCGCTGATTCCGGTGTCTTCGATCTGGGGAAACATTGAGACTATGAAAAACAATACAAATACATATACCTAAGCCTGTTTCTATGCTTTATAGTTTATATTATCGTTGGTGGGTACTAGTCCTCTCTCTAATACCTCCTGGACCAATCCAGGTAAGGACAAGGCTTGCACAACCCGATTTCACCATCCACGGTTGCCTTTTATATCCTACCTTTTTAGTTCTGGGCCTTAGATTTCTGTATCTGTTTCATGATCATTTGCCAATCTAATAGGCAAGTAGCTGTGTCTGTCACACACCGACTTTTTGGGTCTAAGGTAAGCCGGTTTCCTCACGATGTTTCCTTCACCGTTCGAGCGAAAGTCAAATGCGCACATAGATAGAAAGCTGGTGAGCAGCCTGGGATCGAACCTACGACCTTAGGGATAAGAGTAGCACGCTGAAGCCACTAGGCCAACACTGCTCTATATTCTACTTGCTAACCGCTTCTAATTTATCCTTTTGGCCAAACCACCTATGCATGCACTCCCTATGTACGGCCAATCGACTCTCTTTTGAGAATTCTTGGCCACACATAAATAGAGCGTCGTCCTTTGTTGTGTGTATAGCGGGCCATAGACGGACCGCATGTTGCAGTCAAGACCGACTGCAATATGCGGTTTGCTAAGGAACCGCTCGAGCGGTCCGTGTATTGCGAATATGAATTTAGTATGGAAACTGCAGATCGCCGTGCGGCGACTGCATATTGCAGTCAAGACCGACGGTCTGTCTATGGCCCGCTTTAGAGGGCACACACACAACAAAGGACAACGCTCCATTTACTGTATTCCTAGCATTCACTCGTCTTTCTCTATCATCGTCATAATTTCCATCTGAAGTAATTTGATAAATCTTTTTAGTATAAATAATAAAATTTGATAATGCGAGACAATGCAAACAAATACTGAATGTTGGTCTAAATAAAAATCAGTTTTTATACATAGATATTAATTTTATCATAATGTCAAAAAACTGAAAAAATAATTAAACAGTTCCATGGCTGTTTAACGAAAATCATTTGTAACACATATTGCTCACTAATCTTACCTTCTTAGGATCTCGTGCCTCAAAGAACCCAGTCCACGGCGTGTCAATCCAGTCCATGATACTCAGTTTAGTGACCTTCTTGGCAAGTTCAAAGTGCTTATTTAATGTATCCATATATTCTTTCTCCCAGCCTTTGATGTCAGCGTCATTCACCACCCCTTCGGCTTTCAATCGCTCGCCGTATATTTGATCAACTGTCATTTAAATGATATTCAAGATTATTAAACAAACATTCATTCTTTATACTGTTTTGAAAAGAAATCTGTAAGTATTACTAGCTATTATTAAGACTTAAAAAGACAATAGATACACAAAATGTTTATTAGATAAAAATTAAAAATCAAAAATAGACCGTTTAATTGTCTTACTAGTCTTCATTGAGCGTATCTTCTTATACATAAAGGGCTGCGTGAACATTGGCTCATCCTCTTCACTGTGCCCAAACCTTCGATAGCAGGTCAAATCCAGGACCACGTCTTTCTTGAAATGACACCGGTACTCAATGGCTAAGCGAGCTACATGAGCCACTGCTTCAGGGTCATCACCATTCACGTGGAGCACTGGCGCATTCACGCATTTCGCTACGTCTGAAAGAATACATTAGATTACGTGGTCCAAAAGTTTTTCAAGGCAGTTTTTGCCGCGCACAACCACTATGTGGAACCAGCTGCCCACTGAAGTATTTCCGAACCAATTCGACTTAGGGTCCTTCAAGAAAAGAGCGTACCTATTCTTAAAAGGCCGGCAACGCACTCGCGAGCCCTCGGGCATTGAGAGTGTTCATGGGCGGCGGTATCACTTAACATCAGGTGAGCCTCCTGCCCGTTTGCCCCGTTCTATAAAAAAAAAAGGTTAGTAAAAAACTGTAGGTTTATTTTTAAATACGGTAAAGGGTATGGTGGAAGTAAATCTTGAAGTTTGACTCAAAATAACTTTATTCGTATAGGTAACCAAGTACACTTATGAACTCCTCTTGTAAAACGATAAAACAATTATACTTAAATACTATTTTTGGCGGGGATTGAATTACGCGTTTTTGTTAATATTCTTTTCTTCTTTCCAGTACTTTACACCACATAATGGTAACTTTTAGGTATAAAGAGTCACTAGGCGGTCACGAAACGTTTGACGAAATACTTGAACTCTCCCTAATAACTTACCACAACAGTATGGAGAACTTCTAGCAAATCTGGGGTCAGTGGTATACCCAATTTGGTTGTTACACACAATGTGTATAGCGCCATGAGTTGTAAAAGCTGGTAGTTCACCGAGGTGCATAGTCTCATAAACGACTCCTTGTCCTGCAAAGGCTGCATCTCCGTGCATGATTATAGCCATTACCTACAATTAACAACAAAATTTAAATATCTCAAGCATTTTACGCATGCATCATTTCATTCAAGCCTGACAATAGAAAGGATATACGCGTGCTAAAAAGGACGGGAGAACTTAAGAAGACACAGTGCTAACTCCATGCAACTTCCTCACAATAGTAGCCCACAATACCGCAGCATGCAGGGGGGGGGGGGGGAAACTCATGAGGGGACTCTTTGTATTGGAAGTCGCATAGCAATTATTAATCAAAGAAAATTTCCATTCCTAGCCCTAAATTAGAAAGCAACTACACAGACTCGTAAAGCTGACGATCCTGCGTCTTTAACGATACTCCAGTCGAGTTCACAATCCATTCACCGTGGACCAATTTTTTGAAACATCGTAACCATAGCAACAACCACGTCCGATTTTAAATATGTTTTATGTAACAGGAGGTAAACGGGCAGTAGGTTAAGTGATACCACCGCCCAGGGACAGACATTGCCAGGAAGCTCACAAGTGCGTTGCTGGCCTTTTAAGAAATGGTACGCTCTTTTCTTAAAGGACCCTAGGTGGAATTGGTTCGGTAATTGTTAACATGACTCATGTGCAACCAATTGTCCACAAAGAGGCAGACTAATCACGTAGAACGAAGAAGCTTATGAAGAATAGTATCCCCAAAGCATCTTACTGATCCGACTTCTTTCAGGCCTCACCTTATCACCATTATTATCTCCTTTGAAGAACTGTTCTGCACGAGTCTTGCCGACAACAACAGGTGACACGACTTCCAAATGTGATGGATTGCAGCTCATCGATACTTTAATATAGCGATTCGTTTTACGAATAAAACGATGTATATATGTACCTAAATGGTACTTGATGTCACCAGAACCCTGAATGAAACATAATAAATTTAATAAAACTTTTCTATGGGGTGTAAAAGCGAATTTGTTCGATTTTTGAAGTGCTTCTGAACAGGATAGTCGGTCTTTGCAGTTGTTAATAATGTATTAATCGTTGAATGTTTATTTAAATGTGTAGGACTCATTTAAACAAAAATCAAAATAAAAAAATAACTTATCTATCTATATAAATAAAAATGAATCGCAAATGTGTGGCTAAGCTCAAAACTAGAACGGCTACCTACGACCAATTCGTTCAGCCTTGCGATTCTGTAACTCACACAGCGGTTTGCAAAAATTTTTACAGAATCGCAAGGCAGTAATAGCTTTATTATCTATTCCTTGAACTCTGAGAAAGGATTTTATGGAGAAAAATTGGAGAAATATAAAAAAAAACAAAAATTATGTTTTATTTAGTACTTCGTTTTATTCCAGAAAAGCGAACAGTCTCTACGGGATAGCATAGCACAATGTTCCATATGTTGGTATGTTTTAAAAAGTAAAATCATATTAAGACGAAACGAAGTTCGCGGGCGCTACTAGTTTAATGCGTTAAACCTTGCTCGTATATCAAAGCAATTTTCCCAATTGAAATTAATTGAAATAATATTAATCCGTTCCAGAACCCAAAACACGGCCTCAGTTGTTTTTGTTAAGTGTTTTTGAATAAGAAAATTATTTCACGATCTTCGGACCCATGGTTATAAAAATGAGATATCTTTGTAAATGTACAAAAACCAGAACCCAACTTATCAAAATGTTTCGAAAACGAGGGATACAAGCAAACAGACTGAGATTCCTCGTATCTCAAATATTGCTCTCATCTCAAAGCTATTATTCATTCAACATAATACGTACAGGTTCCTTAGGTTCCATTGGCTTAAACTGTGCGAAGATGTCAGTCAATTGCTTACGACACACGTTCACCAACATATTTAGGCGGCCTAAAAACATATTATTGCTCATTGGTTGTTTGAGAGACCGCTGATTAGTGAACTGTGTTTCGAAAGATTATTATTTTCTTAAGGGGGAAAGTAGGTGTTCAGGTACGATTCCACCAGTGTGCTGAACTGTGCGGCACAGTGTTGCACAGCGTAAGGCACAAATGTTGGTTTTGGTCGACCCACTGAAGCAACATATCATACTCATGAACGGGTGCTACTTGTGGTGATTGGTCGTACTTGAATTCGTGTATGCGGTGATGTTACGCGAATGTAAGTGCGTGCTCCTATTTCACCATGCCTCCTGCTGATAGAGGATAAATCTTTGTTTTTAAAATATTTTATTATTATTTATGAGTCAAGATGTTATGTGGAACATGGTGCAATGGTTGCAGTTCCTTATAAACGTTGGTAAAACAAAAAACTTGGCAATAAAAAAGAGTGGCGGAGAGTTTATTGCCAGTTCTTTTCTTCCGTTCTAAGCCCTTGATTTGAGAACTGGCAGTAAATGTAAAATTAAGCATTTAATATAAGCCGTTTAATTAACAGCCTAGCTTATATTTATTTTTTGATTTTCATAAGTGTACATTGTGTTACCTATATAAATAAATGAATTTTGACTTTGAAACCTCAATAAATTGTGCGTGAATAATTCCGAAAAGTTCACGCACAACTGCCCTTGTGTGTGCGCACACGGTACAACCATACAAGTAGTGGACTCATCTCGACGCGCACTCACTCGTTTGTTCACGAACTCAATCTTGTTTCCGCTACCAAAGCGAAAACATTTAATTGTGCGCGCAGAACATAATAACACACAGACTGTAGCTCAAAGCACAACGTTTTCCTGCCCGTTCATATTAGCAACTGTCGTCAGAAAATCTTCTCAGTGAACAAGTGCGCTCACAAAAGTTACACAGCATTTCCAGTGGAGACAGAAACCAAACGCGATACCTGCGTGTTCTGCAAAAATGTTTGTAAACAAATGTGCTGCACGCTATTTTGGTGGAATCGTGCCTTTAACCTTAGATGTGTTGCAGGTTAAAGACTCATATATAAGATTTTTTTTAATGTTAAAAGCAACATAATCTTTCATCGCCTGAGAAATAAAAGAATAATGCTTCAGTACAGAACTAATCCGAATAAGTAATAAAATATGCAATTAACATATATTGTTTTATGTATATCAAAGTACCTCGATGTTGCATAGCCATAACGATGGACTCCACTCCAAGCCTTGTGCTGGAGTCAACGATCTCCTCCAGCATGACAATCATACTCTCTCCACCTTCAAGTCCGAATCGCTTCTCTGCTGGCCATTTTGTTGCGAAATATTTCTCTAAGCTAAAGTAAGATAGTTTTATATAATTTTGACAAAATATATCATTACCAACAATACTGCGCGTGCGCCGCGTGACCAATGCTCGCGCAAGCATTAGCGACTGACTGTTCCTATTGTAAACACTCTTTTATTCTCGGTGCTACCCCATTTATTTTTAGTCATAACTACTAATTAGTTTCTCTTAATTCTAAATTTTGGCTATTATGTCCTATCTTCAATCTAGGTATGTCAAAAATGTAAATCTAATCTAAAGATTGTATAGTACCCAGGTAGTTTAGGGTCTTTCAAGAAAAGAGCGCACCTATTCTTAAAAGGACGACAACGAATTCGCGAGCCCTCTGGCATTGAGTGTCCATAGGCGGTATCACTTACCATCAGATGAGCCTCCAGCCCGTTGGCTATCTTTTCTAAAAAAAAAAGAATAGATTGTGCCTTCATTTAGTTTAATAAAAAATAAAAATGAATAAACATCTAATGACAAACAACTTAACCAATTTCTTAATGACACTGGAAGGAACTAGCGTTTAAGATACTGCCCTGCGATTCTGTAACTCACTTTTCGAACTCACACAGCGGTTTTCGCATTTCGCACATTGGCATTCTGAAAAGGTGGGAGCTTGTAGTTTATTGTTTATCAGAATGCCAAATCATGAAATGACTGCTTCACGACTGATTTGAGAGCGACCGCCGATGCGAAAACCGCTGTGTGAGTTCGAAAAGTGAGTTACAGAATTGTAGGGCAGGCTAGGCCTAGTTTAAACGCTAGTGCTCATAGAAGTATCTTATGTATAAGGTTAACCACAATGAATATTGTATCTCAACGATTCGTTGCATAGTGTATAGCAATCATTTAAATTTAAGTACAAAATGTAATGTTTTTGAGTCAAATAAAGTATTTTATTATTATTTTTAAGAACTCACAAGACGGCCTTTGTCAATCTTCGCATAATTAGACGCTTCTCTTCAACAGTCTTTTCGAGGCATCCGGGTACTTCCATTCGTTCCCTGATAAACTGTAGACTGTCCGGGTCATATAGGTGCATGTACTCTACGCCTATTGACTGACAGTATACCTTCTCTAGACGACAGATGATTTCCCTTTAACGAAACACACGTTTGTATTATATAAGATATATATAAATAAAAATGAATCGCCAAATATGTTTTTTTTTATCTATTCGAGGTGAGAAAAAAATATATTTTTAGTTTTTTAGTACTTAGATATTTATTCCGTAAAACCGAACAGGGTATATTGTTACATATTCTGTTCTGAATTGTAGCTCCAAAAATAATAAAATCAAATTAAGGCGTAACTTAGTCTGCGGGTGCAACTTAGTGTATTATCAAATAAAGTTTACTTATTTTCAAAGATAGCATCGTTTTTAACTTTTTCAAAAATACACTACTTGAATTACTTAAGAAGATATAGTGAATTAAGTTAGTTAAGGAACCCCACGTTTTGACTACTTTTCAGCAGTCATTATCAGCTCCAACTTTTATTAAAACGTATAAACTGAAACTCAAAATAACTTTATTCATATAAGTAACCAAGTACACTTATGAACGTCAACAGAAAAGATGTTCAATTTACATTTACTATCAGTTCGCAAGTCAGGGGCGTAGAGCGGACAAGAAACTCTCCGCCACTCTTTTTAATCACCAAGTTTTGAGTCACACAAATTGTTTGAACTTGAGCAAATCAATCTCAAGAATTAGGATCATTTAAATAATCGTCAAATTTATAAAGAACTTTATTGATTAATTTACGTTTAACGAGAGTTTTGAATTTTGAATTTGTACATAGAACTGAAGATGTAGATACCTCAACGTCAATGAGTCCTCTTTGCCTCCGATAAATGTTCTGTGAGGTAGTTCGAATGTCATATCCATATGTTCATCACCTAAAAGTATTTATTTATTTTCCAAATAAATATTAACAGTTTCTACTCATACGGTGGAACAACAGAATAATACATATACCGATAATAATTTAAATACATTTAAAAAAATCGATTAAATTATATCTTATAACTAAAAACATAACAAGCAGGTCTTGTGAACTTAGCCCTTGCGCTAGTCGCAGTAAAACGCCCATTGCGGCCGCGCTACAGCCCGAGCAGAGCTGGGCCCTTGAGGCCATCAGCGAGATTCCATACAAAAAAAAAACACATCAATAAACTCTTGTAGAGGTAAAGGATGAATTTTTTATTTACACACTCTACGCTATACTGTATTTAGCTTCATATGTTCAGTAAAATTTACACAATATAAACTTTATACTGACTGGTCCTGGTTGTGGCAAAGGTATTTATAAAGAATTACGCCATTTTTGTAGAACATTGTTTCGTAATACAATTTATTATAGGGTGAATATCTTGAATAATTTTTATATTTAATTTCCAAAATTACTTTATTTTGTATTTACCTAAAATAGTCCCAAGCTCTCTTGCAACGAGCTTACAATTAATTCCTTTTAGGTCGACAGGTGCCGATTGGGCTTTCAAAAGCCATCTGGCCGCAAAGGTGAGCCCCAGTGGATCTGTTTTGGCAAGCAAATGACCACGTGCCTAAAAAAGTATTTTAGGCCATAATAATATTTCAAATGGCCCATATGGATGCTAGACGAGCGTAAGACGTTACAAGCCTAATTGCTTAAAGGGACATGATAGGTCTTTACAATAAGCCAACCAACTTAGTAAGCCGTTCAATTAACAGCCTAGCCTATTAACTAAACAGCGCTGTTTAACTAGCGGCCTGAAAGATATTCAGCCGTAGCGACACTTGTCTTAAAAAACAATAAAAGACAATACTAAGACAAGTGTTGCAAAGGAATTGGATTATTTTAAAATGACTGAAAAGAAGATTTACCTGGTAACTCCTGATTAAGTTTTGGACCGCGAGGTGTAACATTATTTTATGCTTAGAGTCTGCATCGGTGACCTTTGATGATTTTGATTCTGTAATGTTTGGTTTATAATGTTTTTTTTAATTCTATTGAGTAAACCCGATTTACTATTTACTAGCGACTTTTTACGACTGGAAATTTTTAAATGTAATTGAATTAAGACGATGTAGCTCGATAATGGTTGAACATTTTTAAATTCGGTCCTGTAATACTTGAGATTATTCGTTACAAACATAAAAATTATTAATGGTTCATCTTTATAATATTAAAATAGATATAGATTTGGTAAATTTGTCAAATCCCGGCTCCACCTTACGCTCCAATTTTTTTCTATCGTTCTTTACGACTTGTATGTAGTATCCCAATTAATATTAAGGAGGGGCATTTGGACCCCTTAAAATGATTTAAAAAACCATGCATGATGTGAATGATATTGTCTCAGTTCCCAGTGAGGTTAAAGTCAAAAATTTGTACCTTCTTTCATTCATATCACAAATCTTATTTTAATAAATTTCTACGGGGTTAAAGAGGCATGCGCCACCACATTATTGCATTACCATTACCGAAAATATGTAGATTTTTTTTTTTGAGTATACTAATAATTTGGATAAACTAATTGCCTAAATCAACATAAAATAAATAAACTTTTAATTGGCTTTGCGGGAAAAATCGGTATTATCATAAAGACGGAATTAACTATTACATATTAATTCAACCATTTTTACTGGACTAAAAAAGATACTACTTTATCATAAACTAATTATTACACCTCTAAACACTTCGTTACTTACTATCTTTAGATTTCGGACTAAAATCGTCTTGAAACTCGTCTATCTGCAACTTCGAACTATTTACACTTTCATACAGTCCATCCCAAGACTAAAACATAAAAAAATAATGTATTATACTAAAATTCTGTAATTATAAAGCAGTAAGTAACAGGTATCTACGCCAGTGTCTCCCAACCGTTTTTGTATCATCCCCCACCCTTTCTAAAACTCTTATGCCCCTATGTAACAAACATAATTTTTAATATTTAAAATTTGATTGGTCATTTAAGGTTAGGTAGGTTTTAGGAAGAAATTACTTGGAAATTCTTAACGAAACACAGTTAGATTTAGATTTTTAAACATATAATGAAAAACTGAAATCCAAAATAATTACTTTTAAAAATGATAAACTTTTGAATAGCTCCCCTTACCAATAAAATTGCCCCCCCTGAGCGGCCCCACATTGGGAAACACAGTTCTAGCAGAATGTTTGTTATAACAAAGGACATGTAAAGAGCCAATGAACTTACCGCGTAGTGATAAAGTTATAGAACAGGGGGCAAACGGGCAGGAGGCTTATCTAATGTTGAGTAATACCACCGCCCATGGACACTAAAATACGAGAGTTATAAAAATGTATTATTAGAAATAAAACTAACGGAATCGATAGACCCTTTAGACTTTGACCACTCCAGGTACTGATTTTCCAGGAAACTGGCATTTGCACCATTAAGAAAGGTCTCCGATTTTGGAAAAGTCTTCTGACCTCGGTGTGGTGAGACTGATAACGAACACTGAGGAAAATATATTTCATGTAAAATGTTACTTGACAAGATGGCCATCTGTGATAACAAAGGGTTTAAAAGAAACTTCAATACAAGCAGTAATCTGTGTATTAAATTGATTAAAGTGTATTTGTGACAATTATCCCATTTTTTATAATTCCCAATACATATAGAAATCATTCAACTAATTACTAGCTATTGCCTTTTTAGAATGCTCAGCCTTTTCTGCCTTCGAATCTCGGCGTTTCACCAATTGATTTTCTTTCAATTCAATAACATTCTATTCGTACATTTAACACTTGTTCACCCGATAAAACATCCGTGAGGAAACCGGCTGAGACTTAAAAATAGACTGACAGGCACCGGCTGATCAGAGATACTTAAAGCCTTTTATATGGTTCTAGCGCCACTGGATTATTATGTTTTCTATCACCAATTCCCGAATTATTTAAAATAACCTTAAGCTACCTAACAGAAAAATTATTAATTCAAACAATAATTAAACAAATATTTAATTCAAATAATTATTATAAAAATTATTAATGGTAATAATTAATAATTTTCTTATGTTAGTGTTGATACCCGGTACTGCATTCTCCAAATTAAAGTATTTTTGTTAAAAAAAATATGTTAAGGCCGAGAAAAAAGCCGTAATCAACTCTCGGTACTCTTTTTAAATTAAATTAATTTTTAAAACAAATATCGCAAATTAATTAGAAATAGCCTGTCTAGCACTAGTTCCAGGCCCTTTTATCAACTATATATAACTTTATAGTAAGCCTTTTTCACACAGCTTTTCTTTAATACATTTCTTAAATTTAATAAAAGGCCCCTGGAATTTTATTAAGGAAGTATCCCTTTTCCCAAAAAAGAATTACTAACTTTAGATAGTCTAGAACGGGGAAATTCCAGCCTGCGTTTGTTCCGTGTATTAACATTGTGCGTATATTCTATTCTAGTAAACTTATCAATATTTTTGTATTCATACATAATATTTTCATAAATATATTGCGAGGGAAAGGTAAGTATATTAATTTCCTTACATTGAGTAGAACAAACATTGAGAAATTTACATACCACTCCGTAAGTAGGTCTTGTCAGTTTTACCCTCGTAGAATGGAGTGTAGAGTTAATTATCTGATGAAAACGTAAATACATAGTACCTTGTATATGTTAATAATATATATGACACAGTACTTAGTACAAATATTATAAATTTAACAAACTCATGCATTCGATGAAATTATTTCACTACAGATTTCTTACTATATTTATAAGTAAAGTGATAAATATAACTTTAAAAAACTTAAATATATAAAATATCTTCATAAAAATAAACAATAGGAGGTAAAAAAATTATGAAAGACACATGTCACAATAAACTGCTCCCGAAATTCTTTATTCGAAGAATATTAAAAAGGTATACTTTGTTTTCATCTGACTTTTTTATAGTTTCCAGTTCTAATATATTCTGTTACCAAATAATTGTCTGTACACAATGCCACATAATTTTTTTTTATTTTTTTTTATGGGCCACATACTTTTCTTGGCCGGTGGCTGAAATTGGTACAACCGTCGACATTTTGGTGCGTACAATAAGTAATTTTATTATCTACCAACATCTAATAAAATCTTTTATTCCTTGCATTAGTTATAATGGCAAAGTTTTAATTATCGAACGGTTCTGATTGCTAGGTATCTTAAAAGATATTATATGAATAGTACAGCCTTGCTATTCTGTAACTCACTTTTCGAACTCTCACAGCGGTTTTCGCAGCGGCGGTCGCAATCAAATCAGTCGTGAAGCAGTCATTTTACGATTTGGCATTCTGATAAACAATAATCTACAAGCTCCCTCCTTACAGAATCGCAAGGCTGCATTGCACTCGATACCTTCATAATTTAAAGTTTGCTTCACGCACAAAGAAATTCAATTCAAAATTCAAAAATCAAAAATCATTTACTCACGTAGGTAACACAATGTACACTTGTGATTCGTCATTAAAGAAATAGACCAGTGCCGATAATTTTTGAAACCAAAAAAAATTACAGTAGGATGAAGCCCGTTAGAAAAGCAGGAGAATATTATAAAAATTAAAGGAAAAATAAATTACGGGCGATCTCAGGTCGGGAAGGTGTAGGGGGGGGGGGGGAGTTTTAAGGGTTAAAAACGGTTTATCTCGATTTCCGGCAAAACTAAAAGTCCTATCGAAGAAAGTTAAATGGCAAAGTTGTAGGTAATAAAAAGATCTAAAACTTTTGTATTCACATAACCTCAAAATTTATGTAAAAAATTCAAAAAACCAAGTTTTTGCTTTTTACTTTTTATCTTTAACAAAAATATTTTTTTTTAACGAAATTTGGTGAAAACTTACCTTTCTATGTCCCAAATACGCTGTAATTTATTTGATTAAAAATATTTATTTGTTCACCTTATTTTGAATGAATATCGCAAAAACACCCAAATTTTCAATCGAAAATTCTGACGTCAAAATTTCACCTTTTTTCAAAAAGTTGGTGTGCTTTCAGTTCGTTGAAATCTTTACTTTCCTATGGTAAAAATATAAATATATAATATACCATAGTAAATCTTCTCAGAATATGCAAAAAATCGTATGCAGTAACGCCCAGACCCGTCATCCCCTTCCCGACCTCAGATCGACCGTAATTAATTTTTCCTTTCATTTTGATCATATTCCCCTCCTTTTCTAATTGGTTTCATCCTACTGTAATTTTTTTCACTTTTTATTTATTTTAAAGGCTATCTGCACTGGTCTAAAATACATATAAATGCTTCTAATTTTACATTTACTGCCAGTTCTCAAATCAAGGGCGTAGAACGGAAGAGAAGAACTGGCAATAAACTCTCCGCCACTCTTTTTAATCGCCATTTTTTTTTACACAACGTTTGTAAGGAGCTGCAACCATTACACCATGTTCCACATGACATCTTAAGTAATTAATAATAATAACATAACTTAAAAACAAAGACTTGTCCCCTATCAGCAGGAGGCATGGTGAAATAGGAGCACGCACTTACATTCTCGTGGGAACAACACGCAAACACATAGTCGAAATAATTAACATCACCGCATACACGAATTCAAGTACGACCAGTCACCACAAGTAGCACCCGTTCACGAGTATGACGCATGGCCAGCCATCGGCCCCCTCGCCATATTTTAGGGAGAGAGACAACCCGACGCATGGACGCCGCCACAAGCAATGACATTTAAGCGAGCATGACGATCCTTGAAATGTGGACTTGGCTACATAAGAAAATAATAATAATACCGAAATAATTGGATACCACATGTATCACGGTTTGTTCCCACTTTACATTAAAACAGTCGTGGATGTTGACGATCGCCCCAGAGTCTGGAAATGCAGCCGAGAGATTCAATCGTGTTACCTATAATATATACTGGAGCAACTCATATCCAAGCACTAGGATCGTTTAAATATTCATTTATATTATAATAAGCCTTAGCATTTGATTTAGCAAGAAATTCCGTCTTTCATAGACGACTCAGGATTTTGAGCAAGTTTTAATGCACCTTTAATATCGGTAAAATGGGCAAAGCTACGCTTCGTAATGGGATCGTCCAGTTCCAGAATCACATTCTAGTATACTTTTTTTTTTTAATTTCTTTTATTATAAATGCTGGTACGGTAAATACCTAAAAACCCTTAATAGGCCGCGAGCCCATTGGCAATGAGAGTGGCCATGGGCGGCGGTTTCACATAAAATCAGGTGAGCCTCCAACCCGTTTGCACAATGTTCTATAAACAAAAAATTCAGTGAAAATAATTGTACTGTAAATTGCTCCTATTACACCATATTTTGTCCAATTATTTAAATAGCAATATTTCAGAGATAACAATGTATACACAGTAGATGGAAAGATAACATTTTAATGGAACGTACTAATTTGTGTGTCTCACTTATAGTTTTCAAGTAAAATGATGTGTTTGTTGGGTTTGTTGTCCCTTAATAAGTAGGATAACTATATTTTTTATTTGCTTTTTTTACACACATAAAAAAAATCAATGGCGCTACAACCGGTTTTAGGCCTGGGCCTCAGATTTCTGTATCTGTTTCATGATCATTTGTTAATCTCTTAAGCTGCGTATAAATTAAGCGCGGCAGCCGCGCGAGCCAATGTTCGACCAGAGTTGACCTTCATTTGCCGCGGGAGCCAATATGAAGATATAAATTTAGTTGGACGTGACTGCCGCGCGCGGCAGGCGATCGATCACAAACAGACCGCGGCAGATAGTCAGACCAGTTCACTCTTGTAAACCTGCGAGTATGGACGCGCGTGGTCGGGCGGCTGCAGCTTTCATTGTGATTCACCATCTTATTTGTAAAAAAATAAAAGAAAAATAAATATAATTATTTATTTAATTTTTCAAATGTAAACTGAACTTTATTGACTATAATGACTCCTTTTCCAGTCTTTGATTATTTAATTGTAATTAATTATTTGCATACAATCAAAAACTATTTTTAATAATGCCAGAGAAGTATAACTTCTTACGCGCGTACATAAGTACACGCACCCTTTTTTACTTATTCGCCGCGCGAGCCAAATCACCAAAACTATAACCGTCCCAACTGCGCGCGAGCCAACGACTGAAGTTCCTTTGATGCGGTCTCAAAAACCGACATCGAGCGGATCGACCCGCGGCACGTTCGAGCGCGGCAATGTTCGAGTCGCCGCGCGCGGCGACCCCGTCTACATAGAGCGCGGCCGCCGCGCGCGCCAATGTTCGATGGTTTGCCGCGCTTAATGTATACGCAGCTTTAGGCCGTCGCCGTCGACTTTTTGGGTCTAAGGCAAGCCGGTTTCCTCACGATGTTTTCCTTCACCGTTCGAGCGAATGTTAAATGCGCACAAAAAAAGTCCATTGGTGCATAGCAGGGGATCGAACCTACGACCTCAGGGATGAAAGTCGCACGCTGAAGCCACTAGGCCAACACTGCTCTACACATAATAATAAAAAAAAATAGACTAAACAAATTTAACAAAAATTACCTTTAACGCGTTTCCACGCTGTAAGTTGTTGTTGTTGGAATCTCTTATATTTGTGCCGTTTATTATGTTATTTAAATAGCATTTTTTTAAATAAGTTAAATATCTCGAGTCAAACTCTAGATATACGTTGGCGACAAAGACTAAGAACACTATGAATTTACGAATTTTGACAGAAGATAAATAAAAATGCACTCAATTACTTGTCCCCATTATGTTTTTTTTAATAAATTTTGGGTAATCTACAATCTTGTTATTAAAATAATTACTGTGTGAATTACGAATGTTTATCCTCACATCGTATTATACCAATAATAGATTCATCTACATATAGTATTTTTACAGTGAGCGCAGACCAAAACGTTCATTTTAAAATGTTATTTCTACGAATAAATTTTGTTATATTGACGCTGCTTGTGGTCGAACATTTCTGTGTAAGTTATATTTAGTAAGTACATTCATCTCGTTAAAATGCGCGTTAGGCGATATCTAGTTGAGTATTTTGAAATATTGTTTTTATACAAATACATATACAATTCTAAATCATCCCTGAGTTACGAGAATGTACTTTTTTAATTATATTTAAAAAAATATACAGCCTAAAAATAACCAGCAAATACTCGTAACTAGTTCTAGTAATATGCATTTTATTATGCTCGATTGTTTTCGTCTAGCCTAACAGTAGTTTTCCTTTTCAAGTTTTTTATATAAAATATTAAGTTTTCGTTTGTTTAATGTTTAATATCAGTTTTCTTTATATATTATCGGTTTTGTATATTTAGTATAATTGTTTATGTAATAAGAGGCAAACGGGCAGGAGGCTCACCTGATGTTAACTGATACCACCGTGGACAATCCCATTGCCAGAAAGCTGGCAAGTGCGTCGCCGGCCTTTCAAAAATTTCGACTATGGGTATTTCAAGAAAATAGCGTACCAATGGCGGCGGGTGGCGGTATCACTTAACATCAGGTGAACCTCCTGCCCTGTCCTGTTACATGAAAAAAATACGATTTGCCAACTACCAGTGGCGTAATAAGTGGTAGAACAAAGAAACATTTAAAGTTTATTTCCAAATCTCAAGGTACTGGAGTTAAATTTGGAAAGATCTGAAATTGAGTTCTGCAACGAATCCTACTTTAAAAACTTTAAATTAGCTATAAGGAAACATTCAAGAGGCGCTAAAAAAACTCTTAATATGTCCGGAAAACTTTTGAAGACTTTGTATAATAATGTGACGGTTAGTATTGAATTAATTGAATGTTACTTATTATAAAAAAATTCATGCTAAAATCTTATTAGACTCTCTCGAGATCCGCTGGACCGGTTTTGGTTACTGATTTAGCAGCAGCAGAATAACTGTCAAAGACATTGAAAAATTTAAAAAAATAATTGTTTCGTAAAGTCAAATATTGTTCATCCCGTCGATACGGTAAACTCTCCCCTCAAAGAACGTATTAAACTAAAGGTTTTGATTCGACAAGATCCACAATATTCGGATAATTGCGTATTTTAGATTTTTCAAATGTAGAAGAATGTTAGTTATTAAATTTATATTGGTTGTCATTTTTATCTTTACAAAGTAGTGAATTTAATATTAGGTTGCATTACTTTCATCAAATTCAGTTCAGGTAATCTGTAACACGACATTCATTGACCGTTAGCCGGTATGAAATTGGTCGGGTCAGCTAGTTATACTATGTAACACATCATCGTTTTGGTTATAATTTATTTTTAAATTGTATCTCACATGAAAACACAACTTAACATTACTATCTAGCCTAATTTAAGACTAATAACTAATTTATACTATATTTAACATAAGAAAGTGTCCAATTAGGAAAAATTAAGAATTAGGAAATTAATATACTTGCTTACCTTTCCCTCGCAATATATTTATGAAAATATTATGTATGTATACAAAAATAGTGATAAGTTTACTAGAATAGAAAATACGCACAATGTAATACTCGGAACAATCGCAGGCTGCAATTTCCCCGTACTAGACTATCTAAAGTTAGTAATTCTTTTTTGGGAAAAGGGATACTCTTCTTTAATAAAATCCCAGAGGCTCTTTTATTTCTGCCTTTTAATAAATTTAAGAAATGTATTAAAGAAAAGCTGTGTAAAAATGCTTACTAAAAAGTTAACGATTATCTAACAGCCTGGCCACGGGACATTCGCCGACGCGAATATTCGCGCGGTGCGAACCGCGATGCGTCTAGCGACTGAAATAAACTCATAGCAATGTACTAATCAAGCCACGCGCAACGGCGACCAGCGATGCGACCGGCGAAATGTACCGAGCGAATCGCGCGGGCGACTGACGTCGCGACGGGCGAGCGAAACAAATGCATGAATCAGTACGGTGCAAGCCACGGAGACGAGCGGCAGTCGCGGCGAATAGAGAAGGGAATAAATAAGTTTAGTCGTGGTCGCGGCGAAAATTGAATACAGAGTTTTTTGTTACTGAAATACTGGCTAGACCAGCTATTTGGAAGTCTGGCCATCCACAGCATTAATTTAATATACCTTAATCTCAATAACAATTTTTCAGCGGCACTTAAAATTCTATTTGCATTAACTTTTTTCTCCAATTCTGGTTGAATATTCATAAGAATATAATTGAAGGTTTCAATACTCATTCTGGTATACTCAAAAAAATAATTCTGGATATATTCTGAATTTCTCATACTTCTTGTGGAATTCTCCACAATTTCTCCAAATATTAGGTCTTGCACCAAAAGCTATTACTTTCCAAGCAATATCGAGATGATTTCGATAAAGACATTTCGCTGTCGAACTTCCTTACTGGTCGCGGCGGCAAACGTGAATGGTCCGTGGCCTGCAAACGGCCCCGCGCGAATGGTCGCCTCGCCTCCCGCATCGCCGTTCGCACCGCCAATCCCCGTGGCCAGGCCGTAAATGTTTACTAGTAACAATAACAATCAAATAACAGTATGTACATTGTACAATGTTCTTAACCTAAAATTTAAAAAAGTTTGGTCCCCGTGGCAGTGTATCTTAATCTTTCGTTTCCTCTCAATTATTCATTCGTTGAGCGAGGTAAGCACCAGCTCTGGGGTCACCAGGTACTATCTACCAGGCGCAAACTTAAATCTTTAATTAGCGCACTTTAAAAGAAATATAAATTGTAATATTTTTTTTTAATATTCTCTCGATAATTTCAATGAAAATGTAAACTAATCTAAAATAAATGCTAAATCCTAGTCAATCCTTAGTTTTAAGGACCTCTTCAGGAGTCTCCTCCTCTTCCATACACAGACGTTTTAGTTGTAGAAAGCACTAAAGCTTTAATAATCAATTTATTCTACTACTAGATGAAAATATCAGTGCAAGAATACCTACATAATGAATACAAACCAACTTTCATACATTTTGAGTTCAAATGGTGCGAAATGTTGGAGTCACCATTCTTGCGCTTGAAGGAAAGATTTGGGATGACATGTCCTACACCACCCGTAAGTAATTATAATTTTCTGTTCATTTATCATTAAGTTATTGCCTAGGCGACTAAGATATGCCACTTTCGGCACGGTATTTTCTTTCTATTGGTTATTTGTGGCTATAGATAAATCTATTTGATTCAAAGGCATGACCTTTAGACTGATGGTAACTGTTCTAATGTATAATACAAGGCTGTTTTTAAACAAATTTTGTGTACATCGCCTACTTTGGTATGCATCGGGGATTGATTGCAAACTTAATGCCTTTAAAGATAATATTTTCTGTGCCCTAAAGGCTCATGCTCAAGAGACGGCTTATCGCCGGGCTTAGCTCCGGCCCTAGTGCCGGCTCACCGCGCCGAGTAGCTCCGGCGTCATAGTGTCCCATAGACTGACGACTGGACAGTGGACGTAGACACGGCTTTTCTCGTTTGTCTCGTGGGCATGAGCCGTTACTCTGTAACTTTGAATAGACAGCGATACTGTTCCCGATGTTTTTGTATACTAGTTCGATGTAGTTCTCTTAATATCCGTAGCACTGATGTCGCAAAAAACGCTATTGATACTTGGTATCCATACATACTACCAGCTTCGCACCCAGACTAGTTACTTACACTCACTAATTTGATGCACAGAGACTAGGGGTGTAGTACGGCAGGAGATATTGAAAGCTCGAGTTTTTTCGACTTACTTTATTACAGTTATACATAACAAAACATAGGCTTATGTCACACACGATAAGATAATATGTAAACTAATATGATTTTTTGTTAGCCCTAACCTTCAAAAGACATGTGTCGTATTATTAGTTTGTGAGATATAGTATTTTGAGCGAACTTTATGCAGCTTTTTTGTAATATTAATAGAAAAACCGTCTGTTTTAGTAAATATTGCTACATAAGAAACACCATTATATTACTGGAGACACTGCCGCGTATAACACTTCAGGAATTATATTTTTTTTATTATATTTTCAGATGGAATATATTTTGCCAAATATTACAATATCTACAGAACCTATTCCGGAATCATTTCCACTTGCAGAAGGAAGGGTGTATTCTAGAATGTTTATACGCCAGCCTCCAATTAAAATAGCTTCATCATATTTGTACGCGAAATTTATTAAAGTAAAACATTATAACGTGTTTGATTCACCGAACGATTAGTACTTACCTGTAATAAACACAGCAATCTTTTATTTATTTATTTAACAAATACATAAAAAATAAAAAAGTTGGTGTGTCCACCTTTATAGGTCTGGGCCTTAGATTTCTGTTTCATGATCATTTGTCAATCTATAGGAATGTAGGTGATCAGCCTCCTGTGCCTGACACACTAATTTATGGGTCTAGCCGGTTCCATCACGATGTATTTCCGTCACCGTTCGAGCGCACATGGAAAGAAAGCCCATTGGTGCACAGTCGGGGATCGAACCTACGAGGGATGAGGGTCGCAGGCTGCAGCCACTAGGCCAACACTGCTCTTACAAAAATAATACATACATAGAAAAGCACAACACAACCAGTAATAGATTAAAATATTTACAAAAACAGAACTAATTCTTACAGTATAGGAATAGACATGAAGCAGACCTTTTGTCGGTCCACTCAATGGACAATTAAAAACGTCTGTAAATCTGGGCAGTTAATTGTATGACAAAAACCATACTATTACCTAATCAATATTTCGTGTACATAAGCAGGTTGCTCTCCGTAACCTTTGACGACTCATTGGTCTAGTGGTTAGGGGCCATCCATAAAGTACGTCACACTTTAATGGGGTGGGAGGGTCACCGAAGTGTGACATCGCGTGACAAGGGGCATGGGGGGGTCAATACTTTTGTGACGTCACATGTTAAAATTTTAAATACTAAAACGCAAAGTTTGGATGTGGATTAAAAATTTACGAACTTGATCTATATTTATTAATAATTTAGCATTCTCGCTATGCGATAATCTCTCATGCAACGTCATTTAACTTCTAGAGCGGCGTTGTAATGCGAGTGAGACACTCAAATTCACGAGAATTTTGAATGGTAAGGATTTAAATAGGTTTAAGTAGTCGGCGAGTGCTCGTGAAATGATGGACTTTATGTTGATTTTATTAGATTATTATTTAATAAAAATAAGTAAAAAATGATAATTGCTGTTTTCTCTCGATTATTTTTAAATACATACATAAATTTAAAAAAATGTGTGACGTCATATCAGGAGGGGGGGGGGGGTTATAAAAATGTGACAACCTCTGAGAAGGACGGGGGGAGGGGTTCAAAAGTCCTAAAATTCGTGTGACGTACTTTATGAATGGCCCCTAATAGTACCCCTGACTGCGAATCCATGGGTTCGAGCCCCGGCTGAAACGAACATCGATGTGATGAGCATTTGGTGTTGTGCTTAGGTCTTGGGTGTTTAAATATGTATTTATATGTCTATCTATCTTTAATATGTATGTATATCCGTTGCCTAGTACCCATAACACAAGCTTCACCAGCTTAGCATGGGACTCGGTCAATTGGTGTGAATTGTCTTAAAAAAAAACCTGCTCACTACTTACTACTTATCGGACCATCCTCGTATATTTCTCAATGTTGTGGTCGACTTTTCTCAAACAGTTAGATGAGGCTTCTTGCAATAAAATCATAAATTTTTAATCTCGTATGTTATAAGCATTTTCATACTTCATACATGTTTTTTTATATATTATAATTTCTGTTTTGTTGTACGCGATTTGAAGAAATACCTTTTCATATAAGTTGTTAATTACATAATTTATTCCAAGTGTCTCTAATCGAGGGAACGCACGTTTACTTTTTATATGTAATTGCTAAGATAAGTATGTACTGTAACTTCCGAACTTGCCGATCTGAATGATATGACTTCATGGTGTATTTCCAATGGCATAGAGCTGAATGTACAAAAGTGTAATTTTGTTCGTTTCTCTAGGAAAAGGGACAATATAATTCATAACTATCAAATAGGTGGCACTTTTCGACAATAAACTAACGTTTACAGAGCACCAGCACATAATAATAAAGAAAGCCTCTAAGATGCTTGGTTTTGTCCTGAGGAACACAAAAGAATTCTGAGGCACCACAACAAAAATTAGTAGCATATAGTTTGGAAATAATGGAATAGGGAGTGTTTTTTTTAGAACAGGGGGCAAACGGGCAGGAGGCTCACCTGATGTTAATTAGTACCGCCGCCCATTGACACTTCAGAGGGCTTGCGAATGCGTTGCCGGCCTTTTAGGAATTGGTACGCTCTTTTCTTGAAGAAACCTTAGTCGAATTGGTTCGGAAATACTTCAGTGGGCAGTTGGTTTCACATAGTGATGGGCGCGGGTAACGGTAATAACGCTCAGTTGTGGAACGACGGACGGACGTCGAGGTGATAGGGGTGGAATTGCAAATTCTGCCTCGACATCCGATGAAGCTCAGCTGCTATTAATCCGAGCAACTCCTCTGAACGCTCTCCGTAGTAAATGCTCTAGAAGATACAGAGTGACCCCACATCTCTATGCAACGCCAAGGCATCATGCCGCTCCGAGAGGGATTGGTCGTCGACGTTGCGAACCGCTCTCCGTTGAGTGTACTCTTGATTGAGTAATAAAAAAAATGGTGCGTGTACTTATACGCGCGTAAGAAGTTATACTTCTTATGCATATTTTGATTTAATATTACACTTTATTAATATATATTTTTCAACATTATCGTATTGGCTTAGTAGTGTAAGGATAATGTAAGTATTTATAAATACATAATCAGAGACAATACTTGAATTCGTGTATGATTGTTATTTCGAATATGTATTTGCAAGTTGTTCGCACGAGAATTTATCTAAGTGCGTGCTCCTAATTCACCATGCCTCCTGCTAATAGAGGACAAAGCATTGTTTTAATTTATTTTATCATGATTAATTAACTATTGATTACTTAAGATGTCATGTGGAACATGGCATGCAGCTCCTTACAAACATTGTGTAAAACAAAAAACTTGGCGATTAAAAAGAGTAGCGGAGAGTTTTTTGCCAGTTCATCTTTTCCGTTATACGCTTGATTTGAGAACCGTAAATGTAAAATTAGAAGCATTTAATATATATTTATATTTGACGTTCATTACTGTACATTGTATTACCTATATGAATAAATGATTTGGACTAGGCTACCAAGGATTTCTCCTGCTAAGCTAAAAGCTGCAACGCTAAAATAGTTCTAAAACGTCCTTAGAAAGCTTTGCAATCGTCTAAACGTGCGTGGTCGTGACTTCATCGATTTAGTTAATTTGTATAAAATATTTAACTTTAATACTTATTCTAACCTTCTTGCTAAATTTTCCTTTCTTTTTTATCCTAGTTACTAGAACTAAAAGTCTTCTATACTGTAAGCTACGGCTCGCTTATCTGCTCATTTCAATGCTCCAGTGAATAGGCTCGCTCTTACAACTTAATTACTAACATTGATGAAAGTATTGATATATTTTACAAAAACCTTCCAACTTACCGTTACTTTGTTTATCATGCTCTTAATGAAGTTTAAGTTACTTAATTTTTTTTTATTTTTTGGGTGCTTTTTCTTTAATTTTTTCCCCTGCTTATGTTCTAATAAAATTGATGTGTAAGTGTGTAAAATTTATGATATCATATCTTCTTGTATAATGCATACACGTTGTTCAGAACTTATAAATAAATTAATCAAATTCAAATGTCAACTTACAATTATAAAAAAAAACTATAACTTACACAAAGGTTTCAAACCACAGGCAGCGTTAAACAAATGATTAATTCGTAGAAATAGCAGATTAAAACGCCGATCTGTGCTCACTGACTAAATCACACCAGTTGCTTAAATAAATAAAACTAGTATGATGTGTAAATAATGAGATGTCATTCATAAGGCATTTATGAATTGTTACCTAATTTGGTGGAAATAATTACATATACGTATATAAATATTATCATTTATATTCGCAATTATTATAATAACAAGGTTAGCCATTTTATTAACATAAAAAAAACATATTACATAATTAATTATTAATTTTTGCACTGTAATAATAATTAATTAGAGGCAAACGGCTCACCTGATGTTAAGTGACACTCACATTGCCAGAAGGCTCGCGAGTGCGTTGCCGGCCTTTCAAGAATTGGTAAGCTCTTTCTTGAAGGAACCTAAGTTGAATTTGTTCGGAAATACTTCATTATAGAACATGATGCAAAGCTGGCAGGCTCGGGTGAGCCTTAATATATTAATTATTGGTAATGTTAAGCGATATGGACAGTGCCATGAGGCGAGTATGTTACCGTCTTATTAAGAATTAGTACGCTAGTTTTTTGAATTCCGTATATATACAGTTTTTTTTAAACAAATTAAATCCCTTACAAGTGATAATCATTGCCTCTGCTAGATTCACAAATTAAATGTTTTTATTAATAATATATGAATAAAAACCTGCAGCCAAACGCTAGTGAAATAAATAACACATGGTATATTCCATGATAAACATCACATAATTATTAAATAAGGTAATATAACATAAATATTAATAATTTTAGGTTCCATAGTGCTTAGACTAGAACACAACTTCAAAGTATAATGCTGCAATTAAATTCGTCCAAGTGGCTCCATGCTACTGTTTTACTATTTGTATTTGTTGCTGTTAATGTAAGTGCAATGCTTTATCTTCAGTATATGTTACGAGCTATCTATTAATACATGGCAATTATAGTAAACATAAATTTTACAAACAATTTAAAATACAATAATTATTATTTCACTTCCAATTTTAGTTTTTTCTAGTATTTTTTTTTTGCTTAGCAATGCGGATTATCCGATCACTTAACAATGGCATTTTTGAAATTGATCATCCCACTACCGAATATATTAAGCTCTGGATAAGTAATTTATTTGTAGGGAACAACTGTAGGTCGGTTGAACCTTGGGAATTAATAAGGGACGACATTGGCACTTTTTAACAAGTTTCGATAGCTATAAACTTAATAAAAATCCTTATTAAATTTACAGGGAAGCGAATGGATAATAGAACGGGTACAGCTGCTGGAACTTAATCAAAACTATCTGAAGAATACATCTTTGAACTTAGTCTCTTACTCGAGAAGGAAACGTGTAATAAACTTTTACACAGAAACCTTGGAAACATTTGATAACAACGTTACGGTGTGTATGGATCTTACAAAAATAAAAATCAATAAAGATCACGACTATAATATACAGGTTGGTCAAAAAGTCGTGGATCAAACGCAAATATCTATAAATATCCCCTGATAGATGAGGTTATCAGCTGCAAAAAATTGTTCCACGGGATTCGAAAAAATCTACAACCTGTATCTTTTTCATAATATCCACTAGATTGGTACTGATCAGTTCTTGCGTTAGACATACTATCTATAGTTGTTTATTGAGTGAATTGAAGATAATATTAAGTTATACGATATAAAAAAATTTCAAATCGTAACTTTTTGTTTACTTCGGACCCCACTGTGAAAAAAAATTACTCTACTGAAAAGTGACCCGGTATTACAAGTTTTGGCACATTTAATAGGGATTCTGAAAAGGTATTACACATGACAATATTATGTATGTTAGCTGTAAGATTACTTATAATAAAATAAATAAATAAATAAATGACCATGAGTCACTCTAATATCTTTCTATAACTGGAAGTCACTCCAATAACTGGCATGTTGAAGAATGAATCCTGGTCTGAAAAGAACAAAAAAGCCCGCGTTTTTTTTAATTATCTAGAGCTGTCCGTACATCTATTTATTTCACAATTAAGTAGTAAGTGACAAAATTATGAAAGAAGGTTATTTTCAGGTCAGCAATGAATACGAAGAGTTTATGAATAACGAGTACAGGCCAGCTTTTGTTGGTATTCGATTCAAGCTTTGTGAATTCATTGAGGCGCCGTATGTAATGATTAAACAGAAGTTCGGAATACAATGTCCCATACTACCGGTAAGAGTTAAATACAAGTGATTGAGATTGAGATGATATACAAATCATAGACAAATAGTCTTCTGCCCCTGACGCATGCCGTCGCTTTTTGGCTCTGTGGGAGGCCGATGAACATGGTATAACCAGCGGCACGTAAGTCTAGCGCTGGCCGATACGTGAAGGGGATTGCTGCGCATGTGTACTGTCGCGCGGGGGACAAAATTCGACTGGAGAGCCAGTCGACGCTCTTCATTCCGCTAGCCCCCCTCAGGTACCTTATTTTTTACTTCTGCGCAAAAACGGTCAGCGCTAGAGTTTCGTGCCGCTACTTATATTGTATCTATTAATTACACAGCGCACATAGAAAAAATAATAGTATTGGCAATAGAGTTACGCGCCTATACTCAAGATAAGAACTTTTACTCGTAAAAGCAAATTACGCTTGTGTTAAAGTCCAGTCGCTTGGTTCCGCCAAGCATCCGCGAATATACACTGTAAAAACATAATTGCGTAGAAAAAAAGAAAATAATAATAATATTATAATAGCAGATAATCAACACAGCAAGGTTCCTTCAACGAGAAATTAATTTACAATTTTATTTCAGAACAAGTACTCTTTATACAACTTGACAGTCCGTTGGGACTTGGTACCAAACTATTTTCCTTTTAAGAGAGGTCGAGTGATTACCACATACTTATTTACGGAAACTAAGGAAGTTATTGTAATGGCTGCCTTTTACACTCGCGTATTGTAGATACAGAGCAAATAAACAGGATTTATAAAAATATAATTTGTTTTCTTTACCTACATTAATTAGTTAAAATACAAATTCGGTGAGGTATTTATTTGTTGAAACCAAGCATAAATATTAATCTTTATCAAAAAACGCTAACAACACTATATGACATGACTGTCCTGATAATAATACCACACAAATTGCAACTTTGTAGTTCTGTGGATCTTTGGTGAATCCAGGTTGGTACTTTCTAGAAGGGCAAAGGAAGAAGCAGGTACGGGCAATCGCTCTCCTTGTACCTTTGATTATGGGAGATATATACCTAGTCCAGCCATAAGATCTCTTACAAATGAAAATGCATTTGTTTTTTCAATAAAGTAATGTAATATTATTAAAATATGTACCTACCTACATATTTATTAACGAATCTATGGATGTACGCGCTGTTTCCAAGGGAAATTTCGCCACTACTTGCTCCAAAGATTTTTTAAGTCACTCAATGTCGCCGTGTCGTGTAGAGCAGGCCACGTCCTCTAAAACTGACCATAATTTGAAGTCTAAAGGCTTGAGGTCATGGCTAGATGAGGGCCAGTCTTCAGCTCTTATAAAGTCCGGAACGTGGGTTTCAAGCCTGGCTTGGTTAGTTCGTGCCTTGTGACCAGGTGCAAAATCCTGCTGGAAAGTCCACGGTATTTTTTAAAAGTGTATTGATGAGAGATTTCACAATATGATCCAAGACTGTATCTTGATACACTTTGGCTGAAGTTGTCACTCCTATTAGGTGGCTTTTCACCTGCGTATCGTGACAGAAGGCGTTCCGATCGATCCACTCTCGATCCGTTCCGATCGATCAACTGTAAATATTGATTTGGGGCATGTCCTGTATATCGACTATAAGCACCAAGCTTCTGGTCTTGTTTTATAAGACGTCACAGAGTCCTAGCGGGAATCTTTATTTCTCGCGATAAGATTTTTGCTTACTCGACAAATTCTGGCTTTAACAGCGTTACCATCCTTTACAGTTCTAACAGTTCGATAGACGAAGTGTTGTTCTATGTGTTGATAGTACGATATACGAATATACGGCTGATACCAAGCTTTTGAAGTATCTGAAATGTGAATGCGTCATACCCACTTTGTGCAAAGCAATCACCACAATCCTTTAACACTTTCCATTTTCCGTTATTTGATAATGAACTCGAAAAAATATGTGAAATGGCGCAAAATCGAAAGGTTTTATTATAATATACGTGTTCCAAATGCAAAATAATAAAAAAGTTGAAAAAGAATAAATGTTTTTATGTAACAGTATTTAGTTATAACTTTTACTAGAGGAATTGTGGTTTTGTGCCAGCTGATAACAATTGAAATCCACTATTGTCAAAATAAAAGCCTCTGATTAAAATATGTTTTATATTTATTATAAAATAACAATTATGATGAATAAAATCTAATGTTTTAGTTTCTTAATAAAGTTCGCGTAAAAATATCCTGAGGCTATCTTAATTTGCGTCTTTCCATGAAAAATTCTTGCGTATATCCTTCCTTGCTTGATGGGAAATGCTTCTGGGAAGGTTTCAGTAAACAATGTTATATTTGGTACGTAATAATCCATCTGAAATAATATAAACATAATGAAGGAGGGTACAAAATAACTTTATGTAAGTATTAGTTGGATTCATTTTACTTCTAATCTTCATGTTAATTAATTAAAATTCCACATATTACGGACCCCATTAACCCAAAATTATTCATAGAAGTCCTCGAAGATGTAGATGTAGATGAAGATGTTGCAGTCAAGACCAACTGCAATATGCGGTTTGCTCAGGAACTGCTTGAGCGGTCCGTGTATTGCGAATATTAATTTAGTAGGGAAACTGCAGATAGCCGTGCGGCGACCGCACTAGAGCAGTCGGTCTGGACTGCGACAAGCGGTCCGTCTAAAGCTTTGGTCTGGTGATCAAGACGCACAACGCTGCCTCACGACGCAGCATTTAGCGTCCCTGCGGAGAGGTGGTCAGTTGATTTTCCCGCAGCTACCAAGGTAGACGTGAACATGAACAATTTTTCTGTAATTTGTGCTTTGCTTGAAGAGGAGGAAGAAGAAGAATTTTTACTGCTTCGTTTATGCTGCGTTGTGACGCTGCGTTGCGGCGCATACCGCAGCGTTGTGCGTCATGATCTCCAGACCAAAGCTTTAAGCGGGCCTTAGTCGCCTCACAGAGGCAAATACTTAATGATAAATGAACAGAACATCATAATTACTTACGGGTGGCGTAGGACATGGGATCCCAAATCTTTCCTTCAAGCGCATGTATGGTGACTCCAACAGTTCGCACCATTTGAACTCAAAATGTATGAAAGTTGGTCTGTATTCATTATGAAGGTATTCTTCCATTGACATTTTTAACTAAAATATATAAATAATAAATTGATTATTAAAGCTCTTGTCCTTTCTCCAACTAAAACGTCTGTGTATGGAAGAGGAAGATACTCCTGAAGAGGTTCTTAAAACTAAATATTGACTAGGATTTAGCTTTTATTTTATATAAGTTTGCAAATACATTTTGATTGCAATTGTCGTGTGAATATTAATAAAAAAAAAGGGTGCGTGTACTTATGTACGCGCGTAAGAAGTTATACTTCTTTGGCATTATTAAAAATAGTTTTTGATTGCATGCAAATAATTAATAATTACAATTAAATAATCAAAGACTGGAAAAGGAGTCATTATAGTCAATAATTAAAACTCCTTTATTTGTTTTAAAGGTAAATGACAAATGTCATTATGATCATTCAAAATTCTTGGCATACGAACTTCACGCATATTCTATTTCTTTTTACTTGTAGATTGTCTTATTCCTATCTCGCTCGCGCACGCTATAATCACACTCCCAATTTTGTGTCACAGGTGCGCGCGCATCGTAAAATTTCACTCTCATAAATTTTTCATAACGCGCCTAAAGAAGTATAACTTCAAAAATATTTTTTTATTCATAAGTAAATTTCTCTTAATGACAGCTCTGCGATTCTGTAACTCACTTTTCGAACTCACTCAGCGGTTTTCGCATCGGCGGTCGCTCTGAAATCAGTTGTGAAGCAGTCATTTTATGATTTGGCATTCTAATAAACAATAAACTACAGGCTTCTACTTTTTCAGAATGCCAAATCATAAATTGACTGCTTCACGACTGATTTGAGAGCGACCGGCGATCCGAAAACCGCTGTGTGAGTTCGAAAAGTGAGTTACAGAATCGCAGGGCTGATACTTGGGCGGTATGAGTCAGTCAATGAATGTCGTGTAACAGATTACCTGAACTGAATTTATGATTTTATGAAAGTTATGCAATCAAGTATTAAATTCACTACTTTTTTGATATATATGATATAATAATGACAACCAATATACATATATGTCAATTTAATTACTGACATTATTCTACAGTTTATAAATATAAAATACGCCACTATCCGAATATTTTGGATCTTGTGGATTAAGATTTTAGCATGAAAATATTAATAATAAGTAAAGTACATTCAATTAATTCAATACAGTTTACTAACCGTCACATTATTACCCAAAGCCTTCAAAAGTTTGGCGGATATATTAAGAGTTCTCTTAGCGCCTCGTGAATGTTTCCTTATAGCTAATTTCAAGTTTTTAAAGTAGGATTCGTCACAGAACTCAATTTCAGATCTTTCCAAATTAAACTCCAGTACCTTGAGATTTGGAAATAAACTTTAAATTACCCAAGTTTCTTTCTTCAGTTTCTTATGTAACAAACGGGCAGTAGGCTCACCTGTTGTTAAGTGATAACGCCACCCGTTGGTACGCCCTTTTCCTGAAGGACCCTAATTTGTTCGGAAATACTTCAATAAGCTGGTTCCACAGTGGTGGTGCGTGGCAAAAACTACCTTAGAAAACGCTCAGTTGTGAAACGACGGACGTTAAGGTCATACGGATGGTATTTTGTATTCTGCCTTGTTATCCGATGATGAAAATCAGCTGCAGGTATTAATCAGATCATTTGAACACTCTCCATGGTAAATGCGGTAGAAGATGCAGAGAGATCCCACATCTCTAAGCAACGCCAAGGGACTAAGCCGCTCGGAAAGTGATATGTCGTCCACGATTCATAGTATTATTAGTATTCATTATATATCTATGTGATGTATAATGAAGTTAGAACGTAGTTATTATGATAAGTGATTCAGCAGTAGGCATGACATGAATTGATTTTAGACAAGACCAAGATTTTAGATATATAAATAAATATACATATAGTTTTCATTTCCTTGGAACCCAAAAACTTGGCTATTAAAAGTGGCAAAGAGTTTCTCGTCCGTTTAACTGGTAGTAAATATAAATGCAGACCTTACACTTTTTAAATATTGATTTATAAAGCCTTTTATTTGCCTTACATAAGTATTATTTATTTATTTATAAGTAATCTCACAGCTACTATATCTTTTCTTGAAATGAAATCGTCTAATGCAATAAACTTACTAAAAATAACTTACACAGAAATGTTCGACCACAAGCAGCGTCAATATAACAAAATGGTTTATTCGTAGAAATAACATTTTAAAATGAACGAGATGGTTTGCGCTCACTGTAAAAATAATAAATGAATCTAATATTGGTATAATACGATGTGAGGATAAACATTCGTAATTCACACAGTAATTATTTTAATAACAAGATTGTAGAAATATAGATTAGGCAAAATTTATAAAAAAACATAACGAGGACAATTAATTGAGTGCATTTTTATTTAACTTTTGTCAAAATTCGTAACTTCATAATTTTCAGTCTTTGTTGCCCACGTATGTCTAGAGTTCGACTTCCGAGATATTTAACTTATTAAAAAAAAATTACCTTCGAAGTGATGCTACTTTATCTTTCTATTTACTCTTTCCCCCTCTTACCAGATCTACGCCCTTGACTTGCGAACTGGGAGTAAATGTACATTTAGAATCAATTTAACATCTTTTCTGTTGACGTTCATAAGTGTACTGGGCTTAAAGATTTAGGGCCTAGTAGACAGTACCGGCGACCCCAGCTCAACTATAAAGCATCGCAATACAGCGAGGAAATGCTGCTAGCGTTAAAGGTACTAACTACACTGCCACAGGGACCAAACTTTTTAAATTTTGTTTTAATTTTCTATGTTAATTTTTTTATTATTATGTAAAAAATAAAACGCTTGAAAAAGAAAGCAGACCCAAAATATGGCTATCTTCGTAATTAGGGGACAACTAACTCATAAATTGATTTGAAAACTATAATTAAGATACACAAATTATACGTTCTATGAAATATCGTATAATAGGAGCTTTTTATGGTGCAATTATTTTCACTGAATTTTTTGTTTACAGAACATGGTGGAACTAAATTCGATATTTTTTAAATAGAACGTAGGGCAAACGTTGCCGGCCTATTAAGGATTTTAAGGTACTTACAGCCGTGCGATTCTCATTCTCATGAGCATTTGTAATAAAACAAATTTAAAAAAATACCTTTTTTATCTCGAGGTGCTTTATTAGTAGTGTACCTACTAGAATGGACGTTCCCATTACGAAGCTTAGAGATTTGCCCATTTTACGGAAAAGAAGCTGCATTAAAACTTGCTCAAAACCCTTAGTTTCATAGACGCACAGAGCATACGAGATTCCGGAATTTATTTGTGCGGGAAGCATCCTTTAAATTATTTAAGTATCGAGTGCAATGCAGTTGCCAGATTTTGTGACTAAGGCTGTGCCTAGGCCAAGACTATAATGTCTATTATAAAAAAATATACAACAATACAACGAGGTTTTAAAATAAACATAGTTGTAACGTGTTTCATATATTATCTGACTTTAGTAACGGTTGTTATTTTTTTTGATGCTGTTACTATTGCGAAAACTTTTATAGGAAATATTGTTTGCGTTTGTATAGCTTGCCAGCTGTGTTGTGAAATGTGTGGTCAAATTGATATGTATCTCTTAAATGTCAGGAGTATCTGTATAGTACATGTAGTGTATGCATGAGCATTGAGCAAGCTGCACTAGATAACTAAATATATGAGAGGGTGAGATGTAAGAACCTAACAAGTCTAGGGATGCCTAGGCCCTACAGATGTACCCTAAGGCTACGTTCACACGGCGACCATTCGATTCGATTTTTTCACGTATAAGGTTTTACCGCATACGATGCAATCGTTCACACAGCAACCATTCGATTCCAATTTTTTTTTCGATCAAGGAAATAAAATCCTCGATCAATATTGGAATTCTGTCCTCCATGTTGACAACCGACTGATGCAACGCACAAGGGCAACTGCGGGCCACGCGTGCGAGTGCGTACGATTCTCGAATGGGCGAGTCGTGTGAATGAGACAACATGAACATAAGCGCCACTGCGTGTCGTATTCGATAAAATCGTTTCGAGACGCGGCGTTTCCGGTGACAACTTCGCACGGTACTAGTTGGGTACAATTAGTATAACTATTGAATTATTAATTACATACTTATCTTAGCAATTACATATAAAAACTAAACGTGCGTTCCCTCGATTAGAGACACTTTGAATAAATTATGTAATTAACAACTTATATGAAAAGGTATTTCTTCAAATCGCGTACAACAAAACAGAAATTATAATATAGAAAAAAAACATGTATGAAGTATGAAAATGCTTATAACATACGAGATTAAAAATTTATGATTTTATTGCAAGAAGCCTCATCTAACTGTTTGAGAAAAGTCGACCACAACATTGAGAAATATACGAGGATGGTCCGATAAGTAGTAAGTAGTGAGCAGGTTTTTTTTAAGACAATTCACACCAATTGACCGAGTCCCATGCTAAGCTGGTGAAGCTTGTGTTATGGGTACTAGGCAACGGATATACATACATATTAAAGATAGATAGACATATAAATACATATTTAAACACCCAAGACCTAAGAACAACACCAAAGGCTCATCACATCGATGTTCGTTTCAGCCGGGGCTCGAACCCATGGATTCGCAGTCAGGGGTACTTCATTAGGGGCCATTCATAAAGTACGTCACACGAATTTTAGGACTTTTGAACCCATCCCCCCGTCCTTCTCAGAGGTTGTCACATTTTTATAACCCCCCCCTCCTGATGTGACGTCACACATTTTTTTAAATTTATGTATGTATTTAAAAATAATCGAGAGAAAACAGCTATTTTCATTTTTTACTTATTTTTATTAAATAATAATCTAATAAAATCAACATAAAGTCCATCATTTCACGAGCACTCGCCGACGACTTAAAGCTATTTAAATCCTTACCATTCAAAATTCTCGTGAATTTGAGTGTCTCACTCGCATTACAACGCCGCTCTAGAAGTTAAATGACGTTGCATGAGAGATTATCGCATAGCGAGAATGCTAAATTATTAATAAATATAGATCAAGTTCGTAAATTTTAAATTCACATCCAAACTTTGCGTTTTAGTATTTAAAATTTTAACATGTGACGTCACACAAGTATTGACCCCCCATGCCCCTTGTCACGCGATGTCACACTTCGGTGACCCTCCCTCCCCATTAACGTGTGACGTACTTTATGGATGGCCCCTAACCACTAGACCAATGAGTCGTCAAAGGTTACGGAGAGCAACCTGCTTATGTACACGAAATATTGATTAGGTAATAGTATGGTTTTTGTCATACAATTAACTGCCCAGATTTACAGACGTTTTTAATTGTCCATTGAGTGGACCGACAAAAGGTCTGCTTCATGTCTATTCCTATACTGTAAGAATTAGTTCTGTTTTTGTAAATATTTTAATCTATTACTGGTTGTGTTGTGCTTTTCTATGTATGTATTATTTTTGTAAGAGCAGTGTTGGCCTAGTGGCTGCAGCCTGCGACCCTCATCCCTCGTAGGTTCGATCCCCGACTGTGCACCAATGGGCTTTCTTTCCATGTGCGCTCGAACGGTGACGGAAATACATCGTGATGGAACCGGCTAGACCCATAAATTAGTGTGTCAGGCACAGGAGGCTGATCACCTACATTCCTATAGATTGACAAATGATCATGAAACAGAAATCTAAGGCCCAGACCTATAAAGGTGGACACACCGACTTTTTTATTTTTTATGTATTTGTTAAATAAATAAATAAAAGATTGCTGTGTTTATTACAGGTAAGTACTAATCGTTCGGTGAATCAAACACGTTATAATGTTTTACTTTAATAAATTTCGCGTACAAATATGATGAAGCTATTTTAATTGGAGGCTGGCGTATAAACATTCTAGAATACACCCTTCCTTCTGCAAGTGGAAATGATTCCGGAATAGGTTCTGTAGATATTGTAATATTTGGCAAAATATATTCCATCTGAAAATATAATAAAAAAAATATAATTCCTGAAGTGTTATACGCGGCAGTGTCTCCAGTAATATAATGGTGTTTCTTATGTAGCAATATTTACTAAAACAGACGGTTTTTCTATTAATATTACGAAAAAGCTACATAAAGTTCGCTCAAAATACTATATCTCACAAACTAATAATACGACACATGTCTTTTGAAGGTTAGGGCTATCAAAAAATCATATTAGTTTACATATTATCTTATCGTGTGTGACATAAGCCTATGTTTTGTTATGTATAACTGTAATAAAGTAAGTCGAAAAAACTCGAGCTTTCAATATCTCCTGCCGTACTACACCCCTAGTCTCTGTGCATCAAATTAGTGAGTGTAAGTAACTAGTCTGGGTGCGAAGCTGGTAGTATGTATGGATACCAAGTATCAATAGCGTTTTTTGCGACATCAGTGCTACGGATATTAAGAGAACTACATCGAACTAGTATACAAAAACATCGGGAACCGTATCGCTGTCTATTCAAAGTTACAGAGTAACGGCTCATGCCCACGAGACAAACGAGATAAGCCGGGTCTACGTCCACTGTCCAGTCGTCAGTCTATGGGACACTATGACGTCGGAGCTACTCGGCGCGGTGAGCCGGCACTAGGGCCGGAGCTAAGCCCGGCGATAAGCCGTCACTTGAGCATGAGCCCTTAGGGCACGGAAAATATTATCTTTAAAGGCATTAAGTTTGCAATCAATCCCCGATGCATACCAAAGTAGACGATGTACACAAAATTTGTTTAAAAACAGCCTTGTATTATACATTAGAACAGTTACCATCAGTATAAAGGTCATGCCTTTGAATCAAATAGATTTATCTATAGCCACGAATAACCAATAGAAATAAAATACCGTGCCGAAAGTGGCATATCTTAGTCGCCTAGGCAATAACTTAATGATAAATGAATAGAAAATTATAATTACTCACAGGTGGCGTAGGACATGGGATCCCAAATCTTTCCTTCAAGCGCAAGAATGGTGACTCCAACATTTCGCACCATTTGAACTCAAAATGTATGAAAGTTGGTTTGTATTCATTATGTAGGTATTCTTGAAATGATATTTTCATCTAGTAGTAGAATAAATTGATTATTAAAGCTTTAGTGCTTTCTACAACTAAAACGTCTGTGTATGGAAGAGGAGGAGACTCCTGAAGAGGTCCTTAAAACTAAGGATTGACTAGGATTTAGCATTTATTTTAGATTAGTTTACATTTTTATTGAAATTATCGTGAGAATATTAAAAAAATATATTTAAATTTATATAATAAATAAATAATAGTTAACTTTATAGTAAGCATTTTTACACAGATTCTCTTTAATACATTTCTTAAGTTTATTAAAAGGCAGAGATAAAATATTGTCTAGTATGAGGAAATTGCAGCCTGCGTTTTTCCGAGTATAAACATGGGTATGTTCTATTCTAGTAAATTTATCACTTTTTTTGTATACATACATAATATTTTCATAAATATATTGCGAGGGATAGGTAAGCAAGTATATTAATTTCCTAATTCTTAATTTTTCCTAATTGGACACTTTCTTATGTTAAATATACTTTTTAAATTAGATATTAGTCTTAAATTAGGCTAGACAGTAATGTTAAATTGTGTTTTGATGTAGATACAATTTTGAAATAAAATTATAACGACAGTGATGATGTGTTACATAGTATACCTAGCTGACCCGACCAATTTCATACCGGCTAACGGTCAATGAATGTCGTGTTACAGATTACCTGAACTGAATTTTATGAAAGTAATGCAATCAAGTATTGAATTCACTACTTTTTTGATATATATGATATAATAATGACAATCAATATACATATATGTACATTTAATTACTAACCTTCTACATTTGAAAAATCTAAAATACGCTATTATCCGAATATTGTGGATCTTGTCGAATCAAAACCTTTAATTTAATACGTTCTTTGAGGGGAGAGTTTACAGTATCGACGGGATGAACAATATTTGACTTTACGAAACAATTATTTTTTAAATTTTTCAATGTCCTTGACAGTTATTCTGCTGCTGCTAAATCAGTAACCAAAACCGGTCCAGCGGATCTCGAGAGAGTCTAATAAGATTTTAGCATGATTTTTTTTATAATAAGTAACATTCAATTAATTCAATACTAACCGTCACATTATTACCCAAAGTCTTCAAAAGTTTGGCGGATATATTAAGAGTTCTCTTAGCGCCTCGTGAATGTTTCCTTATAGCTAATTTAAAGTTTTTAAAGTAGGATTCGTTGCAGAACTCAATTTCAGATCTTTCCAAATTAAACTCCAGTACCTTGAGAATTGGAAATAAACTTTAAATGTTTCTTTGTTCTACCACTTATTACCCCACTCGTATAGTACTCGTAAGTAGCTGTAGGAATACCGCTAAGCAAATAAATAAATAAATAAGTATTATTAGTATTCATTTTATCGTACAAGAAAACGTAGGCATATATAGGAAAACCTATTTATGATGATTCAGCAGTAGGCATGACATGAATTGATTTTAGGAAATACGAACTTTTTAGATATACCTATAAATAATTATATACATATAGTTTTCATTTCCTTGGAAACCAAAAACGTGGCTATTAACAGTGGCGAAGAGTTTCTTGCTGTTTTACATCCGTGTTTTAAGAACTAATAATAAATGTAAATTGAGACTTAACCTTTTTTAAATATTGATTCTCAAGTGTAGTTTGAGATAGAAAGTCGATTTTATATGACCAACGAATATTATTTTTTATAAGTAATCTTATAGCTACATATATCCATATTATAAAAGAAAGATTTCTTCTTTCTACAAAGACAAAAAAGATTTTATTGATAAACAAAATTAAAAAAAAAAATTGTGTTTATCAATAAAATCTAAAAAAAAGGGACGTACCGAGCCTATATAAAAGATTTACCTCTTAACATCAAGAGAGTCGTGGCTATATGTCGAGTATGGCTCTTGAGGATAACATATACGAAACAGCAAACATAAGTTCGTACTAAACATTAAACAAACCACAACTTCATATTTTATAAAAAAATTAAATTGTCTTGAAAAGAAAAACTACTGTAGGACTAGAAGAAAACAATCGAGTAAAATTAAATAATATATATATATTACTAGTGACTTACTCAAACTGGCTATTACTTATTGGGATATTTTTTTAAATATATTGTAAATAAATTCTGGTAACTCAGGGATGATGTAGAATTTAACAGTAAGAGTAAAAAAACGATATTTCAAATAATCAACTAGAAATCGCTTACTGCGGATTTTAACGAGATGAATGCACAGTTTACTGAAAAAACTTACACAGAAATGTTCGACCACAAGCAGCGTCAATATAACAAAATGATTTATTCGTAGAAATAACATTTTAAGATGAACGTGTTGGTCTGCGCTCACTGTAAAAATAGTAAATGTAGATGATTTTATTATGGGTTTAATACGATGTGAGGATGAACATTCGTAATGCACACAGTAATTATTTTAATAACAAGATTGTAGAAATACAGATTCGCCAAATTTTTTACAAATATTAACACGTTCACTGCGGCAAGTAAAATGATAATTTTTCATCAGGTGCGGCGGCGGGCCAAAATGCGCCCCCAATGATATTTCCGCCGGTGCGTGGCAGGTCTTTCTAGACCCAACAGCACTAGGATAGATTAAATTGCTATAACTTTGTGGAAACATAATGTATAAATTTTTTTTTTATATTGTTAGAATGACCTTGAACCCATCTTCCTTAGGTTTGATTCGCCCCGGGATCCGGCAAACAGGAAATGAGAAATAAAGCAGGAAAAGCGGCAGGCCGATATCGACCTGAACCGCACTAGAATATATTTTTAGTAGTGATGGGACAGAGAAATATCGAAAATAAAACAGAATTATCGTAAAGGAACTGAAAAATGTATTTATTTACTTATGTATGCCTGTCTTGGAAACAGAAATACTTTTTATTTTTCTTAGTGGAAAATATTTCTTCACTGCTGTCACTATCACTGTCAATAACTGCAAGGCGAATTACTTTATTTTCCAAAAAAAATATTTTTTTTGTATTGCTTGCCATCGTTGATAATATCGAGGGCTATGTTAAATCAGTTAGATAGCACAACACTAACTGGTCGGGCGCGCGCTCTGTGCGGTATCGGGTCGCTAGCTGCCTGTTGGGAGGGCGGGCTGAAATAGGCCCACTGCCGCACTCAGCGGATGCAAAGCAGCGTCAGTGCGTGGTAGGTCGATAAAAGCCTGCCGTTATGTTTTGATGGGGAAAACCTACAATTTTGACCGCAAGATGAAATATATATTTGTCCCTGTCGAATTTTTACAAACACCTGAGATAATCGTTACGCACCAGCGAGAGGGACATAGATTTCTTCGTCCGCACCAGTGGAAATACCGCGGCAGGCTGATATCGGCCTGTTACGCAGTGAACGTGTTAACATAGTGACGACAATTAATTGAGTGCATTTTTATAAATAAAGGTAAACCTTCTGTCACAATTCGTAACTTCATAATTTTCAGTCTTTGTTGCCCACGTATATCTAGAGTTCGACTTCCGAGATATTTAACTTATTAAAAAAAATTACCTTCGAAGTGATGCTACTTTATCTTTCTATTTACTCTTTCCCCCTCTTACCAGATCTACGCCCTTGACTTGCGAACTGGGAGTAAATGTACATTTAGAATCAATTTAACATCTTTTCTGTTGACGTTTATAAGTGTACTTGGCTTAAAGATTTAGGACCTAGAAGATAGTACCGGCGACCCCAGCTCAACTATAAAGCATCGCAATACAGCGAGGAAATGCTGCCAGCGTTAAAGGTACTAACTACACTGCCACAGGGACCAAACTTTTTAAATTTTGTTTTAATTTTCTATGTTAATTTTTTTATTATTATGTAAAAAATAAAACGCTTGAAAAAGAAAGCAGACCCAAAATATGGCTATCTTCGTAATTAGGGGACAACTAACTCATAAATTGATTTGAAAACTATAATTAAGATACACAAATTAATACGTTCTATGAAAAGTTTATCTTGCCATCTACTGTGTTTATATTGTTATCTCCGACATATTGCTATTTAAATAATTGCACGAAATATCGTATAATAGAAGCTTTTTATAGTGCAATTATTCCACTAAATTAGATATTTTTTAAATAGAACGTAGGGCAAACGTTGCCGGCCTATTAAGGATTTTAAGGTACTTACAGCCGTGCGATTCTCATTCTCATGAGCATTTGTAATAAAAGACATTAAAAAAAATACCTTTTTTTATTTCGAGGTGCTTTATTAGTAGTGTACCTACTAGAATGGACGTTCCCATTACGAAGCTTAGAGATTTGCCCATTTTACGGATAATGAAGCTGCATTATAACTTGCTCAAAACCCTTAGTTTCATAGACGCACAGAGCATACGAGATGCCGGAATTTATTTGTGCGGAAAGCATAGGTACTTCAAATTATTTAAGTATCGAGTGCAATGTAGTTGGCAGGCTATTCGATAAAATCTCGTATTCGGTATACGGGAAAATTATCGCCGTGTGAACGTGGCCTAAAACATACATAGTGAATATATAAATAAGTACGGGATGTCTGTACCAAGCGAGGTAGGATCAAAGGTTTGAGTAGTGGGATTATCTCAAAGCTATCGGACAGGCTCACCACGATAATTAAGGGCCTTAAGTAGTCTTCGCTACGTTGAGAGGAAGCGAGATATGAATAAGACAGAGCAATATTAAAGCGGTCAATTGGTCAATGTTCAAAATGAAATCTGAACAGCGTTGTTATAAATTATTTATTTTATGGTTTAAGATCTTACTTTTCCTCCTGAATTCCTCCAATATTCTACTCTCCTACAACTTTCCTACTACACAGTAAAATATGTCTATAACTAATATCTTCAAACTACATCGCTTCGCTTAGCTATACGACTTGAGGAGGATGTTCCTTACTAAGTTATATTGGAATATGAGAAAGTCAATCAAAGTACACAAGCCCCAAAAACAATTTTGTTCGGTAGGTCTGAACAAAATTCTGAGAAACCTCCTGCCCTGGATTCTAATAAACAATAAACTACAAAATTCCACCTTTTCAGAATGCCAAATCATAAAATGACTGCTTCACAAAAACCGCTGTGTGAGTTCGAAAAGTGAGTTACAGAATCGCAGGGCTGATTTCGGAAAGCGATAGTTTTCTATTAGAAATATATTGTCAGACGATTGCATAGATATAATCTTTAACATTTATAACCCCGAATTTAGTTACTTTTATATAGTTCGCCAAGTGATTTAATATTAACTTAATCAGGCAAAATAGTTCATTCATTAATGTTTTTAAGAACCATTTAAAAATACGTTAGAAGAATGAGTACAAAGGATTAATGTAACTGTCCGTTAGTTATTTTTGTATTAGTTAGATTTTTATTGTTAGGTTAATTTAATATTACAAATATTGACACAAAAGCTTAAAAATATTTAGGCGCATTATTCAATTATTTTGCTTACTGAAGGTGTTGTTTATTATGTCGGTTTTGGCAAAGACTAATAAAGATTTTAGCAATTGATTACGTATGTGTAAATACCAAAATTATAGTATACTAGCAGACCGGCCAAGCGTTGCTGTGGCAAAGGTTTTAAACTCAAACTCAAAATATCTTTATTCAAATGGGTAACTAAGTACACTTTTGAATCGTCAAGTTAAATAAATCGTAAATTTACATTTACTACCAGTTCGCAAGTCAAGGGCGTAGAGCGGGTAAGAAGAACTGGCAAGAAACTTTCCGCCACTCTTTTTAATCGCCAAGTATTGTCATACAAATTGTTTGAACTGGAGCAATTCAATCCCAAGGATTAGGATCATTTAAGTAGTCCTCAAATTTATATATAAGCTTTGTTGATTAATTTTCGTTTAACGAGGGCTTTGAATTTATTTAGTGATAATTCTCTAATTTCGCTTGGGAGTTTGTTGTAAAAACGAATACAATTTCCATATAAGGAGTGGTTTATCTTTTGGAGCCTGGTTGGTCGTACACTCAAATTAGTTCTATTTCGCGTATTATACTGGTGAAAGTCACCATTTGTTTTAAAATCGTTTATATTTTTTTGGACATACAACAAGGCTTCAAGAATATATTGACCAGATAGTGTCATAATATTTAATTCCTTAAACTTATTCCGTACCGACTCCCTCGGAGAAACACAACAAATACCCCGAACAGCCCGCTTCTGCAGCACAAATTTAGTCAGTAGTTTAGGAGTCCATAGCGGACAAACAACGTGACACATAATTTTTATATACTAAGACTATGTATATATAAGATACTTTAACATCTTCACAAATTTCTGTGTATGTATTTTTGAAGTTATACTTCTTTAGGCGCGTTATGAAAGATTTATGAGAGTGAAATTTTACGATGCGCGCGCACCGTGACACAAAATTATCAGTATGGGCGCCGAGCCTGCGCGAGCGAGATGGGAATAAGACAATCTACAAGTAAAAACAAATAGAATATGCGTGACGTTAGCAGCTATGCCAAGAATTTTGAATGACCATAATGACATTTGTAGAACCTTTTAAACAAATAAAGGAGTTTTAATTATTTTTTCAAAGAAATTTAGCAATGCTTTTTCACAAAGACCTATTGTTACTTAGTTAAAAGGTTATGAAACCTACCTAGTTATTTAATTGAATTAATAATATAATAAAATATTTATGTATTAACATAAATACTTACATTATCCTTACACTACTAAGCCAATACGATAATGTTGAAAAATATATATTAATAAAGTGTAATATTAAATACATAATATGCATAATATCGCTACTGTGAACTCACTCTGCGAACATATAGAGATGACGATAGTGTCGGAGACCAAATTCAGTAAGCAAATAGTAGTAATACTTTGGGCCGTGGGGTTTAAGTGCACAGGCGCTAATTAATTATTTAAGTTGGCTCCTCGTAGATACCGGGTGCTTTCCGCTCTCAATCAACAAGTATCGCAATACAGGTAATTCTGTCAGCGTTAAAGGTACTCTGCCACAGGAACCAACTTTTTAATATTGTTTTTATTAGATTTAATTATTTCTTATGTAGGTTAAGAAAATTGTAAATAATGTATATTCGATTGTCAAATTTAGGTTTTAATGAACAATTAAATCTTTGTGGAAACATTTTGTCCATTTATGAATTAAGATTAGGTTTCGCAGAAATTATTGTAAAAATGTCTGAATATATTTTTTTATTATTAGTACAAACTATTGTACAAATAAACCATGTCAATGTTTCAGTTTTTTTGTAAAAGACGCGTATAAATATCCAGAGGCAATTGCAATTTTAGGACTTGGTTCGTATGCTCGAACACGTATCCTTCCTTGACGAATGGGAAATGCTTCTGGAAATGTTTCGGTATATATTGTAATATTGGGTACAGTATACTCCCTCTGAAAAAAATATGATTTGAATTAAGAGAGATTCATTATATGTATATATTTTGCGCATTTTGTTATGAATGTTTCTACCGATTTCCTATTGCTTACAAACATTAAGAAAACCTTATTAAAAAAAATCTGTGGCAGTAGATGTAACCTATCATTAATTAAGTTACATATACAGGGTGGTCAAAAAGTCGTGGATCAAATAAAAATGAGGTCATCAGATGCATAAAATTCTACGGGAGGTTAGGTATATGAATACAAAGTTTTAATTTTTTTTTATTTATTATAAAATCAGTTTCGCACTCCTGCATTTCATCACAATTCATCTTTTTAATACTGTTTTCTTTTATTATTATTATTTTATTATTACTTGATCGCTTAATAGCATAGCCCGTTGCATCATTTGTTTATTTTAAAGCTTGTATGTGCAAATAATCTAGAGTATTTTTTTATTTGTTATGTAGAAATTATTTTCAAGTACAGTTAACACGTCAAAAGAAAGAGACTGCTGATTGAGGGAATCCCTGTGTTGTGGGCTAGTGCTCTTTCTTTTTAACTATAATATCCTCTTTATTGTGTATAGAAGCATTAATATGTATTTCTTTACTAACAAGTCATAAGTGTACATTATGTTACATATGTGATTAAATATTTTTTTTATTTTTTTATCATAGTTTTCTTTCATTCTACTAGCTAAATCTACTTGATTTCTCTCCATCCTCTTTAAATCTTACCGGTGTCGTAGGACATGGGATCCCATATCTTTCCTTCAAGAGCATGTATGGTGACTCTAACAGGTCACACCACATGAAATCCAAATGTATGAAGGTTGGTCTGTATTCATTATGTAGATACTCTTCAAATGTAATCGTTACCTATGGTACAATATTAACAAATAATTATCGTCATTGACAAAAAAAAATTCTTATAGACATAAATACTACGAGTATTTTGACGGCTGACTATCCAATTAACCATTTTATACATTTGTGCATATAGTTTAATGGTCCTGTTAACAGATTGTGCTGGATTTACATTAAAACTATGACGAAATTGACTCGGTGGATATTTTCAGCAACTCCAACTCCTTTCGTCATGTCGTTTTAGAAACCTTGATGTATATCTTTTCTATAACATATATTAATAAGTATCTGTTTGTCTTCGTAACATGTGTGATGTTTGAGAGCAAAAATAAAATAAAATCCTACCATCATATTTTTTCTCAAGGGCTTCACAATTGCAGCATATGCGTTGAGATATCTTTTACCGGTTCGCGAATATTTCCTTACATTGAATTTCAGTTCTTTAAAGTAGGACGCGTTTACAACGTCAAGTTCACATCTTTCCATATAAACCTCCAGCAGCTTAAATTTTCAAAAAAGCTATGAATAATTCGCTTATGAATATTATTTTTGTATTTATGGCCCTGTTTGCGAAGACGTCTTCGCTACAATTAAGAACTTTATAACATCCTTGGCGACGAAAACATCGTCCAATTCATAAAACGCAACAGGCTCAAGTATGTGGGACATGTGTACCGAATGGCGGACGACCGAACCCCAAGGTAAATTTAAAACCCGGTAGACCGATGCGTTGGTGGGATGGAGTTTGGAGGACCTCGAAACAATAGGGGTTCGAAGCTTTGTATGCAAGAGGCCCGAAATAGATTGCTATGGAAATATACTTGTGGAGGCTAATTATGTATATTAATCAAGTTAAATAATATTTATGTAGGAGTGTCACATTTCCATTTATGCAAAGTGGACTTGGTTGTCAAATTTCGCAAGTTACTCGGCAAAACCATGCAATTTCATAAATTTCATATGCTGTCAGAAAAGATAACTTTATCGCCATGCACTTATACATTCGAATACGTCTTGCCTACTTAAAAAGGACACACATTATAACATTATTAATACTACATAACAAATATCTAACATTCGATAATGGGAAAATATAGTACAAAGAAATATATATAAGAAAAATTCAAAAAATATCGTACAGATAGGTCCACAGGATGTTCACAAGAAATGTATAACCATAAATATTAATCTATTTAATAAATATTATTAGAGAGGAAGAGAGCAAGAGATATTAAAAGAGAATAGGAGGCACAACTTGGACAAGAAGAGCTACCAATAGAAAATAATGGAACCAGCTAAAGCCTATGTGTCACAGGACACGCTGATCACCAAAACCGGCACATCTGATGTATTAGATTAAGTTATGTACTAATGTAATAATTAAATATTTAAGTTGGCAAAAGGTAGATAGTACCGGTGACGACAGAGCTGGTGCTTTTCTTTTATATTCCTGCCAGTGTTAAAGGTACACTGCCAATTGGACCAAACTTTTAAATTTGTTTTAATTTTGTATTACTCAGTTTTGAATTATTACTATATTGGTTAAAAAAGTTGTAAATACCCCAACTAAATAATAATATGTTTTAAATAGTTAAATATTTGTAATACACATTATAATAAACATTTTCTAATGAATACAGGGTCTCAATGTATTTATTGAAATAATAAAATACTTACACATAGATGTTCGACAACAAATAGCGTTAATATACCAAAAGTATTAATACGTAGAAATTGCATTTTAAACGACGTACGTATCGGTCTGTGGTCGCTGACACAATACCATAATTATTTTAGATTCGTAACCAAAACAATATTATTTATTGACAATATCACAATGAAGATGCATAATGGATTTATGAATATGTACTTAATTCGATAGAAATAAGAAAAAAATATGACAAACCGGCAGGAGGCTCACCTGATGTTAAGTGAGAATGAGTGAACTAGAGAGTGCAATCTCGAGGCGAGATCGTTCATTCGAGATCGATTAAGAATTACAATCTCGCGAGATCTCGATATTTTCAAGATCTTGAGTATTTTTCGAAAACCAATTGTGTAATCGAACAAAACACGATGAAAACTGCAAAGATGTTTTTATTAGGCTAATTAAGATACGACATTATTTTGAAGAAAAATATTTAGTGTAACTGTTCCTATTAATAATTAACAAATTATTTATAATAAATCGCGAAAAATATTCATTACTTATTCTAATACAAGCCTTAGCAGTGGTGAATAAAGAATTACTTCTATCTACTCATCCTAGAGAGAGTGAAGGTTTTGGAAACACATTTTTAAGAAGCAAAGATTATATTATATCAGTCGCTGTGTACCTAGTAGCTGAAAATACCCTCACAGATTGAATACTGGTTGACACCAGCGTGAGTTGATAAACAAACTGTAATAAGCTACCCCTTGCTCCCCCAAACTCTTATAGATTATGTTTTTTACGAATGGTTCTAATCTATCTTCACGCAGAATCACGTGAAGAACTTTTAGCTGCTCTCAAAGTATCTTCTAATTCCTCTTATTAGTACGCTTCGGGATTGATCTGGGAAAATGGTACGGAATCGGGATTGCATTCCCTAGTGACAGCTCAAGGACAACAAGCGGGATTGATATTGTAACCGCAATTATTTCACTAAAAAGATCATAAAGAAATCGACTATATACGTGAATAGAGTATTTAATTGAAAAGTAGTTGATGCCTTTATAATTTTAAAATATATATCTCTGTTTTTGACGCTGTAATTAATTATGTATCAATATTTTTGCTGGCAAATGCGGCCACGGCGACGAATCTCTGTTGAGACTGGCCACTTATGCAGATATCTTATAGTAGATATAGGATCTATCTGCATCTTCTACCGCATTCACCATGGAGAGTGTTCAAAGGTGTTGTTCGGATGCCTGCAGCTAAGTTTCATCATAGGACGTCATGGCAAAATACCATCCCTATCACCTCGACGTCCGTCGTTCCACAACCAAGCGTTTCATAAGGTAGTTTTTGCCGCGCATCACCATTCGGAACCTGCCCACCAAAATTATTTCGGAACCCATTCGACCTATGCTCCTTAAAAAAAAGGCCGTACCAATTCTTAAAGGCCGGCAACGCACTTGCGTGCCTTTTGGCAATATGAGTGTCCATGGGCGTCGGTAATACTTAACATCAGGTGAGCCTCCTGCCCGTATGCACCGTTATTTAAAAAAAATACGCGAGCACGGCACAGTTGATACACCAACGGCCGCACTTACGGCTCATTCAAGTGTTTACTAGAAAATACGAGTATGCTATGAATAGTTATATACATATGTATTTAATACAACACGTACAAAATTTTCTTGTTAATATTAATCATTGTTACACAATTATTTTTTTAATAAAATAAATAAAAAATGCCCCCATCCGATTCATTCTTTGTTTTTAATTTATTTTATTATTATCAATTACTAAAGATGTCATGTGGAACATGGTGTAATGGTTGCAGCTCCTTACAAACATTGTGTAAAACAAAAAACTTGGCAATTAAAATGAGTGGCGGTAAGTTTATTTCCAGTTCTTCTCTTCCGTTCTACGCCCTTGATTTGAGAACTGGCAGTAAATGTAAAATTAGAAGCATTTCATACATATTAACTTTTTGACATTCATAAGTAAAAAAACCCAGACCTCAAAATCCGCTAATATATCCTATCAGACCAATACAATACTATTTGTAATATTTGATATTTACCGGAAGCACATTTAACTAATAGCTATAAATTACGATGTAAGTACTCTTATTTTAAATCGTCAAATTCATACCATCATCATTAAAATTTAATTTCCGCTCCACGCAAGGTTCAAATTTATAGCAAGGGAATTTCATATTCTTTAAATAACATTATAGTCAACGGAAGGTAGTAATAAATAAGTAAAGTTGCAGAATTATTATTGTACGAGCCAGGGCTTTCTTAGTTTTATAAGCGTGATTTCCTAAATCGTCGGAGTTACGCCCCGTAAGTATAGCCAGATGCAGGCACTCTCTTCAACGGTTACTTTGCATTTATTCGTTTCATAGCAATTAACTGAATCATGGGAGTTGCGCCCCGAGAGTATAGCAGGACGTATTAGTACGTACAGATTATATTCTATTGTTGTACGCGTGTGGTTAATATACAATCCTTGATTATTTAAAGCACCCAGATGATCCAGGAATCGTACATTTTATTAATTGCTATGTAACAGTTGAAGAGAGTGCGTACGTCTGCCTATACTCTCGGGGCGTAACTACGACGATATAGGAAATCGCCACGCTTTTAAACCTTAGAAATGAGTGGGCAAAATGTACAGCCTTGGCTATGAAATAGTTCGAAATAATTAAAATATTTTAGTCAAAGGTTATATCGAATATACAGGGTGGCCAAAAAGTCGTGGATCAAACGCAAATAGGGGATAGATGAGGTCATCACCGGCAAAAAATTGTTCTACGGGAGGTCTCTAAGGTCAACCCCTGCAGAGTTATGATTTATTTTTGTTTTTATATGAAAATTGTCTTTTTTTTACTAATACTTATTAAAATTCGAAAAAATCTACATCCTGTATCTTTTTCACAATATCCACTAGATTGGTACTGATGAGTTCCTGCGTTAGGCATACTATTTATAGTTGTTTATTGAGTGTATTGAAGATAATATTAAGTTATACGATATAATTTTTTTTCAAATCAAAACATTTTGTTTATTTCGGACCCCACTGTGAAAAAAAATTACTCTACCGAGAAGTGACCCTGTATAACAAATTTTGGCGCATTTAATATGGATTCTGAAAAGGTATTACACATGGGCATGAGTCGCTCTAATATCTTTCTAGGACGAAAACACAACAACGATTCGGACTTATGATAGATTATTTACCTACCTGTGTGAATCGGACTAGATTCACACAGGTAACACAAAAATTGGACAGATGGCTGGAGGGTTACTTAGGAATTTGATTAGACGGTGCAGATTAAGTATTATGGTCAGAGTCAGGAATTTTGAGCATATTTTCTTGTAAAATATTTTGTTTCCTACAAACAACCATTGAGAAATAATTGTTTTAATACAATTATTATTTCACAATCGTTGTTTGTAATTCAATACGAAAGATATTAGAGCGATTCATGGCCACGTGTAATACCTTTTCACAATCCCTATTAAATGCGCCAAAACTTGTAGTACAGGGACACTTTTCGGTGGAGTAATTTTTTTTCACAGTGGGGTCCAAAGTAAAGAAAAATTTATGATTTGAAAAAAAATTTATATCGTATCACTTGATATTATCTTGAATACACTTAATAAACAACTATAAATAGTATGTCTAACGCAAGAACTCATCAGTACCAATTTAGTGGATATTATGAGAAAGATACAGGATGTAGATATTTTCGAATTTTAAGAAGAATTAGTAAAAAAAAGTCAATTTTCATATAAAAACTAAAATAAATCATAACTCTGCAGTGGTTGACCTTAGAGACCTCCCGTAGAACAATTTTTTGCCGCTGATGACCTTATCTATCCCCTATTTGCGTTTGATCCACGACTTTTTGGCCACCCTGTATTTTTAGTTTTACATATAATAAGTATAGACAAAGGATGAAAAATAAAACGCCGTATAGAATAATTAATATATTATACAAAAATGGCAATTTCATTGCATCAAAATATAATTTACTGATATTTGATAGGAATGTTATTTAGGATTACAGTTAATAATAAAACTATAATCACAGCCCCATATCATAAACAATAGACGATGGCGTGTCTATGTTTTAATGTATATTTTTAGTCTGTATTGACTTATTTTTTTAAATTTCAGAGTAAGTTACCGATCTCTGACTTAAAGTCAATAATCAAAACAGACTTTTTTCTCAGAAAAATTGTTCTAGAGGATAAAATACTAAACAAAACATCACAGCATCTATATTCTTGCAAAAAAAAAATTAAATTGCCTTCACCCAAAGGTATTAAAAAATAGCATATTGAACTTCATTTATCATATTTATTTATTATATTAATGTTGAATGTGCTATCAATGATATGACATTTCCCAATTCCTATATACTTTAATCACTTAACCTTATAAATAAAACTATAAAACAGGAACAATCAAAAATTCCTTAACATATTATATAAATACTTTTCGCAAAAAAATTTAAACTAAATGCAGTATTAAACGATAAAAAATATAATCCATAACAATTAACTCACATAACCTGTAGGTTTGCGCGCTAAATTGTAAGGTTTTCGATAAGATAAAACTGTTTGCATACATAAATAATACAATTACTGTCAAAACCGTTTAGAACAACATACCGGTTATATTGACTATACATTTACTATACATATAAGCATTCATTATTCTAATTATTTCTCATTTGATGGCTGTGTTAGTCTACTTTCTTGGCTTTAGGTTTCCTCTCCTTTCCTTTAGGCTTCGAAGGATAAATCGCAAAGAGAGCCAATTGAGCAGAACACAGCGTGACAGCTACGACATTTTGGAGCTGAAAAGATAGTTATCGTAATAATGACTGTATGGTTTCTTTTTGCTTCTAGACTGAAGAAGTGGGGGAAACGAAAATCCTATGACACGTTTGACAAATGCGATTAGGCTACTATTCCAAAAGACCAACAAACGCACACACTAAAACGTGCCTCATGGTGTGCGTGGGCTGCATGAGTCTTTGTGGCTAGTTACGTCTCCTTATAATAAATATGTAAATCATCAAACAGAAAAATGTAGGAGTTATTTCTATCCATTAAACCACGCCTTTATATAAATTACAATAAATACTAAAATTTAAAACTGAATTAAATCCCTCGTTTTCGAAGCATTTTTGTTGGGTTCGAGATTTTTACATTTATTTTAGGGTCCGAAGATTGTGAAATAATTTTCTTATTCAAAAACACTTAACAAAAACAACTGAGGCCGTGTTTTGGGTTCTGGAACGGATTAATGGCATTTCAATTAACTTAAATGGGGAAAATTTAAGGGGTTTAACGCATTAAACTTGTATGTTTACCATTGTTCATTGAAAAAACCGAAGTGAAAGATCCCAGCTACAAATATATAACACATAGTATTGTGTATTATTAACATAACTTTTACACATTTAAAGAAAACACTTTTTTACCGGATTGAAGTTATGTATTACAGACGACTCTCGATAATTTGAAACTCAAGGGACCAGAGATAAATTTCAAATGATCAAGAGTTCAAAATAACAAGTGTTTGAATAACCACGAGGGGGAGGGGCGACTGAAGGAAATAAGAATTTGATGAAAATTTGTTACTTATTATTTCTATATTCTTATTATGTATTAACAATTATTCACAAATTTTTATTTCGAAAAGAAGTCTGTAATCTTATTTTGAGTGAAGGACTCATTTATGTAAACAAACGACAGGTATGTGCATGATAAATTAAATTTACCATGCACCATGCGCTTTAAATTATAGAGAGTAGGGAAGACCGGATTTCAAATTATCGCATGTTGGCGAGAAAGATAATACTTTTTAAACTTCAAATTACCGAAGGGGCCAATTATCATTGATTTTATTCAATTTATCGAGTATTTTTCAAGGGACCGAGATCCGAATTCAAATTATCGAGAGATTCGACTGTATTATAAACTTATTTGTTTTATAATAATAAATAATTTTATATCTACTTCATCTTTAAGCCGATATCAACCCGACGAATTAAATACAGATAATTTAACTTTTTCTACAGTTGTGATACTTTTTGACATTCAACACCTTTTGTCTTCAGTCACCGTGACCACGCAGGCTGTAAAGCACGCGAAACGTCGGATAAATTTAAAATTATGTAAAATAATTATAAGTTACATAGCTTCAATCCGTTAAAAAAGTGTTTTCTTTAAATATATAACACATATTAAATTGAACATGAAAAACTCACCACAAGGAACGAATTGTTCAGTATAATTCCGTAGAGTAACCATGTAAAGGTGACCACGCTACCAGACATGATAATCGGGAAGGGCATACCTTCTGTGCTCTTGTTTTTAATTATGGTTTTCTGAAAAACAAAACAATATGACCTAACTCCCAATAAAATTTGAAAAAAACTACGAACCGGTAATCTAAGCACTTTTTTCATCCGAAACAGTAATTGCTTTTACGGAAATCACATAGCAACGGCGATTATAAACAGATCAACTTGCAGATTTTATAAATTTAGAACAGTTTAAAATGCCTTGGTGAAATGAACATGTCCATAGACTTGATCTTATCAGCGAAAATACTGAGAGAAACAGACACAAGAGTACAATAGAACAGATTTCTTTTTTTTTTTTATTTATATGTAAAGATTATATGTTTCTAGTTTATACGAACGGATCCGACACACGATAAATAAGTAAATCATTCAAGTGGACGTGGACACACAAAAAAAAATTTATAAAAATCTGTCCAGCCGTTTACGAGTTTAATTACGAACACAGTAGAAGATTAATAAATATACCAGCTGTTAATTTGCTGTATAGATAAATAACCTACCATCTGTCGGGCTGATTTGTGAATCTAAACCAGGGTGCCACCCAAACGCATACAAAAGACTCATTCAAATCGGTCCAGCCGTTAAAGAGGTGTTCAGTGACATACAGACGTACAGTAAATATATGTATAAAGATATATAAATCCTCAATCCTCTGTGCGTGTGTTTGTAATTTTGATGCAATGTTTTGTGTATTCAAGTGGATTCGAGAATGCTTTAGATTTAAAATGTGATTATTTATGTGTACCTACGTAGCGGGTGTCGGGTCCGCTAGTATTATATACACCATTAAGACAATCTAAAGGTAGATACACCTTTAGATTGACCAAACCAAATGACTCACCAAATTAAACAACGGGGAAGCAATCAAATAGAACATGAACGCTGTTATAATAGTTCCAAAACGTGTTTCAATAAGCTTCGGGTCTTCATATTCGGAGTAGCCGATGAGAGCTGCCGATATGGCCCCACCGGCCCCAATTTGGGCCCAAACGAGACCCTTCTGGGCTGAGTAGTTGAAATAAATCATGAGGTAGACAATGTTTATGGCACAACCCACAAAATTCACTTGAATCATTGTATCGTCGCGGAGAATGAAGCCATATTTTAAATTTAACACGCTCCTGAAAAAAAAAACCGGTTATCAGCTTTTCTAACTTAAAAAGGTCTCGGGCGTTAGGTTACGCACTGTTAATAAATCAATATTTTTTATCTATATCTATCCTACCTATCAATACCTATCGAATTTTAAATTACCTACTATATATGCATATGTAATACAAATAAATAAGCACAATTTTTTTTTTCAATTATATAGTACTCTCATCCTTGAGGTCGTAGGTTCGATCTCGGCCGTGCACCAATGGAATTTCATTCTACTGGTGAAGGAAACATCGTGGGGAAACCGATTTGCCTTAGACCCAAAAAGTTAACGGCGTGTGTCACCAGGAGGCCGATCACCAACTTGCCTAATAGTCATAGATTGACAAATGATCATGAATCAGATAAAGAAATCTGAGGCCCAGACCTAAAAAGGTTGTAGCGCCACTGGTTTATTTTATTTTTATTTATTTATATGCGCAACTTATCAGTTGTTTTGCTTAATCACTAGACTATTTAACTATTTACACTAGATACATAACAATAATGAAATATTTGTATATATTATGTACTTAGTATCCTAGTAATAATAGCAGTCCATCTTTTATTTTTCCTAAAAGAAAAAGGATTTTACTTTTACGACTTTGTACCCCAGGGCAAGAGATATATTAAATTGTACAGTGAGACTAATAGCAAATTTTAAATTTGTTTTAACGATAGGTTTCGGACTATTTTTATATTTTAACGGAATTTAAAATTGTTTGTAATTTCACTAGTTTCGTAATATCACTTAATATATGACGTATTTTTGTAACTATACTTACATAACTAAACCGCCAATAAATGGCATAATACCAACTCCTTTGGTACCCTTCTGCTTATAAATGTCATAGCAGAGAAATGAACCTGAGAACATTTGTCCAATAGTGACTACAGCAGCCACTGTGCCGACAATAGCCTTGTACGGCTGCAAAATATTAGACAGTGCTTCCATTTTTAAATTCTGAAACAAAATGGTATTTAATTAAAAAAAAAAATTTTGCTGGCTAATGCACAAACCGTGCCAGAGCCATACAGAAAAAAAAAACATTTAAAATAATAATGGCTCAAGAGTATACCAATTTCTGCTATATTACGTATATTTTGTGTCTCTCTGTGGTACACGTAAGAAATCTCTTATCCTTTGAGATTCTAACTTTGAAATTTAAATTTCGAATTTGTTTTTTTTATCTATAGGCTGATTTAAAAAAGCTTGTATCTCTCGGGTTTAATTACGAATGGTAAATTATTTGTAACGTATCCAATATTTTAATTATTATTTAAACTCTTACTTGTACACGTAAAATAAACGATAAGCAAATGAATTTTTATCATGTTTAACTGTCACGACTTTTCTAATCTATTATATTAACATTTAAAGTGGTTTTCTGAATACTTAGTCGAAGCAATTTTTCCTTAAATACCTTTTCAGAATCCCTATTAAATACGCCAAAACTTGTAAAACAGGGTCACTTTTCGGTAAAGTAATGTTTTATCACAGTGGGGTCCGAAGTAAACAAAAAATTTTGATTTGAAAAAAAAATTATATCGTAAACTTAATATTATCTTCAATACACTCAATAAACTATAAATAGTAATATGTCTAACGCAAGAACTCATCAGTACCAATCTAGTAGATATTATGAAAAAGATACAGAATGTAGATTTTTTCGAATTATAATAAGAATTAGTAAAAAAAGTAAATTTTCTTATAAAACGCAAAATAAATTATAACTCTGCAGGGGTTGAGCTTAGAGACCTCCCGTAGAACAATTTTTTGCAGCTGATGATCTCATCTATCCCCTATTTGCGTTTGATCCACGACTTTTTGGCCACCCTGTATATTTATAGATAATAATTTCCCATGCAAAGTGGTATTCTATTAAACCTCTGTGCTCGAGATCTCAATTCCTATGACGCAGATATGTCTATTTATTTCAATTTGCTTCAATGAATGAGGATGAATCTGTTATGATTACGTCTAAACTGTTTGGTTTTATGCCGTGCCCCCAATTTTATTTATTTCGCTTGAATCCTGGTTAAAGGAAAATGTAAATAGTTTACCTTCCTTATTATTTATGGTTAGTTGATTATTATTCTAAATTTAAATTAAAGAAGAATTGATAAAATTCAACAAATAGTTACCTAATTTTCTTTATATGACAATCACATTTTTCATATCACTCTCAGATGAAAAAAATTGTCTTCGAAAAGCATCTTAAAGCGTATTATTTACATGTATGATAATATTTGAATAATTCAATAAAATAAATTACAATAATATTATAAATCTTGGTTAGTGAAATAAGGCATAATAGGATTCTGGTCAAAAAAGTATTTTTTTAAAGTTATCACCAAGATAAAAGTATAGATAATTGCCTAAATACAGATTTTATTTACTATTTTTGTTAATTTTATAAATGTAGTATATCGAGTTAACAATATCGAAACATGACAGTAGATAATATTATTAACTAAATATATTAAGTTGATAGCTTAAACCCGATTAATTGCTGTAAAATAGTATGAAGAATAAAAAACTTTGGTTATGCAACTTAAAGAGTAATAATTCACTATTTAAATGACGGTTTGATTTACAATTAATTTATGTCAATGATGTGCCACCATAGGTATTCACAATACAATAAGCCACATATAGTTACATAATAGTGTCATGTTTATAAATTAAATGTATAACAAGTTGTAAAAACATATATTTAAATATTTTATACAATATAAATAAAGAAGACAAAGTTTAGATGAGCTTATAGTATTCATATCATCATGCTTCTACTTGACAGCAACATAACAATGTTTGTTTTGAGTCACACTTCAAAATAGTTGCTCAATACTTTGCCCGAGAAAATAAGATGTGAGACTTCATTTAAATAAATTTAGAGGTTTATTCAAAAACCATTTGTTAAATATGCTGTAACCTATAACTAAATTAATTGTATTAGTGTTAGTAATTTAGTGATTTAGAAGTTATGTTTTTTTTAAGCCAAGTTACCTGCAGTCAAACTGCATAAGCAGTTTTGCGGGGCATGGTTTGAATTAAGGTGTAACTTTTTTATGAATAAATATATTTAAATTAAAAAAATGGTGCGTGTACTAATGTACGCGCGTAAGAAGTTATACTTCTTTGGCTTTCTTTATTTTTATTAAATAATTAATAATAAATATTTAACGTTAATAATTTAATAATATTTAATATTTAGTACATTATTCAATTAATTATTAATACTAATAATAATAATTATTATTATTTATTATTTTACTATATTATTAATTCAATTTAATAACATACCTATGTTTTATAACCTTTTAACTAAGTAACAATAGGTCTTTGTGAAAAAGCATTGCTAAATTTCTTTGAAAAAATAATTAGAACTCCTTTATTTGTTTAAACGGTACTACAAATGTCATTATGGCCATTCAAAACTCTTGGCATAGCTGCTAACTTCACGCATTTCTATTTCTTTTTACTTGTAGATTGTCTTATTCCCATCTCGCTCGCGCACGCTCGGCGCTAATACTGATAATTTTGTGTTACGGTGCACGCGCATCGTAAAATTTCACTCTCATCAATTTTTCATAACGTGCCTAAAGAAGTATAACTTCAAAAATAAATCTTAAACTAAAGCAAAATCACAGAATTAATAATTAAGACATAAGTAAGGAACAAATTTTAAGAGTCAACATTTATTGTGTGATTATGATATATTATTGAGTATCAAGTATTTCACAAAGTTGCTTAATTAATTATTTTTCTGTCAATGCTCTTTATACTCTAGTTGAAAGATTGCATTATCTTCTATATCTAATCATAATGAAATACTAAAATAGACATATAATCATATTAAATAAAAAGTCTCACACTTATCATCAAATTACTTTCAATTAATATCCTTATGTTTACACTAAAAGTTGTTAATATAACCTATTTTTGTTGTATTAATGTTTGTTCAGGTGTTAAACTTATAATATTAAATTGATGCATTTAGGTTAAAGTTTTACTTTAGTTTGACTATAGGCAAAGACACGATGTCTAATATTTATCATCTAGCATTATTTACCAATGATTAGATAATAATTAATATTAAGTAGTATTTAAAAAGGAATGTTGTATTAAATTTATACTTACGGATTCAAAGCCAATATCACTTATAAGATTACTAATATACAGTAAACACCTTTTTACGAAATAAAATGTATCAATGTAGAAACTAAAATACTATAAAAATAATATGTTTAGCTCCATTTGGCTATAGTTATAGTAGTAACTAGTAAGAACTAAGATTTAAGAAGTGTATGTCGTATGATATCAATGATGCCAATTGCCAAGTGCCAACTTCTACAGAATGGTTTCCCTAGAACCAGCTTCAAATATCGCGAAAACCCCCAATTTTTTTATTGTACACTCGGTTTGAAAGGTAATTTCAAATATTAATTAAAATACATTTAAGTAGTATAAAATGTGACACAGCGATTTTACCTGCATACAGACGCAGGTGCATTTTATACATTTACATACCTTAATTAATGACCTAATAATAATTATAATAATGATTTATTTAGTTTTTTTTTATTCGATTTTTATTGGCATATTTTTTAGAGATTGTTGTACTTTTCTAATCCTTGAGCTAATATTTCGATACTGGGGTATTAATTTCAGCCACGCTTGAAGTTTATATTTGAATTATTTTGTTGGTTGGGTTCATGGAATTTTATATGTATAAAAGTTTGTTTTTGAAAAAAATACATTCCCGGACATCTCGATACCCCTTAATTTGGCGGAAAACCCTCGAGTTGGCATCACAGATCATTGAATGATGAAATATGTTATAGTACCTACACGTCATGTGGATTGACGTAATTCAAATTGTCTAACTTGCCCTCTAAGCAACCTTTCCTGGGGCTCTAGACAAAGATACGGAGGTGACTTACGAACGCGAATCGAATTAGAATGAAAATTGTCTATTTACAATTGTGACAATCGTCACTAGTGATTATGAAGTGAGTTGGTAGGATGTTCACTCGATGTGGAGTTTTATATTTTGATCAAACATACAAATTCTTATGTTATATCTTAGGCCTTTGATTAGTAGTTTGTTCGTTCTATATTATCTCATATGTGGTCTTGAGTCAAAATCACTTTTAGACAGTTTGTATGGGTATGAAATAAATAAAACAAAATATGTTTATTATGGAACATAAGATACATGTGTCACTTATTCGACGTTGATCATGAATTGATGCCTACAAATTTCAATTTGTAGGGATCAATTCATCAAGGCATCAATATGAGATCAACTTATATGTCAATTGTAAGTGTAACGTAACTTCATTCATATAAATTCATATTTTGGCGTTTGTAGGTCACGCCTGTCAAAATTAGACTTTGTCTCAGCAACGGATATGGCCGTTTGTTTTTTAAAATTAGCTATCATTCATTTTGACATAATATTATTTTCACTTTTCAGTTGAATGTGAGTTGTGACATCTCTATGTTGAGTAAAACCGAAAGCATTGGTAAATAATAAATGGTAAAACTTGAAACCTAATTAAAACGGAGGAGAAATCGTTACATTTATATAATGTCCTATCTAAACTATCTATGTAATAATCAAGGACCAAATAAGAGAGAGAAAATTATTGGAACATGCTACACTATGTGTCCCCAGGAAGAAATTTGGTTGTAAGTAATATTTAATGATTTATTATGGTATATCGCAAGAATTATAAGCCATATCTGAGAAAACCCATACAGACCTCTTAAAAAGGTTAGGTTGTAAGTTACCTGCTGTATACTTTAAGAATCTTACATGATTTTAAACATTTGTTATACTGTCTAGCAAAATTAACAATTATATCAATTGCAGACGTAAACGTGAAAAGCTTATTCATATATTAGAAGTGGTTGGTGATAATTTTAAGCTTGTGAAAAGTTATAGTCGGTCAGCTGCCGATGCTAACATGGCTGTTCCTAGTCTGCTGCGACCCTACAATGTTCTTAAGGAAACTGTTAATTATTTGTTACATGAGTAAGTTTAATAATCTATAAAAGGTAGTATGTTTGTTAATCTGCATCTAAGCAAGTTCTAATTTTTTTAACAAGAAATGAAAAATAAAATTTACAGTTACGAAAAGGAAATAATGAAAATCTTATTTTATACATTAAAATACAATATTTATGTAACAATAAGTAGTAAAGTATGCAAACAATAACTTTTAATATAATATACACATTGGTGTGATTTAACCTTGCATTATATTTTTCAGAGTGGGTAAACGAACAAATGTACCAGTAATAGTAATTTATGACTTTTTAAATGACAGACTAAGATCAGTGCGTCAAGACATGACAATACAAAGATTGCTTCCTGAACAATGTGTGGAATTACTTGAGCCAATAATTAGATTCCACGTGTATTTTGCTTACAGGTTTTATATATTTTCATTAATTACCTTTATCACTATCATTCTACATGATGTGAGACAGCTCATTTTTTTTAAATACCTTTGGTACTTAATTTTTTTAAACATGGTAAGGATACAGTTATTGTGATATTTATACCAATATTATATGATTTGCTATTTTAAAAGAGTACCGAGAGTTTTTTACGCCGGCTTTTTCTCGGCCTACACCCTCAGGGATGCCTACAAATTTAAATTTAATGACGTGGAATAAGTGATACCTGTATCTTATGTTCCATAATAAACATATTTTATTTAATAAAATGGTTTAATAAACTAATTTTTTTCAGATTATGTGAAAAACCAATAAAAGAATTTGATCCAGTACTGAACAACAAATTATTACTTGAATGTGTAAAGTGGTTTCTAAGCTGTGCGGATGAAATGGACAGACTAAACAGATGCTTCAATATAGATAATACAGCACTGATTTGGAACATGTTAAACTTAGAAGATAGTAAGACTATGTATGACAGAGTTCTTGTGGAAAGTTTACATATTTTGTGCAATATAGAAAATAATCAGCCCTTGGTGCGGTATCTTGGTTTACCAAGTTATATAAAAAGGTATATTTACTGCTACAACTTCTGGCTTAATTGGTCAACACACACACACAGAATCAACATACATAATTAAAGACATATTTTAATTTAAAGGAAAAGAAAAGAAAAGTGTGATCCATGCTCCATTAAATTTTGGGATTTTACATACCATACATTTAACAATAGGTTAAAAGTTAATAAATATATATTGATACTGAATCATTTTTCTGTATAAGTTTAGGAAAAAGTAAGTCTTACTGATATTTTAGAATTTTAAATTAAACAATAACTGTTTTGTTACACACTGATTTAATTAAATATATTAAGAAGTATTTCTTGGTAATGTAAAGTGGAGTGTTTTTTGCTTAAATAATGTCTGTCAATTTAATGTTTTTATTTTCAGAAATCCAAGATTAAAGCTAGCCTATGAGATTGCAATAGCTAACTTAAAGAATGATTTTATGAGAGTTTGTAGGCTTTCTCATGGATTGTGTCCACTCACCACTTGTGCCTTTGTTATTTTTTTACCAACACTGCAAAAGTAAGATATATTTAAAAGCCACTTATTTAATGTTTTTGAATGGTTGAATAAAACCATTCTTTTAAGTTTTAGTAAATACTTATGATTTTTTTGTATTAATATAAACAAAAGACAATATTAACTTTTACTAAATGTAAATTTGTTGAATAGGATCAAAGTCAGATTTAGATCATTTATTTCAATTCAAAATTACAAGTTAAAAATATTAAAAAAAAAAATGATTAGTTGCCCCTTCCAAAAGTTAGTTTCATATGGAGAAGAATGGTCAATAAACTCCATACTTACTATTTTAAAATAGTTTTTACAATATTTTGTATTCATTGATTTAATAATTATATGTGAAGATCATGTACCCAGAATACAAAAAAAATACTATTCTGAAATAATAGGCGCATGTTATAAAAAAACAATGGAGCAGATAACTAAATTATTATGTACATACATGGTGCTCACATATTTAAAAATATTTCAACTATTGATTTTTACTATACCTTTAATTTAAACAGCAAGTTTTATTATCCATTTTCAGTACTGAAATGTCAAATTTTTGTTGTAACATTATTTTATATCCGTTTTACAATTTTATCAGAAGCACGCGGTAATATGATTTTTAAACTAATTTCAGAAGAAGTCTACAAATAATGAGTTCAGCATACAACAGCAAACAACTGACGTTACCAACAACAGTATTACAAGACTGGCTGTTGTTCAACAACGTTGTTGATGTCACTGAATGTTGTAAACTCTATGGTTTAAATGTTGATAATGGAGTACAATTCAATAAGATGTCTTTCAAATGTGATATTGAAGTTGTAAGTACATTTCTGTTATAAAAAACCGCTACTTATTTTACCAACAGCACTTTGTTTAACGAGTAACCAAACATGGCAACAATGGTAACCAATGTAAGGGTGAGACTTGGAGCTAAGTCTCGTTTTCTGAATAATTAAGAATAGTATTTTAATGGTGACAGAATTTTCGATTTTGATAAAACAATATTAATAATTTAATGTCGAAATACATTTTCATATTGATATGGACACACCCATGTTTTGTCCATCTCACCATCGTTTTCATATACCCCATTATATTAACTTAAAAAAACAGTGGTACAACCTCTTTAGGTCTGGATAATTTTTCAATCTAATAGGCAAGTAGGTGATCAGCCTCCAGTGCCTGACACACGCCGTCGACTTATTGGGTCTAAGACATGTCGGTTTCATCACGATGTTTTCCTTCACCGTTCGAGCGAATGTTAAATGCGCACATAGAAAGTCTATTGGCGCAGCCGGGAATCGAACCTATGACCTCAGGGATGAGAGCTCACGCTGAAGCCACTAGGCCATCACTGCTCAGACTTCATAATTTAACAAGTCTTAACCGGTAAAATAATCACAGTTTTTATATTTTTCAGCATAAACCTAAACTCAACAATCGGCTTACTGGAGAACAAATTATAAACTTAGAAGATGTTTTAACATATTGAGATTATATATCGGGACTTTGAATCCCGGCTATGCAAAGGATTTTATGCTATGAATAGTCACAGGCACAGAATATACCAAAACAAATTAAGTTTTAATTATAATATATTGGATTTTTACATATGGGAGTAATACTTGGCGCAGGTTTCGACTGAATATCTCTCCTTAGTCTGAGAATTGAGTAGATGAGATTACAAAGAGGATAAATTTCCATATATTACTTTGTTGGTTCTTAACATATATTCAGATATATGTGGTGCAAATACTTATTTTTGTATTAAGATTTTTCATATATTATAATCACCAAGATCTCATGTATGTTTTATAATAAAACAATTTTATTAATTAATATTTTATTTACAAGAAAATTCAACTAACAGCGGCTAATACAACTAATTTACTACGATCAGTTACATCAAGAGAAAAATAAATGTTTTTAATCGAACTTGTTTATTTCACTGTGAATTTAAAATAATATGATTAATGTTTCTTTGGGGCATTAAGTTGTGAATAATCTCATTTTATTTAATTTCTCCTAATGTAACTTGCCGATTCATATTTAACATGCATAGCAAATTATATAAACAAACAGGTACTTCGTACCTTACAATTTTCAACGTATCTCTAAAATTATCATAATTTAGAAATTGTCATTACAATTTATTTTTCATCTTCACGAAGCTATTATTTTATTGTTAAAGTTCGTGCCCAGAAATCTGTTCAGCCGCGAAAATATAAAAAACTTGTATAGAAAAACACTGTTAACCATTTTTAACGAAATAATAAAATCTTTACATTGGTAACTATATTTCTAAACAAGCTATTATACAAAATATAGAGTTGTCAATTGTTTTTATTACAATTCAATAATTATATTACAAAACTAATACGACAAGTGAGGTCTATGGCTGCACACTTAGCATGCAATATTTTAGTTCTAAATTTGCCCACGGAGCGCTGCTCATGTTTTTCATACAATACATGTTATTTCCTACGCCATTTTATGTTAGTTCACTGCAGGGTACACAAATACAATTTGTATTTACGTTTAATAGTAGGAACCGAAAATATAACGACATTTTAAAATAAATACTAATCAGGTCATTTAGGCAAGCCATTTTAAAATTATAATCACAAGGACAAAGAAAAAAGTGGGATTATCAACCTTTCTCAATTCATCTCTATATTAGCTCCATTTGAGAGAAAGAGCCAAAAACCTTAAGATAATTTAATTTTCATTGAAAATTTCTTAAACCAACCTCACTTCCCAACAGTGAAAACCAGCAGTCTTATAACACAAAATTCGAGTTCAAAAATGCTCTGTATTCAGAAATTTGTTAGATTTAACTAAAGACAAGGAGCTAAAACCCCATTAGCCTACTAACCTGCGACCTCACGTGTGGTATAGCACCAATAGAAACGCAAGGAAATTTTAACTATTACAAACGAAAAATGACCAATAATATCTCCTTTATAATTATTTAGCAATTTCTTAGGAGAAGAATAGTATTTAAAACAGTTAAAGTGAAGATAAAGAAACAATAACTTCTTAATTAAGTTGAATTAGAAAATTAATAAACAGCATTGGAAAAATATTTCCATGCGTTTCTTTAACACAAAATAACATAATTCATACAACAAACATACCAACACTTGATTCACTACAAAGCGGCATAAATAACAATTTACATGAACTATACATTAAAGACACGAGTGCGTGACCGTTTCATTGAAATTTTTTTTTTTGAATTTGTCAATCATGAGTTTAATATAGTATTAAATTATACATATACAACTTGATTTAAATACTTGTAATTGCACGCGGTTTCACTTGCGTTAAATTAGTTCGCAGCGTCTTTTGTGTATTGCCTAGTCTTCCTGTTTCGAAAAAATAAACATGTTTTTAAAATTTCATAAATAATAAAATTCTTGAATCACATTTTATACTTTAGTGTAAATGTTTTTTTAAAGATTTTGATGAATTTATATACGTTTAATACTATATTAAACTCACAATACAATAAATGGTATAACAATATAATCTACATAAGATTATATTTGTATGGCTGACTTAAAAAAATATATTTTCGTAACCACCATTTTAATGAAATCGGCTCCGACTCTAGTGCTTTTCGAATAAATAATACAATTAATCCAGCTACGCCTCTCGGTCTATACTCTATCGAATTGGTGCACTCACCACTAACGCTTAGACCGCACTGCGACGAAACCGTAGCGGTTAAAACCGCACGATTTTTTTATGGTACTAACCAAAAAAATGGAAGTTTTTGACAAAAATGCGAGTGTCACGTGATATTTTACATCACTCACAAACTTACGTTGGTTCAAACGTACGCGATTATGTTTTTAGCAGTTGAACCTATTTCCATACAATTCGTATAGTTTACTACACGTATTGGAACGCACGGTCATCCGTTTAGTTCCAAATACGTCCACGGAGAGCTTTTAAATTTTCCATACAAAAATCTTTATTACGATCTTCGATTTTATGTACGTGCCTTTGTCCTACGATAATTATTGAAAGAACCAACTGTTTTATGTTTCTTTACTATACGAATACTATTCGAAACTATATTTTGTCTTTGGGAGCGTTCAAGTATTACGTCACGCAATTTTTGGAGATTATTGATTACCCAAGTATAGTATAGTAAAAAGTTTCGTGACCACCTAGTGACTCTTTATACCTAAAAGTTACCATTATTTATATATTGACCCCCCCCCCCCAAAATTCGTTACGTAATACTTGAACGCTCCCTTTTGACACGTTCGTTATGGTTCGAAAAATTAGGAAAAAATCCAGACACCTGCACCTAATTAGACCTAATTATTGGATTACACGTATTATTAAGGTGTTTAACCACAGTGCAGCCTAAGCCTAAACCAAGGGCTGATTTTGTCCCTCTTCAGGAGAATTAGACTAAACCTACATAGAACACTGATTCCTTAGTTTTAATACAAAGAGCACAGTGAAATTTTGTAACAGTACGCGGTAATTAGCCGCCAATTTAGAATTTACAACAAATATTTTTTTTAACAGAGGCAAACGGGCAGGAGGCTCACCTGATGTTAAGTGATGCGCCGCCCATAGACACTCAATGCTAGAGGGCTTTGCCGTTCGCGAGTGCGTTACCGGGCTTTTTTAGAATTTGTAGGGTCTTTTTTTATGAAGTACCCTAAGTCCATTCAAAGTTTTAAAACGTAAACATCGTGTCATAAAACATTTTTAAAATTTGTGTCTTTTTAAATTAATTATAGTGAGAGCCAATTTAATTCTTAAATATCGATTTTTCTTGTGACGTCACAATCAGTGTTCCATTACAGTGAAATGCAACCCGAGTATCTCTTCCTTCACCATTTTCTTACTGAAAAGAAATAGATGATAATTATGTCCTGGTTTTACCATAAACAAGAGGACAACGATACCCAAGCTTGTCAGTGACGCAACGTTCTTTTTTGGTGATAATATATATCGCATGACGTTTTGTTAAACCAGAGGTTAAATAGAGTAAAAAAAAAAATCAACAAAGAGAAAGAACGTAATATTAGACAAAAAACAAAAGCTACCGATCCCTATCACAAGCTTTGAAACTAAACGGCAAGGGGCCTTGTACCATGAAGACAACACAATGGAAGGGACCACCCAGTAAAAGAAGTGTGGGCAGGCGAAAAAGAAAGTGGGCTGATGACTTGATAGAAACAGCAGAGACATCTGGAAAAGGAGCCTTCACCCAAGACTAACATATTTTGTACTTCAAACATATAACAACACAAAAAAGGCTTTGTAGACAACAAACTATGTAAAGTATAAAATGGCCAATTGCAGTTCAGCGGGAATAACTGATACAAAAAAAAGCTATAAATTGTAAAAAAATATAACTCTAACTTGACGTGCGACCTTGAGTTCAAGTTTTTAAAGTATTACCAGAATAATGATAAATAATTCTTGCATATCAACGATTGTGACACTTTTTAGTGTAAAAAGTTTAGTCTTAAGTTAGACTAGATTGTAATGTTAAATGTCTTTGTGCAGACAATTTATTAAAAAAACTAATTTTGATATTGAATTGAATTTGTGTTAGTAGTTAAAAAACATCGACACACATATATCTAAAACGCATCTGAAGTCATAACCTCGCCTTGAGCGCTGTCAATGTCAAACCTTAAACAGAAAAAATCGTTTGACGTTTTAGATACCACAGAGATCTCTAACGAGCAACTTTGGAAGCGAGAAATTTTGCCGAAAAACCGCGATTAGCCAGCAGATCAAGCAAGGCAAAAGGAAATGGATAAGCCATACACTCCAAAAAGATTCCAGGCGTTTGGTTGGAACCCGCAAGAAATGCGGAAGCGTGGCCGTCCCAGGCAAACCTGGCACCGTACAGTTGCAGATGAGGCAAAGAGGAAAGACTTGGAGCGAGGTGAAATACGAGGTCAGACCGAACGCGATGGAGACTCTGTGGATGCCCTCTGCTCCATCTAGGGGTTATAGGAAATTAAGTCCAAACCACAGACAAGATGCTGTCAAAAACACTTAACCACTCACCTATCCTAGTTAGACTTAAGAAAGGCGTCATCAAACAGCTCCAGCTCGTGCGAGAGATAATTAGCTTTGTTTCGTAGTTTCTTGGCTGAAGTGGAGGCGTCGTCCAGCATTTTGATGGCTTCGCGGACCTCCATCAGCTCCGAGTCCATTTCGGTTGTGGCCTCGTCTATTAGACGACAGAGCCGCGCGAACATCGTTGACAGTTCTCTGAAAATTCACATCACACATATGTCACTGGAGTTGTGCTGCAGAAGCGGGCTGTTCGGGGTATTTGTTGTGTTTCTCCGAGGGAGTCGGTACGGAATAAGTTTAAGGAATTAAATATTATGACACTATCTGGTCAATATATTCTTGAAGCCTTGTTGTATGTCCAAAAAAATATAAAGGATTTTAAAACAAATGGTGACTTTCACCAGTATAATACGCGAAATAGAACTAATTTGAGTGTACGACCAACCAGGCTCCAAAAGATAAACCACACCTTATATGGAAATTGTATTCGTTTTTACAACAAACTCCCAAGCGAAATTAGAGAATTATCACTAAATAAATTCAAAGCCCTCGTTAAACGAAAATTAATCAACAAAGCTTTTTATAAATTTCTACTTAAATGATCCTAATCCTTGGGATTGAATTGCTCCAGTTGAAACAATTTGGCGATTAAAAAGAGTGGCGGAAAGTTTCTTGCCAGTTTTTCTTACCCGCTCTACGCCCTTGACTTGCGAACTGGTAGTAAATGTAAATTTACGATTAATTTAACTTGACGATTCAAAAGTGTACTTGGTTACCCACTTGAATAAAGATGTTTTGAGTTTGAGTTTGAGAGTTTGAATGAAACAAAACTATGAAGCCAAAGCAAGCGGTCTCTCTTAATATTATTTTTTTAATTCTGTAATGTTCCCAGAATCACCTTCTGCTTCATTTAGGATATTTTCTGCAAATCACTTTCAAAAACGATTTGCTAGTGTGTTCATTTTCATTATATTCACTTAAGTTAGTTCTCATTCAGTCGTCGTACCGGTTTAGTCCATAGCAGTTTCAATAAATAATTATCTCTTTAAATATACATATTTGTAATTTATCCCAACCCTGAACAGTAATAGTTTGAGGTTATATGCTCACTGTCAACAGTAAATGTCTAACACACACTAAACACTACTCAGATTGGATTTGAATTTGTAAGCGTCTGTCTGAAATACGGCTAGCGCTGCGGTTTAGAGTAAGAGAAAGGGAAGCTATACAGACTAGCACCGTAACGTGTTACGTAACGAAGCGGTTTACCCTCCTATAAGTAGTTATCACTTCAAATAAATCTACCTCTTTCCAACATAGCGTCAACACAATTTGACAGAAAGAGACGAAAGTGCACTGACTTAGTTTTAATAAATAAAATAAACCTTTTCTCTATCTCAATGATTATTTCTGTACTGATCCTACCGACGCCGTCAACTTTAGAGTGATCCAGTGATTCCACTGATAGTGATTTCTTCACGATGTTTTCGCACACATAGACAGAACGTCCATTGGTACACAGCCGGGGTTCAAACCTACGTCACCACTAGTCTAACACTCAAATGGAACACAGAAAAATTAAAAGCACGACGTATCTCATGATACCATAGGCCTACTTACTGCTGCACTTGATGGCTGCAATTAGCCGAAGTAAGGTCCACAATAAGCCGCAATTTCTTCCCAGCGTGCGCCACGTACTGTTTCTTGAACAATCTCTCTTGGGCCTTGGCCGTCCAAGTGAGACGCTCGTAAGCGTACAACGCGCCGTATATTGCGCCCGTCACCACTACTACGCGCCAACCGACCGTTTTTAGTAACTGAAAATTAATCAACGTTTTATATAACACAATGAGCAAGAAAAATTACATAACCCCACACGTAGCCGGCGTAACACTAACTACTAAATCGGAAACGAATTAAAAGGCCGGCAACGCACCCACTAAAAATGGGTGTCTATGGGCTGCGAAGACTGCCCTTTTTGGTCGTCCCGCAAGCTCGTTTGCCCCCATTAAAAAAAAACGGTGGACCCGTTTCGTAGAAGAATTCGCGAAGTTTTTTGGTAGTTGGACTCTAATGCAATAACAGCGTTCGGTTATGGTTGGTAGACTCAGATTCCGCATTAAGACTCATAATCGGTTCCTTGTGCGTAATAAAAGCGTACGACGGTGGCTTGATATATTTTACTTCTCATATCTAATATATAAAATTCTCGTGTCGCAGTGTTTGTAGTTAAACTCCTCCGAAACGGCTTGACCGATTCTCATGAAATTTTGTGTGCTTATTGGTCATGTCTGAGAATCGGACAACATCTATTTTTCATCCCCCTAAATGTTAAGGGTAGTCCAACCCTAAAATATTTTTGAAGTTATACTTCTTTAGGCGCGTTATGAAAAATTTATGAGTGAAATTTTACGATGCGCGCGCACCGTGACACAAAATTCAGTATGGGCGCCGAGCGTGCGCGAGCGAGATGGAAATAAGACAATCTACTTGTAGTACCTTTTAAACAAATAAAGCAGTTTAATTTATTTTTTCAAAGAAATTTAGCAATGTTTTTTCACAAAGACCTATTTATACTTAGTTAAAAGGTTATGAAACATACCTAGTAATTAAATTGAATTAATAATATAATATAATAATAATTATTATTAATATTAATTATAAATTAAATATGAATAATATACTAAATATTAAATATTGTTAAATTATTATCGCTTAATATTGATTATTAATTATTTAATATTAAAAAAAAATAAAGAAAGCATAACTTCTTACGCGCGTACATAAGTACACGCACCATTTTTTTTTAAATTTTAGATAAATTACTTATATTTTATTTTTTTATGATACAGCATTAAAAAATACATACAACCCCTAATTTTCACCCCTCTACGATCAACCCCTATTTTTTATTATAAATGATATACATGGCAAAATAACGTTTGCCGGATCAGCTAGTTTTTAATATATTTTTTTTCTCATGTATGTTTTTAATGAGAATAAACTTCTTTAAACCTAATTCATTCCAGTCAAAACATGAAATTGTCAATAGGCTATTTGGCACGAATTTCAAAACCATTTCGGATTATTTATTAGTGACTAGATAGGTTCTATCGGATTGTATAAATTGGATTTTACAATTCAGTTAAGTATTCCAGTATTCATTCATAATTTCAAAAAACCAAAACACTTCTGTAGGTAAGACCAATCCCTACGACATGCCTGAAGACGTAAAAAAATATTTTTACGTGTTCATATTTTTTTTTAAATTCAAAAACAGTCTCCAACGAAATTAAACTCCAATACAGTATTGGAATTAGACAGGCGAAAACTTTATTTAGAAACATGCTTCGTCATCGTCGATTCGATTGATTCTGACCGTTTGATATCACGTGATAGCATGTAGATTTTTTTTTTAAATCTCGTGAAATTTTGTTTTAATTATTAAATAATAGTTGACGGTAGACCGTAAAACAACACGTATCGTGTCCCCAATTCATTGTGTTTTTAAAATCTTACATGTATTCATATCGTTTGAAAACTACAAAAAGTGGTGTAATATTACGACATAAAATAGTGTAAATGTTATTTCGCCCAGAAATATTCTAAAATCATTAGTAATTCCCAAAATCACAACGCTTTCTTTATTCGAGTGACGTTTCAAGTTAAATAATGGAATAAAGGAACACCTTAAAGTGCAGTAAATTGTGCAGTGCATGTTATAAACTAACAACAAAAACTAAAGTGAAATAGTGAAGTGAACTTATTTGTGCAAGAAAGTAACGGTACACGTGTCAAGACTGGATACAACTCTGACTCATTCAGTGTTTGTGACGCGTGTAACAAGTACAATATTTTCGACTTAGTAAAGAAAAGACATTTGGTCAAATCGATTTAAGTGCCGGCGACTCACTCATAGGGTTCGAGTTCAATCCTCAGTTGTGGACAATTTATTTGTTGTTTTTTTTTTTTTTTTCTCAATTTATAATAACTAAATTAATGTTTGATATTTCATTTTAAATAAGAATATCGTATATGGGGACACATACACGACATAACAACATTTGTCAATAGAGGGCAGTGTCCGCAAGGTTGTTTAAGTAAACGCGTAAGAAAAAAGAGGATACCAGAGCACAAAATTAATTTAAATAAAAATATAATAATAAAAAAATAATAAAAAAAATAAAATAAAAATAAAAAAAAATTAAAATTAAAAAAATTAAAATTAAAAAAAAAAAAATGTGCTTTATCTGGGAGTCATACCACAAAGATAGGGCTGCTTACATTATATGATCAATTATTTAACACAACAGTGATCTTATAATAAAATGAGTGGCCCAAGGAAAAAGTTAACCCAGCAAGACATTCACCGCAGCTTGTTCGTCACCAGGCCCAGAAGCAATTCCTTAGGAAGTAACCCTCCAGAAAGCTCACAAACCGTGACAGAACTACCGAGAGACACGGCCATGCAAAATGCACCAAGCCAGCAAGGCACTCCATGCCCCCCGTCTTGGCAAAGAGTACCAAGCACGAGAAATCCAAAACGAAAAAAAGTCAGTGACTCTCCAGAGAATATAACCACCAGCAATATGTTCAGTCAACTTACAATTGACCTAATGGAAGAACCCTCTACAACCAAAAAACCAGTGGAAAAAAAACCCATCAAGCCTCCACCCATAATATTATATGGCATAGAAGATGTCAATAAATTAACGGAACTCGTGGAAACAGTTACAGATAAAAGCTCATTTACATTTCGGATAATGAACAGAAACCAACTAAGAATCAACACCCTAGATACAGAGGCCTACAAAAAAATCATTACTAAATTCCGTGTAAGTGGCTTAATTGGTCACACATTTAACAAAAAGGAAGAACGACCCTGTCGTATTGTCATTCGGAATCTTCACCACACAACACCTATAAGCGAGATAAAGGAAGAAATTGAAAAAACTGGAAATACTGTGGTCGGGGAAATTATTAATTCCAGATATGGCCCAGAAAAAAAACCTACCTCAACATTCTTTGTTAATCTCCTACCTAGCCACAACAATAAGGCAGCTAAAGAAATTAAATACATCTACCACCAATCTGTAACCATAGAGGATCCCAAAAAGAAAAACTCAATAGTGCAGTGCCAACGGTGTCAGCAATATGGACACACAAAGAACTACTGCATGAGACCTTTCCGCTGCGTGAAGTGTGCGCAAGCACATAAAACCTCAGACTGTCCAAAGCGGGATAGAAATACACCCGCCCAATGTGCACTATGTAATGGCTCACACCCGGCAAACTATAAGGGTTGTGAAGTATACAGAGAAATTCTTGCTAGAAAAACTAACAAATATGGCCATCGAAGGACTGACAGACGCATTACCGCAAAAGAAAACACGATTCAAGACGTAAACGCTCCAAGAAACACTGCCCAACAATCTTCCTTCATTGGTAAGGAAAACGAACCACTCTCTTACGTAGGAGCTGCTAGAAAAGTTCCAGACAAAGAAAATGCTTCACCTGATGCTAGCCCAAACCCTACATTATTAGAAACTCTCCTCACCAAACAAAATGAGAAATTCGACTTAATATTACAACAAATGAGTACTCTAATGAGTCTCATGACTACGCTCATAACCAAACTACAAGGCTAACCGGCCTTGGGTTAAGACTGGCGACCTGGAACATAAATGGTCTCTCACCCAATAAAAATGAACTCGAGATACTAATAACTGAGCATAAGCTAGACATAGTCCTAATATCGGAAGCACACTGCACAGACAAAACCAATGTCAAAATTAAAGGGTTCCAGATATACACCACGAACCACCCAGATGGTACAGGTCATGCAGGATCAGCTATAGTTGTTAGAAACAAAATAAAGCACCATCTACTGCCTGAATATAGAACCGAGCAAATACAGGCCACTACGGTCGCAATACAAGACAGAGGTGGATACTTTAATGTCTCAGCTGTTTACTGTCCACCAAAACATCGAATAGACGCCGACCTGTTCTCTCATTTCTTCTCGACTCTAGGCAATCGCTTTATAACAGGAGGCGACTGGAACTCCAAACATGTGCATTGGGGGTCAAGATTAACAACAACTAGGGGAAGACAATTGATGTTGAGCATCGATACAAATCACCTAAACATAATTGCTCCATCAGAACCTACCAACTGGCCAGCTGATCACAATCGAATCCCGGACATACTCGATTTCTTCCTAACAAAAGGACTCTCTAAACAATACATGAAGATCGAATCATGTGCTGATGGTTCATCTGATCACACTCCAGTCTTATTAACTGTCAGCTCCACTATAATTGAAGTCGAGAGACCGATAAGATTATATAACCAGCATACTGATTGGCCTTCCTTCAGGGAACACATAGATGAAAACCTTAACCTAAATGTCAGACTTAAAGAAGCAGAGGAAATTGAAACAGCACTAGCGCAGTTTACTAATCTCATACAAGTTGCTGCGTGGAGAAGCACGCCTACTACTGAACACAGAAACCAGCACACAAACATACCATTGGAAATAAAGATGATGATTCAGGAGAAACGCAGATTGCGCAGAGTTTGGCAGTTGAGTCGTCATCCACAAGACAAGACAGCCCTTAATAAAGCCATTGTAGAATTGAAGGAAGCTATAAAGAATGTTAATGACTTAACAATGCAAGCAAAGTTGGAGTCTCTAACCGCTACTAAGGCCAGCAACTATTCGCTCTGGAAAATCACCCGTTCTTGTAGCCAACCTAACAAATCAAAAGCCCCAATTAAAAAGGAAAACGGCTGGGCCAGAACGAGTCAGGACAAAGCGGACTTGTTTGCGAACTATCTAACAAGCTCCTTTAAACCTAATGTAACACTGGACAACTCATCAGAAGAATATGTTGACCAAGTTCTAAATCAAGACCTTCAAATGGATCATCCCCCTAGACCTGTGTCGCCTGCAGAAGTCATAAAAACCATCAAATGCCTGGACAGTAAAAAGGCACCAGGTTACGACCTGATAACTAAAGAAGTATTGATGGAACTACCGAGAAAGGCTATGATCTTCATCACTATACTCTTCAATGCTATGTTACGAGTAGGCTACTTCCCAGTTGCGTGGAAAATCTCAGAAATCATCATGATTTATAAGGCTGGCAAACTGATGACCGAAAAAACATCCTACCGACCAATCAGTCTGTTGCCTACTCTTTCCAAGGTATTGGAAAAGACAATACTTCGTAGAATTGTGCCAAGCCTTGTGGAGCGCAAAGTAATACCAGATCATCAATTCGGCTTCAGACAATACCATGGCACAGTGGAACAAGCTCACAGAGTATGTGACGCCATAAGAAAGTCCTTAGAACAAAGGGAATACTGCTCATCAGCATTTCTGGATATCCAACAAGCATTTGACAAGGTCTGGCACAAAGGCCTACTATGTAAGATCAAGCAGAATATTTCCCACTCTTACTTTCCAATATTCAAGTCTTACCTAGAGGATCGCATATTTTATGTAAAAGAAGGTGACGCCACTTCGGAATTTCAAAACATTGATGCCGGGGTACCACAAGGATCTGTTCTTGGCCCCATGCTCTACACGTTGTACACTGCTGACCTACCGCTATTGCCAGGAATAACCACAGCAACATTTGCAGACGACACCGCTATATTAGCAAGCAATAAAGACCCAGGACTTGCATCTGAGGACTTGCAGAAGGGCCTTGACAAAGTTAACGAATGGCTGCAAAAATGGAAAATAAAAGCTAGTGTCGCGAAGTCAGTACACGTGACCTTCACCCTTAGAAGAGGAGACTGCCCACCTGTAAAGTTGGACCAATGTATTCTGCCCCACAGCGACCATGTAAGATATCTTGGCTTACACATTGATCGTGGATTAACGTGGAGGCACCACATCAAATGTAAAAAGCAGCAGCTACAGCTAAAGTACAACAGTCTTTACTGGATGCTAGGAAGAAACTCAAGACTTTCTCTAGATAACAAACTTCTTATATATAAAGTCATCCTTAAGCCCATTTGGACATATGGCCTCCAACTATGGGGCAGCGCAAGTGATACCAACATAAACATACTCCAGCGACAACAGAACAAGATCCTAAGAGCAGTTGCAGAAGTACCCTGGTACATTACAAACAATGAAGTTCACGAGCACCTTAACATGAGAACAATCAAAGAGGAAATCCGGAGACTGGCAGCTAAATACAAAGAGCGGTTAAGCTGTCACCCGAATAAACTTGCTCGCCAACTCACCATTAGACAGTATGTGAGTCGACTAAAACGTCACCATGTTCTAGAGCTAGAAGACCGGCAGTAGCTCTAGACAGAAGATGAGTAGATGCTTCCAATGGGAAGTCACTCCACATGACAGCACCACAGAAAAAATTTGCTCATAGCCTTGGGGCTGATTGCAAATAAACGCAGAGAAAAAAAAAAAATTATTAATATGTATGACGGCGCATTCCTAGCGCCATCTGTTAAGAAATACGTTGGAACGAGATTTGACAATTGTCAGTCTGGCGGAGCGTCGTGTCGATGGTCAGAGCGCGGCCATCAGCCATGTTGAATTTCGTTTAGTTTTCGAACGACAACGGCGAGCGCACCACGTTTGCGACGAATCGCTTTTGTTCCGAGTAATCTTGGGCCTTGTTGTTTTAAAATAAATTAAATGTTATTGATTAAGTGATTCCCTAATTTTTAGTGAATTGCTGTAAGGGAGATACTATATGTGATTTAATAACTTTTGATTGTGCCTTCGGTGATTCTTTTGTTCCTACCCACATTACAACTTATTGAAGACATAGCTTATGATAAAAGGTATCCGCCCAGATGTAAGTATATTATTGGTAAACAGATTCTTTGACCCTACATTATTGTCTAATACGACAGTATCCTTACCAATCCAGAGAGCAATAGTCCGCCCATAGTGCCTTGTGAGGTGAGTGCTCCGAGGGCGAACTTGGATATCATGGACCACTCTTCAGCGCTAAGAGGTCCCACCACCGAACCACCGTTGCCCATGCGCGATAACTCCCCACTGGGAGCGGGTGGACCGATTGTTGGAGGTATCTGTTTTAATAAAAATGTGATTTACAACAATGATTTAAAATTTATCTAATTGTATCAATTTAAACGAAAATATATTCCAAGCTTTATTTTATACTCAAAACTAACCAATAGTAATATTCTTTTTTTATATAGAAAATAATCAAATATTTTTGATATTTTTTTCTTTTGGCAATTAAATTTTCTATTCTATTCAATATAGCAAGATACACCGATAATAGGTGGACCTTAAAGACAACTGTATGGAAAGGACCAAAAAGAAGAAGGAGAAGAGGTCGCCCAAAAAGAAGGTGAATAGAAGAAATAGAAGCGGTAGCAGGACAGGAATGGAGAAAGAGAGCCATAGACGGAGTCAGTTGGAAAAAGCTGGAGGGGTTCCGATCGACGGTACTGAAGGAAGCTAGAATATAGAATAACAAGCAAAAGAAAAAAAAATATGTATAAAAATGTAAAATAATCTAAGCTGTGTATTATAATTTGTTTTTTGTCATGATTGGAAATAAAACGGGCTTTATTATTATTATTACTTCTTTTGGCGCGTTGGGGAAAAATGACGAGAGTAAATTTTCACGATGCGCGCGCACACCGTCACAAAAAACCGACACCCTGAAGTTAGCTATAGTTAACATTTTAGTTTTTTCTATTATTAGTGTCATTTTTTCTACAAACAGAATAAAATTTTTGAAAAGATTTTTATCTTGTTACGCAAAAGAAGTATAACTTCTAACGCGTGTACGTACACACACACGCTTTTTTAAATCTAGCTAACGGTCAAATCAATAATTTAAATGTCCTATTAATTTACCAGTAATCTTATATTTAAATTGAAAAATATATTTTAAAAGCCTCTATCTTATTGAATATCAAAACAAAGACAATGTTATAACAGTTCCTTCATATAAAAACTTACGGGTGTATATTGGGGTGGATTTTTCAAGGCGATTTTGTTCGTATTCTTCCCCTGGAACCTCTGAATGATGGCCGTGATACCGTAAGAGAATCGGAAAGTCAGGTCTTCTTGGAAATCGGCGCAGAGATTGTCGCAATTAAGGCGGTAGAGAACTTCGAACGGTTGCTGATGAGGCATTATGACGCTGGCGGCGGCAGCTCGTTTGTGGATTGGCAGTATGTTGTACATACCATCTGGGGATGAAACTCGTAGATGTAAAGACGGAAAACTTACTTTTTTATGAAATATAAAACATATTTAAACCTAAACTAAGCTAATACACACTTCGTTATTTCAATTTCTTATCGGAACGATTTTAGAAAATCATGAATTGTGGCAAATTTTGGCAAACTGGCAATCCTAGTGGTACAATTGAACTCAAAATTATTGTGTCTTGAACTCAACTAGACATCGGGTTATTCAAGTAAGGAAATGTGATATGAAAAATTTGTCAAATAGTTTTAAAACATGCTATACTCTGATTTTTAATTTCGTAGAATTCTGACAATTGGCCTAAAGGTCTAGATACCAGGCCATAAACTCCAAAAAAAAAAAAAAAATGGTGCGTGTACTTATGTACGCGCGTAAGAAGTTATACTTCTTTGGCTTTCTTTATTTTTTTTGAAATATTAAATAACTAATAATAGATATTTAGCGTTAATAATTTAACAATATTTAATATTTAGTAAATTGTTCAATTATTAATTAATATTAATAACAATTATTATTTTATTATATTATTAATTTAATATAATAACTAGGTATGTTTCATAACCTTTTAACTAAGCAACAATAGGTCTTTATGAAATTGATTTACATTTTTGTAGGTAAAACATAAAAACACGTAGCATTTTATTTGTATTGCCCTCAAATGGGTCAAATTTGTCCCCTTTTCGGTGGAGAACTTTTTAGTAGCAACACTTAAGAAATGACAGAATTCTACGGAATGAAAAATCGGAGTATAGAAGCACTTCTCCGCGTACAAACGTTAGTTTCCATTTTAAGACAATTTTCAGGTCACGCGAATTCAAATTATGCTCACCGGCCATTTCCTTCTGCGCTTCATCCATCTCATGTCCGATATCAGAAGACAGCCTCTTCTTCAGCCGCGAGCCCAGCCCGGATTCCACGTGTCTGTGCAGGGATCTTTTGTACTGCTCCAAGGCAGCTCGCTCCGTCCGGAAGGGCGTGTCATATTCGTCGACCAATGCCGATAGACGACGGATTTCTTGGCTCAGCGTTAGTGATACCTGCATATCTCAAATTGTTAAGACGTTTTAAATTTAATTATTTATTTAGCGTTTAAGCATGTGCAAAAATTTTACAGTGTATGTTTGTGGATAAATTTCTCGAAAACTGATACCAGGCCTTAAAAAAATCATAAAACAAGTTTTAGCAGCTACTAATGGGCACGTGACAGAGATGACGCTCTACAAAGCCGTCTTAGAAATTTCGGCACCTCAAAAGACTGGTTTTATAAACTGATTATAAAAACAATTGCACTTAAGTATGTTGTTTTTGTCTAAATATGAAAATATTTTAATATTGGCTGTTGCGTTATAAAGACTGAATTAATGTATGGGTTTTGTGTTAAACCAAACAAATGGTCTTCCTGTTTACTTTATAGAGAGTTTTTCGTTATAACCAATGACGTTATAAATAGCTTACACTGTACTTTTACTTTTTATAATATACTCACCTTGTGTTCAACGCTTTCCACCATTTTTCCAATTTTATCTTTCATCTGCCGAGTGATAGAAGTGAGTTGCTCCTCGATACAGGTCAGTTGTTCTTGCAATATCCTTTGCTTTTCCACTTTCGTTGCTTTCATATTGCACGCTGTATTGTAGATCTGAATAAGTATTAAAGGACTTTTAAAAAATTATAGAAAATTGTATGGTGCTTTAGTTGGACACACAATATCATACAAGCTATACAATCATAAACGTTAACCAATAATAAAAACCCTAATAGTACGGGAGGTAGCAACGTTTGAAAAAAAAGAATTTTAGGTCAGCTGATTTTGTGATATGTCTTCCTTCTTGCACTTTCGGTTAGAGTCTGGGCAATCTGGCTGGCGGTAGCGGTTGCGTTCATTAGTTAGTGCGCATCCTATCTGTCCAGGTAATATCCTGGATTTTAAAAGCATTTTAAGAAGCGTAATTTTTAATTTTTCCTTTTTAAATACGTCTACCTGACATACTTTTTTTATTGCCAGACATTTTTCACGTTGCTAACTATGTGCCAGACGCGATTTTAAGTTTTATTTTTATAAAAATTTCAAAGTATTTTAGAATGTCTGTAATTTTAATATTATGTTATTTAAATATAAGAAAAACTAAAAATGAATTTGCCAGACATTAATTCGATTGCTAAGCCTTGAATTAAAATGTAAAATTAAAAATTACGCTTCTTAAAATGCTTTTACTTCATCATACTGCAATACTTTATCATTTTAATTCAAGGCTTAGCAATCGAATTAATGTCTGGCAAATTCATTTTTAGTTTTTCTTGTATTTAAATAACGCACACTAATGAACGCAACCGCTACCGCCAGCCAGATTGCCCAGACTCAAACCGGAAGTGCAAGAAGGAAGACATATCACAAAATCAGCTGACCTGAAATTCTTTCTCGAAAACGTTGCTACCTCCCGTACTATAATGTGGGGTTGCTAAACTAAATTATAGGTCAGCTGGAATCTCATGACATAAAACAAATATAAAAAATTAAGTTTTTTTTTTTTAATATTATGGCAAAAAAAAGTTTTCATATGACAATGACGAGTGTCACCCGTCAAATTAAAATACGAGATCTGTCAATCGCTGCTGAGATTTTGTGAGAATAACCAAATTTATTATGAACAACAAGACCTGGCTGAATGGACTAAAGTCCTTTCCCATTAGGGATAAATTAATATCATCATCATCATGAGATATTGTGATTATCTTCTTGAAATTTGTTTTTTTGTAAAAAATGTCGAATAAGCCACTTCGATCTCAAGCGAGAACCTGATGGATAACAACATTCTTCATACAAATGACTATATTATACTTCATATTCATTAATACTAAAGACAAAAAAATTAAACAGTATCAAGATCATTTAATCCAATTTCCCCAGTATTGTCCACAACAAATTTTAATTACCCTATTTACCATGAGATTCCGGTAGAACTATATGATTATTACAATTCAATTATTACAGTTACAATTCATGTCAATTTCTTCAGAATTTCTTTCCTACAAATATTTTGTTCTATTCTAAATAACTCTTAACACTTTTTGGCATTTTAACGCACTTATAACACAAATTCCAAGAATTAGACTACGCACAATCGAATCCACATCACACTGTGACAGATGACTATGACAATCAATAATGACATCTTAAAGATTGTTGCCATTTGCCAAAGTTTTAAGCAATATGGCGAGGTTTTATATTTATTGATCGGGCTTTAACAACCAGTTATTAGTAATATAAATTTAATGATAATTGTAAATAACGCCACGTAAGTTTTATTTTTGAAAATAAATGCGAAAGTGTGATCAATTTACGTGTTTCATAGTTAAAAAAACGAAGAATGTAACGCTGTTTCATTATGAATAGGTGAAAATCGGTGTAGTACCTCATTTTAATCAAATAGACCTTCGTTTTTGATGGAAAAAAATGATTAAGGGATTTCTAGCCATATCAGAAACTATATTACAATGAATGGCGCCTCAAGATAAATTTCTTGATTGATCAGGTGGAGCTGTCAAAGTATGATGATAAAAATTTACAAGAAAATAGAAAAGCTAAAAAGTTAAACAAACACGCACAGTATTTATAATACGGCAAAAACCATCACCACTCTTTCCAAAATATTTATTTTTCATATTGTTTTGATATTTGTTGAAAAATTTAGGACTACGAAACCGTAAAATATAGCTAATGATTTCACGAGTATAAATAGTTTTCGTACCAGTTCCAAAGCAGCCATGACGTCAGCGGCGATATTTTTCCCTCGCCGCGAATGCTGCGCGAACTTCGTCTGAACCGCACTTTGACTGATGCATTCTTCGAACTTACGCTCGAAGTCCACAAACTCAAAGTACCGCACTTGGTGGCCTTCGACTAAGATTGGGGCTGGAATTTTTTATTTAAAAAAATATAATTTAAGTTCATTAAATAGGCTGAAGAGTTAAGATTAACGAAAGTCATTAAACTGAAAGGTAGGAACAGCGTCTATTAGAAAAATCTTTCTGCCAAAGGTTATCAAGATGCTAAAAGCTGGTAAGCTTTTATAAATAAAAATTATGACACAAGACCCTTCGTGCACTTGCGATAAAAATTCAAATTATCAAGAGATTCAAATTAACGAGTGTCAAATTATGGAGAGGTTCAACTTAACGAGTGTCAAAATATCGAGACGTTCAAATTAACGAGTGTCAAATTATCGAGAGGTTCAAATTAACGAGTGTCAAAATATCGAGAGGTTCAAATTAACGAGTGTCAAATTATCGAGAGATTCAAATTAACGAGTGTCGACTGTAATTAGTAAAAATTTATACTATACCTAGTAAGTTAATATTTTATGAGACAAATTGCAAGTAGCTTAAGCGATATACAATCTCGTCGAGAAGAGAGTGACTTACAAGAGACAGGTTTCTCCCTCTCCTTCATGCGGGTGAGTAGAGCCTCCTTCGCGGAGATGAAGAAAATCCTTTCTTCAGCCTCTTTTGGAGAACAAACTCTTAATTCGCGAGAAAGGAAATCCACGCAACGATTGGCGTGCTGACTTCGCACCTAAAACAGATATTACTTAAGAAAATAGCTGAAAAATTTTTCTTTCCTGTATTTTTTGCTTTCTTGATAGAAAATAAAAACTGTGCAAGAATTGCTTTCTTTATTATATAAAATTATTACCTTTTATTATTTTTTATATTAATATTTAGCTGATAAAGACTCGATTTATCAATATCACTTTAGACATTATATTTTTTATTAATTAAATTAAGGGTTTCAAATTGACATTACTAATTAGAAGTAGTAAAAAAGTAAATAAAGATTATTATTATTATAAATAATAATGAATTATTAAATAACTTAGTAACAAGACTTACTTGATCCAAGAATTCCGGTTCTGAAGCTGAAGCGTCCCATCGGTTGTTCAATATAAATATATTGGGTTGAGATATTTTCGTCGATACCTTATGGAAAAAGTTCTTTTCCTGGAAATAAAAATATGATCATCACTTTAGTACAATTATGGGAATTATATGTTTTTATCTCACAATAATGCGCCTTTTTTTTTTTTTGATTGGACAATTCACACCAATTGACCTAGTCCCACGCTAAGCTGGTGAAGCTTGTGTTATGGGTACTAGGCAACGGATATACATACTTATTATAGATAGAAAGACATATAAATACATATTTAAACACCCAAGACCTAAGCACAACACCAAATGCTCATAACATCGATGTTTGTCTCAGCCGGGGTTCGAACCCGGGACCCATGGATTCGCAGTCAGGGGTACTAACCACTAGAACAATGAGCCGTCAAACAAACATTTATTTAATTAATCTAAAAGGATTACCTTTAAGAAGTTTTTTTAAACATAAACTTTATTAATCATTAAATCATAGGATTGTCATACAATTTAAAATACTTTGAACTTACGGTGAGCATAAGCGTTGACTCTGCATTCGCCACGAGCACAAACACATCAGCATCCAAACAGTATTTATCGATCCATTCGTCTAAATTGGGTGAAACGTCTACTCCAGGGCTGTCCACAAGCACCACATCATCCCGGAGTAATGCGCAAAGCTCCCTCGGCCAATAGATATGCACCAACGATGACTCTTGGAGACGCGTAGTGCACAATGCGTGGCCCAGTTGACTGACCGACTATAAAAAAAGGAATTTATTTTCACTTTTATGTGAGGTAGTGTAGTAAGGAGTTTTGTCCTAGAATTATGTAACATTAGTTAAATTACATACATATATATAATATATACAACGACAGCGAACGGACTACTCATATTTGGTCGTAACAGCCGATGAAGTTGTTATTAAGTACCCAATACAATAGAATTCAGCCGGGAGCTTTGATTTTGGTCAATATAAACGGTATGTTGTTCTAAAAGATGTCGTCGTAAACGGTTTTGACTGTAGATATTTTAGTTAATATTAATTTTAGTCGCACCCTTGAAGCCCAAATGAGCCCTTGTGTCTTTTTAGAATCCCTATTAAATGCGCCAAAACTTGTAATACAGGGTCACTTTTCCGTAGAGTAATTGTTTGTCACAGTGGGGGCCGAGGTAAACAAAAAGTTATGATTTGAAAAAAATGTATAATTTAATATTATCTTCAATACACTCAATAAACTACTTCAAATAGTATGTTAACGCAAGAACTCTTCAGTGCCAATCTAGTGGATATTATGAAAAAGATACATGATGTAGATTTTTTGAATTTTAATAAGAATTAGTAAAAAAAGTCAATTTTTTGAAGTTGTACTTCTTTAGGCGCGTTATGAAAAATTGATGAGAGTGAAATTTTACGATGCGCGCGCACCTATGACACAAAAGTGGCTGTGTGATATATCGTGCGCGAGCGAGATGGGAATAATACAATCTAAAAGTAAAAAGAAATAGAATATGCGTGAAGCTAACTTCACGAATATTCTATTTCTTAGCTTAGCAGCTTAACGAGAATTTTGAATGACCATGACAATTGACATCTGACAATGACATTAACCTTTTAAACAAATATAGGAGTTTGAATTATTGTTTAAAATAAAAGATTATATAAGTACCTAGTTGTTTTCAATTTTCATTATACAAGTGCGAATTTTATATGTGCGTCTGAATTATAATCAGAAGTGATTTAAATTGAATATCTAAATCAATACTAATTAATATGATAAAATATTTGTGAAAAAACTGTGCCAACCTTCCTGAGTGCTTTAATACAATTGAGGTTAACTATCCGTATGTATTATCGAGTATTATTGTTGATTAAAACTGAAACATGAACCATTATTCATTGCTTTTGTTTATTGCGTTTGTTACAGCAACTTTTTAGAAATATTCTACGACCCTATATATCAATAATTGAGAACAAAGATTTAAGCACGAATACTAATAAGGAGAAAATGAAGGCTTGGAGCGATATAACAGAGAAGTAAACATTTTAATAAGTACCTGCATCTCAAAAAAATGACCATATCATATATACATATAATGATCATATTTAATCAAAACATGTAATTTTTCGGATTTAATCTAGCAAATATAAGGACAAGAGACAAAAAACAATTGATGAATCAGTGGAAGTGCACTAAATTGAATACAAAAAAAGAGTTGTCATCTTATCGCCGTGAAACATCAAAAACTGGAGGTGGAACAAAGCCACCATCACCTTCTCCAGACACAATGGATATGGCAGAGATGATACCGCAATGGTTTGAAGTAGATTTCAATAAATTTGATTGTGATGGTGTCGAGGTAGGAATGTTAATTATAAATATGATGTATGGTGATGTTCAAGGTTCAACCTTTCAAGCATAGGCATATGCTCACAACAGTACTTTATTCCCCTACAGGGTAGTTAGAGATATTGTAATACCTCAAAACATCCATGTTGCATTTGTAGTACCGAAACTCTGTCCAGCCCGAAGTGAGCCCATTCCCACTTATAATGGACAGTGGGTATAATACACCTTAATACCTGAGTGCGAACCACTCACCATGATACTTAAATTAATAGATGTTATTTATATATTTCAGGATATTACAAATAAAATCATTTTGGAAACAATTGATATCCCAAAAGCAAATAAAGCCAACAATGACAAGGTAATAAATCAGTTTTGACATAACTTGAATACTAAAAAAGCCAAACAAAGGTGTGCACAACAGTGACAACATAACTTAACAATTTCATTATTTTGTAGGATTAAAGAAAGGTTAAAGAAAATCATGTCGAACTGAACAACAAGAATCCCCAAACAACTCCAAAGAAACATACAAGGAAGACACCGCTATTATATTTAAATTATCTCTATCTCTAAATAGAATAAAAGAAAGTTGCTATCCAGGTCTGTAGCATGTGCTACAAATTATATTATTAACACATTTATATAATTATATTAATATAAATGTGTTAAAAATTTTATAATATGAATTATAAAAAAAATTAAGTTTTGCATGGACAGAGCTTAAATTAATATTCTCTTATTTGTTGCAGAAAGCAAGTAGTAGTTTTAGTTTTGGAGAAGCCTCGTAGATGCACAACCAAGTAATGATTAATTTAAAATTACAAACCGAAATTCTGATGAAGACATTAGAGTCACATAAAAATAAATAGTATAATGAAATAAAAATGTTTTAAAGATAGTGTTTTATTTGTTTAATGTAAGAATAATAATAAATATTTATTTATTTAATTTTTCAAATGTAAACTGAACTTTATTGACTTTAATTACTCCTTTTCCAGTCTTTGACTATTTAATTGTAATTAATTATTTGCATGCAATCAAAAACTATTTTTAATAATGCCAAAGAAGTATAACTTCTGACGCGCGTACATAAGTACACGCACCCTTTTTTTATAAAACGCAAAATAAATTATAACTCTGCAGGAGTTGAGCTTAGAGACCTCCCGTAGAACAATTTTTTGCAGCTGATGACCTCATCTATTTGCGTTTGATCCACGACTTTTTGGCCACCCTGTATATTATCTGCGAGCAATGTAGGCTATATGCATATAAATCTACGCGCATTACTAATTATTTAAAAAAAAAAACGGAATTATTCTTTAACAGTGTAACATTGTTTATGTGCTGGATAATCCATTTATTGTGGCAAGTCACAGCTAGTAATTTATAACATAATAATTAGAAGTATGTAGTAAATAATACCTGGACATTATGCTTTTCCTCTGAGTCCTCAGTCTTCAGAAATGCCTCATCAGTATCTGAGCCCTCCACTTGAAGGAAGCAGTTGGTTGTGTGACCAATACCACTCGGCAGGATTTTATCATGCAACATTGCATTTATCACCGTACTTTTGCCATTACTGGTTCTGAAATAGGAAAAAAAATACTGTAACTTTTATGTGTAATTCTACCTGCCTCGGTTAGACATGACACGGTACATATTTAATGAATTTAGCTACAGGTAAAATACTGTCCTAAGTTGCCAAGTAAGGTGTGTCTCCATGTGTATACACTAAAAAAAAAAAACCTATACATCTAAATACAAATTAAAGAAGGAAAACCTTTATGGTTAGGTTGACGGGTAAGTTTGATAATTTGACAGTTGATCCTACCTTATCACCAAAGAGAGCTCACTATTGTATCATAAGTTTATTTTCCTAAATGTTTCTCAACTAATTTAGTTTGTTTATTGTTTTTTTTGTACCAGTTAGCCTGGATTAAAATTATTTTATTTGTAACAATACACCTAATTATTAAGTACTTGTTTAGTAGGTAAAGATTTTTTATTGACACACAATTTTTTTTTAGTAGATCAATATTTATTTAGTACATAATTTAGTTTTAATATAATAAATTAACTGTGCATTGCAGCTGTGTCATATAGCCTTGAACATATATATATTTTTCTTCTATGCATATATTGATATAAATTTGTTGTATTAGAAGTTAAATGTTACTTAATTACCAAATAACCATTTACTAAACATATAATTATTATATAATGATAAAATAAATCCCATTAACAGCTAAAAAACATTCATATTTATTATAAATGGGTCTACCATTATACTATTTAATGGATGACCTCAAATACTACTATCAGTTACTCTCCCAGTAGTAATACTGGAACAGATGAAAAATCTGAAACTTTTGTTAATTAACTTTGGAAAACAACAACTTTGTGGTTGTTTCCAGTAAAGATATAAATCATTAGAGGATCATAATTTTTCAGTAGTACATCAATGAGTAATACCTTCCAAAAAATGCAACTTTCATATGGTCCCGTTTGAGTACTTCTCGTATAGCTTCAACCTTACTGACATATGCTTCAACATTTGCAACATCTTGAGGTGTTGCAATTCCATTTTCTCCTGAGACGGCTGGAAATAAGTAACTTTATTTTGGCATTGGGTGACTGAATGTAAGTGGCTTAGGTACAATAGTTATTTTTTTTAATTTTGTGTGGTATTTTATCCCTTACTCCTTCAAACTTCTATTTGTTTTTTAAAACCATAGAGGTAGTCAAGTTATTATGAACAATCTGTTTTTCTTCTGAAATACCATTTTACAATCCACCATGATTTACCATAAGAATAAAAATAAACATCTGGTGTGTATCAAAGTTATTTTAAGGGGTTATACCTTTGTAATAATGGAATAGAGTGAATCATCACTCAACAGTAAAGAAGCATTCATTCTGTTTTATACAATAATAATACTATGAACATATTCATGACGTAATTACTAAGCAGTTGACCCACTTGCATTATATCAAGAACCCAAGCATGTCATATAATTAAATAGTTAACTTAAAATTATTTTTTGTACTGTGTACTAAGTATATTAATTTTCAACTATGACTGTTTGATTGATATGAGAAAATGATAAAGCCTTGAATTTGAGTTTTTTTTTTAAATTATCATTCACATTTATTTTTAAAAAGTAAACACTCTTCCTCAAAAGTATTTGTTGATATATTTGTAAGCACTTACCATGCATGAATGTAACTGCATCCTTGACATAATCATCAATCTCAATAAATATGTCATTGATCTTCTTCTTAGCTCTCACAAATATCTGCAGAGGTGAATCCACATTACCCACATTTACACGCATTGTGCCATTGTTCATTGCAACATTGTGGGGCCCATCACCGGCCATCATCGACATTGTTCGATTAACATAAGCAGCCATACGGGAAGGAAATAGTCACGGTTTTCGTTAGCTGTACCTTACGGCAATGCCAATATTATAGATAAGTCACTCCTACATACACATAACATGCAGGTACAACTGCAACAAAAAATAAGCATAACTAAAAATACTGTGCATGATGAAGATGAAAATGGTGCACAGTGATGTTTGAATGTCTGTGCTAGTTTTAAAAAAATGCCTAGATCTGAATTATAGCAATATAAGTAGAAAGTGAACTAGTAAAAGATTTGATCTATTTTATATAAGGTTATGTTAGCATTTGTGTTGCAGATGAATTCTTCATGAGAGTGAAATTTGTGAATATAGCAGGCTATAAAAGCGAACCAAATATAATCTTAGCAAAACGCCTAAAAAGAAGGCACCTTATCATCCCGTTGCATCATAACCAACGTTCATCACTGCAAATGCAGTAGCAGCCGCGTGAAATATTAGGTAATTATTATTGTAAAATTATGCGTTTTTTACCTATTGCAATCTAATAATATAAAAATACAATTTAGACGTAAAACAACTGACAGCCGCTGAAAAATTCTACACTGAAATTCAGGAATAGTTACACTTTTTCAGAAACATGTAGAAGCACTCATTGTTATTGACTTACCTTAATTCTATAATGGCATTCTGCACTGTTTCTTAAGGACCGAAAATTTATTTTGCGGCAAAAAATTGAGAACCTGAAATTTTTTTCATATATTTTTTTTAATTTTAGAAAATTATATTAGTATTTAGTACTAACTTCTAGTAGGTGGATGACAGTTAATGCTACTGTCAAAACTCAAAATGAATTGTATGATTGGTTCATAGCTAAACTGTTATTATGATCCAATCAAAATACTTCATATTAACAGAAACTATCCGAGTCCCGGTTTTTATTCTACTAGTCTACCGATCTCCATTTCCAATGACAGTTTAGATTTAGGATATTCATGACTTGTCAATTGTCAATTTAATTTAATGGTGGATGTGTGATGGTTGCGGCCAACATTGGCGTGTTAAAGTGTTTATCTTTTGTATTTATTGTTTTACATGAAAATTCTGAAATAGGTGTATACAAGTTAGTAACTTTTTTAAAACTTTTTGGTTCATAAAATGTCTCGATCAGCTCGTGCTGATACCCGGAACCGTGTTAAGGATGATATCAAAAGAGTAATGCAGGCTGTCGAAAAGGTTCGCCATTGGTAAGTAATTTACACTTGTGCACATAATATGTTATGTTTTGCCCGCTTTATTATTTAACTTTAACTTTTTTATCAGGGAAAAGAAATGGGTGACAATTGGGGAAACTACTATGAAAATATACAAATGGGTACCAATATCTACCAGTGAGCAGAAGAAAAAGCACGCCGCCAGACAAGAGAACAAGGAAAACACGTTGACACCGAAAAAGATGCATGATTCTTCGAACTCTAACTTTGGAATGGCAGAAGATTCTAATACATGTAAGTCATGTAGTATTTGGATAAATGTATAAAGTTTGTTTTATACAAAATATTTAAAAGTATTAAAGCACAGTTCATGTCAAAATTTGCTGGAAAATAATACTAGAATGTTACAATAATCTATCAAAACCATGCTGGTGCACCTGCACAATTAATTAATTATGCCCACCTATAATTAGCATTCAATTAATGGGTACTTTCACTTATTATCACGGGCAGTCAGTTGGCAGTTCTGTATAAATTTTGTATCATCAAAAAAAACAAATTACACATTGTGCAAATTGGTTTTCAGGTTTTTCAACAGTAAGTGATTCACAAGGGCCTACAGAATTTACTTCCTCGCATATGAACTTTTCTGAAGATTCAAACTCTCAAAGTAGTGGTACAACAACACCTGCAAAACACAGTAGACAGTAAAAAGTGTAGTGAGTTAATTTGAGTGAAGTGAATTTTATGTTTTAAGTTAGGCCACAATTAGTCCATAATTTTATTTATAAGGTCACATAAATTCTCAGCTTTAGCTTATAATGATGTAATTTGGAACATTGGTTCCTAATAATGCAATAATTATTATAAGCTGTAATTTTGATATGATGACAAGACATAAGCTTTAGGTTGTGTGAAATTGAGTCATGTGGCAGGATACCTCTGTTGTTTGTCTAATAAATATTTAAAGAATATAAGTAAGGGTTGATGAAGTATTTTAAATTAATTACACATGAATCTATATTGGTGCAGATTCCTGTTATTTTATTTAATTTTAATACTTGAGTACAAATTCTAGGTTGGAACAAATATAAAATGTGCTTTGTATGTCGTATTATCTTTTGAGAATTATAACTTATTATAGTGTGTATGAAATCAAATTGAAAATATTAGTAGTGTTATGAAATTTTATATAATGTACTTTTACAAATTCATTTAAGACATGGTTAAATTTAAATTTATTGGTTATTTAGACACTTCTTTTAGATGCTTCACTGAGACAAATGTACATTTTAATGTTTCATGATACTTTCTTAAAATATGTTTCCAACCTAAGGTTGTAAATTGTAGGTGTAATAAAATATATTTTATTTCATTGATTGAGTAAAAATTTAAAACTCAAAAATAATTCAGTGAATTAATTTTCATTTATTAAATTTTAACTGACATTTCTGTAAAAATGCTATAAAAATGTATGTGTTTAATGTTTAATTTAATAAACGAAATTGTATATAGAAACAATATTTGTATTTTTCTTTTGTTTTTGATTTGTTCCTGTGGCATCTGCTGTATCCCTCGCATAGGGTGAGCTTATACATTTTATTACCCTGTTTGGAGCTGAACTCCCTTCGGGTGATGTATCGGCCCCCTAACCGCCTGAGTGGGCTATTATAGTCCGTGATTTCGTGTCGTGTCCGGGGTGTTACGCCCGGTGGTGGGCGGCCAACGAGTATTCTCGACTTGGCCCTGGTGTCGTGGTCGGTGGTAGCGGGCAGACTCGCGGCTCACGGTCAAGCTCCGCCAGGTGAGACCCCGGTTGATCCGAGGGAGGCCCATCGAACTCGTCGATGCGCTATGGTGGCGTTCCTCACGTAGCGTCGTGGATTTTGTACGGCGCAAACCTCTGGTGGTTGCACTGCTTGACGTGAGCTTGGTGCGGAGAGGAGTAGTAAAGCATGTGGTCCGCCCATTTGGCTCTCCCTACTACCCTGACGTAGTGCGGCATGGAGAGTTTCCGTTCAATCTTTACCCCCAAAATATGTGACCGGCGTCTTTCACGGCACGACGACGGCACTCGATTCAGGAAAACCATTTGTTCTCAAGAACGAATAGGTTTATATCCGAAATGCCTGTTTAAAAAAATCGTAAGTTAAAACATACAGAAGTTATTCTCTCTCTACAGGCTTTAGTCGTCAAATGGGAACCGAAGAGTTTCGAAAATTCTTGCGTAATCTACGCGAAGAGAAAATTTACCTGAACTAATATCGTTAAACAATACTTAATAAAATAAATGCAGTATTAATTAAATTCTATTTATTTTATTTTTTATAAATTAATTTCATTTCAGGTTACAAGAATGCAAATGCGATGATAAAAATAATCAAAATGTATCTTTTTTAAATATGACCTAAAATCAATATATGCACAAATTTAAAGATATAACCCATTATTTTTTTTTGTCTGTACGTATATGTTGATTAATATTTTCGTAAAATAGTTCGTGGTTAAAATTTTTTTTTTTTTATTCATGTTGTAAATTGATTATTTATTCGAATAATATTAATAAATTATGAATTTTCTAAGTCATTTTTGATTAGGAAAATTTGATTTTCTCATGAATATTTACAGTAGGCTTTTTTGTTCCTTTTGGGATTTCCATAATGTTTCAGTCAAGTATGACATGTCTTTAAAAACTGACCCGAAAAAACGACCGAAAGTACCTATAACACATAAAATTATCTCTTCCAGGAAAATTGATAATACTATTAAAAAAAACGTTGCACCGTGATTAGCATTTGGGCAACTGGGGAAACACCCCCTTCCACGCCCATCTGCAATTTACATCACTCAGATGATAAAATAGATCACTGCTCCATGCTTCCTTATATTTACTTTAATAATTTACATGTATTATAAATAAACTACTAATGAAGAGACGAAATTATGCGGAAAAAGTTACAAATAAAATCAAATTTATTTCGTTCACACTTGTAACTATCAAACGTCAATGGTGAAAAGTATATTTCTGCAATATAATTAAACTAATCTGCTAAATTTAACTCGACTTATCCACATTTTACAACGACTAAGTTAAAGTTAAGATAAGACAGCGATATAAATATAAGTACGTTTATTTTTTATTTTAAGCGAGTGCATTACTTTAGTATACAGTATGGAGGCGACTAGTACATTCCCCTTCGCCATCGAGGATATTCAAGAACCTAATAAAAGTGAGTTGTAATTATTTTTGCATTAATTCTTGTATAGTGAATATATCTGTACGATTTTAATGTTGTTTATCAACGCTATCTCTTCGATTGTCCATTAGTTTAGTATGAATAACCTTCTACTTAATGCAAAAAAAAACGATATGCATTAAATTTTGTGCAAAAATGCAATGAACAATTGATTACAAACATACAAAAATCAATTGTTACGAATAAACTCAAAAACGATTGGATCTTAGTAATTCTTTCACTTTTTTTCATTTAGAAAAATAAATGTCCAGCTGGGACAGGCCGGTAGGTTCTATTTAAAAATATAAGCGTGTTAAACAATATCGTTTGGTTACTATTTCTATTATTAATAAGTTCTATCCTTGTAAAATAAATAATGACATTTCAGTATATGACAAGAAACTGGTTCATGTGGGGCCGAAACGATATTTATTTCCAAGCGGATATAGGGAATTGGGACCGCAGTATTACAACTTCAAGCTTCGGTCTGATGATATCTTCATCGTGGGATTGCCTCGTTCTGGTAACTTTAATAAGCGTCAAAGAAAATTAACTTAACTCGGTACTTTAATGCTTAGACCGAAGAACGTGGCCAGTATAGTTGGGCCAAGTGTGTCAAAACAGTTTAAAATCATTGACTCAACAATTGGGAGAAATGGCACAACCTAACAAATCGATTTTAATTAAGTAATAAGTATGTTTTACTTAGGATTATTAAAGCACCTTTCCACACCAATTCTTCCTGAAAAATGCTGTCCGTTGACTGAGCTGTAACCTGTAGGGTAGGCTTACCATGTAACGTTGCAATAGCAATACAGATGTCGAGTTCAATATTGGCTTTCGAACCATGTACCCATTCCAAGTGACACCAGCGCGATACAGCAAGGGTTTAGTTAGATGACGTTATATTTATAGTCTAGTCGACAAGTTGAAAATGGAACAAAATAGAGATACTGCTCTTAAAATTATGTGCGATAGCTCATTGGATCCGGAATGGCGTCTAGAAAAATGTGCTAAAAGCGTGTATTAGCACATAAAAAATTGCAAAAGTTATAGACAATTAAAGATGAAAAAAAAATGGCATTTAGTTTTTGCCAATATTTAATAAACTATTAATATTTAAGAAATTTCAAATAAAGATTCTGAAAGAGAAGGAAATTTCCAATAAAAAACTCCTAACTCTCGGAACTCTATCTCCATTATTTATAATTTTAATTTAACGCTGAAAATAGGTCTGCGGGTGAAATTTTTAGGATTCGCGCGTGGCGTCAAAAGCGACTACGGCACATTAATTAATTTATTTAAGGTATTGAATTTTTTTTTTTAATTTGAAAAAATTATGGTGTGTTCTGAACACTATAATTAATTTATTCCCGTTGAAAATTTTAATGAAAGTTAATTTTTCAACAAGTTAAATAATTGTTAACTAACGAAATTTTCTCGAACGACCGTCTTAATTGTAAGTGAAAAAAAATGTTTAAATAATGGTCGTAAAAATATTTCGCTTCGTAGAGCCTTTCTTACATACATACTTAACAAGATCGTGCCATAAAAGTTAAAAAAATATTTATACTAAATTTCCTACTCTTTCAGAATCTTTATTTGAAATTTCTTAAATATTAATAGTTTATTAAATATTGGCAAAAAACTAAATGCCATTTTTTTTTCATCTTTAATTGTCTATAACTTTTGCAATTTTGTATGTGCTAATACACGCTTTTAGCACATTTTTCTAGACGCCATTCCGGATCCAATGAGCTATCGCACATCATTTTAAGAGCAGTATCTCTATTTTGTTCCATTTTGAACTTGTCGACTAGACTATTATTTGAATCAGCCCTTTGTTAGAGAGTGCTTAATTCAGCCAATTGTCAATTATTAATATTAGTATTTACTAGTAAAACATTTTTTTAGTAAAACAGTTCTGAAGTTCCACTGACATGTTTTCACTACAAGTTCTTGTGTATAGTCGAAAATATATAATCAAAATTTGAATTATTTGGTATCGTTTTGGCATTTTGCCTCATTTTAAGAAGTTCTCGTTTAAGTTACATACAATTAAATAACTGTCTTTCCTTGATTATCACGTAGCATTTTGGTGTTTTTTTTTAAGGTACGACTTGGTCGCAGGAGATGATCTGGCTCTTGAATAACAACTTAGACTATGATAGAGCCAAAGCGACGGTACTCTCTGAAAGAGTTCCAACTATAGAGTAAGTGATTAGTTAATTTAACTAAAATAATCTTATAATTGTTACTTGAAGCTGGTTGTTTAAGTGGGCAGTAGGGATCCCAATATCCCCGACTTTCGTGGTGCGGCATCTTATTTTATATACATATTTTGAACAAATATAATATATACTATATAGGCGAGTGGGGGCCCGTCGTCTTGCCTCCGCTACGCTCTTATTGCAGTGAGTGACGTATTTCACTATTATTATTACTGCAGAAACCTTCCAATTGCGATTTGAAGCTTCTTAATATTACGGGAAAATGCAGTAGGAGAGTTGTAGATAGGAGTTTGCAGGTAAAAAACAAGATCTATACAAAAAGATATCATTTATAACATAGCGAACAATATTTCGTACAAGAATTTTTACAATAGTGGTATCAGATTATAAACAAAAAACTAATACATATATATAAAATAGATTACTTTAACAAATAAAAAAAGACTTGTTTTTTATATCTCAAATGAATTCAACTTTTTTTTATAAAACCCTAAATCATCCGATACTTGAACGCCGTATAAAAAGTTTGCGTCAGTCTTTGTTGAGATTTGGCAGGCGCTAATTATTTGCAAAAAGGCGGTAGGGATAATATATCTTTATATCTCCATCATTATTCTGATAAATTATAGATGATAAATAGCCTGTACAACTACGATTACATTGTGTTTATGTTATTGATTTAATGACGTAATGCGGTCTTTTTTAGTTGTAATTTTTAGTTGTCTCATCTTCGCTATTATTTTCTAATCCCTGCAATCTTTCCAGGTTTAAAATGCTTATAACATAACAACTAATTCATTACCTAACTAATAATTATTATGCCAAAAATTATGTATATTTTTACAGTTTACAGTTATACAGTAACATTATCTCGTTGGGAGAAAATACGTCATTACCACAAGAGGTCTTAAAAAGGTTTGAGTCCCCACTCAACTGGTTACCAAATGCTCCTTCACCGAGGTTCATAAAAAGCCATTTACCACTTTCACTGATGCCCCCAGGCCTTCTTGATACAGCAAAGGTATGTACTACAAACTAGAATAAACACGGCACGATTGTTTTTGCGTACTTCAGTATATTTCGTAGTTTGTGGTGACATTAACTAAATTTATTTTATTTTAAGGCCAATTTATCTAATTTTAAAATGTGTGTATGATGTGTATACTTTTAATTTCTGTATTGTTAGTAAGCCTTATGAATAAACAAAAACCAAATTCCTTCGGATTTAGAGTGTAAGTGGAAATACATTAATTTAGCAAAATGACAATACCCTTGAAATTATTAATTTTAACTACTAATTAACTACATACGAAAAAACAGCTGAAATTTTATAGATTCTCTTTAAGTATTTAATTCTTATTTAATATAATCTATATATAAATATAAATCTAAATATATATAAATGATGATTCATGTGTACTTTACATATGTTTTAATTGCTTTGCTTTCTTCCAATAGTTAGGTATAAGTAATTTTATATCTTATGTAGTTTTGCACTTCTTGTGCTCACCTAATTTTATTGCGCTTACCTATTTAAATTATTTTTTCTCACAGTGGTACTTTTTATTTAATTATACTGTGTGGCCACAGACTATATTTTTTCTTAATTTATAAGATGTATTATACACAATACAGGTTGTATATGTTGCGAGAGATCCGAGAGATGTGGTTGTGTCATTATATAATATTCTGAAAATATGCCTACTGAAAGACATACCATTTGAAGAGTACTGGGATGCAATCTGCGAAGGAAATAGTAAGTGCTTAAGCTTTGCTTAAGGTAACATAATGTACACTTATGAACGTGAAAAAATAAATACATATTAAAATCTTCTAATTTTACATTTACTGCCAGTTCTCAAATCAAGGGCGTAGAACGGTAGAGAAGAACTAGCAATAAACTCTCCGCCACTCTTTTTAGTCGCCAAGTTTTTTGTTTTACACAATTATTGTAAGAAGCTACAACCGTTACAACAAGTTCTTACATCTCTAACATCTTAAGTAATAAATAATAATAAAATAAATTAAAAACATAGATTCCTGTCCTCTATCAGCAGGAGGCATGGTGAAATAGGAGCACGCACTTACATTCTCGTGGAAACAACACGCATTAAAATAAATTAAATAAGTAATTAAATTAAAAAATTGGGCCGATGAAATCATGGAAATGGCACGAAAGACTAAGACCTGGACGAGATTGGTGTACAATAAGGAAAAATGGAGGACAATGGAGGAGGCCTTTGCCCGTAGGCACACAGAATCAGTTATCGTAGATTAAGAAAAATAACAGTTATAATGTATATATTTTGTATTTCTGATATAAGGCTGTAAATAAAGTAAATAAATAAAAAAATAAGTATTTGGAATTTAAGCAGTTTATTACTAAACAACTTTAAGTTTATCATATTCGGAAAAATATAACTCATTAAAATTTGTTATTTTGACAAATTTCGAGGTATTTTCGGTAATTTGATTTAGGGACCGTAAAGAAGAGAACATATTTATAAAGGGATCTTGGCCATTTTGCAGCCTTCTATCGGGAGTAATAATTAAATAATTTATTGCAATTTTAGTTATCCGTGCACCATTATTTGAACACATCAAGGAAGGTTGGGCTCTAAGAGATCATCCTAATTTATTTTTCATGACTTATGAAGAAATGTCAAAGGTGAGTTTAACAGGTGGTAGATGAGTTTGTTTCTTTATTTTAATTCTTATCGTAACTCTATTTCTTATACAAAAAATAATAGAAATAAAAAAAAAACAAGGAAGTATTAAATGTTTTGACGGTTTCACTTCGATAGATTACAATCGACCGAATAATAATACGTTAAATTGTAAGCAGTACGTTGAGTTCACAATCTTTCGATAGTTTACAATCTCGCGAGATAGATTACAATCTAATGGTGGCTGTACACACTCGTCGAGACACCCCGAGACAGGCCGAGTGCGAGAGTGTACAGTAGAGCTCTCGTCGACGAGCGACCTGTACACAGTCAATCATTAAATTTTGTATAATATTAAAACTTTATGATCCTAATTACCAATTTCTGTTGCGGTGTATAGTGACCATCTTCTTCTTCGCCATGGCTTCGTATTTTTTTTAATGGTTAACGTGAAGAAAATTATAATAACTCATTGCACAAAGACAAACAGCAGCAGCGGTTGCCACGTCCATTATTAACGGTGTTTTAAATACAATTAACGTAACGAGTGTGTACAGGCTGCGCTCTTCTCTCGGTCCTCTCGGTCGAGACTCCCGGCAAGAAGCTCTCGCCGAGTGTGTACAGCCACCATAACGGTGTTTACAATTTTACGGTGACATATATAATATATATTTAGATTAGCAGTGTCAGATAGAATATTTATTTATTAGTAATATTTCCTGGTATACATATTTAAAAATTGTAATTTTAATTTAAAATCTATAATTAAAAAACCCTAAAAAAATTACTTTATTTAAAAATGATAAATAATTTATTTTCTATTTTAACCCCTCTTTTTAATTTATCATTTTTTTTTCATTTTACTGAATAAGATTTTTTATTGAAATAATATTTATCCTATTTTCTTATATCTTTCCTCTGATTAATCCTTAAACGATTAATATGAAAATTTAATAATTATAAACTTCATAATGAATTAAAAATTTTACTTAACTTTGAAAAAAATAAAGGAACCTTAAGTTTTATTTACTTATTACACTCAAACATTAGTCAAAGCTTGATATCGTTGGTATTTTTTCTTAAAACACTGAGTTAATTAACTTTATACGTATTATCAAAACAGTAACTAGTCAATCCAAACCAATCAAAATACCTTAATGTTATATGAAAAATCGTGTGACCACATGCAGTCATAATAATATTCAGTTTTTAATAATCCAATTTGGACCGCATTGTTAATTTTGTGCGACGTTACTATGTTAAACAATAGCCGCGTCCACACCGAACGATCTAAAATGGATCGGCGATCCCGCGATCCAAGATCGTGATGCGTGTATCGTACTGGGCCGGTCCAACAGCAATCTTTTGCGATCCTGACTGGCTGATCCAGCGGATCCATTCTGAATCAGTTGAACTTTGTCTGCAGATCAATTTAACTTTTGTTCATCACAAAAAGTAGGCAAACTAGTCGGTAGTTTGCCTACTATTTGTGTAATATAATTAGGATCCGATAAACGTTTATTCTCCCTAGAAAGGGATATTAAAAGAATACATTGTGAATTATCCATATTGTTGAATCACGCGATTCAAATCTCAACTGTCCACACCGCGCGCGGCAAGTGACTGAGGCCCATTTGAGCGTGAACAAAGAACCGACAACAAATGGATCGCACGCGGTGTGGAGCGCGCGATCGGATCGCGGTGGATCGTTCGGTGTGGACGCGGCTAATGATCCAAATTCAAGCCTAACTTAAGACTAATAAGTGATTTAAAACTAAACTCATTACCTAAAGAGGTATTTTATTATAAGGAAGTGCCCAATAACACTACTTACAGTCTCTATTAAAGGGAAGATTCTCTGTTCTTGTGTACTATTTTTATCCATTAACCACAGTTAAGCCGTTAATATTCTATAATGATTTATATACCAGGACCTGCCTTCAATCGTTCGACGGATGTCTACGTTCTTTGGAAAGGAGTATACCGAAGAACAGATACGACGCCTATGCGAGCATCTTAGTTTTGAAAAGTTCAAGACAAATACAGCTGTCAATCGGGATACCACGTTTAGTGCTGCTGGAATTACTAGAGAAAAATTGTCGTTCGTGAGAAAAGGTATTAACTTTATTCGGCTTATTCAATAATTTATGGTACACAAATTAAATATTCTTAATTATTATATATTACACGAATTCTTAATATATATTATACGACAGTTAATTACGGGCCACTGTGAACTGTGTTCTAAACAAACATCTTTTTGTACTTGGAGTGACAGACAGTCCCTTGTGCAGAAGCTGTTTTAGCGCAGGAATCAGTGACCCACGTAGTCATGGAATCCGTGGCTGTGGCTTCCCAAGCAGTACCTCAGAGACTTGAGGTCGCTCCGTGAAGCCTGCGAAGTGCCCAGGAAACTTCTGGAAGGAGCAAGGCTGGCTTAGTTAATAGTTAGCCAGGACTAAGCCAGCCTTGCCAGCCAGTTTAAATGCGGAAACTGTACTGTACTATAGTAGTCGCATAAACAACTGGTATTCGTTTAGGGAACGTTGTGTAAATCAAAAAACTTGGCGATTAAAAAGTGTGGCGGCGAGTTTATTGCCAGTTCTTCTCTCCCGTTCTACGCCCTTGTTTTGAGAACTGGCAGTAAATGTAAAATTAGAAATATTTAATGTATATATGTGTTACCTACACGAATAAAAGTTTTTCGACTTTTGCCTTTTGTTTCTATTCATAAGTGATCGCAGACGCTTTTTAAACCAAAATAAATTAACGAAAAAAGTGTAAAAATTATATTTGGTGCTTTCTTAATTAATTTCAGCCATTCTCGTAATTTAACGCTTAGGTTAGGGTTGTGACACAAATATATCATTATTATAATTTTCAGGAAAGGTGAGAGGTTGGGAGGACTGTTTCAATGAAGATTTAAGAGTAAAGGCTAACCTTTGGATGTCTGAGAATCTCATTGGCACTGATTTACCTTTTAGTGTCTAGATAGGTATCTACGTGGTAATTAATAAAACAGTTTCCGCACAGAATTTGTTTTGTTTTAATAACCCAGTGCGATCATATTTATGGCTCCTAGATTTCTGCGCCCTTTAATTTATTTTATTTCTAATTTATTTTGTTTTTGGGTAAAATAAGTATGACATGTCACGAAAAAGTAATATTACAATCCGATATTATCTTATCTAGCATTACTAGATTTCTTTGATGAAATTGGCCAGTAGTCAGTCAGTAATATACAATAATAAAAAAGAGTTTTTTTATAACTGATAAACTAAAAAGGAAAATGAACAATAAAACTCCTTAACATGTAACCAACAGATTTATTTAGATTCATATAAATGTCGCAATATTGTTGCATTGAAAAGTCTAAAACAGATGGCATTTTCATTTTAATATATATAATTAACGCGTCACGTTGTTTGTCTGCTATGGACTCCTAAACTACTTAACCGATTTCAATCAAATTTGCACACCGTTTGCAATTTGATCTAACTTAAAAGATAGGATAGCTTACATATATATATAATTCTACTGTACGTGTGTATGTAACTAACTGAACTCCTCTTAAACGGCAAGACCGATTTGGATTTTTTTTTGTATGCGTTTGGGTGGATGGCTTTCCATCGATATGATTTATTTAATATATTTTTACAGTAACTTAATACTAATACAAAAGAAATCATATTAATATAAAAATTAAACTAAAAACATAGTATAAACAAAACAAAAACCTAAACCTTTTTAGAACTAATTATAAATAATGCAATTCTTGTGAATTTAGCCAGTGTGCACCTTAATATATCCGTATCACATGCAATAAAATTCTGGGTACGCAAGACACGCGTAAATGGCGCTTCTCTGAGTAAATTTGTACGCGCTCGAGGCATTGCAAGCAATTGCGTCCGCTCTCCAGGCCGAGTGTGATTATTTGGCACACGCAGCCCCAGTCATTTCAACATTTCCGCATTATATATCCTACCTACCTCTAAGGACCTTAAATAATACTCGGAAGGTTTTTTTTTTATATTTATTAATAAAGCTTGCCAACGCTCGGCACACTGATACATTGGTGAAAACAAACACAAAATAAAATTTTTTATGTGACAAGCACTTAAAGGCAAACATGATATTATACATTTAGAGATCATACAAATAAAAATCAAAACAATTATTAAACAAAACAAACATTAGAAAAAAAAACAATTACTAATCAAAAAAATTAAAGAAAAGTCGATTTTAATGGATATCGAGATCTAGCTCGTTTATCAGAATGCTTAATCTAGACATCGGTGAGCTTCGCCCAAAACGCGTTCTACGGAAAGGAGGGACAAATGGAATAATAGGATTGATTGGGTTTGATTTTAATCAAAAAAACAGAAACGGTCCTAGATTTGAACCCTGGCCTGGCAGAACTTGTTGAATATGTAGTCGCTCGCTTTTGACGCCACGCGCGCATCCTAAAAATGTCACGCGCAGACCTATTTTCAGCGTTGAATTAAAATTATAAATAATGGAGATAGAGTTCCGAGAGTTATGAGTTTTTTATTGGAAATTTCCTCCTCTTTCAGAATCAGAAAAATTTCTTAAATATTAATAGTTTATTAAATATTGGCAAAAAACGAAATGCCATTTTTTTTCATCTTTAATTGTTTATAACTTTTGCAATTTTGTATGTGCTAATACACGCTTTTGGCACATTTTTCTAGACGTCATTCCGGATCCAATGAGCTATGGCACATAATTTTAAGAGCAGTATCTCTATTTTGTACTATTTTCAACTTGTCGACTAGACTAATGACAGCAAGATGAATTGTCCGTATCAAACGTATTGGTTACGATTCGATAGTTAGCTAGAAAAAAACTTAAGCAGAACAGGTCCACATGAAATTGCGGCCAACTTTTGAAGAAGAATGTCATTATCTACCTGAGCGAATGCTTTACGAAAATCCAAATCCAAATCTAATACACATACCTGACCCCGCTTATCAATTTCTTGAACACCATGTCAGCCAATGTTAAGAGATTTGTGTTAACTGATCTTTGTGGAATATAGGCATGCTGGTACGGAGAAATGCGGGGAATAAATACATTTAAATAGTAATCAAGATTAGATCAAACTCAAACTCAAAATTATTTTATTTATATTGGTAAACAAGTACACTTATGAACGACAAAAAGAAGTTTAATTAATTGTAAATTTACATTTACTACCAGTTCGCAAGTCGCGTAAAGCGGGTAAGAAGAACTGGCAAGAAACTTTCCGCCATTCTTTTTAATCGCCAAGTATTGAGTCATACAAATTGATTGAACTGGGGCAAATCAATCCCAAGGATTAGAAGCATTTAAGTATTCGTCAAATTTATAAAAAGCTTTTATCATCGTTTATATTAATTAGTTAATAATATTAAGTTAAGTTTGTTGATATAAAATATCGCGTAGACCAGTGTCTCTCGTTGCAAAGTCCTATAACAATGTCCAGTTACTTCTGTCACGCGCTGGTCTTCTTTAGTGGCCGGTAGTTAATTTAACCTAAATCTTTAATTTCAACTTTCTTGAGAATTGCGATTTACATGTCCTGTCCATTTCCACTAACGTTATTCTACTTTGGCGATAATGTCAGATGGTTTTGTCTCTTCAACGTCCTTACTAATAATTATTATATAATTTATTTTAATTTTTATGTACTTAGGTTTTCTGATCATATTTCCTACCATAACGTAATAATACCTAAATCTTAACCCGTGGGGAATAATGTAGCCTTGCGAAAATGATTAAGCCCAGATGTCCACTAGCGCTCATTGATAAGTACCTATTTTACTGTAGATAAGATATTTTAAATAAGGTTTAATTATACCGATATAAAATATTCATGATTATCTTCCTGATTGCTTGCTAATATCCTGTTGATATTATATCCAAAAATCGGTATGGTCATGAATTGTGTCGTGAAAATGGTATTATCGTAGTTGCTCTTGTTCCAAATACTACTCATATGTTGCAACCTTTGGATGTTGCTGTATTTTATCCTTTAAAGCAGAATTGGCGCCAACTTGTAAAAAAATGACGTATTGAAAACGATGGACTAGAAATTACGAAATTGATTTTGCCATCAGCTTTGCATAGTTTACTTCTTAACAATAAAGATAATTTTTCAAACAATGTGAGAGCAGAATTTTGGACGTGTGGGTTATATCCAAATGGGGTCAGATTTTGTTAATTACAATAGAGTTGTAAAAAACAACGACACAAAAGCGACCAATGAAAACTGCAGGGAGCGTACGATTTCTGAGGCTAGCTATATTTCATATCTGGAAACTAAAATAGATCCAAAATTGTTAAAAGACTTTTATAATACATTTGAAACAGGAAAAGACTGGAATGGCGTTAAGGAAGCTTCAATGTTATATGAGACATGGTTGGCTTTTAAAATGGATAATATTCCTTCATTATCAGGGGCTAAAATCGCTACGAATGAAGTATCATTAGTTTCAGCAGAAAATGCTAATTCACCATCACTTCTTGATACGTCTTGGGATCAAGAGGAATTTGATGTTGAAATGAGTATTGATAAAGTAACAGGTACAAAGGAAGATAACTGTTGCAAGTCTTTTGTTGAACATAATGATGCACCTGAAGAGCTTGTTCCACCTCCCAACCATCCCAGTACGAGTGATCGAGCCTCATTATGTATCAGTGACAAGGATGCACGAAATGAAAATATAATAACTAATTCGCAACTTGTTACTGTTAGGCCGTTTCTCCACTGCTCCGGTCCGGCAAACGTTAATTACCGATCCTATTTAGAAACTCACAACGGTACTTACGTGCTTCTCCACTACTCCGGCATCCGGTTTTTAACGATCCGATAACTTGCTAGATCGGAACGCGACGTTTTATCGGTCCAAGTATATCCAAGAGGTTATAAATTATTATTCACAGGTTATAAATAAACTAATTTAATTTGAAAGAATCTGGATAACCTGGGCCAAACCAAATTATGTTGCTATTTATTTTTATTTTTATACCATAGTATTAGTGAACGATTTATTAAGAAGATTATAATATTTTAAGATAGACAGTATAAAAAAAGTAATAAACGTGCCAGGGCAATAAAATATTCAGAATTTAGAACGTTTTATTAATAAAATAAAGTATATGGGTTTTAGTTAATATAAGTGTTTCATGATAAATATACAAGTATCGATTATTGTCGGATCGGATATAGTGGAGAAGCGCAATCCGGCTTTCCGATATTTTTCTCATGACTCATTCCGGTATCCGACGCCGCGCCGGACCGGAGCAGTGGAGAAAGGGCCTTACAGCGAGAGATTTAGTTAAAAGTTGTGTATTGTACCCAGGAAAAGTAGTACCTAAAAATACTAAAAAAGCAATATATGTTCCTTCAGTTCTCACATCAGATAAATGGCGTGATATAATGAAGGCAGCTGAAAAAGAAAAGACAGAAAAAAAAGGAAATAAAATTAAGAAAGTTAGGAAAATAAAAAAATCAGAGAAAAAAGTATTCAAACAAATTTCGTCCTCCGAGGAAGATGGATTGAGTGACTCGAATGAAAATAGGAGAAAGGGAAAGACGTGAGGGTGATGACACCTCTGATGATGCTTTACCTTTCACTCAGCTAGCGACGTCGCTAAATAATATAAAGTGTGTAAACTTAAAACCAGGAATCTATGTTATTATTAAATATGAAGGGGAATACTTTCCTGGAAGAATTGAAAACAAGGACGGCAGCATTTTCGAAATTAGCACAATGGTGTTATCTACAAACAATACTTTCAGATGGCCGGAAAGACCAGATAGAATCTGGTATAGACTTAACGATATCGTTGAAATTATTACTTCACCTATCAAACATAATAAAAGAGGCTTCTTTAAAGTCACTGAAATGGAAAAGTTTTTGCCTAATATATTATACGTAAAATCTCTAGAACCTTGCGATAATAATAAGTGTTTCATTTTGAAATTAATTGTGTTTTATTCTTGGTGGCCATAAACGGTACATACCATGGCCATAAATGGGGGAAATGTGGCCAGAAACGGCACAAAATCACTTTATAATTTTAATTTTAATAATATATAAATAATTATCTATCAGACATTATAAAAAAAATCTTTTGTGAGGCTTATTTAATGTTATGTTTGATAATATTTTAATAAAATAAATTATGCAACTGTAAATATTATAAATTTGGAACGCATCGAAACTGAAAATGTTCTTAAAATGGCCACAACCGGGACATCTGCCTTACCCCATAAATGATGTTTGAACTTTGGGTAATCTGAAAGATGGTTGAGCTATTTTATCTTTATTTCTAGTACTAAAATTATGTCTATCATTTATTTTACTAAAAAGATTTATATGTTTACACAGTGCTTTATAAGAAAATCAAAGAAAATGAAAAGAAAAAAAAAACGTAAAAGGAGGTACTGGGTTAAATATTGGTTAGATCGCCGTTCTGATTACAGCCACGTGAACTTGATTGAAGAGCTACGAGTATGTCGTGAAGGTTATAACGACAGACTCAGTAGTGGGGAGAGTGGGGAGACTTGAAGAACCGGCTGTGACGTGCTCGATGCAGGTGTTGTTAGCTATAGGCGCGTACGGCGGCAGAGGCGCCGTCATATATTCTTTCTTACATACATAATATTTTCATAAATTTATTGGGAAGGTAATGTCATAATATTAATATTTTTAAATAGCTCCCTGAGAGATTCGCGACGACGTAGATTATAAATGGCTCTGACAGCTCTCTTTTGCAAAATAAAAATGGATTCTATTAGTGTTAACAGACGATCGAACTTGGTACGGGCCAGATAACGGATTGGTATGGCGTACCAAATCCGCTACTCACAACACACGGCCGGATCTCGCATTCCCCGCGTGGCGTGTACACAGTTCAGACGTCATGCCTCCGACGTTATCCAAGCGCGCTAAAATTGCGATTGTTGTTGCGGCAACAGTAATGCCGCCACAAATATCACGAAAAAAAAGAAAGGAGTGGGCAAAAACATATTTAAAAAACCGTGATGAATTTAGTCACATGAAGTTAATCAAATCGCTTGATTACGAGCATCTCTGTTGCAATACAAATCATGTGATGTATCCCACACAACAACAAAGCAACAAACAAGTCTTTATACAATGCCAAAACATCGACAAGGACTTCGCGTTCTGTTAAAATCTCCGCCAAAGTGCGTACATGCGTTGACGTATGTGCTACCTCCCGAATGTTTCAAACGTGACTGCCGTGCGTTTGTCCGGTCCGAGCGTACAGACTCACGGATTTGGTACGGAGCGGACCAAATTCGATGTGCAAACCATCGGACCGAGCGAACACGAAATAATAATAATAATGTTCGGCAGACAACTCTCCAGACGAACGGATATGGTATGGAGCGTACGGAATCCGCTGTCGGGCCCGTACCAAGTTCGATCGTCTGTTAATACTTTATGTCAGCAGCCCGACCCCACACACGCACACGACGTCAATTATTATGAGATCTAGCTTCTACAATAAAATATAAAACACCTACTATTCACTCAAAGGCCAACATTTAAAATTAAATCGGCAAATAACGTTGCGGGATATGAACCAATATCACGAGAAATATTACGGAATACACATTCCAATCATTTTAAATGACGGCTTCAATCGACCACGCATAGCGTATAATCTGATTAGTTAGTTTTTTTTTTGTTAGATTCTGTTCTTTCGTTATGGTGTCAGTTACATAAGCTAAAATGTCCTTTATTAACTCTTCACAAGACTTGGAAAGATATTGACTTATCTTCAATCAAAATCAAAAATTTCTTTATTAAGTAAATAGTCTTAAATCTATATTTTAGTATGTATCTATATTTTAAAAGGTATGATTAAAAGTTTCATAATTTCTTATAAATAATTAGAACATTGGAAATGGGAGTTCCAGAGCACCTAATTATCTTTATATCGGATGTGTACCTAACCGGCACATATGTTGTACCAACAATGTGATTTCCAATCCATTTGTAATAAGACCGATAGAGGAGTGCGGTGGGGCTGCATATTATCTCCATTATTATTAAATATATATAGGAAGTTAATGATGCGATAAGAGCCCTAGGTGGATGGGAAAATGGTGTATCCAATAGTGGAGTAAAAATCAGCCACCTCAGTGATATTAAATGAACATGACCTAGCCTAACGAATTCAGAGAGTACATATAGGAAGAGAGAAGTTTGGACTATCTAAAACAAAAGCAGTTAAGAAGGAAGTGGAAGTGAAATCCGAAGAAGAACCCAGATTACCAAATAAATAATGACAAAATTTTTGCGTTTCAGGAAGGACCAGAATATTTCTTTAAAACCAAAAATAAATTGGTTTTGAGTGTGATTTTTTCTATTTTCTTTTATGGTGCTGAATCCTACGAACATCTGAAAGGAGGGTGGGGTTTATGTAAACCACACATTTGTATAACGACAGTATGTAGCGTAGAATTGGTAGCGCCGGTCGTTCTTCCCGCGCTCATTAAATATTAGCTACCGATACAGAGGAAGATAGATTCTCTGGACACGTGGTACTGGAGGCGGATGTTTAATATTCCTTGGTCAGGTAAGGTTACAAATAACAACTCTTCTTTTGACACTTTGTTACCAACAGATCTTGAGTTTTTTGGATATGTAACACGCAGAAAATGTAGAAAAAGTTATCGTGACTGGCAGAGTGGAGGGCACCAGACCTCGAGGCCGATATCTTACTCGCTTACAAGGATAGACCCTCACAGGTCTTACCATCACCCCGGCAGAGGCTTGCCGTTGACAGGGAAGAGTGAGAGGTGAACACAACCTTCAGAAATGTAGAGCGCGACTGAAGAAGTTACTCCGCAATGACAGAAGAAGCTGCTACTAAACAATATTAACTGGTCAAATTTTAATGTACGTACTCGTATCTCTAAGAACCGTAACTATAAGTAAAACTCAGAATATTTACTGATATGGTTATTTCCAGAACTAGTTTTTTACTCGCATTACGCGTTTTTCCTCCTAAACAAGAGCTCTCCTCCAGAGCTTTGACCTAGCCTAGCCCCTAAGGGTCTAAATTTATATAAATTCATTAATAAAGATCACTTCCTCTTTTATTATAGTAAATTGTTTGACGTATACTTTTACTGGTTTATTAAATCTATTATTATAATATTATCTTTCTTTATTATATCTTTAAAGATAATCAAAATTATTATAACTTTCCTTACTTTGCTCAAATTAGTTACTAATTAAACAGCCATGGCTAAGGTCAGTTTTCCGTACGACATTGACCATTTTAAGTCTGAGACTGGTACGTTTTTGTTTAATTGATTTGCTGTGATTTTTAATAGAATCTACTACGTTCTCATTTTATAGGAACAATTTCCATATTCCATATTTGCATTAGATGAAAAATCAAATATTAATTATATAAATCATTTTAATCGGTAGTCCGTACGCTTTTCAATCATTAATTTATTTATGTGTATAAAGTAGAATTCGGTAATAGAATTGCCTTTTGAAATACTTGATATTTCTAGCCCCATAGATTTCCTTCACTCATCTGCAATCAGCCTCTTGGCTTCTGAAGCTAGGAGGTTGACGTGTTGACTGAAGTCTCCTTTTGTGTTGGTAGATTGATCTTTTAATGTCTTCCTCAACAGAGATAATTTGCAAATTTCGTATCGACCATGGAGCATCGCTCATATATCGCAGTGTTTTGTCAGTCATCTAGTACTAATCACATTATTTATTTATTTATTAACACTTCGTTGCATTAACATAATAAAAATTGAACATAATTAAATGAAAAGGAGGGCAACTGGCGGCCTTATCGCTTTCGAGCGATCTCTTTCAGGCAACCACTGTGAAAAATAACTATTATCATAAAACTGTTTTATCGCTATCCAAACAGTGAAACATATATCCATAATTACACGTTTTTTTCATTTTCAGACTGTACCCGAGAGCTGGTGCAAGTTGGACCTAAACGCTATGTATTCCCAGGTGTATATAAAGAGCTGGCTTCACAATATTACAATTTCGAACTCCGCCCAGATGATATATTCTTATTAGGATTTCCCCGATCAGGTATAAAACATTATAAAAATTCACATTTATTACGACAAATGTTCTACGTAAAAAGACATTTTCGTTTCAATAAAACTTATAACGGATATTATTGTTTAAGTTGATCGAAGATTTGAGTCACTAAAAGCACAAAACAAGTGAAAATTTTCAATATTATATTCTTTGGTATGGTATATTAGAAAAATACATTAAGTGGAGTATAAATACATGTTATAGTTTTTGAAGTGAAAACTTCTTACTACACTAATTTAAAGTTAATACACTGTACATAATGCTTCCTATCTCATGTTCTTCCGTGTTCAATCTTTTTAATATAATATGTGTCTGTCTCTTTAGTGTCGCTTTTTCGTTTCATGGACTTTCAAATTTTATATCTAAATTAAACATTGATATTATTAAATTTTAATGTAGTAAGTAAAAGTCTACTACTACTGCCTTTAGATAGTTAAAATAGTCTAATTTTCATATTATTAATTATAAAACTTTTTAAATCGTTGTAGTTTTTATCAAATTATTAATTGATACTTTACTTAAAACTTCACCTATTTTTCGCCTAAAGATTTCTTAACAAGTCGACTATACACCAGAAGTAATTGATAGATCTATTGTTTCATTAATTTAATAGCATTATAGTAAGTTCTATTAAACATTTAATTAGAAAATTGGACTTCTAACCGAAGACTAGACAAACAAATTTAGTTGATAATCATAGATATATGAGTTAAAACCGATAATGTAAAATAAATATAATAAATACTGAAATAAAAATATAAACTTTAGTAGTGTAAACTAACGATTTTTTAATCTTAAGGCCCTTTCTCCACTGCTCCGGTCCGACGTCGGATACCGGAATGAGTCATTAGAGAAATATCGGAAGGCCGGATTGCGCTTCTCCACTATATCCGATCCGACAATAATCGATACTTGTATATTTATCATGCAACACCTATATGAACTAAAACCCATATACTTTATATTATTAATAAAACGTTTTAAATTCTGAATATTTTATTGCCCTAGCAGGTTTATTACTTTTTTATATCTATTTTTATTTATTTAATCGGATCGGTAATTAACGTTTGCCGGACCGGAGCAGTGGAGAAACGGCCTAATCGTGATTTAGTAATCGTATTACTGAAAAACCGTTAGTTTACACCAAAAACCAGGGTTTTTAGCAACCTTTGCACTAGTATTGATTGGGAAGAATATCGTTTTTAACTTTGTATAGAACAAGTAGTTTTAGAGGTAATTACAAATTGTGGAATATATAAATGTGTGGCAATTGTTATCAGTTATCTTCTAAATAAAAATAATGTATTATATTTCGAGTAATTCAGTTATTGCATTGAAAATGAGTCACATAGAGACATGATTTTATCAAATATTGACATTGAATTGAATTTATCATATATGATATTTAATAATCAAAATTCGCAGATTTAATGACTAAATTACATATTAGATTAGATGTACGGAAAGATATATTTTTCCAAGTATCGGGTCGTTTCGGGGCCAAATTATAGTTGCTTCGGCTTGGCACAAAAGAACTGAAGCTGACATTAAAATACACATTATTTACGTTCCAAATAAAAAATGACTTTCTCAAATTATTTTTATCACATAAAAAAACATTAAGTAAACAACTGCTATTCCCGTTGCCATTGTTGACGTTAACATGGGGAGAAATGGTTACGTCAAAAATAAAACTGTTAATTGTATAGTAAAAACACTTGTACTGCAATCAAGGTTTTTAATAATTTACCAAAAACAATGAAAGATCTTCCTACTAGACCTAGAGCTTAAAAATACGACTAATATACAACTTTTGAAAAAATATATTATTCTAATAATGATTATTTAAGTGACACATAATCAATGTTAAATTGATAATGTAAAAGTATTTTAATAATATGATCAGGTAGTGATAAAACAATATAATAATTGACTTTGAATATGACTGGTCGTACTTGAATTCGTGTATGCGGTGATGTTAATTATTTCGACTATGTGTTTGCGTGTTGTTCCCACGAGAATGTAAGTGCGTGCTCCTATTTCACCATGCCTCCTGCTGATAGAGGACAACTCTTTGTTTTTAATTTATGTTATTATTATTAATTATTTAAGATGTCATGTGGAACATGGTTTAATGGTTGCAGCTCTTTACAAACGTTGTGTTAAAAAAAACATGGCGATTAAAAAGAGTGGCGGAGAGTTTATTGCCATTTCTTGTCTTCCGTTCTACGCCTTTGGTTTGAGAACTGGCACTAAATGTAAAATTAGAAGCATTAATATGAATTTGTTTACTGACAGGTCATAAGTGTACAATGTGTTACCTATATGATTAAATGATTTTTTAATTTTTTTTTGAATATGTAATAAACTACGTCAAATTCTACCTCTTAATTTAAGACAAATAAGTAAGTAATTAAGACAAATTTGCACGCTACTATATGTGTCAGATATGCAAAATTTAGATTGTACCACCATAGTTCAATAGAAGAATTATAATAATATTTTTTAACTATATTCTTGCAAATAAATATTTATTATTTCCTTGACAAATCATTTTTATTCACACTCCAGGTACAACAAGGTGTCAGGAGGCAATATGGCTGTTAAATAATAATTTAGATTACGAAAAGGCACAATCGGCTGTAATCGATGACAGGTGTCCTCTATTAGAGTAAGTACATATACTTTTTAATCAAACCATAAAACTCCTACTTTTTATTTCTACGTGAACAAAACAGGAAAGCATAGATTTACAGATCATATATGTACAGAAGATAGCGGCTTCGGATAATAAACCACTATTTTGTCAATTGTAAAACCTTAATAGACAACTATAAAAAACAAATCAGTGGCGCTACAACCTTTTCAGGTCTGAGCCTCAGATTTCCGAATCTGTTCCATGATCATTTTTAAATCTAATAGGCATGTAGGTGATCAAGCGTCAGTGCCTGACACACGCCGTCGACTTTTTTTGGGTCAAAGACTAGTTGGTTTCCTCACGATGTTTTCCTTCACCGTTCGAGCGAATGTTAAATGCGCACATAGAAAGAAAATCCATTAGTCGAATGACCGGAATGACAAGCGCACTCTTAAGCCAATAGGCCAACACTGCTTAATAGACAACTGGGTTAACACTTATTTTTTTCAAAAGAAACTTTTATTCTTCTTCAATTCTATTACATCTTTTAATAATTTGTGTCTGCGACAGCTTTAAAGCCATTCCTGTTTTTTCCAATTACCCTTTTATTTATTAAATTAAATTCCAATTTTAGACATTTCATATTCGACGGAGAATTGAACATTGCATATTAAACTATTTTGCAAAAGTGCAGTGAGCTCACCCTATGTGAAGCGATACAGCCGCCCATAAACACTCACATTGCCAGAACGCTCGCAAGTGCGTTGTCGTCCTTTTAAGAATTGGTTCGCTCTTTTCTTTTCTCTAAGTCGAATTGGTTCGGAAATATTTCAGTTTGCAGCTGTTTCCACATAGTGTTAGTGCGCTGCTGCTGCCTTAAAAACGCTCAGTTTTATTTAATATATCTTTAAAACTTCACAGGTTAGAGATACAGTATTCTACTCTTTCGGTATCTGAAAATAATCTAGAAGATGACCTATTAGAAAAAGCTGTTCCTTTAAGATCCCTTCCAAAAGCTACATCACCTAGATTCATAAAAAGCCACATGCCACTCACTCTCTTACCACCTTCTCTTCTTGATACAACAAAGGTATATCTTATGTACTGAATTATATTAAATTCCACCAATACATCCAAATCATATTCTTTTGATGCATTTTTTTAATCTAGATATTTTTGAATCTTATATAGAGATATTGTTATTTTATTTCCAAAATATTTAGTATTTTATAACAAAAGAATGAATACAACGACACCTTGTGTTGTAATAAACATTTTTTTTTAAATATAATATAGGTACTTCTCATACGAGTTTACCTATAGATTGTTTGATGAGACAATGCTAATTATAATGTATTTTCCAGGTTGTGTACTTGGCGAGAGATCCAAGGGACGTAGCCGTTTCGTATTACAACATTTTAAAACTTAAATTGTTTAAAGACATTGATTTCGAACAGTATTGGAATGATTTTCGAAATGGCGAAAGTAAGTTCTCTTATTTTAACTTCTAACGTGCTTTTTTTTTTTATGGCTCTGGCACGGTTTGTGCATTAGCCAGCGTCAAGTATGAGATTTTTATCATTCGTGCTTTTTGCCTTAGAAATTCGATCATGTTCTCCATGTACGGTTAAGGCACTCGCCCGGTACCGCACAACCCTCCCAAAGGCCGAGAACAAATTTAAATTAAATTAAAACTTGCCCTCGAACCGGGAATCGAACCCGGTACCCCTCACCTAGCTGCCACCTAATAAGACCGCTAGGCTATGAGGCCCCCTTCTAACGTGTTTAAGGCAAAGATTAAAATTTGGGGTTTGAGGATGACAATAATTTAACTTGAAAGACTAAACGATGACAGGTGTCGTTTGTTATTTGGCAAATAAAAGCCCGGTTTCTCGTGTCTATGATTGCACTAGACATAATGTCTATATTCAGTTGACTATTGATTAGTATTTTAGAAACTTTAAATTTTGTTACTTACCTACTCATATATACGTACTTTTTTGTTATGACTCGGTATGACTTTGCTGTGGAATGGAAGCCTGTTTTTTCATATCACAGGTGCTTACCTAGCTTGGAAAGCAGTCTCCCAATACCTTCTTAATTGTAATCGTACTGTGTTATATGGGAGAAAATAAAGAATAATTACTTACTTATTACTTATACCAACTTTAACGAATGCAAATATTATTTATATTATGTTAGATCTGACCCTAATAATTATCAATCTTCATACAAACATTGTATGTTAACGTTAACTCAAACTCAAAATATCTTTATTCATATAAGTAAGCAAATAAACTTAAAAACGTCAAAAAAAATAATTAATTGTAAATTTACATTTACTACCAGTTCGCAAGTCAAGGGCGTAGAGCGGGCAAGAAGAACTAGCAAGAAACTTTCCGCCACTCTTTATAATCGCTAGGTTTTGAGTCATATAATTTTTTACGTATACATGTCTATCGGATACAGTAAATTACGTCATCACAGCTATTAGCTGCTAGATTAGATATTATATGGGAGAAATATCGTTACTATTATAAATGTATTATGATATTTAAATCGTCATTAGCGAGTTCAGAGCGCCAATCTCACTTTTAATCACAATCCCAACTGGGCCTAACCTGAGAGGTTGATACCACAATGGTCCACTCAGTGGCGTAACTATACCATCTGGGGCCTGTGGTAAATTTAATGGGGCCCTATCAGTAAAAATCGTCACGTTGTACTCAGTTTAATTTTAATAAATTTCGAGATTTCAGCGTACTCAATTACACGTTGTATATGTCCTACTAATGGACATATTCCTCCTCTCTTAGGCGATAGGAATTGGTCTGTAGTCCCCACGTTAGCCCAATACGTATTAGAGACTTTACATTCATCCATAGAACATAATATCTCTTGAGCAGGGGTCCTCTTGGGTCGGGGGACTGTGGCATTTTGCCAGCCCTGCCACCCTACTGTTACGCCACTGCATAATTATATTCGTAAATTCGTTAAATACACGTAACGAAAGCTTCTCACTGTTCGTATTATTCTCTGTTAAAGATCCATCTGAAGAACAAAAATACAGACATTTAAATTCCATAAACCTTACCGCATTTGACAAAATTCGTAGTTAGTTTTAAAATTTAATTACTAATAGTGCCTATTTTGAACACAATTGTAACGGAGTAGTACTCACGAAGTGGGAAACGAAAGAGAGACAGACTGATAAGAAGATGGGAGGACGATATAAAAAAGTAGAGGGTCCGATGTGGATTCGAACCGCTAGAGAACGCCACGATTGGAACAATTACAGGAAGGCTTACTTGAAAGACAAGCTGTTAATAAATAAATGTTTGCCGATAGATAATAAGTAAAAAAAAGTGCGTGCCGACAAAGTACCTACACATGTCAGAAGTAAAACTTCTTTGGCAAACCAATTTTTAAGTCTTGTTCATATTTATACAAATGTAAAACTTTAGATTTCCGAGACTTAGAGAGAGGGAAAAAGGAAGATAATATGTTAGGAATTAAATTGTCATTAAAATATTAAAAGTGTCAAATACAAATTATTATAAATTTAATTTTTTTAATTTATTTCTTCGATAATAAAACACGTGGCATTTTAATTTACAATTCGTCATTATAGATTACAATAAATTATTTTGCATAAAATATAAAATAGTAATATTTCATAAATTCTCTTTACGAAATTTAAATTTTTCGGTTCTCTCAATCGGTCTCAATCGCTTTTCTTCGACTTTTTGTCGCTGCACATCTTCGTGTCGTCAAAATTTTACCCTCATTTTTACTAAAGAAGTTTCACTTCATTAAATATTCTATTACTTTAGGCACATTCACTTTATATTTAGCATGTAAGCTAAGCATTAAAGACTCTTTTATTTTATTTTTATTATAGTACAAATTTTCAGTTATTCTGACACCGATATTTGAGCACATCAAGGAAGCTTGGGAACAAAGAAATCATCCTAATCTCTTCTTCCTGACTTACGAAGACATGACAAAAGTGAGTATTTTTTTATTACCATGCCTCCAGGCATGTTAGGCTGGCTAGAGGACAAATCTTTGTTCTTAATTTATTTTATTATTATTAATTACTTAAGATATCACGTGGAACATGGTGTAATGGTCGCAGCTCCTTACAAACGTTGTGTAAATCAAAAAACTTGGCGATTAAAAAAAGTGGCGGAGAGTTTATAGCCACTTCTTTTCTTCCGTCCTACGCCCTTGATTTGAGAACTGGCAGTAAATATTTAAAAAATAGAAGTATTTCTTATACTTTTGACGTTCATAAGTGTACATTTTGTTACATATATGAATAAATGATTTTGAATTTGATAAAATAATAATTAATTATTATCTACTGTTTCTATTTAAGTAAAGATGGTAAATAAAAAATGTAGATAGTGAAAGATGTAAATATAGACTATATCTATTATGTTAATAGTAATTAGTAATTTAGTATACATTAGTAATTTATCGAGGGGTAACTAAAGGATATTATTATGTGTTCTAAGAACTTTCTACCAGAAATGCTTATCTACAGTATTTAATAATAATAACCATTGGAGCTACAACCTTTTTAGGTATGGGCTCGGATCTCTGCCCTGCGATTCTGTTACTCACTTTTCGAACTCACGCAGCGGTTTTCGCATCGGCGGTCGCTCTTAAATCAGTCGTGAAGCAGTCATTTTATTATTTGGCATTCTGATGAACAATAAACTATAAGCTCCCACCTTTTCAGAGTTACAGAATCGCAGGGCTGTATCTGTTTCATGATCCTTTCTTGGAGTCGGTTTAAAATATTTTTCGTCATTCTCTATCAAATATTTGTCGACGGCTTATGATAATCTAAGCGATTTATGAATGAATTTGAATTGGAGTATGCATACATGGTCATAATAATAGTGCTTTTTGGTTAGTTAATTGTGAGTTTAATAGATATACTTTCTCATAGGATCTGCCTTCAACTCTTCGTCAAATGTCCGATTTCTTCGGTAAGAAATACATGGAGGAACAGATCCGAGGTCTGAGCAAGCATCTCAGTTTTGACAATTTCAAGTCAAATAAATCAGTCAATGGCGAACAAACTTTACTGAAAGCATACGGCGTTATCAATGATGGAGCGAATTCCTTTATAAGAAGAGGTATTTTGTAGCAATTTTATTACAAGTACTTATCTCTATATATATATAAAATTCCCGTGTCACAATGTTGGTTTCCAAACTGCAACGAAACGGCTGGACCAATTCTTATGAAATTATTTATGCTTATTCAGTAAGTCAAATAGTAGAATCGGCTACTATCTAGCTTTCAAACCCCTAAGTGATAAGGGATGTCCACCACAATTTTTTTTTTTAATTTTCATGTTACTATTTTTTTTATGATACAGCATACAAAAATTCAAACAACCCCTATTTTTTATTATGGTAGTAGTCATTTTTATTGAACTAAAAAACTGTTTCCTAGAAATCATATACCTACATATGGCAAAACAACGTTTGCCGGGTCAGCTAGTACTTCTATAAAATCGGTTTTGTATTTTTAAACATAAAATTTATCAAACGTAGTAAAAGAACCATCTAACTTACATTTTTGTGTGTTTAACCTACATTGATAAGAAGTATCACGTATTTCCAGGTAAGATCAGAGGTTGGGAAGATTATTTCAGTGACGAGTTAAAAATAAATGCTGAACAATGGATGGCTGAAAACCTTGCCGGCACCGACTTGCCTTTTGTAATTTAATATACGTAATGTTTAAATATTTGTGATATTGTATTAAAAATAAACGTATTATCAACATAAATATTTTTTATTAATTCCTACTAATTCAGACTATTAAGAGCTAAATCCCCAATTAAAGAATCATCACTTCGACGTTCATCGTTCAACAACTGAGCGTTTCTTAAGGCAGTTCTTGCCGTGCACCAGCTGCCCACTGAAATATTTCCAAACCATAGGACATAGGGATCTTGCAGAGTACAAATTCTTAAAAGGCAACACACTTGTGTGCCTTTTTATTTATTTATTACGAAATACATACATTATCCTTACAGACTATGCCAATACGATAATGTCGAGAAACATTAAATAAAATATAATAAAGTAGGTACATATATAATATTAAACACATAATATACACAATATCGCTACTGTGAATTTACTCTGCGAACATATAAATATGTCGATAGTGTCGGAGAAAGCATTCAGTTGGGGCAACGTCTTTGATAACGGGGATCTGTGCAACAGACTGGTTCTGGCCCTTGGTATCGCAAATAACCTAAATATGAGTGTCTATGGGCATATAGACATAGACATATATTATGTTATGTTATCACATAACAACAGCTGATATAAAAAGAAATACCAGGAGCATGAAGTGTATTTATGCTATGCCATGTATACACTATTGATAAGTTTTATTTATTTACATTTCGTTGTAAATAATAAGGAGCCACTGGCGGCTGACTAATCTTTTTCGTGCGATCTCTTTCAGGTAACCAACACAGGTAACTGTGAGAAAGATATTGGACAAGGTGAGCGCAAGAAGTGCAAATACATAAGACCTAAAACTACTTAAACTAAACTAATGGAACAAAACAATTAAAACATATGTAAACAGTGAAAGGGATAATAAAAAAAGGCACATGAATCACGATAATTTCTGACCAATTAGTACAAAAGTTAGGGATACGATGTGGACATGTAATGTTTGTACAGATTTAAAGAAAGATAGAGGAGCTAAGCGGACGGTAAAGCCGGTTGCAGACCGAAAACTAAGCTATGCCAAGGCTAAACTAAGCTATGCCAAGCAAGCTAGGCTTAGCTAAGGTAGAAATAAATAGCGTGCACACCAACAGCTAAGCCAAAGCTCAGTCAGTGTGGCGAAGGATGTGCAAAGGGTGCGGGGTAGCGGGAGGGGCTTAGCTTAGCTCTAGTAGCTGCGCATCGGCATACACAACTAACTTAGCTTCGCATATTTTAGTTAGCTCACATAGCTTAGTTCGCATAGTTTGCGGTCTGCACACAAGTATGGAAAACTGCGTCAGCTATGCGAGATAAGCTAAAGTAACTTAGCTTAGCTCTTGGTCTGCAACCCGTATTAGTGAATTCCATGGTCTCACTGCAAAGACAAACGATTCGCCAAGAAAATAAGAGTTTTCAAGTCCCATCTCATAACGCTTATAGTTTTCGCAAGACCGGCTATAGCTATGGCCTCCCATAGATTTGAACTCCTTTTTGGGGTGAGAAGGAGTTATAGGATATATAAGAGATCGAGAACGTGAGCATCACGCCGCTCACGAATACGGAATAGGTAACCAGCCTCCAATCACGGGTGTGGCGTGTTGAATGGTTGGTTTCTTTAATATTGCATTTCCGATAATTAACATGAAAACACCTCTGTTATAGCTAGCGTTCAATTCTTGAAGTGCAATTAACGTTTATTGTCGTCCAATTACGTCGTAAATATGTATAATCTAACAACTGTTTGGAATGTGCGTCCTTGCATTGAAATGTTTATATATGATTTTTTAATTTATTTATATTACAGAATAATACAATAAAGTCGTAATGTGGTTGTATAACCGTTGTGGTTTGTATAAATTAAACCATAGCAGTATTGTTTAGGAACGCGACAAATGCATTTAAAATAGTTCTTCAATTTACTTTTTATGTTTTTTTTTTTTTTTATATAGAATAGGGGGCAAACGGGCAGGAGGCTCACCTGATGTTAAGTGATACCGCCGCCCATGGTCACTCTCAATGCCAGAGGGCTCGCGAGTGCGTTGCCGGCCTTTCAAGAAGTGGTACGCTCTTTTCTTGAAGGACCCTAAGTCGAATTGGTTCGGAAATACTTCAGTGGGCAGCTGGTTCCACAAAGTGGTGGTGCGCGGCAAAAACTGCCTTGAAAAACGCTCAGTTGTGGAACGGCGGACGTCGAGGTGATACGGGTGGAATTTCGTACTCTGCCTCGACGTCCGATGACGAAACTCAGCTGCAGGTATTAATCCGAACAACTCCTCTGAACACTCTCCATGGTAAATGCGGTAGAAGATGCAGAGTGACCCCACATCTCTACGCAACGCCAAAGGATCAAGTCGCTCGGAGAGAGATTGGTCGTCGACGATTCGAACCGCTCTGCGTTGAATACGGTCAAGTGGAAGGAGCTGGTACTGGGGAGCCCCCGCCCAGAGGTGAGAGCAGTACTCCATGTGGGGCCGAATTTGCGCTATATATAGTTGCATGCGGTGGCCCGGAGTGAAGTACCGTCTCGCCTTGCTGATCACACCAAGACCAAGTGAAAGACTCATCGTCCTCAAAACTGTAGGTACACTGTAATAACAGAGGCGCTAGACAGAAACCGGTGAAAACAGAGAGTCCGCTCCAAATGCTTCCTTGCTGACCACGACGCTTAGACATGAGCGTATGGCTATCTACTCGTATTATTATAATATTTGTGTTTATTACAATTGTATTTACGAAAATTATCTTCTAAGTTTGTTATGACTTTGGTATGAACTTCAAATTACTCAGGTTCCGCATTAGCTATTTCACAAATATAATATACTGACATTTAGAAAATAATAATTAAAATTCGTTGTGTATAGAGTTAGAGGATGTTAAGATGCCGCTTTCTATGGATACCCACAATGCGGAGTGCGTTGCCGCTTTTAAGAAATGTGTATGGCGCCAGAGCAGTGTTGGCCTAGTGGCTTCAGCGTGCGACACCCGTCCGTGACGTCGTAGGTTCGATCGTCGGGTGTGCACCAATGAACTTTCTTATGTGCCCATTAACATTCGCTTGAACGAAGAAGGAAATCGTGAGGAAACCGGCTTGCCTAAAACCTAAAAAGTCGACGGCGTGCGTCAAGCACAGGAGGCTGATCACCTACTTGCCTATTAGATTAACAAATGATCATGAAACAGATACAGACATCTTAGGCTTAGACCAAAAAAGGTGCGTTGATTTATTTTTATATGGCGGCAGAATATATATATTGATTTTTTATATTACTTTAAGCATGGGACTCGATAATTGTGTCTGGTAAATGGTAAATGTATTCACATACCTACAGAGACTGGTATCAACAACTTTGAGCTTCGTCCAGATTCTTACGAGGATTTCCTCGATTCCTTAAATATTAAATTTATTTATTTGCAAGACAACCGACGCTATTAATACATATCTCTCATAATATAAGTAATACATACAGTATAACGTTAATTGTTTAGTCTTACATATAAATAGATAAGTCTAAACAATTAACGTTATTTATCTTTAATAGCTCACTATCAATTAAACAATGGAGAAGTACAGATTTCCTTACGAAATAGAAAACTTTAAAGATGGTAGCCGTAAGTTTTTATTTGTTTTCTTTTTTCATTCATAGAAACTAAATTAGTCAAATTTTATTTTTTTAATAAACTCTTTTGTCTGTGTCCTTTTGTGTTTACGCTGTGATGAAAAGAAACATAGACAAAGCGATTCAGATATAGTATTTTTTTAAAAACAATTCATTTCTTTGAAGTTGTGGACTCTTTAATCGGCAGCATCATGTCTAAGCGTCGTGGTCAGCAAGGAAGCATTGGGAGCGGACTATCTGTTTTCACCGGTTTCTGTCTAGCGCCTCTGTTATTACAGTGTACCTACCTACTTTGAGGACGATGAGTCTTTCACTTGATCGGTCCATCTGGTTGGCGAACGCCCACATGATCTTTGGCCTTAAAATAAAAAATAAAATATGTTTATTATGGAACATAAGATACATGTACTACTTATTCCACGTCATTCAATTGATTTTGTAGGCATCCCTACTCATCGGCAAAGAAGACAGAGGTCAGAGGGTGTAGGCCGAGAGAAAAAGCCGGCGTGAAAAACTCTCGGTACTCTTTTCACACTTCTGTGTTACCAACCACGATCAGATTCAACAAGTTCTCATAGCCTCTGCGCATTGTATGGCCGAAATAAGATACAATTCGCTGTAGGGATATAGTCGACAGGCGAGTCCGTATGCGCAGTTGGATCACGATAGATGTATTGCTGCGCTACGCAGTGGACTAAACATCCAAGAAGTTTTTTTCTTTAAGATAAGCGTAGATTTAGTTTGACTTTGATTTAAGTAACTAACATGTTAAAATTGTAGTTTTTTTTATTTTGCGATCGGCCTAGGCAAAGATTAAACCCACAATAAACTTAAAATCATAGTTTTGTTCACATTTTTCTTTTCAGCATGGGACTCGGTAAGAGTGGGGCCAAAGCGCTATGTGGTCTCTAGTACATACAGGGATCTGGCATCGAAATTTTACAACTTTGAGCTTCGTCAAGATGACATATTCTTACTTGGATTTCCTCGATCTGGTAACTAAGCTTATTTAACCCTTAAACGGACAGGAGACTCACCTGATGTTAAGTGATACCGCCACCCATGGACACTCAATACCAGAGGGCTCGCAAGTACGTTGCCAGCCTTTAATCATCTTGTAATGCCTATTCCATACTTTATTGTGATTGTGGCATATTTAGGACACTGTAAAACAGACTGTGACTGTCAGAGTGTAGAGCACTAGTCCTCAATGCCGATCTACACGCTGGATTGATCAACTTAATGTCCTTACCGCTCTTACTACCCAGGCCTTGAGGCTCCCCAATCAGGCAATTCAGAAATAAAAGGAAACTATTCGACGACAATAACACAACCTTCAGATATGACGAGCGCGACTGTATAGAGAGAGCGAAGAAGAGAGATATTAAAATTCATTTTCTTAGTAATAGGGAACTGGATTCCTTTTGAAAGTGGAAAGTCTTTCGAAAATAATACCACATTATGTAATATAAGCAAACACATTTATTATGAATTTATATTGTTCCGCAACCAAAAAAATTTGATTGGTTTTGTCGAACACTTTGTATAGAGCAGTGTTTCCCAACCTGGGGCTCACGCCCCACAGGGGTCTATTCGATAAGTATTTGGAATTGGAATTTAAGTTTTTCATTTTACCTATGTTTTATTTACTGTATATTCACAATAATTATTAATACGTCTTCCTAAAAAAGGAAAGTTTTTGTTCTATAATCAATCGTTTTCGCAGCGCATGCTATGAAATATATTTTATAGCCACTTTTTAAACCTTGGGTAACCTTATTTTAGTTTTAGTTACATTTTTTTCGTTACAAACAAACTTACATACAAATCTTTCCTCTTTATAATATTAGTATAGATAACGATGATGCCTTTTTTTCAAATTACTTTGTAAAAGGAGGGGGCATAAGAATTTTAGTAAGGCTAAGGTACCTATAGAGTGTTGTCAAGGTGAACTCAAGCACCTATAAGTGCCACAGCGTTTTATCATTTCACAATCGTAACAATTGAGATAATATTAACTGCGCATAAACTACGAATTATCTTCATAATGTCAAAACCGTTTACGTCGACATCGTTTAATATATATCGGTTATATTGACTAATATCTAAGGTCCCGGCTGAATTTTATCTATTAGGTACGTAACAACGTCATCGGCTGTTACGACTATCGGTTTTTACGACGAAATATGAGTAGTCCCACCAAATACGTCGCTAAACGCAAAACTCGAAAAAGGCTGAGACAATTTTTTTTAATTTAATCCATGTTCGAGTGTTGGTTTAGTGTCCTCAGAGTTATATTCTCATTCCTGAGGCAGTAGGTTCGAAGCCCGGCTGTGCACCAATGGACTGTCTGTCTATGTGCGCATTTAGCACTCACTCGTACGGTGAAGGAAACCAACATTCTTTAGACCTAAATAGTCTGTATATCAGACACAAAAGGTTGATAACCTTGTCTATTACAAAAACAAATGGTTTCTGTATGCCCACGTTTGGCAAATGCCTTCTCGAACTTCCGGCTTTGTTTCCATGATTATACTCTTTCCTACGTCAAACTTCCCTTAAACCAAACCAAACCAAACTTATATCAACCAATGTATGTGTTCGACCATTTTAATTTCGCAAGCTGCGTTTTTATTTTGAAAGAATGAGTTTTGTTGTTGTGATTATATTAGAATAAAAACAATCAAAAATAGTATAACCGTGAACACAGAAATGGTCCATGGTTGGAGCTGGCTGCACATACGTCAAAAAAATTAAATCTGAATAGTTATCTTAGCAGCGTTGGCCTAGTGGCTTCAGCGTACGACTCTCGTCACTGAGGTCGTAGGTTCGATCCCCGGCTGTGCACCAATGGACTTTCTTTCTATGTGCGCTCGAACGGTGAAAACATCGTGCGGAACCGACATGTCGTAGACCCAAAAAAACGACGGCGTGTGTCAGGCACAGGCTGATCACCTACTTGCCTATTAGATCGAAAAATGATCATGAAACAGGTTCAGAAATCTGAGGTCCAGACCTAAAGAGGTTAGCGCCACTGATTTATTTTTGTAGCTATCTAAACAAAGATTTTCTTTACATTGTGCCTGTGAACTGAAAAAAAGGTTGTATACAGGCACCCTATAATGTTGGACATATAAATCTATCTAATAAGAAATGTTTATATTTTCAAGGAACAACTAGGTGTCAAGAGTCAATGTGGCTTATAAACAACAACTTGGACTATGAAAAGTCTAAATCAATTGTTATAGATGACCGATGCCCGCTACTGGAGTACGTACTTATATTACATAGTTTCGTCATATTATTTTAAAGTGATTGCTCATGCCATCCAAGAACCTATCATCCTCTCTGTTCATTCATTTACCATTTCATTTTTTGTCCTTATCGCACCCATTACTTAAACACCTCTTCTCTTGCCATACTGTGAAGGAGGACCGTTCTACATGCTCCCACGCTGGAAAGAAGAGTTGCAAACGTCGACGCGAGGTCACGCTTTTTGTTGCTTTTGCGCTTGTGTTTACGCTTTTATTTTATGGTCTTCTCCCATGAAGACATCAGACAAGTGAAGAGATGGAGGACTAATAGTGAGTGTCTCCATGTTTTACGCCGATTTCACTTGCCCTGCGGTCTGCTTTTCTGTCATCGCCGCCACATCATTATTGTTACATCAACACGCTAATGTCTTTTGATTGCTCTAAGGGTCTGTTTCACAATGGATAAAGTACCAAATAGCTATGCAACACATAAATTATTTGGAAGATAAATTGTGCTATTTGACATTCATCGGACTCATAACTTATGATGGACTTTATGTGACAAATAGCGCTATCTGACAGTCGTGAAACTCAACAATAGTGTTTATCCTACCAATAAGTAATAAATAGCTAAATTGGAACTTATGTAGAACTTATCCGTTCATTGTTAAACAGACCCTAAGTATTTAATAAACTTATATTCCTTTCGTGTATGAAAGTCCGTGAGCAACTGAAATACGTATAAACAACATATCATCTAAGATTGCGCTGTTCTCTTGTAAAAAACTTAACTATTGTAGCGCCACTAAATATTAATGTGCTATTTTGACACTTTACAGCTTAGAGGTGCAGTTTCCTACTGCTTTTTCCTCTGAAAATAGTGAGTTTCAAGATGCGGGAACGAATCATTCATTGAAGAAGATGATATCACCTCTGAAATCGCTACCAAATGCACCTTCACCGAGATTCATAAAATCTCACTTACCGCTCTCACTTTTGCCGCCGAATCTTCTTGATACCACCAAGGTATTTTAACACCATCTTTAGTTTTATTTAAAAAAAAACGTGTGTGTACTTATGTACACGCGTTAGAAGCTACACTTCTTTGGTGTAACAAGATAAAAATCTTTAAAAACAATTATTTTTCGCCTTATTCTACGTTTTTAGAAAAAACGACACTAACAATAGAAAAATTTACTCTCACCATTTCCCCCTAACGCGCCAAAAGAAGCACAACTTTAAAAAAACTAAAATGTTAACTATAGCTAACTTCAAAGAGTCGGTTTTTGTGACGGTATGCGCGCGCATCGTAAAAATTTACTCTCATCATTTCTCCCAAGAGAAGTATAAATTTAAAAAGCCTAAAATGTTGGCTATAGCTAACTTCAAAGTGTCGTTTTTTTGCGACGGTGTGCGCGCGCATCGTAAAAATTTACTTTCATCATTTCTCCCTTACGCGCCAAAAGAAGTATAACTTCAAAAATGAAAGACGATCCGCCGCTTACAGCCACAATGAGTGCTCTAGCAAACGCAGAAGGGTTACAAGCACCACTAACTTTAATGAAGTGGTAAGAGAAGTCATCATAGTTCTTTGAGGAGATCGTATTGATTAAAAGTAATTAAACTTCAAAAGACAAGACTTTTACAATACTAATTCAGTTTTAAAGTTTCATTTGTAATATTTTAATATACATTGCTCCTTTTGAATCTTTCTTTAAAAAAATTAAATTTAAATCTGTTCTTCAGGTCGTTTACATAGCACGAGATCCACGAGATGTAGCGGTATCCTACTATTACCTTATGAAACGCGTTCTTCCTAATGACACGGGGTTTGAAAAGTTTTGGGGTGCTTTCCGAGATGACAAAAGTAAGTGTTTTGTCATCTGTTAGTGTTAAACAAAACATGAATCATGACGCGTTTCATTTCATTATTATTGGTTAATGGAACGACGGGCTGGCTATAAACAAAGAGTGGCGGAGTGTTTATTGCCAGTTCTCCTCTTCCGTTCTACGCCCTTGATTTGAGAACTGGCAGTAAATGTAAAATTAGGAGCAGATCACATTAAATTACATTTATTTTTGGCGGTCATAAGTGTACATTGCGTTACCTATATATAATAAATGATTTTGACTTTTTAAATCTGAAACAAGCTAAACGTGCCATAGAGTAACCTTATTAGTTCTTGTAACAGTAACATGAGATCATACCGAAATCGGTTATTCCGACCTCTAAAGACTTCTCATCGTTTGCCCTGGGGCCTTTGGGCCAGTCAATTTTTATGTCGCAGCCAACTAGCTTAATCCGTCGTTCAATAAACAGCGTAGCCTTTTAACAAAACAGTGCTGTTTAACCAGCAGCCTGAAAGATATTCAGCAATTTAATCAAACAGCTAGGCAAATGACTTGAATCGATGTTGTTACATTACTTGACTATACAGTTCATTTCAATTTTGTTCTACTTTCTGCCTACTCCAAGCTGTTAATAAAGCGTCGGCAAACAACAAATTTGATGATATTTTCCAAAGTTTGAATGAAAAATAGTATGAAAGAGTGTAGTGACACTCTTATTAATCTCAGTTATAAATAAATACTTTTTTATGCCAGATATTTCATCTTTTGTATATTCACATGGTCATTATATCGTACGAATGACTTAAGCATTCGTAGCTTGAGCAGCCTGTTTATTAAATATTATAACAAACGCTACGGCTGAATCAGGCCGCTAATTAAACGGCGCTGTTTAGTTAAAAGGCTAGGCTGTTAATTGAACGGCTTATTAAGATTGGCTGCGACACTTATACCTACTGCATAAAAAGAGCATTACATACTTCCTCTGTTGTTTGTATCTGACTTCAAAGGATAAGGATTTCACTGGTATCCTAAATTCGACTGGTATTTTAAACGTTATATTACAGTAAATTGAAATCGTTATTTATGTTATAAGTGTAGAACTTACTTAAATGAATATATTTTGACCTTTACGTAACATTCTAACCTCGAAGTAAACGTTACACACTTAATTTTTTTTTAATTTAGTCCTTCTAACACCGATATTTGAACACATCAAAGAAGCCTGGGGACAAAGAGATCATCCTAACATGGTTTTCCTCACCTACGAAGATATGTCAAAAGTAAGTAAATTTTTATAATTCGCAGCGAGTTATGTTCAACTAAAAATACAATCTTTTAAATATAATAATTGTTCGTTCAAAACATAATTACAATAATTAGGAAGGAAATAAAAGTATTATATCTTTATAATACTTTTACTTCCAAAATATACTAGTAATAAAAAAAAAATGGATACTTACTTACTTATGTACGCGCGTAAGAAGTTATACTTCTTTGGCTTTCTTTATTTTTTTTGAAATATTAAATAACTAATAATAGATATTTAGCGTTAATAATTTAACATTATTTAATATTTAGTATATTGTTCAATTATTAATTAATATTAATAACAATTATTATTTTATTATATTATTAATTTAATTTAATAACTAGGTTGTTGTATGTTTCATAACCTTTTAACTAAGTAACAATAGGTGTTTGTGAAAAAGCATTGCTAAATTTCTTTGAAAAAATAATTAAAACTGCTTTATTTGTTTAAAAGGTACTACAAATGTCATTATGGTCAAACGTCACGCATATTCTATTTCTTTTTTCGGCACCCATACTGAATTTTGTGTCACGGTGCGCGCGCATCGTAAAATTTCACTCTCATAAATTTTTCATAACGCGCCTAAAGAAGTATAACTTCAAAAAATTTTTTGTTTTTTCGCGCCATCTTAACTAAAGTCTCTGTCTGTTTTTAAAGTAGCATAAACAAAATTAAACTATAGAGTACTTCACTAATCTCTAATTAATTTATTATCAGGACCTGGCTTCGTCTCTTCGACAAATGTCTGAGTTTTTCGGTAAGAAATACTCGGAAGAACAAATCCGTGGTCTCTGTGAGCATCTCAGTTTTGACAAATTCAAGACAAATAAGTCAGTCAACGGCGAACAAACTGTATTGAAAACATTTGACGTTATTAATGATAGTGACTGCGCTTTTATAAGGAGAGGTAATTTTTAAACATTACAGACAGACATACATAACATTTATTACTAACGCAACACACAATAGTAATAATAATAATCAAAAAAGAAAAATAACAAAAAAAATGGAAAGAAAAAGGAATAACGTACATTTGAAGTGTGTGTTGTGGTTGTAACTGGCCCTGGCTCAGCGTTATGCTGTGGAGCAGACGTGTTCCACAGCGCTGGTCAATCTGCCAGAGACCACCATTACATGTGTTATTCTTAAGATTTATGGTCCACAAGTCAATTACAAGTTTTGGCAACGATTTCGTGCTGCTTTTGACACCTTCACAGCTACTACACAATCACCATAAATGAAATTGATGATAATCCATTTTTGTAGCTGAAAAGTTACCTTCGCGCGAACATATAATTGGCAACCATATAGATCTCGTCCATTGCGTTGAAATCGTGTACACATTCAAAATAAATATTGGCTATAAATTTACGTTTTTGATGGAATAAGGTTTTAAGTTAGTTGAGTATAGATTAAATGAAAATATCTTTCAATTCCTTGCCCAAATTCCGTAGTTCAACCATTCATAATTATTTAATCAAATTAATATTAAACAAATATCTGAAATAATAATCGTAATAAAATTAACGCCTGCTAAATATTTACAGGCAAAGTTGGAGGTTGGGAAGACTATTTCAACAGTGAACAATTAAAAGAGAGTGCTAAACGTTGGATGTCCGAAAACCTCGCTGGCACTGACTTGCCCTTTTCAGTTTAATATCATAATTATACATCGTATACACACTTACAAATTGTATTGTCAATTATTTCTGTTTACTTCTCAATACTTTATTTTATACTTTTGGGTGATATTTTTATGGTAGATTTATTTTGTTTATTAACCATAGATACAATCTTTGGTTAAGTTTAGAACTTTATTTATTTTGTACTCTGCTAACTTCACAGACACGTGGTACACGTGGTAACAAAGATGGTATATTGGATCGATATACCAAAAATATTTATATATAGAAATAAACGATAAGAATATCTGTCATTAAACGACTTTGTTGTGTTAAATTATTTTATCTGCATTATTGGCCCGCTATCTGCATTACTCACAACAAATAATTGATTGTATTGCAAAAAAACAATTGCAAATTATTTTAATCGTAAAATATATCTTATAACATTTTTTTTTAAATTAAATATGAATGCCCGTCGCCAGTTGTCTTTCCTCACTGCTTTTTGGTGTCCAACGTCGTGAAACAGAATAGCATTAATAGTAGTTAATTTTTTTTATAGAACAGGGGGCAAACGTGCAGAAGGCTCACCTCTGATGTTAAGTGATACCGCCGCCCATGGACACTCAATGCCAGAGGGCTCGCGAGTGCGTTGCCGGCCTTTTAAGAATTGGTACGTTCTTTTCTTGAAGGAACAAGTCAAACGTTTCATAGACGAGGGATAAACTAATTGCTTATTGTCCTTAACAGTAGTTTTCAATACAATCTGAATTGTTCCACGATAGACACATTTTGGTGGTGTGCTGTAGAAAGGGGACGCTGTTATCAAACGATGGACATCATGGTGATATATATGGGTGGGATTCCGTATTTCTAACTCGACACGAATTTAGGTGAAGATTAGAAGCGGTAGAAGATGCAGTGAACCAATAACACGCAGCGGCAAAGGATCGAGCCGCTTGGATTTTTGAAAGTATATCCTGGTTTATGTCAAATCTAGCTATGGTGGTTGCTTTCGTCTCACTACTATTATTATCTACTTGCCTACACATAAATGCTAAAGGTGTGACACTGTTGTCAATATTTTAATAAAACATTCGAAGAAGGGAAGAATTCGGGACGCAGGAGTGTCGTGTTTATTAATTTTACTTTGTTATTAAAATAATTAATAAAAAAAATCAGTGGCGCTACAACCTCTTTAGGTCTTGGCCTCAAACTTCTGAATGTTTCATGATCATTTTTAAATTGAATAGACAAGTAGGTGATCAGCCCCCAGTGCCTGACACACGCCGTCGACTTTTTGGGTCTAAGACATGTCGGTTTCCTCACGATGCTTTCCTTCACCGTTCGTGCAAATGTTAAATGCGCACATAGCAAGAAAGTCCATTGTTGCACAGCCGGGGATCGAACCTACGACCTCAGGTATGAAAGTCGCACGCTGAAGCCACTAGGCCAACACTGCTCATTACTTATACTTTGTTATTAAGAGGAACTTCAATAAAAAAAAAAAAAATATTTATTTATTACAAAAGTCGTTTTCTAAGCTGCACCGAAGCGTAAATGTAATACTTATAAAAAGAATCTTAAAATAGCTTTCGAGGGAATGATAAATAAAATATGCTTGTAAATAATTAATTGCGTCCTTGCGTGGCCCTTATATATTCAACGTTGATAGGATTATTGCCTTTTCCTTCAGTTTGTGGTAGATCCCATGATGGGAATCTGAGGTCCGTATCTGTGAGATTCTCCAGCAGCCACCTGTCAGCTTGCTGCATCATTTCGTCGTCGAAGTAATCCCTCCAACCACCAACTTTTCCTAGAAAATTGTTTTGTCTGATAAGGTTTGTTAACCTAATGCATTTTTTTTAATGTTGATAGTCAAAGCGACTATTTTTCTTTGATTTTTAATTTTAAAGAACATAAGCGTTCAAACTTATAAATAATTGCAACAAAGAATAGTATGATGAAATATTAACTTATTTATACGTTGAGGTGGAATTATGTTTAATATCGGTGTACCTTTGCGAATAAAAGGAGCTTCACCCTTATTAAGAAAATCAATTTTCCCCAGAAGCATCTCGTTAACAGCTGAGTTATCTTTAAAATTGTTAAAACTGAGGTGTTCACATAGCTTTTCAACTTGTTCATCTGTCGGTGTTTTTCCCAAGAACTTTGAGATCCGACGAATGACTGAAGGCAAATCCTAAAACAAGATTAAATACATTAGATTTTAAATTACCAAGTTTTAGTAAATATAAAAGTTCCTTACCTTCGACAATTCTTCGTAAAAAACAAAAAATATATTAGGATGGTTGCGTAAACTCCACGCTTCTTTGACGTGTTCCAAAATTGGTGAAAAATGATCTAAAATTTAATTGAATACTTCAATTTTTCAAATACACAAATCGCCATATTGAAAAAACAATTGTAGAGGTTAACTAAAAAGTATAACTATATTTAAGACATTTGAACTACATACAGCAATCGTGGTTATAAATTTTAAATGAATATGTACCAAAATCAATACCAGCCTTATTTAATACCCAGCGCAAACAGAGGAATCTTAGAAGCTTAACAAGTCTTTGTATATAGTATTGTCTTTGATTAACATAACCTTTACTCATTTAAAGAAAAACGCTTTTACCGGATTTAAGTTATGTATTATTATAAACCACGTGACCACGCACGCTGTAAAGCACGCGAAACGTCGGATAAATTTAAAATTATGTCAAATAATTGTAAATTTATAATAATACATAACTTTAATACGGTAAAAGCGTTTTTCTTTAAAAGTCTTTGTATTTAAACCAACCGATAAGGGCGTGATTATTAGGTATATTATTAGAAAGCTTTCGAGCGTATAAAATCAAAACTGTAGTTTGAAAGTCAGCTACTTTTGTTAGATGCGACAGAAATGTCGGTTTTCAGTTTTCAAACATTATTTTTTAAAGACAAAGATAAAAAGTTACATGATATCGAATTACTTACGTAAGCCCCTTATAAGATAGTTCCAATACGTTTTAAAATCCTTGGGTGCGCCTTGTATACGATACAATCGACTCAGATGGTAATGCGATACCGCGGCGTCTCTCGGATCTCTGGCCACGTACACCACCTTAGCGGTATCCAGTAGGGTAGGTGGTAGCAGAGACAATGGGAGATGGCTCTTGATGAAACGCGGTGATGGTATTTTAGACACCTTCTCCGCACTTGGCAACACTGCTGTTTCAATGATCTTAAGGCGTTGAGGGTCCATTTTATTTTCATCTCTCATAATTTGCTCGTAGAACGGATGTACCAGAATGGAAAATCTGTGGTTTTTTGTGGAGATTTAATTACAAACGTTGCCTAACTTAGCTGTACCAACGTACACATCAAAAAGAAATTTACAAATTTTACCTTTTTGTGTTGTTTAATTTGATTGTATGAATCTTAAAATTTTGTGTGTGCTTTTGTTATATTACTGATTTTCGGCATCCTGTGCCTAGGAAGAGTGCTGGTCACTGGCGTCCGGAGCGGTGACAAACAGACAGAGACCTGGCAGGTCAGGCAGTATGTCGTGTGTTAAAATATAGGTGTACTAACAAACATTTTCCTTAGCAAATGCAAACTGGCTCTTCTTTGTAAGTAAGAAACGGGTATAAAGGTCCTTAGGCTATGGAATTCACTTCCCGTCCCTATTCGCTAAGCTCCTTCTCTATCTTCCTTTAAATTTCTACTGTACAAACATTACCCGTCCACATCGTATCCCTAATTTTCGTACCAACTACTGACGTGAGACTGATCTAATTTAACGTGATTCATTTGCACTTTTTATTTTAGTTTCCTTCTTTCGTTTAGTTTTTTTGTTCCTGTTTAGTTTTGTCTTGATAAATGTATGTATTATGTGTTTTTGCACTTCTACTTACCTTATCTAATTTAATACAATTTTTTTCACAGTGGTTGCCTGGAAGAGGTCGCTCGAAAGCGATAAGGCAGTCAGTTGCCCTCCTTTTCATTTAATTACGTTAAATTTAGGTTTTATTAGATGCTTATAGTTGATCGGTGACCGAATACTATATTTTATAGCTAAGTGTGCTTACTGACAAATAAAAGTTGCATTCATAATTATTTTTACTTACTCTAAATACGGGAACCTGGCAGCGATCGGCGTAGTTTTAGCTGTTTCAAAATCGAAATCGTTCTTTACTAACCAAACGAGTTCTTGGGTCCATGTGGTGCCTGTAAAATAATATATATATATATGTATGTCTAAAATTGGCTTTGAATTTGCATCAATTTCGCGCACATAGAAAGTTGTTCACCTACATAAAAAATTGGTTAATTAAGAATTTCTAGAAATAAATTTACTTTCTCTCCAAATTTGCATAATTTAATACAAATCAGTGTCCTTTTTAATAGACCTCGTCTTGGGATTCGTTTTGACCACAAAACTACAATAATAAACAAATGACGTCCGTAAAATTAAAAAAATATATATTAAACTAATACCAATAGCGACTTTAAATTTGAAAATAATCTAAAGAAAAAACTTTTTAACTGGATTAAAGTTATTTATTATATATTAAAGTTATCGATTATTTTCAATGTATTGCTTGACAATGGTTGACTTTTTTATCAATAAGGGATATAGCTTGGGACTTCAGTGGACAGCTGGTTCCACAAAGTGGTGGTGCACGGCAGAAACTGCATTAAGAAAAGGTCAGTAGTGGAAAATGTGGGTATTTTTCATTACCCGCCTGACCTCAAAGTTGCAAAGACTCCTTCAAGCCCTTAATTATCGTGGTTTGCCTGCCTGATAGCTTTTAGATATTCCCACCTCCTTGATCCGTTACCTTAGGTCTCTTGGTGCAGATATCCCGTACTTACTATTTATCCGTAGTGTTGTTAGGTTCCTACATTTAACCCTCTCATATATTTAGTTATCTAGTGCAGCTTACTAATACATACATTACATATACTTTTCAGATACTCCTGACATTTATTACATACAAACATAAATATAAATATGACAGTCCACTGGCTGGCAAGCTGTACAAACCCTACGCAATCATTTCGCAGTTATATGTTTTAGAGTATGTGCGTAATTGTTACGAATATGAAAAAGTAACAGCTATATCAGCATACTCTTTGTGGTACACTTCAGAAGAACTTTGCGCATTTCTTATTTACTCAGTATAATAGTTACCAAACCACAATGAACTAAAGAAAGGAACATTCAAATGCTTATAATACGTTTATGAATAAGACAACCAGTACTAATATATAAACTATATATAAATTCGTATACCTGATCTTGGGTAAGTAACCACAAATACATCATCGGGTCTTATCGGAATATTATAAATATCAGATGCTTGATCTTTGTACTTCTGAGGGAGAAAATAGCCCTTTGGTCCTACTCGAACAAAGCCCGATAACTCCCCTGAAACAACATGTTATGCAAAATGTATGAGCAACCCGTTTCGCATGGCTTTTAAATATTTTGGAAATATTGCCTGTTACTGAATGAATTACGTGATAATGTAGCAATAGTGTTGCATATTTTAAATCGGTCCATTAGTTTAGTTTAAATAAAATCAAACAAAATATTTGAACTTTTAAGTTTATAATGTTTGCAGTATTGATGAAGTAACTATATTTTTTAAATTATTAAAATTAATTTGGTTTCGGTAAAGAGGTTCCACAAACGAAATATTTTAATTAAAAAGAATTTTATTTTATATTACCCACAATTTTCAAAATTATGTTTGTTATTTTTGAATAAAACTTAATATGTAAAAAAATAAAATATTCGTCTCTATATTTTTCAAAAAAATTAAAAATAGCAAAAGCTATTTAAAAATATTTTAATAATATATAGAATTCGAAATACCTGTATAATGTTGCATAAGTTCACTCGCGAGATTTTTCTCGACATCTTCGATTTGAAACGGGATATCCATTCTCACTAGAATCACAACACTTTCTGCCTGGCACTCTCGCAAAACAAGCGATTTTTTGATAAGCCTTGACCTTATACGAGTTCACGTGAGTCAATGTCCATACAATTGCGAATCAAAATTTGCGATTCCTTTCCTTATTCCAATTTAATATTAGTGACGTAAACACAAAACTTCTGATAAACGAAGATTAAAGAATATTTTTATATTGTTATCGACACTTCATTGATAAATATAATTAACGCTACCAGCCAGTGCAAAATTTTGTAATCTATCGGAAATTATGCTCACATGTCGAAAGCTTTATAGGTAAATTCACGAATAATTTATTAATATATAATATATGGGTAGGTTTTAAGTAACGTATAATGTAACTTATAATTATTTTAAAAAACAAAGCTTATCCAAAACTCGTAACCAAAAATACCAGATGTCCCTTTTAGGTTATTAAATAAAAAAGCTTTGGTAATTCAAAAACCAATTTTATTATATATAAAATAATTTTAATTATTTAGGCGTCTTCAGACTCGGACGAAGTGGCCATTTGCGAAACCATAGATTCCCTAGTAGAGTAATCTGAAAACGTCTCCATATCCTGAACACCAATAATATTAGTCAGCAGCTCCGTCAATGTTATCTCCTAGAAAGAAAACCATCAACTAAATGCAGGTAAGGGAAGATTTCTAACTTCTTGGTCTAAAGGAAGGCGCCCTCTCTTACATCTCTATCACAAAGTAGAAGATTCATATCAAACTCAAAATAACTTAATTCATATAGGTAGCGAAGTACACTTATGAACGTCAACAGAAAAGATGTTAAATTGATTCTAAATTTACATTTACTACCATCATATCGCTTTGCAAATTATACAAAATTATTTTTCTTTAATTAATATCAATACTATTTCAGACAATATTGTAACTAACACAATAATAACTATATGGACTAAGTGCCTTAATAATAATTATTATAACTAAGACATTGTTTTAAATATATGGAACTAGACTGGACTATATGGAATTTTTGTATACTTATATATGTTGGTTTGTGTACGCTTCAAAAACGCAAAAAGTTCTGCACCGATCGAGCTGAAATTTTAGCATGATATATAATCCGCATCAAGGATTGCATTTAACTACTTTTTGTTTTCTTTCCATTGTTTTTTTCCACAAGTATTACAAAATTAAACTTATATGAAATGTTTTCTTTGTTTTGTTTCTCATTTCTCAACCATTCAATCACAATGTGCTACAGCGAAGCATGGCAGGGAACAGCTAGTAACTTATAAACACTTAATACTTTAATAGACTGTAGTCCGCTATCTATCCATTACTTTATAATAATAATTTATTCGCAAGAATATGGTACAAATGTTATGGTGGTACAATCTAAAGTTCGCATATTTTGCTCCACATAATGGCGTGCAAATTTGTCTTAAAAGGAAATTTACATCGATGTTACATACATTATAAATCATATCATTATAAAATATCACATTATTAAAATATATTATTACATATCAAATTAATATTAATTAAAATGTTTCATGCAAACTATCATTAACAGAACAATAAAATTGTTTGTACATCTAATATATAAAATTCTCGTGTCACAATGTTCGTTCCCTAACTCCTCCGAAACTGCTCGACCGATTCTTATGATTTTTTTTATGCATATTCAGTATGTCTGAGAATCGGCTACTATCTATCTTTGAAACCCCTAGGTGATAAGGGGTGTCTACCCCAAAAAAATTTTTTTTTTTATAAATTTTTGTTTTTATTTTTTATGATACAAAAATACATACAACCCTTAATTTTCACCCCTCTACGATCAACCCCTATTTTTTATTATTATAGATGACTATTTTTAATGAACGACTAAAATGTTTCCAAGAAATAATATACTTACATGGCATAACAACGTTTGCCGGGTCAGCTAGTTACTTTATATATTCTTTTCTCTTCTATATTTAAAGAATCCAATTCAATTATAAGTAATCAAGATATCAGATCTAACCTAATATAAAGATTTGGCATTTAGTTATTTTATGAAGTTGACTGGTGTCTGGTGTGACTGGTTTATTAAGTGGACCTAAAACAAGTCTCTAAACTCGACTATACATCTGTAATTTTGCAGATCCTCACAACAAGCTAAAAGTTATTTGACTAAATAAGTGTAACGTAGAGAATTTCAAGTAACGCAAATAATATTATTATCCAGGCATCACTAAAGCCGAAAGCCTAATTTGTGTATAAACTGGTTTTTACAAATTATATTACCTCGGGAATAAATTCGAAATCCGGTTCGGGCAAAGCGGCTCGGTCCTCAAACGACTGACCATAAAGTATTGATAACAAGTACCAGGACAACTCTCGAGAAAAATGTTCACCTACCAAACATACAATTAAATTATGTCATTGAACTTTTAAGCTTGCTTTGTCGCATTTGTTTCAGTTTTTAGTATCGCTAGACAAATCCTAACTGAACAGAGGTTACCCCAGGGGGGTACCGCATTCGGTGGTGGACGTGGTGGGACGCACAGGCTGCCCTTCGTAGTCTTGGACAAAACTGCTTAAAAAAGTTGTATCAGATATTGGCCAATTCTTAAAAGGCCGGCAACACACTCGCGAGCCCTCTGGCATTGAGTGTCCCTGTTCTATAAAAAGTTATATACAGTCTAATATTTAATAAAAACTATGATCATCATTATACCTATCTGTATGGTTGGAGGCTAATTTAATGTCAAGTGATTACGCCGCCCATGGATTCTCTCAATGCCTGAGGGCTCGCGAGTACGTTGCCGGCGTTTAAAGGATTGGTACGCTCTTTTCTCGATTTCAGAAATGTAACGAATCATATACTCTCTATATGGTACGTAAAAAATAAATCAGTGGTGCTACAACCTGTTTAGGTCTTGGACTCAGATTTCTGAATCTGTTTCATGATCATTTTTAAATCTAATAGGCAAGTAGATTATCAGCCTCCAGTGCCTGACACACGTTCAACTTTCTGGGTCTAAGACATGTCGGTTTCCTCACGATGTTTTCCTTCACCGTTCGAGCGAATGTTAAATGCGCACATAGAATAAAAGTCCATTGGTGCACAGCCGGGGATCGAACTTACGACCTCAGGGATGAGAGTCGCACGCTGAAGCCACCAGGCCAACACTGCTCACTATGTAGATGTCAAGATATATATGTCAAACAATGTATAACAGTCACCATTTTGATTAAGCAAATCCACAAAATCATCACGGTTAATCACAAATTCGTCATTTTGATTCGGTGTTGCGAATTGTCTAAAGGCATTTCTGATTTTCTTTACACTGTCCGGGAAGGCTGGTCTATGGTTTATATACAATTTGAAGAACTCCTCAAAATCAATCTCGATTGACGGGACACGTTGGAACACTTTGAACTTCGCTTCAACTATCAAATTTTCTACCTATAATAAAAACATTCACAATTGTTTACATTACGTAACACTCCTTGCCAAGAAAAAAGTTATTATTCAATGAATAGTTCACTATGAATTAAATTTGTATGGTCTATGGTAGGTGCGTTTGTAAATATGGCGAGGGGGCCGATGGCTGGCCATGCGTCATACTCGTAAACGGGTACTACTTGTGGTGACTGGTCGTACTTGAATTCGCGTATGCGGGTTGTTTCCACGAGAATGTGCTCCTATTTCACAATGCTTCCTGCTGATAGAGGACAAGTCTTTATTTTTAAGTTATTGACGTGATAACGTCTTTAAAATCGTTTTAGTCGGGTGACATGTTCAGAAACTTGTATCACACCAAAACCTCACGAGCGCGATCGCAGGTATAACGAGAGAGAGACGGACCGATCTCCCGTCTCATCTCACTCTAGCGGCATACATAGTCGGGTGACATGTTCAGAAACTTGTGTCACACCAAAACCTCACGAGCGCGATCGCAGGTATAACGAGAGAGAGACGGACCGATCTCCCGTCTCATCTCACTCTAGCGGCATACAAACGAATGGAGATTTTCTCGTGCAGTTAAGTTTTGTAAGAAAAATGTATATCATAGTCGAATAAGTAAACTTGTCATTTTACACCCGAAATTTATCATCAAAAGTGTGAATAAAACGATAGATGTAATTTAAAATTTGAAAAAATTGTTATCTTCATTAATTCCTTACTTCCCAAAAACTTATATCACCAATAAGACGTTATCACGTAAACATCTCGATCGTAAACCTACTTTACAAACAACCAATATTTTTTTTATTATTATTAATTACTAAAGATGTCACGTGGAACATGGTGTAATCGTTGCAGCTACTTACAAACGTTGTGTAAAAAAAACATGGCGATTAAAAAGAGTGGCGGAGAGTTTATTGCCACATCTTCTCTTCCCTTCTATGCCCTTGATTTGAGAACTGGCACTAAATGTAAAGTTAGAAGCATTTCATATACATTTCTTTTTTTTTGACGATAATAAGTGTACATTGTGTTACCTATATGATTAAATGATTTTTGAGTTTTGAATTTTGAACCTTGGCCTTGCAGCAATAGATTTTGCTTTCTATGAGCAGATTGTGACTTCCTCGTAAGGCAAAGGAGAAGGAAACCAGTGTAGAAAGTGCAGGCGTATATGGCCCGCCCGTTGGATTAGTGAAGTTTAAATTTGGAACAGGTACTAAACAAAATTATTTACTTTTAAATGTTGGAAATTAACTAACCACTTTGGTATTGTTAGGTTAGATTTTGACACCAAATCAAATCAATATTTATTTATTCATATTGGTAACTATGTATACCCACTATGAATGTCAATATTAAAAAAAAACTATCTTAAATTACATTTACTACCAGTTACTAAATCAGCGAGCAAGAAGAACTGGCAACAAACTATGGGGAAGCATAATTTTTGAAATATGTTTATATTATCATCATAATAGGCAGCTAAGATCTCTTTCAAATCCCGTATTAAAGTAATTTAACTTGTCAATGTAAAACAGCATAAACAATACCTCGTATTCCGAGGGGAAGTATCCCAAAGCCCTCATCATATCCGGAAGCGAATCAATCGGAACATAATCCTTCACCCTACGGATTTCTGGTGAGAAGGTGCCCTGACACAGAATCTGGATATAGTAGAACAGATCCCGAATTTCATGAAAGAGCCATCCAGGTCTACCGTCCTCCACTAAGCAGTAATATGGATCCAGGTCTCCACCACCTTGTTTAGTCGTTGTTTCTACAGCTCTTAGATGTTCAACATAGAAAAACATTACTTTTAGAAGAAAAATATTTAAAGTTTTTTAGGTATTTATTGTAAGTCCCAAATTGTTCACCAGAGCCAAAAACTTTTCAAAATAATTATAATAACGTATTTTTATTTTCCCTTCTTGTAACTATAAAAATAACCTTTAATGTTAATTTGTTTGTAGAGTTTTTGACACAACAAACGATGTTGTATTTAATAAAAAGTAAAACGCTGTAATCAGCAAGAAGCAGCTATGACAACAAAAAATAAATCAAAAAAGATTTCGGCTTGGTGGCACCCAAATCTCGACTCCAATTCCGAAGTATTCCGCTTTAGCTACTAAAAAAAATAATCCTGCTTAAATAAGTAAGCGTTGTTATAAAGTTATACTGAATGAAATACACTTATAATAGGCTTTAAGCAAAAACAATGTTACGCTTAAAATTATAACAATATACCTATAATTTGCCGCCCACTGATATACACAAGAATCCTTTGATCCAATATTAAATAGTGTACCGGAGTCTTCGCGAAAACACATTCCAGTAATCTAAAATTAAATAATTTCTATTAACATTCTAAGTATGCTTCATAATTACAAGTGCTTGTCTAAAAAAACCTTTATTATAGAATTTATAGTAGTAGAATTTGAATCGAAATCTTTTCAAATATCGAAGGCACAGAATCGATTTATTTTTACTACAGGGTACAATTTCACATTTTACTTCACCCAGTTCTGCTATTGACTGCAGCTGTGTAAAGAAATTAGTGCTGATTGTGTACAAGTGAAATTTATAAATGACATAAACGAAGTATGTTTTCTTAAATAAAACCCTCAATCACGGGTACTACTACGGTATAAAGTCATTTTTTTTTAAAAGGCATCGGACAAAAGACATAACCTGATACCGCCGCCCATGACCGACATATATAGATTATAGATACATACTGACAGAGGGCTCGCGAGTGCGTTGTGTGCCTTTTAAGGATCGGTACACTCTTTTCTTCAAGGACCCTAAGTTCTGCCACGTAGTAGTGGTGCGCGGTAAAAACTGCCTTAAAAAACCCTCAGTTGTGGAACGACGGACGTCGAGGTGATACGGATGGAATTTCGTATTGAGCCTCGACGTCCGATTATAAAACTCAGACCTGTAAAGGATGTCCCAAAAGTCCAGCATGTTTCCAAGGATTGCCATCCAATGGAAACATTTGTAGGCCGATGACGTTTTTGGTGGCAAAAAGTAAATATTTCTCATCTTGCTCGTCTTCTTCACCTTTTCTTGTAATTAGTTCAATTCTACACACCGGATGTTCAAATCGTGGTCCAAGTATGGTTGATAACGTCATAGTTGTGGCATAATTAATTATCTTGTATTTGTGCTGAAATTATTTGTATTACTAATATTTCAACAAATAAATAAATAAAGGAAGCTGGTTCAAAATAAGTTTTCCGTAATCTTAATATAAATTGAGCGTCACGTTTTGGACTCGTAAACTAAATCAAATTTGCACACCGTGTGCAGTATGATCTAACTTAAAACATAGGATAGGTTAGATATATATATATATAATTCTACTGTACATGTGTATGTCACTGAACTACTCTTAAACGGCTGGACCGATTTGAATGGTTTTTTTGTATGTGTGTTTTTGTATGTGTGTTTTTGTATGTGTGTTTTTGTATGTGTTTTGTGAACGGTCCGTACTTTCATACTTTGTTTAATATCTTAATCGCTTGAAATATCACAACGTTTACATACTTATGTTTATCACAACGTTAAATATGAGCTTATAAACATTAATGATGAAAACATATTTTAATTGAAAGATTATGTATAAATCGTGTTGTTTCTAATTTTCGGACTGTTTTATGTTTAGTGTTACACACATATTGTTAAACCCAAAGGGTGCCCTGCCTGGGTATGTTTTTTGATTTCCGGAGAACGACGGAGAGATTCATTGTTTATGGTATTGTAATTTCACAAAGTGGAAACATCGATTGCAAATATACCTACCTCATCATTCGCCACCAGAATCATGGGAATATCAGTTCTACAGTTTTCAGGATCTACGTCCGAAGGCGTTGGCCATGGGATGCCAGCCAGGGGAATAGCCATTTGGTCTATTCTGAAATTTATTTATTATTTTATAAATTATAAAAGTTCACCCCACAAGCTCAAGTTTGTACTTCCACTTCTACATACTGTGCATTTATATTTAATTTCTATATAATTACTTGATTTTTGTTAGCGTGAATAGTCTTTTGCCAGACATGACTTGGAAAATGAACAAAAAGGCTAACTCATTTTCCGAAAACGTTTTGTTAGCCTACTTTCAAGAGTTATCGGATAACTTTAAGTGTTCCGCCTTATGGTCTAAATATTATATGAGTACCTACACTGAGTATTTACAACTAAATTGATATTACAAAATATTCAAAACTTGTATCATTTCTGAAACGTAAATCACAAGGATATAAAGGGAAGAAAGCTAAGACATTTTCAGCTGAACACTTAATTAAATATTGAAATGAAGAGATTAAATAAAGAAGTGTATGCAACTGCATATAATTACATATTAAAACACTCGTGTAATTTCATTTTGAAAGTCGCCTAACATTATATGACAGTTGCATAAACTACTATGTATTTTAAAATGAGTACTTTAATTCTGTATGAATTTTCTTTCGGCTTGTTGACAGTTGACACCCAAATTTCCTAGACTCTATTTTCGAAGCATATTAATAAAAAAATAAAAAATTCATACAAATGTCAAAAAGATACTTGTCTAAATAGTGTAAGTCAAGTTTTAAAGTTTTTCTGACCCCTCAGTATGCCATTTTAATAAAATTACTATCTAAAGTCTAGTCCGAAATAGTTTAGTATTGAAAAATCAGAGAAAAAAAAATCGAGAAACGGAAAAATATGAACGAGGCTTTTACCCTAAAAAATACAATACTAGATCACTATAAAAAAACTTTTTTACAACTTATACTCACGTGAAGAAATGTAATTAACCAATTGTTGTACGGATTCATAAATAAATCTTATCGGCTAATATCAAAAGCAGTACCTATCCAAGCTAAGTATTTCTAAATATTCATCTGAACTATTTCCTATGTCGTATTCCACCATCATTCTATCAGCACCAAGGGATAACAATTTGTATTCGCCATTCGCATTCTTTTGGGGTAAAAAGAATACAGAGGTGATTTCTTTGTAATGCGCTCTATGCTTTCCTATGAATTGCCATTGGAAATTATTGCAGTCGTACTTATATACGCAAACAGTTCTCCCTGCATCCTGAAATATGAAAAGCTTAGACTTACTACATGTAACATTATTAAGCTTTTGGTTTTGGAAGTCATGAGCGACGCCATATTGACAGTTTGGAAAGCTTCCGCGTTAGGTTGCGGAAAGTGGAACTAAATTGAAATGAACAGGCTAGGCAGGTAATGAAACGTCATCGATTCAAGTTATTTAATATTTGCCTAACTGTTTGATCAAACGGCTGAATATCATTCAGGCTGTTAATAAAGCGGCTAGGCTTTTGATTGAACGGCTAATTTAGCAAGTTGGCTGGCATATATAATTGATCATGTTTTTCGAGCAAGTATTCGATCAGCCTTCTATCAATTCAACTCAAAATTAGTATTTTTCCCGGAATTGGAGTATATTGTCAATAAATTTCGTTCATGTTATATCTAACTAAAACGTTTTTTTTTAAATATTTTACAAATACAGTGTAAACTCTTTATAAATGACGTTATATAAAATTTAGGACTTTTTAGGAGTTAATCTTCCAAGAGGATTAACTCCCTACCTAACCTACCTACCTACCTAGAAAGCATATTTGTTCACTCAATTTAATGTATCAACCATAGAAAAGAACTCACTGCAAATGCTAGGGTTATGGAATCGCAGCTGTAGTTGATTTCCTTGATAGAGTGTTCGGTGTCTTTGAACGGAATTGGTGTAAGGAGGTCTATAGTGATAGGGTCCAAGAATAATAACTCGCCCGTGTCAAGTCCGCATGCCAAGTGTAGACCTTAAATATAACAGTTACGGTACGAAATTAGTGACGCTTTTTTTATAAAAGTACATTATTCTTTCTTCAAAACTTTTTTTAGCCAAATATAATCAATAAGATATACATATAAAAATATTTATTATACTTGCAATTATAAAGATGTTCTTTATTTGTGAGCAGTGTTGGCCTAAAAGCTTCAGCGTGCGACTCTCATCCCTAAGGTCGTAGGTTCGATTCCCAGCTGTGCACCAATGGACTTTCTTTCTATATGCCGAAAACGGCTTGCTTTAGACCCAAAAAGTCAAGGGCGTGCGTCAGGCACAGAAAGCTTATCACCTAGTTGCCTTTGAGATTTAAAAATGATCATGAAACAGATACAGAAATCTGAGGCCCATAAAAAAAGGTTGTAGCGCCATTGTTTTAATTATAATAATAAATAATTATCAATTTTGTAATTGTAGAAATTAATACTTTCTACGTATCATATTAAGTAGAATACTCCTTTAATTATTTTACGTAGCAATGGAGTTCAAAAAGTTTTACTAGTTGGTAATTCAAATTATTTATAATAATGCGAAAACCGCTGTGTGAGTTCGAAAAGTGAGTTACAGAATCGCAGGGCAGCTTTTTATTAAATATGAAGTTTACCTGAGGGCGAGTACTTCAGACACGTTACTGACAGTTCCGGATAGTTGACTTCAAAATCACCCTTTATGGAGTCATCATTTGGAGGAATTATTACTTTGAACTTCTCTCGAAGATCAAGGCGAACAAACAATTTATGCTGAACATAATTATGGAGCTCGATCAAGCCCTCCGAGTAGCCCACACATAGAAATGACCTTTATGAAAAATTTATTAAGTTTGTCATTTTTTGAAGTGAAACTTCTTTAGGAGCATGAGGGTAAAATTTTTACGGAACGTCACGAAGATGTGCAGCGTTTTATTCGAAGTAAAGGGAAAGAGCGATTGAGACCGTTTGAGAGAGAGAGAGAAGGTTGAAGAATACAAATTCTATTTTTAAAATTAAAATTTCGTAAAGAATTTATGAAATACTAGTATTTTATATTTTATGCAAAATAATTTATGACAATTAAATTTATTAAATTCCTAACATATCTTCCTTTTTCCCTCCATCTCGTCTCGGAAATCTAAAGTTTTAAATTTGTATAAATATGACATTTAAGTTTGCCAAAGAAGTTTCATTTCTGATATGTGTACTTTGTACGCACGAACTTTATTTTTTACCCTTTTCAGTATACAGTGTAACTAATAATAAAGTCGAAGAAATATGACTTACTTTTCAGGATGCACTGTCAAGGTCATAGCGTGCATGATCCTGTTATCCAGAACTGTTTGCAGAGTCTCCGTTGTGAAATTAACGAACGAAACCCCCTCATTATAGGTACCTGAATAAAATAAATTTATATCTTGTTTAAAACTATTAATTGTTTTTTCGTATTTGGCTCACATTTCTGTAAAATATGTTTATTTTGGAACATAAGATACATGTATCACTTATCATGTATCACTGTATTTAAAGTGGTGTTGTTACTTCTTTCTTTATAGTACAGGGGGCAAGTGAGCTCACCTGATGTTACCCCTAATGATTACTCACAATGTCAGCAAGCTCGCAAGCGCCTTTTATGAATCGGTGCGCTCTTTTCTTTAAAGGTGTAATGTAACACGTTACACAGCGAGCATTCGTGCAGTCAGTACGTCGTGTTACGGGGAAACCAGCGAGCGACGAGCCGCTCCTTGCTCGCTTTGAGTGCTCCACCTAGCGGTCGGTTTTTCAGCGAATCCTTTGACTGTTACGCGGTTCAGTCAGTACGCGTCGCACGTCGCGAGTGATTTTGATTATGATTTTATATAAATTGTGTCTTTTTTAAGTAATTTTAGTCCAATTAAATTCAACAGTTCTTCAAAATTTAGACATGCGTACAAAGGTTTTCAACTGTCCAGTAATCATTCAGTTTTTTAATATTGCAATCAATAACAAACCACCTCATACATTCAAAACACAGCTTTTAAATAAGTTTGATGTCCAGTAACATTTTTTCTTCTACTTCTTCTTAATTTGCATGAAACAATAATTAAATAGAATGAAAGATATCAACACGTCCTCGCTGTTGTCCATCTCGTGAACACTGGCGGCGAAAGCGGAGCACAGAGTTTTGACGAGCATGTTACGCTGATTTTAGAACACAGCGTAAACATGCTCGATGCGTAACACGCTCGATGCGAATGCTACATTACACCTCGTAACCTTGATCAGTTCCCACCTTAAGAAACTTAAGTCGAATTCGTCCAGAAATTGGATATTCTTTTTTAAATGCAAGAAGAAATCTTAACTGACATAGAATGAAATCTCGAACCAAAAAAGGCTTATTGGCAGTTGTAGCGTCAGAAGGTATTGCTTTTTTCATTAGCTTCTGGCGGCGCATCTTAGTTTCTGGATCCACACCCGTGTTCACCTCGTCATAGCAAGGGCACTCCTTGTTACCTAATAAAAAGAGATACTATAGCTATATTTCATTGATTTTAAATTGTAACAGTTTTATTTTTTCCTGCTTCACTATGAGAAATTTCACATACGTATTGTATACATCTATTGATTGCGATAAAACTGTTTACAATTTGTTTCATTTAAATCGCGCAAAAGCTTAATAATATACAGTGTACAGTTTGGATAAAAATAAATTTTAATATCACGTGGTTTCTAGTATAAATTTATTTATTTATACACAAAAAAATATATACATTTTCGTTACAGTAACCAGTACGGTAATGTGGCAAACAAAAAAAAAATGAAATATATAAGATACACAATACTGTGAACTCACTCTGCGAACATATAAATATATCGATAGTGTAGGAGTCAGCATTCAGTAAGCGCAACGTCTTTGTTAACGGGGATCTGTGCAACAGACTGGTTCTGGCCCTTGGTATCGCAAACAACCTTGGCCTTCGCCGTCTATCTCTATAATCCTATCTATCTATATATAGCTATATAATGTAATTCTTATATATAGCTAGTATAGCAACTACAAGTAAAACATACATTAATTGCAAAATATACATACATTTAGGGTCTAATATTTTAAAACTTCGCCGAATCATATCGAAACTGATGCCTCTGACTGAGTCCACTTGAAAGCCGTGGATCCAGTACAGCAATTTTAACTGCTCATCATAGAAGCGCAACTCGCCTATATCATTGCCCGTTACTATGACCCTGAAAAGGACAATAAAATGTTAAACAGCACCAAAACTGTCAACTTGATGTCGCACTCTATTTTAACTACTAAAAATCTTAAAGCTATATTTTATTATCTGCTGATTGGAGAGGAAGATTAATTTCTCTCGAAAAACCCATCATCACCACCAAAGGTTAGAGCTAGTCTCAATCGAATTTACATGTGCATTCCTTTTTGCTCTCATACTGTTAGCGGAATCAAACTAACATATTTTCTAAACCCAGGCCCCTACAGATATTTAACTGTTACCTAACCTCAATAGTACGCAAACTGAAACGGTAAATTGAAATTCATACCCATCCACGCTCTGAATAACATTGATCTTTATTTGTTCAATTTTCAAAATCTTTATGAATCTAAGTTCTTCGTAATTCAGATTAACAATGTCCTGGTTCCCAACAGTCGCACTATATAACAATACAGCTCCCCGACTCGTTCCTACCACAATCTGGGCCTTTGCAAATGTAAAGCAAGTGAGTCTTCCAACTTCTGGGGCTGCTTTTCTGGTCGGCATACGAATCATCAACTCGTAATCGTCCGTTTCTTTCACAATTCCTCTTTCCGTTATAAATATTTTCTAAAATGTATTATGAAATATGTCATTGAGAAAATGTATGAAAAGTTAATTTATTAGATCAGAAAACCATAATTATGTAGGGTATTAGAAGAAAAGTTATTATACGAGCCAAGGCTTTTATAAGGGATTTCCTAAATCGTCGGAGTTACGCCCCGAGAGTACACGTAAGCACTCTGTTCGACTGTTACATTGCATTCATTCGTTACATAGCAATTAACATTTCATTATTTCGCTTATAGTCTATTGTTGTACGCGGTTAATATAGTGTAAAACTAAAATCCTCAATTATTTAAAGCACCCCGATGACCCACGAACCGTACAGTTATATTTAGGTTTTAAATTACACTATCAAAACATATACCAATTATAAACGCATATTTATACAACTATGTTTTACACTTGTAAATAGATGAATGTTTCAAGGAATAAATGAGGCTTAATTAAGCATCATCTGTTAATACAACGAATTTATTACTAAAATATTTTATCTTTTTAGATTGAGGAAGGTGTAACGTACAGAGCTAAATTAATTGAAAAACAAACCTTAGCTGTCCCAATCCAAATATCCTGTTTAGTTAGAAGAAGAAACTGCAAACTATCATTTGGATTAAAACTCATGTCAAGAACACCATCACGAGGTATATCCACTTCCAGTGTCGCTGAAAGAATTGTGGTGGAATTAATCCAAAATCAACATGAGATAGGTTTACTCATAAAAATTATAAGGAATGCAACGGGTGGCCTTATCGCTAACATGCGATCTCTTTCAGGCAACCCTAGTAAGGAAAAAACTAAAAAAAATGAATTGATGGGTAAGAATTGCAAAATCAAATCAAAAAAAAAATTTGAATCACCAACCTTAATCTAAAGTAATAATAAAATAAATTAATAAGCTAATATTTTTGATGAAAGAGTCAAAGATATAAGAATTTAAAGCTCTTTTTGCCCACCGAGCTAGTTAAACGATGAAGTTAGAAATTATACGAAGATATATACATCGGATTTGGTGTAACTTTCATAATTAGGCATATCGATCATATCGGGAACTCATTGTCTTTTTTCGTAAATTCACTGTTTTGTAAGCTATTAAAAGGGCAATCACCAGTTAAAGTAAGTAAAGACTCAGTTTATTAGGTTTATCTACACTTTTATTCCATACAGTATCCGAAGGAAATTTTTACCATGAGGAATGTCGTATCCAAAGGACCATATCCACCAATGTAGAACAGCTATGTCAGCATACGCCAAGGTCATAAGATATTTAGCATCAGCACTGAGAGAGATCTTTGCTAACTTGCTGCTGCCATGTGGTGAAAACAACGTCTTTTGTGGAAATAAGTCGGTGGTGTCCCAAATTATGATAATATTTTCAGGTCCTGAGTCACCAGTCACTAACCATTTACCCTGAGCATCGGTTGCTAAGAATAGGACTACGTGTCTCTGGAAGAAATAATTGCGAGATATTTGCACTGCAGCTTGTACCAGATTGATCAAGATTAAATATGAATAATATAGAAAATCGTTTTGAATAATTGACAATATACGAATGGGATGCTAACCAACTTTAAGAACTTACAAGTATCAATCATTATATATTTAAATTTTAAAAATAAAAAGCGGATTCTGTCACTTATAAAACTGCAGAAGTCTACAATTTTTATTTTATATGGAGCGCCGTATTCGCCGCCATGTTGGATTTTTTATCAGAAATAATTATTGATCCGAATATGAAGTGATTGTTTCTCTTATAGAAACTAGCAACCAATTACTCGACTTACATGTCCTTGCAATATTCGCATTTGATCACTCTCCCAGTCATACAGCACACCGCAGTTACCAGCTGCATAGAAGATTTCAGACTTGTCGCGGTCCTTTAGATTAATCACACCCGCTCTAGGATTGTAACCGTAAATCCAACGTATGTTCTGTATTAAATATACAATTCGTAATCAATGTTAAATATACCAGCTACACTTCAGTCGGTAGCTCATTACGGAGCGTCGTGGTCATCAAGGAAACATCTGGAGTGGACAATCTGTTTCTATCCAGCGCCTCTCTTATTACAGTATACAGTTTTGAGGACGATGAGTTCAACTTTGGAATAGCGCGGTAGAATAACTTAACATTGAAGATGCTTTTGGAAATTACAGAGTACCGGGACTGTCTATTTATATTAAGATTTAACATCTTAAATGAAAGTGACGAATAAGCACTTTGAAATTGTAATGAAACTAAATCTCTATCAATAAGTAGGTACGTTTAATATACTAGAGAATGAATTTATGGATATATTCTAAAATAGTAAATACTAACGAAAGATGCCGGCTTATAATTGTATTCCGCAAATTCGGCATGCTTCCGTATCTGTGATAGAGAGAGACTGTACAATTTTCGCAAATCCCCTTCGCTTAATCCAGCTCGTATGTTTGGAAGAGAGTGGAACTTTTCTAACGATTTTGATTGCTGCATGTTCAATTTAACAGCTCTACCACCCTTTGTTTGTATTATTGTATATTATCAAAGATATTAGAGACGTTTTATGTCAAGATCAATCTATATATCAATGTCAAATGACTAAAGTTCCGTAAAAGTTCTTAATAACACAAAAAAATATATTTAAAATATAAACACGATTTAGCAAGATTTTTTTTATGTAATAGGAGGCAAACGGGCAGGAGGCTCATCTGATGTTAAGTGATACCGCCGCCCATGGACACTCACATTGCAAGAAAGCTCGCAAGTGCGTTGCCTTTTAAGAAATGGTACGCTTTTTCTTTAATTAGTGCGGTTTCATTCAACTGTTTTATATGAAACCGTTAGGTTTGAAATGAACGTACAATATATTAATTTGCTCTGTTGTTACTGAGACGAAAATAGATTTCTGCATATTTATTTATTGGCCTTTATAAGATACTTAATTATTGCGCACATAAGAACTGTTAAAAGTATGATTTATATCCAACACAGTTATTTTAGTGTTATTTATTTTTATTTTTTTTTCAATATAGCATATAATTGCAAAAATAAAAAATCAACCGATTCGACAGTCAAGACTGTCAAGTGTCTACGCGTTTTCTATCAGCAGCGACCCTAATGTTACCTTACTATTTAAATTAAATAATTACGGTAATTAATAATTAAAATTTAATGCAACAAAAACAATTATTAAAAACGATGACTTTTTATTTATTTATTTCTTAGGAATTAATAAATGATGTGTGTGGACATGTGATGTTAGAATATAAATTTATGAAGAATCATAATTTAATTTAATGTTATCATTATTATATTACTAAGCCTTTATTACTGACACCCAGTAATATTAATAAACATATTTTGTTTTAGTTACACAACCTTACTTAATCTAATACATCAGATGTGCCGGTTTTGGTGATCAGCGTGTCCTATGACACATAGGCCTCTTCCAGCTGCTTCCATTCTTTTCTAATATTAGTTCTTCTTGTCCAAGTTGTGCCTCGTATTCTCTTTATAACGTCTGCCCATCTTCTGCGCTGCTTTCTTCAAAAAAAATTAAAAACTAATAAATAGAAAATTAAAACAAGTTTAAGAAGTTACATCCCTGTAATAATAATAATTGTAATCAAATAGTTCAGCTCTTTGATGTTCAGAACTACTCTCTCTTGTCTTGAATGGTCGGACTTGAATTCGTGTATGCGGTATTGTTAGTTATTTCGTCTTTGTATTTGCGTGTTGTTCCCACGAGAACGTAAGTGTGTGCCCCTATTTCACCATGCCTACTGCTGATAGAGAACAAATCTTTGTTTTTTTATTTTTTATTATAATATTATTAAATAACTATTAATTACTTAAAGATGTCATGTGGAATATGGTGTAATGGTTGCAGCTCCTTGGCGATAAAAAAGAGTGGCGCAGAGTTTATTGCCAGTTATTCTCATCCGTTCTACGCCCTTGCTTTGAGAACTGGTAGTAAATGTGAAATTAGAAGCATTTAATATGTACATTAAAAAAATTAATGAATTTGAATTCCTATGTCATACCCAGCTTCCGATGAACCATACAAAGTAATGATTTATGTGCATTTCCGATCATTTCAATACATTACTCATGTCCGGCAGGGCGTTTACATCTATAATTATAATAACATTATCTCATGTCAAAGTTCAAGTTTTGTTAGTCTGTCGTCATTTAGATTCTTCATCACGATGAATATATACGTGAAATGTTTAGTGCTATTTTTTTTTAGTTCGGTGAATTGTCGAAGCGCTCCGCAAGAGGAACTCGCTGAACGGATAGAATCCGTGGTAACCATTTCATTTTTAGTGAGCTATTTATTTCACAAACTAAATTAACGTGTATTTTTATCATTACGTAATTAATTGTATGTGATGTGTCTATTTCCCTTAATACTTGACGTTTCTCCCAACTTAATAATGATATGTTTGATCCATGATAGTGGATTAGGTGTACCCATGTTTGGGTATTCATTTTACATCCGACTCAAACTTTAATAGGTTGCTGTTCATAACTTTTAAGTACCCATGGATTTGTGATGGATGCTTTTATAAACTACTGGCGGACATTGAATTTTTTCTAGATGTTAATATGTTCTTTTATATTGTGAATTTTTTTTTTGTTCTATCATCAATAGTTTTCTCAGCGCATGCGATGAAAGATATTTTATTGGAATTTTCTTTAACACCTTGGCTGCCATTATTGTAGTTTTAGTAGGGATCCTTATTTTTTCTTGCAATTAAATTAAGCAGTGACAATGTAGCATGCAAATGGTGAAAGAATGTTCAAAATCGGTCCAGAACATTTTGAGCCCATTCGTTACAAACATACTTACATACCAATCTTTCCTCTGTATAATATTAGAATAGATTAAAACAAGGTATAACAATTTAACACTGTTTCAGAAAGAGTTCTTGACAAAATATGGCTACCTCCCAGAGAGAATTAAAGGCGTCGACTATACCTACACAAAAAAGGCGATAGCAGATGGCGTTAGAAGGATGCAGGCATTCGCCGGACTTCCGCAAACGGGAGAAATTGATGAAGAAACTGAAAAGGCTAGTTAATTATTATTAAGGTTCTTTTTTATAGAACAGAGGGCAAACGGGGAGAAGGCTCATCTGATGTTAAGCTGCCCGCTGCCCATGGACACTTTCAGTGCAAGAGGAATCGCGAGTGCGTTGCCGGCCTTTTAAGAATTCGCACGCTCTTTTCTTGAAGGACCCGAAGTCGAATTGGTTCGGAAATACTTCAGTTTACCTTAATGTTAACTGCTATCTTACAAGTAGTGTGTTAAACGATAATTTATTTATTTCCGTGCTCCTATATTAAAACGTTTTGGATTTGACATATCGGAGTCATACTTAAACGCTGAGTCTCGACGAAATACCTGAGACATTCCTAAGGATAACTGTAATTTACCGTTAAAGTATTCCGAGTAACGTTGGAATTCATTCAGGACTCAACATTCGCGCGATTAACTAACTTTGCTGGTTTCCAAAGTAATTTCAATTGCGTCGAAATTTACCGACCAAGAAGTTCAGGCTTGTTAAGGTCAGTTTAAACGTACTATCTCTAAATATGACAATTTTCAAGTAGAACTCTCTTACAGCTGTTCAAAACGAAACGATGTGGTGTAAAAGACATCGTGACTACTTCCTCCAATCGACACAAGAGATATATCGTGCAACAGGGCTGGGATAAGAAGACAATCACTTACAGGTCAACTTAATTTTAATTCCTAAAAATAATAATTAAATACATCCTCCAATTTCAAATTTGTTCCCTTTGGAGTTGAGACTCTTAAGCCGTGGGGTCAAGTGCACAGGCGCTAATTAAATATTTAAGTTGGCGCCTGGTAGATAGTAGCGGTGACCTCAAGGCTGGTGCTTTCCTCGCTCAACGAATATAAGTATCGCAATACAGCGAGGAAATGCCGGCAGCGTTAAAGGTACCTACACTGCCACAGAGACCAAACTTTTTAAATTATGTTTAAATTTTCTTTTTATAATTTTTTTATTATTTTTATTTTTACTATGTAGATTAAGAAAATTGCAAAATCTATATATTTAACTAACAAACTTTGGCCACTCTTTTTAATATTTTTTTGTTTTACACAATGTTTGTAAGGAGCTGCAACCATTACACCATGTTCCACATGACATCTTAAGTAATTAATGATAATTAAAATAAAAAACAAAGATTTGTCCTCTATCAGCAGTAGGCATGGCATAGCACGCAAATACTAACATCACCGCATACACGAATTCAAGTTCGACCAGTCACCACACAAGTAGCACCCGTACCTTAATAAGTTTCCATTGCGATGTTTTTAGTGTTTTAAATGGAACAAGCACCCTCGAAAAATCTCGGGTGGAGGCATTGATGGATGCCGGTCTTGCAGTGTGGGCCCCCCATGGAGGGCTGACCTTCCTCAAACGTGATACGAAACCAGATATATTAGTTTCATTCGTCAACAAAGACCACGGTGATGGGTAAGTCTAGAAATTGTACAACATATACAAACACTAACCAACTGTTTGTTCTGAAAACAATATTTTTTTTGCCTTTTGTAGGTCATTCAATAAGAAGCGTAAAATAGCGAAAAGTGATTATATTTAATTATTCGTAAAAGAATTGTATTGAAAAACTGAAGCTGATGATTTTCAATTTATTGAAAAATAAAATTATAGTCAAGCGTGACTTACCTACATTATATTATGTAAAATTCTCTTAATTAGAGTTTTATTTTTGAATATTAAAATTTTACAGGTTTCCGTTTGATGGTCCAGGTCGTGTAGTGGCCCACGCATTTCCACCTCCTCACGGCGCGATGCATTTTGATGATGACGAGCTGTGGGCTGACAATCCTGTTGACGAAGACGAAGATGTGACAGACTTCTTTGCAGTCGCAGTACACGAAATAGGCCATGCGTTAGGCCTATCACACTCGAATGTAAAGGCATCGGTTATGTACCCGTATTACCAAGTGCCAGTGGAGAAGTTGCACGAGGATGATATATCGGGCATGCGAGAGTTGTATTGTGAGTATTGATTATTATACACCAAGCCCGTCACTGCTCCTGCCAATTCTATTGCCATTGTTTCGAGTGGTTCAGTAGAAGAGTAAAGAACTGCACCCTTACTGTGTAATAGCAATAGTGATTCAGATCCCATGTGTGTATGTCCGAAGTTCGATGTAATTCTGTCAATAACCGTAGCACTGATGTCGCAACTTTGGTTTTTCGCGGTACCAGCACTCATTATTGAGGAATCTATTGAAAGTTACAAGGTAAGCGCCTTGATTGTGAACACTCACAGGTGACGACATTGCAGGTATTAGGCTATGTTCACATGTAACGCGCGTTAACGCGCGTCAACGCGCGATCTAATTTGAAGAGCGTTCAGATGATGAGCGCCAACGCGCGTTGCGAGAGTACTCGTCAGTCTAGTTGGGTAGAACGTAGAAAATGGACGTGGAAGAGGCTATTATTTTGTGGTTACATTATAAATAAAAATATAGAAAAAGAAAACGTACACATTGGGTTCATCCAATTTTGAAAAAAAATACAAATTATATTATATTTTTTATACAAATTTGCTATATTCCAACTTGCTGGCCTTTTTTCTACTTTGTCGATTAGTAAGTCGATGTCAATATCTTCAATTTCACTCATTTTAAATGCGAGAACAAAATATAATTACGAAAATTAACAAAATTACATACGATCGCGATGAAAGCGCGCGCTCATCTGAACAGCAAACGAACATTACATTAATATCAAAGCGCGATTCTCAGACATACCCAATATGCACACAAAATTTCATGAGAATCGGTCAAGCCGTTTCGGAGGAGTTTAACCACAAACACCGCGACACGAGAATTTTATATATTAGATGTCGTTAAAGAAATATTATTTAAAATGTGTATTCAAAGGTAAAGGTTGTAGATTATTTTAGTTTTTTTACCTTTTTTAAGCTTTTAAATATTTAAAAAGTATATTTAAAAAGTTTTTTAAACTGTTTCCACTGCCTACTTAATTGCGATGTGGTGTTTTTTAGAATTACAATTCGTTGGTTGAATCAATTTGAATTAAACTAATTGAAACTCTCCACAATTATAGCTTCAGTAACAAATGATAACTCCAAAGAAGATTCAGAGGAGACAACAGAAGCAGTGGTCTCCCGCTCGTCTCTTGTGCCTCGCTTCACGAAAGCAGATATAGATGAAGATGACATTCCTGATCTCTGCTTCACATATTATGACACGATACAGGTCATACAGGGAAAGATTTTTGTGTTCGAAGAAGAGGTAAGGTACATATGACTTACAAGCTGGTTGTCTTGAATGATAATAGGTTATTAAAATAACATTTCCTTAGATATAAAATCTCTCTTGAACATGCTCTGTATAGTTATTTTAAATACATGGATTTAAATACTATACAAATTCACACATTATTCGTATGTTTACAAATGTGAAAATCATTAGTGTACAACCTTGCGATTCTGTATCTCACTTTTCGAACTCACACAGCGGTTTTCGCGGCGGCGGTCGCGCTAAAATAAGGATGTTATATGTATATGATGTGCATGACGGAATCGCATACTTGCACACTAAAAAATAAAATAAAAATGAGGTCGTTCATTATCAGTATACATTACAATGTGTAAGATTTGGGAAACCGTTTAAATAAAAAATACCTGTATCCCAGATCACATAACAAAGCTAATATTTTTTTTATTATTACACTTTGTTTTAAACTGTTTACAGCAAATTTTTCTCCTAATTTTTAACAGCATACGCAATACGTAACACACATGATTGAGTGTGTTACCCACACATATGAGAGAATGAGTGAGTGTAATGTGTATGAATGTGTAACTTTTATTAGGTCTCAGTAGCTTCTCCCTTTTCTGTTGCTGTCCATTTGCTGTTCAGACACAAGGTTAACATTTATATGGAATATGTTTCAGTGGGTGTGGGTGTTGACAGAAAGAAAACAGATAGAAGAAGGATACCCGAAAAAGTTCCACGACGTGTTTATTGGACTACCAAAATATATAAATGTTATTAAAACGATTTACGAGAAACGAAATGGACATATAGTCATATTTTGGAGTAAGTTTTTCTCATCACTATCATCCATTATAGGCCGTACGTATATATGCACTTGTTAGAAGAATATACTTAGATCAAATAAATTCAACGATTTTTTATGGGTGTAAGCAGAAGCGGATAAGGGCTTTTTGAGCTTCAGCATATGACCCCGTGGTTACAAAGGGCGCCCATTTTCCACTGAAAACAATAGGCGATATATTAAATTAAATAATTACTGAAATTAAAAAAAAAATGCAATCAAGGTTGGAATCCCTGAGATCAATCAACTAGATCAACCAATCGAAGCTAATGGGGAATTCCCCGTCGCTTCTATTCAGCTGGTGTATTTTTCGCGTGTGCGTCTATTAGGGGGACTTCCCCGTAAGATTTGATTGTTTTCATTTCATCCCATCTTACGGCCTCCAAAGGGCCTTTTCACTTTGTTGTTCGACTCACCCACCGACCACCGTTAGTTCTTAAGATTCGCAACATGACGTTTCCACTTCAAGCTTAGCGAGAGCTGCAGTCCATCCCTAAGCATTGTGATATTCCTGATTTTATTGTACTTATTTTGTTTATTCTTAGCATGCTTTTTGTATACAAAACGGGGACAAAAGGGCAGGAGGCTCCTCTGATGTAAATTGCCACATTGCCAGAAGGTTTGCAAGTGTGTGGCCGGCCTATTAAGAATTGGTTCAAAAATGCTTCAGTGGGCACCTGGATCCACATAGTGGTGGTGCGCGGCCTGATCTGACACATTGTTATTTTGTTAATTACTTTGGTGTATTAAAAATGCTTGATAGCTAAAATTAGGATACAAGAGAGCCAAATCTTGTTGTTAAATAATTTAATAGCACTTAATAATTTACGTATCCGAGTAGCATCTTTTTTTAATAAACATAGCCTTTAATAAATATAAATACTAAATCACGTTGTACTAAATAAATCACTTTATAAAACACACTGTCTCAGTCAATCACAGTCTGTTTAAAGAAGCAGTCGCTATACAGCTACATTGTAGCTGAAAATGGGTGTCTATGGGCTGCGTAGACTGCCCTTTTTGGTCGTCCCGCAGCTCGTTTGTCCCCCTATTTTATTAAAAAAAAATTGTTTACCTTTTGTTTCGTATTTTATAAACATATATGTTTAATTAATCAATAAAAAAAATCAAAGGCGCTAAGCCTTAACTAAGAGATCTTGAACTTGGTCTCGTTTCCGTATTTAATTTCCAGATTTATTAGGGCTTCTTCGTTTATACTAGTGCTAAACGTGCAAAATTAACAGAAGTAGGTATATGACAACACACTCCGAAGTATATGACGTGCACACTTCAGCCGCTAGGCCAACAATGTTCTTATTATATCTATCTATGTTATTCTAGGCCGACATTACTGGGAGTTCAGCTCTCGATTTCGTTTAATAAAACGCGGGAGGATCACAGAATACTCCGTCCCACCACAAGTATCCGAGCTGACGACAGTCTTCATATCTAACTATAATAATAGGACCTACCTGTTTGAAGAAGAGAGATTCTGGCGATACAATGAGGATACAAAAAAGATGGATAGAGGATACCCAAAGATGATGTCTGCATGGAGAAAAGTCCCTGCGCCTGTTAATGCAGCTATTATATGGAAAGGAGGTAATTTCTTCTTTATATAAATTGTAACTTTACATACATATAATTTAATTGAAACGTGTAGTGATCATGTATTTTTTCACCGTCTCTGTATTTCCAAACAAAGTTTCCTTCATACAAAGTTCGTTTCGTTGATATTTTTTAAATGATTAACGTTCTCTTTTCAACCTTCACATAATTATTATTTCGCGAAATTGAAACCACAACCTTTTAATAGGTACGTATGCATTAGTATGTCACAAAAGAGATAGTTAACAGTTCGTTATAAAATTCTCTGTATTCTGATAATTATATCTATACCCTTCCCGTGTTAAAATAATAATCGTTATTTATTCTCATCACCATGGTTTCAGATACGTTTTTCTTCCAAGGACCACGTTTCTGGCGATTTGATAACACATTAATTCAAGCACACGACTACTATCCATTACCGACAGCGCAAATATGGTTCCCTTGCGAAGCGACGCCGGAAATGGGAAGATACCTAACTAATGATGAACCATAATCAGTTATACTTCAAGAGATACATATCTAAGTGACAGGTTTTACAAATGTATGTGATAGTTACTGATAAGAGGAGTTTGTATGAGCTAATTTGGTAGCCACAAGAACCCGAATTAATATATGGAATCTTTGTCATGTTTTTTAATTAGCATAAGTCTGTATGTATAATATTTAAATGAAAATCTTGAGCAACGCTCGGTGGACGTATTTGGAACTAAACTAAAGCGCATATAATATATAATGATGTATATATGTATCTTAACTTAAACATGCGCCCATCAACCGTGAGGTCGTGCGTTCGAATCACGCTTGGGTTTTTTTTACTTTTCTGCCTGTGTACTATTAATACTTGTACCGTAAACGAAAACATATTAGGATGGAAGCTGGGATGCCTTACGTCAGAAGGTACAGAAAGCTGATCAATTAATCTTCACGAAACGTATATTATGATTTATGAGAAAAGTTCCGTCAGTGCCGAGACATATCGTCGCTGTAGAATGATAACCTCGTATGCCCAGAGAAACAAACATTACAGGAAACGAAAAAAATTTCATTTCGTCAATGTTCGTTAAAATATTATTATGTGTTTTTGTCCATAGTTTTAGATGGTAAAAAGTACTTATTTATTATTAACATCAATAAGTCATTACTTCATGATTATACCAGTTAATATACATACATAAGAGTAATAAAAAAAACTGTCAAGGGACACCCGGATGGAACGAAATTCCTTTCGATTAATTTATATGTTAATTGGTATCATAACAGTATGATAGACTTTCTCGGCACCAATCTTACGACGACAAAAAGAAGCCAACATCATCACGAGGTGTTCTCAGGCGGTCACCCATCCAAGTACTGACCTCGCCCGACGTTGCTTAACTTCGGTGATAGGACGAGAACCGGTGTATTACAATAGCAAATAGCAAAAAAGTGTCGTGACAACTTTTCGTAAGATATTTTTCCGTCTAGCCCCCTTTCACAACGCGCGAAAATAAGGAACTTCGCTAGCCTTAGGCTAAGTTCAGATGACCGCGCGGTACAAGATCAATATAAACGGTAATTATCGTCTACATTACCGCGCGGTACCGCGCGCCAACTCGCGGCGCGCTCCGACCCGCGCGCAAGATCTTGAACCGCGCGCTTCCGCGCGGCCGCGCGCGGCACAAGTTTTGCAAACCTGTATCGACCTGTTTAGATGATCCGCGCGGCTTGAGACGGAAAGACACATAGATCGATGCAAAATAAGTACCGAAGATATGGTATTAAGTATTTGGTGATATGCAATATCTTATAGCATCTTCACTGGATTTTAAATCATTTCAATAGAATCGTATAAAAAATCAAAGGATGCAACTGACATCCGGAAATAGTTAAAAAAATTATCTTCGTGTACCCTCAAGTCGGGATACAAAGTGACAAACAGGCTGGAAGAAAGTCTGTCACTTAAAATTGGATGCACCCAGTATCGTCTTTGTCTTCTTCTGCGACGTCTCAGTCATATAAAAACCATAAGCAAATTGCCTCCTCCACGTCCATTGTCAATCAATGTTGAAGCTACACTGCCGCGCGTCATGTGAATGCTCCAACCGCGCGGCGACGCGCGGTCATCTGAACTTAGCCTAAATGTTTTTTGACATACGAGCTATAGTGACGATATCAGATCTCCTAAGACAATAAGAGTCTTCTATGCTGACCATTAATTCAAACAGTTAATTCGCTGGGAATCGACACCACCATCTTCGTAAACAAGCATTGATTTATACGTTATACTCCAGCTCCCAAAGAAATCAAATAACAAAACATACAAATATATCACTTTATTAAGAATTATTACAATAATATAACAAATAATTACGTTCGGTTATTCGGCGCGTGCGCCGGAATGTACTAACAATGAAAACAATAATACTGGGTGAATGTGAAATCTTACAAACGTCACTAATTCATTGAAAATGACATTTAATTGCAATTTGAACTGTCTTTTTTGTACATCATAGGCAAGAGAGGTGAGCACCCAAAAGTTCAATAAATTATTATAAATGCCCGCTTTGTGTATGTACTTATTAATAAATAATTTGTTTGAAGTAAGCTTGTTCTTTAACCAATAAAAACCCTGATATTACACTCGAGAAATTATTTTTTAACTACGAAGACGGATTTTTTGAGTGAGGTATTAAAGCAATGTCCACAAAGCATATGTGCATAGCGGAGATGTAAACAATTATGTCCGCCCACAATTATGTCCGTCCACAATTATGTCCGACCAAAATTATGTCCGACCACAATTATGTCCGTCTAAAATTATGTCCGACCACAATTATGTCCGACCACAATTATGTCCGTCTACAATTATGTCCGACCATAATTATGTCTATCCCCAATTATGTCCGTCCACAATTATGTCCGTCTACAATTATGTCCATCTAGATTATCTGATTTAACTGCAACAAGAAGCGGGGTTGGGGTCCTTGCCAGACCTCTTGGTGATGTTAAGCCGAGTAAACTCTTCGGCTACAGTTGGGTGGATTCCCACTGTGTTCATTAATTGCTCCATTGTTATACCACACCTGAAATACAAATTATATTTATTTTCATATGTTATCTTTAATTTCTTATGTAAAGTATAACCAAATAGATGCATTACATTTGATTTAAATAAAAATATAGAATAAATATAGTAGATAGACATTTTAGTATTTAAATATTATCTTTTGTTTATATATAGCACTTGCTTGACGAATAGTACATTAATTTAAAGGCTATGTAGATATAGAAACTTAGTTTTTTTTAACATCTCTCTATATTCAGTCAGCAGCTCATGTCTGAGCGTTCGGTTTCTATGGAGCGCCTCTCTTATAACAGTGCAGAGATATTCTCTATGCAAGTTTCAAAACACTCACTTGACGGCTGCGGCGAAACCCTGGATGACCTCTCCAGCCACGGGGCCCACGAAGTGGAGCCCTAGAATGCGCTGCGGGGCCTCCCTCAAGGCCACGGCCTTCAAATAGCAATTGCGAATGTTCCGTTGGGGAATGAAGAACTCGGTGGGCTTGTAATACGCGTGGTATATCTCCAGGTTGTCAACTCCGAATCTGTAAAACAGTTTATTTTCTTAATAATATCTTTTTATATGTTAAAAAATCCGCTTTATATATGCCTAAACATATTACTATTAATAATATTTATTTATTGCATATGGTACAAAATATTAAGGTGATACAATCGTAAATCGTTCGCATATTCTGCCACACACGATGGCGCGCAAATTTGTCTTAAAGAATTTTACATTATTATTCAAAGTCAATTCTTATATTATCTAGTCTATTATATTATATACATTACATCATTAGCTTTATAGCAATTCGTTTCTCATATAAATCTAACTAACGATTCATAGAAGTTAGCTTAATTGCACTCTTTCTGAAGTATCATTTCGGAATCCCACCATAAAAATAGATGAAAATATCCAGCTTTGCTATAAAATTACTAATTCAAGATTCGAGCCTTGAAGTACTTTGACCGAAGAAAGATTGGATAACGGAGTCGATATCGTGGAATTCAATAAGTTTTGCGATTTCTTCAATAATTATATACATATTAGTAAATTTATAAAACTATATACATAAAACTTTCCTCACAATATTTATTATTAAAAAATATGTTCAGAGTATTTGAGGTCATCGCGTTGTTAAGGAGTTATAGTTGAAAATTGATCACTAATTGATTGAGGGTCTTGAATTAAATAAATGCAATAATAACACGTGCGAATCGTATGACACTTTTATTTTAACTGAGTAAGAGTAGTGGACTGTATATACATATTTGGACATGCCGCCCACCAAAGGACGCAGTCCTTTAAAAGAAATAACATAAAAGAAAAAATAAACACTTAACAGAATTACAAACTATACTTCAATACAATTGTTTCACGAAAGACACAATAGTATGCATCAGACATTGTTTTCCATCATATTTAAATGGCTTATTGACTGTTGTACATAAAAATAAGACAAACCGCCCACCGTAATATGTCTGCATACATAGTTGGATATAGCATTACACAACAATTCACATGTTATCTATTAATATATGTATATTATAGCGTAGTATAGTAAGTACACAGGTATCTAACACAGTATGTAATAATTTTTAAAAACATACATAACAGGTAAGTATTACATAGTTTGTATATTTTGTTTAATACATATTTCCAAATAAGGTTTTTGTTAACAATAGTAATTTAATATATAAATTGATTTTCACTTTTAAATGACTAATGAACATTTATAATAATAAAGTAACAATTAAAAATAGACTAATTATTTAGTTAAAATGCATATTTTTGATACAGGTCTTTTGAGCGTTCCGCTTCTACATTTGATCGATACTACCCGGGTCACATTGTCGGGACCGATATGCTTTTTAACTATTCTACCCATAATCCAGTTACCAGGAGGAACATTATCCTCCTGTATAACAACTACATCATCAATTTCCGGTTCTAAGTTATTTTTAACATTCCATTTGTACCTATTGTTTAGAATTACAAGATATTCTTTAGACCATCGGTTCCAGAAGTCAGTGACCATTTTTTGTGTTAACCGCCAACGATCGCGATAACTGATGTCTACATAAGCATCACTTTGGTCAGCTACATTAAGCACAGGTTCGCCGATCAAAAAATGTCCAGGCGTCAGTGGGAGAGGATCATTAGGGTTGTCACTTAAGACAGTCAGAGGTCGTGAGTTAAGGCAGGCTTCTATTTGAGTCAGCATAGTTGTGAGCTCCTCGTAAGTTAGAGTGGTATCGCCAATAACCTTTTTAAGGTGTGTTTTTGTGCTACGTACGCCAGCCTCCCACAAACCTCCAAAATTAGGAGCGTGTGGGGGTATGAAATGCCATGTAGTACGCTCTAATGTTAACGTTTCTGCTATTTCACTAGGCACTGAAGATTTGGCACTGTTAAACATTGTCGTTAATTGTTTTTCTGCTCCTACAAAGTTTGTGCCATTGTCACTATAGATATCTCGACAGTGGCCTCGTCTTGCTGTAAACCTTCTAAAAGCGGCAATGAATGCCTTCGAAGTCATGTCTGTGACAGCCTCCAAGTGTATAGCGCGTGTGGCCATGCAAATAAACAAGCAAATATATCCTTTAAAGGACTTTGCTCCTCTACCTGGGGAGAATCTGATGTTAATAGGTCCAGCATAGTCCACACCGACCGACTTAAATGGTCTATTGGGAGTTACACGCACCTCTGGTAATTGACCCATTAACTGTGATGATTTACGTTTCGAATATCTAATGCAAGTCACACACTCACGGTAACATTTCTTTGTTTGATCTTTAGCTCGTAGTATCCAGTATTTTGTTCTCAAATAATTTATCATGAGTTGTGGTCCTCCATGCATTGTTTTCTGATGAGCATCCATAATTATAAGTCTGCTAAGATAGTTTTTAGCAGGTAATATTATAGGATGCTGTGTGTCGTACTCCACGTGTGACTGTTGTATTCTTCCGCTGACTCTTAGAATCCCATTTTCATCGATAATGGGCGTAAGACTTCGCAGTTTACTCTTTTTAGAAACATATCCCAGAGTCTTTAATTGTTTCATTTCATCCTTAAATTCAAACCCTTGAACTTGTTTAATGCAAATATCTAAGGATTCATTAATTTCTTTTGTTGAAATATAACTAGTATAACACCGACGCTTATCTTTAGTTGATTTTAAATTTAGCCATCTTCTACAGTATGATATAACTCTCAATAACTTATTTAAATTAGAAAACTTAGACCATATAAATTCTTCTTCGGATGTATATAAAGCAGTTAAAGATTTTATCTTCTCTTCTTCTTGTGTATCTTCGATGTCGACCATACTCAAATTTACATCTAATAAAGATAGCCAGGCGGGTCCATTCCACCATAGCAAGTGATTTGATAGATCTAAAGCTTGTAGACCTCTTGACGCACAGTCGGCCGGGTTCATCTCAGAAGTAACGTGTCCCCATTGTTCGTAATTTAAAATATTTAGTATATCAGATACACGGTTACTTACAAACGTGTTCCAGCGACTAGGTCCTCCCCTTAGCCATGCCAGGACTATGGTTGAATCAGTCCATGCATGTAAGTATTCGTTAGATATGTTTAACACTTGTGATATTTCAGAAATTAGCTTGGCCGCCAACACAGCACCACATAATTCCAGTCGAGGTATTGAAATCTGTTTCGTAATAATTGGTGCAACCTTAGTTTTGGCTGATATTAAATTCACATAAACCTCATTGCCTTCAATGACTCGCATGTATACCGCTGCACCATATGCTGTCTGTGAAGCATCTGCAAAGACATGTAACTCTGCTTTAGATGTGGAAGAATAACGTAGCCACCTCGGTATATTAACGCGTTTAATATGTATCAAATTTTCTCTAAATTGTAACCATTCCTTCAGTAAATCTCCTGTTATAGTGCTGTCCCAATCTAATCCAGTCAGCCATAACTTCTGGATTATTAACTTTGCTATAACAACAACAGGGGCTATCCATCCCAAAGGGTCATACAGTTTTGCTACTTCTGAGAGAATCTGCCGTTTAGTTATAGGTTCTTTTACTATAGGCACATTTAGAGTATATTCGAATTTGTCTATGTCTCTATTCCAACTCACTCCTAATACCTTAACTAGGTTATTCACCTTCAGGGGCAGTTCATGATCATCTCGTTTATTCTCACCGATGTATTTTAGCACATTTTTACTATTACTGCTCCACTTTTGGAGCTCAAAACCTCCTAAATTCATTAATTTACTCATGTCATTATATATGTTAATAGCATCAGCAATTGTTTCACATGACGTCATTAAATCATCGACGTAATAATCACGTTTAGTTATATGAGCAGCAACAGGGAACTTCGATTGTTCATCATCAGCTAATCTCTGGAGTGACTTCACAGCGAGATAAGGCGCACATGCTGTCCCAAATGTTAATCTTAAAAGCTTGTAATGTTTTATTGGCTCACTCGGATTAAATCTCCATAGAACTCTTTGGTAATTTGTATCATCTTCTGACACCCTCACCATTCTATACATTTTAATTATATCTGCAGTAAGGCAAATCTTATAAAGCCTCCATCTCACCAATATGTGGCGCAAATCTTGCTGCAACTTAGGACCAATATGTAAATCATCATTTAAAGAAACATTATTAACTCCTTTGCACGAAGCGTCAAAGACTATACGAAGTTTTGTCGTCTCCTTATCTTCGCGAAGTACCGCGTGGTGCGGAAGATAGACTGCAGTGGGACTATCAATTTCTGCATGTCTAATTTCAACCATATGATTTAAATTTATATATTCGTTTATGACCTTGTTGTATTCTTCTTTAAGTTTCTGGTTTTTTAATAATTTTCTTTCTAATATTTCAAACCTCTTGGCAGCAATATCTTTAAGGTTTCCTTGCCTACATTGTGGATTTCCAGTCTTGAATGGTAGTTTAACCACAAATCTTCCTTCTTCATCTCTTATAGTTGTACTGTCATAAAAATGTTCACAAAATTCCTCTTCTTTTGATAGTCTCTTCTCTATAGTATTTAGTTCATTCTCGATTTCCCAAAATTTCTTGAGCATCTCGTCATCTTTAAGTTGAACATGCAAACTTGCAACATTTGTGTCCGAAGAACCCGTTTCTTGAGGCAGCTTTCCTGATAGCACCCAACCTAGGCATGTTCTCTGTGCTAGTAAGTTGCCCCTAGGATGTTTGATTATACCATCTAAAATAATGTTACTGTATACGTCTGCTCCCAAAAGAATGTCAATTTTTCCAGGTGTTTTGAAGGCTGAGTCAGCCAACTCTAAAGTTTCTAGGTCTGACCATTCAGGAGCACTAAGTTTAGTAGTAGGCAGAAGTGTTGTTACTGAACGCAATACATATGCATTCACTCGTATTATTGTCTTAGGATCGTGGCGAGATTTCACCTTAAGTGAAACCATGTATTTGATTCTCATTTGCCCCTCTCCCACACCTGACACCCAACCACTTACTGATCGGCGCGAAAGATTAAGTAATTGTACTGTAGCTTCAGTTATAAACGATGCTTGCGACCCTTGGTCTAACAATGCTCTTATAATATGTTTGCAACCATTCCTACTCTCTACTAATACCTCAGCAGTAGCTAATAGGACACTATTTTGACAATTTTCCTTGGAAAAGTTTGTTACAAAGTGTACATCGTTTGTTATAGAATTAAGCTTACCTTTAGTTTGTTCAGTCATGGTACCTGTCAACGTGGATTCCCCTTCACTCGTAGTCACCGTGTTTCGATCTCTCTCGTAGTGTAGCAATGAATGATGACGACGCCCACATTTTCTGCAACACGTTGGCTGGCGACATCTGATTACTGAATGTGATGGGGCAAGACAATTAAAACATAATTTATTCTGCTGGACGAACTCTTGCTTTTCTTTTGTAGACATGTCTGCGAACTCTTTACAATAATAGATGTAGTGTTTACCACTGCATAACACACATTTAACTTCCTGCTTATTCACATCATTGTGTATACCGAATGAAAGGACTTAGGTTTAGCAATAGGTGTAGCAACAGGCTTAGGGTATGGTGATTTCACTCTGTGACTGTCTATCATTTCTAACGATCGAAATCTAGCTTCAAGAAAATCCCGCAGTTCTGCCCAAGTAGGTAATTCGGTGTTACTCAAACTAAGTTGTTGTTCCCATCTCTTTATCGATTCATTGTCCATCTTTGATATTACTAAATAATTAATAATCATATCCCAAGTGTCGGTTTTCACACCGAGATTTTGCAACGTTTTTAAGCATACCGACGTAGTGTCTACTAATTGTTTGATTGAACTCGATGTCTCCGTACTTATAACCTTCTGTGAAAATAATGTTCTTAAAATTGCATAGCAATTCAACCGTTTATTATTATATCGTTTCACTAACTGGTTCCATGCCTCATCGTAGTTTGCATCCGTAGTCGAAAAGTTGCGTATTAATAGTTCTGGGTCACCCGATAAATTACTTTTTAGATAATGTAGTTTTTGCACCGGCGTTAAAGACTTGTTGTTATGAATCAAGGAGCAAAATAAGTCATAAAAAGTTGTCCATTCTTCATATTTACCTCCAAACTTCGGTATTTGTATTGACGGTAATTTAATATCATTTAATGACCTCTGTTCGTCGCCACCCGCTATTGAGGTATGTGATAAAGGAGACTGTTTGATTAAGTTTTGAAAGTCCTCCTTCATAGTGGACTTGTACTGAATATATAGCTCATCAAAAATATCACTAAAGTTTCCTTTAAAATAGGTACTTTCCTTTTCTTCATCTTTAGATATTTTTAAAATTAAACTTTTGTGTCCTTCCTTAAAGTCCCGCCATAATTGTTCTAACACTTCTAATCGAGTTTCTATATATGATACTTTTATTCTGTCTTTCGGTGATTTCCTATAATTCTTTTCTGCACTTCTTAATGTCTCCAACAACTTAAATTGATACTCAAAAAGACCCTCCATCGTACACTATGACTTTGAGCGTAGTTCGTAATAATCCGATTACTCAGACCCACTGAAAAAACTGAACACAGCCCAACGTAATAGTACTTCACAGTATGGTGTATATATAACGTAATTTATTTCGTTTTTATAGGTTAATTTCACTTTTATAATGTTATTATAACACTGTAATGAAACACTGATCACACAAAAATCCTTCCAACTATTCCTTATCGCTTAGGAATGTGTGCATCTATTGTTCTCACTGTTCGCCAACTATTGAACAATAGCGATGTTATCCGGTTCGATTTTGGACCATATGTTAAGGAGTTATAGTTGAAAATTGATCACTAATTGATTGAGGGTCTTGAATTAAATAAATGCAATAATAACACGTGCGAATCGTATGACACTTTTATTTTAACTGAGTAAGAGTAGTGGACTGTATATACATATTTGGACAGCGTACATACAGACTTCATCTAAATATATATAAAATTCTCGTGTCACAGTTTTCGTTGCCATACTCCTCCGAAACGGCTTGACCGCATTTGATGAAAATTTTTGTGCTTGATGATGATCTATGAGAATCGGCCAACATCTATTTTTCATTCCCCTAAATGTTAGGGGTAGTCCACCCCTAAATTGATTTTTTTATTTTTTTGACAAAATTTTTAATTTCTATTTTTTTATGATACAGCATTAAAAAATACATATAACCCCTAACTTTCACCCCTTTACGATCAACCCCTATTTTTTTATTGTAAATGATATACATGGCAAAGCGACGTTTGTCCGGTCAGCTAGTCTAAATATATAAAACAAAGTCGTGTTAGTTACACTACTTTTAACTCAAGATCGGCTGGACCGATGTTAGTTATATATTCTTCTACGCTCCAAATAGCAGAATAAGTTATAAAATATCAGAAAAGTTATCGTATAACAATAAATAAATTAGTTCATTTTAAGAATGCAAACAGCATGTGGTGCCATCTGTTGACAAAACTACGCATCATTTTACATCGAATTAGTGTTAGTTCAGGAAATCTTCAGGTGAATGAGGAGATGCATAACCAGGCTTTGATCTTGATCGAAGACCTGTGTTACCTCATCAAAAAAAATGTGTGCGTGTACTAGGTGTACACACGTAAAAAGTGAAACTTCTTTATGTCCTTATTTTTCGAAAAATGATCTACTATATGCAACTTAACGAAATTGGTTAAATAAAGTTTAACAAAAGGCTTTTATTATCATAGACATAAATACAATTATTTCATTTTACCTTATTACTACTAAGATTATTACAGAATTTCATTAATTGTAATAGAATTATTACTATCATTGTTATCGTTATTATATATTTTTGTTATTAATGGCTTCGAATCTCTTCGGATCAACCGTGGTAGGGACAAGAAAAAGATGGCGCGTAACCGAAAAACGAGACGATTTGCTACAAAATTTCTCCCATACGTCGATAAAGAACTTTCATTCCAACGCCGATAAAGAAGTTTGACTTCAAAAAGCAACATGGCGCGTAACGGAAAAATGTGACGCGTAACGTAAAAATGTTACTTCAAAAATCTTGTATAACAGAAAGTCTTTTAACATGCAGTTATTAGTTGTAGTATCGCAATATTTGTATTATTGTTATTACCTTAATGAAATAATTAAGTATAACTAAAGTTAACACGATATTATTAAACTGTTAGGCGGAACAAAGTTAGCCGGGTCAGCTAGTATTAAATATAAGGATAATATACCTTTGCACGGCGGTTTCCTCACTCAGTCCCACACATCCATACTCGAGCGGAGTGAAGATAGTGGTGGCCACATTCTCATAATCCATCTGCTGGTTTCCCCCTGCGAACATTCTCTTCGCCAACAGTCTTCCAGCATGAATGGCCACCGGAGTCAGCTCGGGTCTACCTTCCAACACGTCACCGACTGCATATACGTGTGGTATGTTTGTCTGTTCCGTGTCAGCTACGATTTTTCCATTTGTTGATAAAGTCTGAAAGTTTTTATAATATTTTATTAATAAATAAAATTTATACTGAAAGAAAAAATTAAATAGAAAATTAAGATTTCCTGAATTAAAACATTGTAAAAACATAGTAGTTAAATTATTATTAAGAAAAAGTAAATTTATTAAAAGAAATACATTTGTATAGAACCTATGAAGCTAAATTAAGTGGATCAAGCAGTTCCCTATCTAGACAGCAGACATGTTAAAAAATTGCATAATATCATATTGGACGGAATATCTATCCACATACAGAAGAGAATGTTTTCAGTCAGAAAATAAAATGTACTTACTGAAACTCCAGCTGCATCTAAGTTGAGTTGTTTGGTGAGTGCATACCGTCCTGTTGCCATCAGTACTGTGTCGAATACATCTTCGCTCCTGAAAAATCATCATTTATGAGCTGAAGTTGAGAATTCAATGTGAACCAAACTTCCCTCCCAAGGTTTACTGTCGATTTGCTAAAAGAAACCTTTGGCTATTTTATGAGTGCCGCAAAGACTTAATGGACCATGGGACAAACGCATATCAGCCTTGATAAAAAAAAATCCAATAGTAGCATTTCTGCTTTTTGATTCGTTTATGACATACTCATATATATTGAGAAAATTAATTCACCTGTACGGGTATTTTTTTATTAAAGGAGGTAATCAGGGAACATGTAAAAGCTAGAAAGATTTTAGGTTGTGTTTGTGGTCTTGCTTACATCATTTTTCACTCGGTAATAACAGAAATTCATTGGTATTATTAGGAGAGAAAAAGGTGGAAAGGGCCACCAGGGAGAAGAAAGAGAGGTCGCCCTCTTCGCACGGTGCTCTGACGAGCTTAAAGAAGGTGGTGGGGAAGATATGGAGAAAAATGCTAAAGATAGAGACAGATGGAGCCAGTTGGGGGAGGGCTATATAGCATATACTCTTTGAGTTCCTTGGAAAACAAAATATATATTTCTGTATAAAATTGTAAGCATGTATATCTGATATCTGTGATTGGATGATGGAATAAATGAGGCTTAATATTATTATTATTAGGAGAAGGATTAATTTAATTCTTTGTTTTTGACCGTAGCAATTATCTGGGTAATATACAATATTGATGTAATAGAAAATATATATAATACTAGCTGACCTGGCTAACTTCGTTCCGCCCTACAACCTTATATCGTTGTTACTTTAATTTAACTTATTTTAGGATTTCATTAATGTTAAGTATTACATTAATACAACTTTTTTGCAAATACAGAAATGTTTTATTGCTTGCCATTGCGAAAGAAGAATGGCAGTTTTACACATTAGGCATCTTCTCTCTAGCGTCAATATGGCGATACTGCATGTTAAGCACTTTCTGATATCCAACATCTTTTGATCAGGATCAAAGCATGGTTATGCATCTCCTTATTTACCTCAAGATCGGAATTTCTTGAAGTGACACGAATTCGACGTAAAATGATGCGTAGTTTTGTCAACAGATGGCACCATATGGTTTTTGCATTCGTAAAATTAATTAATTAATTTATTGTTATTCGATAACTTATCCGATATTTTATTGCTTATTCTGCTATTCGGGACGAAAACAAATCCAACAAATCAAAAACCATGGTAATCGGTCCAGCCGTTCTCGAGTTATAAGTGTTGTAACAAACACGACTTTCTTTTATATATATAGATATATAGAAAGTTTCAATCTAATAACAAAACGAGTTTACTAATACAATAATACTCACTCCTTCTGTGTCTCGGTATTCAGCCACTTGGCCTTCAGCTGTCCAGTCTCCAGTTTCTCAACTGAGACAGGTATACACTTGTGGTGGAACTGGACTCCCTTCATCTCCATCTCGTTTGTGACCATCGAAGCCATTTGCTGATCAAAACCACGCAGAGGTACCGAACGGATCAACACTGTTGCCGGGAAACCAAGGGAGTTGAGGAAGCCGGCGCACTCGAGACCGATGTCTGGAAATATAAATTAAAAATAATCGAAACAACAATCAAGTTTGATAAAAAAAAATATTTTAATGTATTAGTTTTTATTGTGTACTTTATGGACTTAATAGTACAACCATATTTAACTATATTTTTCTGAAGGAAGTGTTGGCCTAACATTTAAACCGATGGCGATACTCTTATAGAAATATCGTCGAAACGATACCATCGCTTAATGAATTAAAATTAAATTAAGTTAAAATATATAAAGTTTGGTTAGAATTCAAAAAAAATATTAACAGTCACAAACTTAGAATAAGATTAAAGTTATTAAAATTAAGAATTAAAAATAACAATTATGTATATTAAATAAAATAAATAACTGTTAAGTCTAGCGAATTGGAATACACAAAACGAGTGTGAGAGGCAACAAACTGATTTAAACACGGGGTTTCCCCAGGCATAGATAGTCCGTGCCTCAAACTAGATCAAACAAGATGCGCGTTTACATTATTTTTTTAAAGCGCGAAATTTCAAATGTATCGTTGTATCGGCAATTAAAATATCGCCGATGCCGATATATTGGCAAACCGAGGAAGCAATTTAGTTCACTTTGATTTCAATTTAGTGTCCCTAAATCGCTCTATTCCCTATGCCATATTTAAATCTCTCTGAAAAGGATTATTTTGTTCAGGAAATAAAAGAAACTTACATCCAGCTCCAATCACCAATGTTTTGCCAGGGGGGTGTCCCAAGCTGAATATATCGTCACTGCTTATACAATATTCCACTGCGCCGGGAATATCTGGGTAATGAGGTCTTCCCCCCACCGCTATCACAACATTCTTGGCAGTCAATTCTTTCTTGCTACCGTTCTTCATCGTCGCGACAACTGTATGCTGATCCTTAAATTCTCCCAAGCCATTGATATAGTCAATTTTCTTATCCCGAAGGTCAACTCTGGTTACCCAATTGACGGATTTAATGTGATTTTGTACTGATTCCGTGAGTGCCGTCCAGTTTATTTTGATCTGATCTAATGCTGGGACCTGCCAACCATATGCTACGGCTTCCTGGAATTTAAAAAAATACTGTTAACTTTGTATATATGTATTTAGGTATTGGCTGGGATACAATAATTGCACATTACTTTCAATCAGTGGCGTAACTATACCATCTGGGGCCCGTGGCAAATTCTTGTGATGGGGCCCTATCAGTAAAAATCGACACGTTGTACTCAGTTTAATTTTAATAAACTTCGAGATTTTCAGCGTACTCAATTACACGTTGTATATGCCCCACTAATGGCCATAGGCCTCCTCTCTTAAGCGAGAGGGAATGGTCTGTAGTCCCCACGCTAGCCCAATATTTGAGACTTCACATTCATCCATAGAGCATAATATCTTTTGGTCAGGGGCCCCCTTGGGTCAGGGGCCCGTGGCATTTTGCCAGCCCTGCCACCCTATTATTACGCCACTGCCTTCAATGATACTATTCAGATTTAGTACTATGTATGATGTGGTAAAATTTAATAAATACATAAATATATTTTTCCTTTTACGTCATCATAGTAATCCGTGAGTCATTCAAGTAAATTTTGAATAATCACCATAATTATTATTCTATTCAGAAGCGGAAATTCTATAAATATATAATATTCCTATTGAATAAGTTAATTAAGGAATGTTAACAAGGAAAACAACACTGCAATTATTAGACGTATTATACTTTTCGATAGTAACACTAGCTGATCCGGCAAACGTCGTTTTGCCATGTTTATCATTTATAATAAAAAATAGGGGTTGATCGTAGAGGGGTGAAAATTAGGGGTTGTATGTATTTTTTAATATTGTATCATAAAAAAATAGAAATTAAAATTTTTGTCTAAAAAATAAATAAAAAAATTTAGGGGTGGACTACCCCTAACATTTAGGGGGATGAAAAATAACTGTTGGCCGACTCTCATAGATACCGGATAAGCACAAAAAAATTCTCAAAATCAAAATCGGTCAAGCCGTTTCGGAGGAGTATGGCAACGAAAACTGTGACACGAGAATTTTATATATTAGATTGTATTAATTGTAGATGCGATTCGTAATAACGATTTGGTACGGTCTATCAACATAATTACAACATTTATGTAAATTATAATGTCACGAGTCTTCGATTGTCGTGCGCAAAGGTTAAAATAAAATAAAACTTTAAAACCACATTGCTAGAAATAACCTTTTCAATATAAATTATCGTAGCAAGTTTGTAAACACATATGTTTTATTTCTCCCATTAAGCTGACAATGGGATTCGAATCTTCGGTTCAGTTCAATCCAGATTTGAGCAGTTAACACTTGCTCGCAAAGGATAATACATGGTAAGTTTTACAACGGCCAATGGTAAAACCTACTTGCTTGGAAAACTATAAACAGACGCTGAAATTCCTCCGTCTGCTTGACTAATACTGCATACTGCTTCTAGGTAGGGCAGTGGGCGTCCACAGTGCAGGTTTCGTGTGACGTGTGATAAGTATATCCCCAAACTTTGTACAAAATAAAATACAAGCATAGCTTATATACATAGTTTTTACGATTGATGCATCAATGGAAATGGAATTCAATGGATCTGCGTGACTTGAATGTCATGACATTGTTAAACATTACGACTAATGATGTAGGCTATTAAATTCTGAAATAGAAGTCTGTCCGAGCTCACCGGGATAAGCCGCAACTGAGATACGGAAACTAACTCCATATATATCCTTAATATATGTTTATAAATAGATTTTACGTATACACATACGTTATACTAAAATGTCATGATAGTTCTAAGTAGTTTTAATTAACAGTACAGCATATTAGTTAATTGAACTAGAATTTTAATAAACTACACACAGATATAAAAAATATTACTTCTATCAATTCATTCAAATCGAAGCTAAGTGATTATGTTAAACAAAATTACTTTTAAATTCATTTCTTATAATTACTTAAAAATAAAAGTAGCCAAAGAAATATAAATATTTATATTTCTTTGGCTACTTTTATTTTTAAGTTTATTGCATGTACGGCTATATTTTATTGTGTTTATTTTAAGAACGAGTACAATGTTATGTTAATCCAGAGTATTATTCTCATGTAAGTGAAATGTTTTGTCTTTTTGAGAAAATAAAGTCTTTAAACCTAACTCCCTGGTACGGCCTAAACATTGCAATTTCTGGAAAGAGTCTCAATGGTGTGAAAAACTAACATTACTGCAGTGATGAATTTAGGTAGAATCAAGATCGGGTTATTTAGGGGGTTATTTAGGGGATTTCATTAATTATTTGTGGGTACATTATTCGAGTTTTTTTTTTAATATTAGGCCTCTAAACCCAACCAATAAACTAAACCAAATATAAAATCCAAAGATACCAAAAAGGCTTATAATACACCAAGATCAATACAACAGCTATTTAATACTACTTGAATGTTGTTTTTAATGGATATTTGAAATTACCTGTCAAATCAAGTGTACAACAAACACTAGGGGTTTTTAATCGATCGATACATCGATTTTGGTCTTAAGGGTAACATTTGATAGCAGGTTTCACGAATCAATCAGCTGCTGACTAAAACTAACTAATTTTTTTTGGATATTTATTACAGCAATATCGTAGCGTTTTATTAGAATAAATTTCCTTCCCCAACTGATCTATGAAGGTCACAATTATCTTTCTGTTGTTTATTCACAGCATTTCAAACCATTTAGCATAAGATAAAAAGAAATATTAGTAGCTATGACTTGCATCTTTTAAAAATAACTCTGCACAAATAGTGATTAATTCATTGTAAATTAAAACCATTTATGTATCTATCTATTACAAGGTTCGTAAAATATTGTCAATGGAAAGTAATCTTAATAAAGCAGACTGCCGTGTTTGGCGCACTAATTTTGTCTTTATTACGAGTATTACGGTTATGTTATTTTTTTAACATACTATATTTTTCTGCAAATATAAAATACTTTCATAAATATTGACTTGGTAAAGTTAAAATGATTTGAAAGTTTGATATAAGGAAATTCTAAAAATGTATGTATAATTGTATAAAAATATAAATACATAATACAATTATTTATATTTAATAAAAATAATTAAATATAATTTTTTATGAAAGCACATAATTCTTTATTAAAAAAAGCAACAATAACTATTTCATGCCATCAAAACAAACCTTGATTATATTGATTATTCTATTGTACCTGGACACTATAACATCAAATTAGTATGACACGGCAATATAGATACGAGTGCGGTTTCTAGGACACGCGATTGTAGTGCCAAAAACAATATAGAACATCTATATAGAACCAAGGGTAATATTCAGGGAGTCATATAGAAACACTTACCGCTAAGTGTTGTTTCTGAATATTATCCTAAATCGGACAGTATGTGAAATGCCTTTTGAATTTAGAATTATTTAGAGAATATAAAACTTAGCCATAACTATTATATAGGATAAAGTCAACATTTAGAAATAAGTGCATGAATTTCATCGTGAGACAAAGAGAATATTTAACAATACAGTAATCACTAAAAGGAAACATTACAGTTATCTCAGTTACATAATATTCTTAATGGCTTTATTATATGTATATAAAAAATATAATTGTTGGTTTAGATTTAAATATTTTATTCAAAATTGATATTAGGGTTAGAAGTTCATCACAATAATATGTAGTCTCATTTAAAGTTGTAACAAAATTATATATTTATTTACTTATACTAATACATATTTATAATATTACCGACTTGTTATCCAGGAACAGGAAGGAATCGGGAAGGTTTTGATGGTGGGGTAGTCAGGAACACTTACCAATCTCTATAATCAAATGTTATAATCAGGAATGAAAGTTATATATAGAAAACAGCTTTATAAACAGCCATATACAAGTTCTATAAATAGTTAATATAATATTCAAATATATATGGGTTACATATTTTCTACATAAATTAATGCTTTTAAAAAATATATATTTAATTTATTGCTTAAAACCAGAATGTTTATCAAAAAAAATATCTCAATAATCATTTATCAATTTTATATAATCTGCAGCACACTTAATCTCTATTATCATAGTATTTTCTACATTACACAACACCTTGGTCAAGCCTTTTGAAAATTAAAACATATGTGTGAGATAAGAAAAAATTTGTCTGTCTACAATAAACTGAATTGACATTTGTCTTTTTCGCTGCAGAGCATTGCTTTATAGAAATAATTGCAGTGTTGTTTTAGTTAAAAAAATACTATTTCTAGAAGTTTATATCCAGAGTAAAGAGAGACTGTTATGCTATAGGAAATATACTTAAAAAATTACCCTAAGATTAATAAATATTAGGACAAAATTGTAATAGAACTTACATGTATACTTTCTCCTAGTATTGCTGCTTGGTGCATCAACTTCTTTGGAATACATCCAACATTCACACATGTCCCCCCAAGGCCCCACTTGGTTCCTTGTGGTGACGGAGTTACATAGTCTAATACGGCTACTCGCGCACCTTGGTTTACTGCTTCCTTGGCACATGCCAAACCCCCTGAACCTCCACCAATCACCACCAAATCATAGTCAAATGCCCCATCTACAATATCCCAAGCACCAATTAAAATTTACTATAGATTGTAATAAAAAATCCAAGTAAATATCAAAAGTTGTAATTTATTTAAATTTATATTACAACTCAAGTTCATAATTTATATCACTTATTTTCATGTGACATGTATGAAACACTGTAAGTACAGAGACATTTGACTGAAACATGAACGTGAGGCAATATTGTTTAGACAAACAAAACAATACAATATCACCATAACCAAATTGTACCTGGTCGTTCAGCTAATGATAGAGCTGAATTTGGGCTACGCCTACAACATATCCAACCTATTCAATAAATAAAGCAAATCTTTCAGCTAAATATATTAAAAAGAAACAGAAATTGGGTGAAATTTCATAAATTATATTTAAATTGTGATTGTAATGCAAAGTACAGTTTAATTTAAAAAAAACATCCCATAGCTGTGCGCTTACTAGAAATTTGGTTTGGTCTCCACAATGGTTTTTAATTTGTACTATAATTTTAAACCTATTGTTCAACTTTTCAACTTGAAAGCTTTAAGCTAAGTTCTAGCTAAATTCTATTCAATATTTGTATAAAAATGTTTAGGAACATCATTCAAACGAAATTCTTTTCTAAACTTTAGAAATTCATATACTTTTTATCAATATTACTTATATACTCTAAATAGTTGCTAATTATTGTGAAACACTGGCATTGCATGAGGTTATGTTATACCTACTCAGATAATTACTTCAAGGCTAAGGGATTTTAATGAACTTACTAGAAAACGTCCGCTTCGCCAACACAACAAAACTACCAGTCCCATTATATGGCCTTATAAAATTACGTATCCTCACAAATTTATTAAAAATTGTCATTTTGACGTAGTACAAATTTTGTAAATGACAGGAAAATTATATTCAAAGAGGTCGATCCAGAAACACGATAACCTAAGTTCCACACGTCATTAAATTATTGAAGAGAACTACTTCACGATGAAATCTGTTTTAGTAACTGGTGCAAACAGAGGCTTAGGCTATGGAATGGTAAAATTTCTACTCAAAAACGATAAAGTAGAAAATGTCTTCGCAACTTGTCGCAATGTTTCAGAGGTAAGTACTAATTTTAAGACTTACCTATTGGTGCCATGTTTTTTCACTTTAATATTCACCTTAACACTTAGTCACGTTTATATTACACTTGAAATCTTTTTAAACTGTCGAAGCCGAAGTGCGTAGTAATATTTAACAGAACAATTCCAAGATAAAATTGTTAAAAGAGAAGGGAGGCAAATGCAAAAGACAAGCGATTTATGTAGGCAACACTCGGCTTAATAACGATGACTTGTCAAATTCGTCATGTTGATGACGTAACTCCTCTGTACTCTTTGTACGCTAGGATGACATTGCAGTTACAGGGTTCGAGACAATTTGGAAAAAAATGCAAGTTATAAAAATCAACATTTTTATAACTTGCAGTTGGCAAATTTTCAGGATACTAATGTGCTTTGGTCAACATTATAACAATTTCTTACCTTGCAGGAACTCAAATCATTTTCTCATGAACATAAGAAACTACACATATTGACGTTAGGTAACGTATTCATTTTATGACCGACTTAAAACTAAATAATAGTTATGAATTTCATCATGTATCATGATCACTCAAAATTATCAACGAATTAAATATTTTAGATGTAACAAACTACGAAACATTAGATGATTTAGCTATGCAAATAAAAAAAGTTGTAGGAGACCGTGGTCTCAACGTATTGATAAACAACGCTGGGGTGAGCACACGATTCACTAAACTGAATCTAGTAAAAGCAGATCAGCTTTTGGAAAATCTTACGGTTAATACAATCGCACCAATTTTACTTACTAAGGTAAGACTAGGTATATCAATATCATTTTTAAATGTCAAATACGAAAGTATCCTTTTTATACATTTCATATTTTCTCTGATTCTTATGTTTTTTACCTCAGTAAGATATGGTCTATATCAGCATACAAACGCTAATAATTAGTCAAAACAAATATTATTAAAAAAAATGTGCGTGTACTAGTGTACACACGTTAGAAGTGAAACTTCTTTATGACCTTATTTTTCGAAAAATGATCTATATGCAACTACAGAAATTGGTTAAATAAAGTTAAATTAGATAAAGTTTAACAAAAGGCTTTTAATATCACATACTTGAATACAAATAATACAATTATTTAATTTTACCTTATTACCATTAAGATTATTACAGTATTTCATAAATTGTAATAGAATTTTTAGTATCATTGTTATCGTTATTATACATTTTTGTTATTAATGGTTTAGAATCTCTTTGAATCAACCGTGGTAGGGGCAAGAAAAAGACGCGCGTAACGGTCAAATGTGACGCGTAACCGAAACATGTGACGCGTAACCGAAACATGTGACGCGTAACCGAAAAATGTGACGCGTAACGCAAAAATGTTACACTAAATTTTTTTCCAACCCCGATAAAGAAGTTTCACTTCAAAAAAATCTGGTTCAAATCTATCGAAGTGTTAAGTTATGACAAATTTGTAATACATTTTTTAGGCCTTGGTTCCATTATTAAGACAAGCAGCGGTAACCAATTCTGCTGAACCCGTTGGAGCACAAAAAGCTGCGATTATTAACATGAGCTCTATTTTAGGATCAATAGCTCAAAATGACCAAGGTGGTTTCTATCCATACAGATGTTCAAAGGTAATGCAAAGAAAATGATAATAATATTTATTAACAAGTGTAAAAAAAATTACACTTTCAGACGTGATTTAATTATTTGGATTTACAATTTCAGGCAGCTTTAAACGCAGCAACCAAATCTATGAGTATTGACCTAAAGAAAGACGAAATTCTTGTCGCTTCTATACACCCAGGGTGGGTCAAAACCGACATGGGTGGTAAAAATGCACCTCTCGATGTTGATACGAGCGTTTCGGGCATCTTTAAAACCATCGACAATTTAAGTGAGAAAGACACTGGAAAATTCTTTCAATATGATGGCTCCGAGTTGCCATGGTAATGGAATGTTTGCGGAAATTCGAGGAAAAGTAACAATATAATATGTCATAAATAACTTTCTTTACGGTGTCTTTTCTAATTATTTAAAAAATAATATATATTCTTTGGTATACTTTCATTTCAGATGTGAATTATCTTAGAATTATATTTTCAAATGTACCTCTTGTATTAATTGCAAAAAGCTTACTTACCCTCCCAAAGAGGTTTTATTGTTTCTTTTATTATTGCTGCATGGACAGTTAAATTAGGATGCGTATTTCCTGTAACCAGACAAATTAGAAGTCAGACGAGATAAACTCGTCAGACAAGAGATGGTACATATTTCAATAAAGAATATAAATGCGCATTTATTCCAATGTTTACAAAACTAATTTCATATCACCCTTTGCCCCTAAAGAAAACCCTAGGCAAACCACAGTTTAGGTAGTCGATAAATCAATCAATCAAAACGGCGTTCTTGAAAAGTAATTGTATACCTATTTTTTTTTTAAATAAAAATTTTGATTTTGAATATCGCTGAAAATTTTATCGAAGATCAATTCTACAATATGTTTCATATATTATAGAAACGGACAAAAATTATTCATCCTATAAATTATTCGTTGCTTGAATAAGTACCTAATATGAAACAAACTTTAGTCATATGGAATTTCAAATAAAATAAAAAAACAGGCCGCAAATCTAGGTTTACTAAAATAGCAAATTGACTTAATTTTAATAGATTAACTATTACCAATTGCCTAATTAATTATCTAAGTTTCATCTATAATATATATACAATTCACAACTGAATCTTACGTACATAGCAATAAGGCTGTATATCATACGTACTGTTTGCTTTTACATAGTATCATCTAGATTATGTTTTGTTGAAAACAAGTATACGTAAAAAAAAGCGCCTGTAGGAAAGTGATAAAATATACGTTCCACATAAGTTGCAAGAGTTGTGCTAAGCGTAGACTAGTGATTAAATATGTAATTTATACGTAGTAATTAATAAGGGATACCTATCGAAAATTGTATTTTATAAATGTAGAATCTTAATTACTTTAGACATACCGAATCTGCTACATGTACTTTTATGAGGACAAAGTTCTATAAAGTTAGGAAGATTGGACATATTAACACACTTTTAATAATTTAATATTAATAATAACGAGCTTCCATAGAGATCGATTAAAATACGTTGACAATGTCAGTGCTCTTTTGAAATCACAATACCTACTCAACATTGTCTGAATAGTTTTCTTAAATTAGTATACTCTTTGGAGTGTCCTTTATTTAATATTATTATTTTTGTAACTGGATTATTTACCTTTATACACAAAATTATGGATGTTTCTTACTCTTGACATATAAATGATTGAACAGATTTTGCATTTCATTGCTCACAGAGAATTCGGAATATTTATTATTTTTATGGATTATGTAGCAGTAGCGATATCTATTATCTTTATGTTATTGTGTGTGTAATGTAAAATATTTTCCTATATGTTGTTATCAAACACATTAGTTCTGTTATGAAAATCCGTATTTTTATTATTCAACACTACTTTAATAATACATACTATACTATCGATTTATAGCTCGGCCTTGAAAGCTTATGAATCAAATATGAGTAAGGTTTTCGTTACAAACCGGACTGAATCTCATTATATTTTTTCAGCTTTGTATTCGTGGTATTAAATACCATTTAGAATTAGAAAAATAATAAATATGGACTCATTAGGAGAGTAATTTGCACCTTAAGATTCTGTGATAAATCATAAAGTCAAACAATATGGAATTGACCTAACTTCTACTTAAGCTTTCTGTTATATATATGTATATATATATCTATACTGATTTATTACCGCTCAATTCAAAGAAGTTAGCAGGTGTTAACAATTACAAAATTCTGTTTAATAAGGTAAAGGATTTAACCTAAAAAAAGATACAGATTGGTATCAAAAATTGCTTTATATTTTGTTTTGATGCTGAGTTCATTTCAATTAACAATTTGACAGGTTACAGTATTGGCCGCATAGCCAGGATCAAGCATAACATGTACTTTTATAATAACAAAGATACAATTTTCAGACCTAATATCCTAAACTTACACATACAACCTAACTAATATAAGATATACACAGGTAAAGCTAATTTATCTACAATCGACAATAAATTATATACAGATAACAATATGTTATATACACCTAAATTGTGTTTAGACTTATCTGTAACCTGAGAGACTTTGATTTTTCCTACATTCTGGACAGTACCATTTGCCTTTAGGCGGTACCATGATACCAACACATTCAAAGTGAAACCATTCAATAGGACAGCCTTCGGCATCGCATGCTATCATTTCTGACACCTCATCATAGGGACATCTGCAGTAGCAGTACACGCTTTCGCCCTCTTTAGCCTCTCGGACGGCTGGTCTTTGAAAAGCATATGGTAAACTCGATGTGCCCGAATTCAAATACGACTGCGGTGGAAGTGCTGTATTTTGTACACTAGGTTGGTATATTTCTAGAGCCCCTTCGCGACTTGAATCAGAATCACTGGATTCCATTGATTCAGAGTTCATCAGGAATCGTGGTGGTTCAGGATCTGGTATGGGGGCTTTCAGCCTTATTGTTTCAGTATAATTAAATAGTTTTTGTGGTATAGTTGTTGATGGTATTTCTTTTTTAGTTTTATGCGTGGCGGGCGAAGGCAGGTCTTCTTTTCTCCATTCCAGTTTTGGTGGCAGTTGTGGCTTCAGAGCTGGTGGAGTATTTGATTCTTCATCACTTGAATAACCATAGAACTTATTAGGAACTCTTCTTCTTTTAGAGGCTCTCTTATTGTCTGCCGCAGATCCCGGAGTTTTTGGTTTGGATGGATGTGATGATTTTACATTCAAAGTAGGTGGTGGTTCTGTTGCTTTTGGAATTTGTACTGTATTTGACTGAAGCGATATAGTTATTTTATTCGGAATCAAAGGGGGTGGTGCTTCCAGTTCCGATTTTGTAATAATGTCTTTAGGAATGTTAATTTTAATAGGTGCATGTTTTTTTGAGCTTTTAGATTTCTTTTTCTTTTTACTTTTCTTTTTACTGCTAGATCTTTCTTTACTTTCATCTTGTTCTTGTTTTGGTTCTCTTTCTTCTTTAACAGGTGTTGAGCAACTCTTTACTTCTGAAATATCAATTCCATCAGTGATGCCGACAGAGGAGGGAATTTGCTGGTTACGTTTTTCAATTTGTATTTGATTTGCGATAAGCTGAGGATTTGCGTCATAAAATTCTTCATCAGTTTCACTTTCATCTGTCTCTAGGTCAGTTTCAGCAATTGTAGGTTCTGTTTTCTCTGGAACAAGGACAGGAGTTTCTGTCATACCCATGACATCTACATTAGATCCATTGCTCATTCTTCTATTTTGAAGTGTTTTCCGAGACAATTTTCGCATCTTTCTTGGGTTTGTTCGTTCACTTCCAGACTCATCTGATGAATCAGAGTCAGAAGAGCTTGATGAAGATGAGCCACTACTAGAAGAACAACTACAGTTTGAACCACAGGAGCAACTGGAGTCACTATCACTACTGCTACTACTAGACGATGAAAAATCGCCATGTCTTTTTTTGGGAGACTTTTTAGCTTTCTTTTTATCTATATTAAATGATTCTTCATCACCATTCATATCTGTTGGTATCAAGCAATAGTCATGGTCAGATTCACAAACATGTCTTCTTCTTGGAGGAGGTGGCGTCTTTTCTTTTGGCTGCTCAACATTGTTAGCCATATTATATTTTTGGAAGTTATCCCATATTTCTAAAACTTGTTGTTCACATGGTTTTTCTTCTAAAACAGGCTCAGGCTTTTCATCTTCAAAAGGCACAGGTTTAAAAACTTCATTGGATACAGGCTTTTCTTCATGTTTAGGTAAATCAACATCAGTGTTTTTATCCGCATTAGTACAATTACTCTCGTCTTTTTTATCTAATAGGTCTGGTATTTCCACTTTAGGTATATCCTGCAGGTCATCGTTTACAGAAGGTGGAAGTCCACTATCAGACTCATCACTGCTATCACTTTCTGATAAATTTAAAGCTGGTAGATTAACATCCAGCATTAAAGCATCTCTGTCTTTTAATTTTTTCTTTTTTAACTTTTTAGGAGTAAGTTCAGGATCTGTCTCAGTTTTGGTTTCAGTTACCACAATCTTGGGAGTATCATTGACTAAATCAATAACGGGTATCTGTTTAGGTGCTTCGTTATTACTGCTAGGTGCACAAGGTTTCTCTCCATCAAAACTTTCCATGAATGTTTTTTTTGTATGGTCTTCTATGTGTTTTTTTAATAGCTTTTTTGAAATGAATTTTTCTTCACATCCTTGTTCAGTACACAAATGAGGGAACTCACTTGAGTGAAGTCTTTTATGCACTTTAAGACAAACAGCTCTTGTAAATTGTAAATTACATTCATCACAAATAAACACTGCTGGAGGGTTACAGAAATGATATACATGAGGCCATTTTTTCTGAAGACACTTTTTACATAACACACTCTCAGTCCCATGTTTCCAGAATAAATGATTATTAATATCTGGTTTATTTCTATATGCAATGCCACAACGAAAGCAATAATGATGTAATTTATGTTTCCAAACATGGTTGGATAGCTTTGCCTGACTTTGGCAAAATTCTAAGCATACATCACAGGTATGGTGTATCTTTCGAAGATGCACCATTAATCTAAATGATGAAGATATAGAGTCTATGTTACAAAAGCAACACCTATACTTAATTAAATAATCAGAATCATAAGTTCCAGGGCATAAATGACACAGTAATTCACTAAATGTATAAAAGTTGTTTTTACACATAATACATAATAATATCGATTTCTGGTGCATTTTTCGATTATGTAAATAGAGATCTTTATGAATTGGAGTTTTGATATAACACTGAAAACACTCAAAATTTACACTGCTTTGATTGCTTTCACACATATCTTCACTATCATATGAGTCTAAGTTAATGAATATAGACGAACCTTCATCAACCCTAATTTTAATTTTAGCAGCAATTGTCTCTGGCAATAACTCTTCGGCAGTAATACTGTTCACTGTAGCTGAAAATTTATGTTCTTCCACCATGTGAGAGGCTAGTTGTTTACAATTCACTGCAATTCTACGTGCATGATTACAATAAATACAATTAAAATAGGTGAACCCTAAAAACACCTTTAGTAAGCTTTTTAAAGGATATTTATCAATGGGCCTATCAAGCGTTAGTTCAATTGCTGGTGTAGTTTCCATTGGAGTTATTTCTTCCACATTGATTTCATCTACAACATCTTGCTCTTGTGGCTCCGATTTCACTTCAGTTGTGGAAACAGCATCTTTTGCTACTTCTGGTGGCTTTTCATCATTATTTACAACAGCTTCGGCAGGTTCATTTGATAAATTTTCATCTACTGAATCAAACACTTTCATTGACTCCAAAGTGCCTTGTGGCTCAGGTAAAAGCTTTATCTCTATTTTATCTTCTAGTTTTGTCACATTTTCATCTACTGTTAATTTATCACTGCTGTCACTATCAGATGATTCATCACTAGATGAAGTTTTATCAAGAAACTCTTTGGGAACTCTAACTGTTAGTTTAGGAACCCTGTTTAAGGTATTATTCTCTTCAATGCTATTATCATAAATTGTTGTTTTAATTGCATTTTCTGAATTTGTCTCAAAGGTATTACAGATAGGTTCAATGTTATTGTTCACTAGGGTTGTCTCTTTGTTGTTCTCATAAAATGTAGTTTTAACAAATTGGCTGTCTGCCTTATCGCAAATTGTCATTTTAATTGAAGATATTTTAGATTGTGACACAGGTTCGGCGGGTTTATCTTTTTCATATCGTTTTGGAGGCCTTCTAACTCGTGTAGGTGGTTTATGACTTTGCGAGTATTGTTGACCTACAGTGGGGTCAACAGTTGAATTAATAATTACTGGAGACTTGGCACTATTTAAGCTGAGCTTTAATTTTATTCCACATTCTTTTTCTGGGGGATGTAATTCCTCAGGTTTCGGAAGAATAGAGTCAGGTACTGAAGCATGTGTTTCACTAGTGGATGGAGAATTACAATGATCATGTAAATTAGTATGAACCTTATCCTCACCATTCAGGATATTCTGTGAAGCCAACTGTGTAATTGGGCTTACAAAAGCCTTAGGATTTGGACTCTCCATTTCTATTACGGAGTCAATAGTATTACTTGTATCTTTACTATCTGTAATAGAACTACTCGAACTAAAACTTAAATCACTGCTTCCATTTTCATAGCTAACTATGCTGTTGATGGGTATTGCTTTCTGGGATTGAGTTGTGATTGTTTCAATTTTATGTTCAATGTCATCCTTTTTATCACCATTCTGTTTCATTAAATCTTTTGAAATAGATCCATTTGAAGTACTCTCTATACACATTTTTGTAGGCTTAATGTTATTTGTTTTCAAAGAATTTTTACTAATCAAAACTGGAACAGGTTTTGGTTTAATATTATTGCAATCATGATTAAAATAATCATCTTTCTCACTGCATATTTCATCACATGAACAGCACATTAAATAAAAGCTGCCAGTGTAAATTTTGCGAAATTCTTCCTTGCAATTGTAATTGAACTCTTGTACATAATGTTTGTTAGTTAAATGTGATGATAGCTTTTCAGCTTTTGAAAACATACCTAGACAAAATAAACAAATATGCCTGTTATGTACTTCTCTCATGTGTAAAAACAAGTTCCAATTTTCATAGTATGTTCCACAAGCTGAGCATAAATAAACTTTGCGAGTTACTCTAGAAGGTCCACTTGTATTAGTGTCTACATGAGTTACACTACCTGGGCTTATTGCTGGTTCTTTTGCTTGAGCTCGGCATACTAACTGATGTTCTTTTAACATTGCTAATGTTTTGAATGACATAGAGCAACATTTCCGACATTTAAACTTTACCATTGGCTGTAAACCTAAGCTCTGAGCATAATCTTTTAGCTGGGGGCCCTTTTCAATCTTACTTTTTTTAAATTGTGATAATTGGCTTTTGGGTACAAGACGGGGCACAGGTTTGTCTTGCTCATTATCCACATATTGTGATGTAACATTATGAAACTTATGATCTATATGTTTTGGTATAAGTTTAGGGACTCTAGGTATGTTCACTTTTTTAACATTTGATTCACTTGGTTTCACTGCGAGAAGTCTCTTCTTTTTACACACTGTATTATAGGCAATAGAATTGTCCACAAAAGGTCTTTTCCCAAGGTGTATTCTTAATGGGTTAATTCGTTTCTTAAATTTTTCATCATGTTGAGAATCAGTACTTTTCCGGTTTTGTTCTGATGTCTGATCTGGGGGACTCGAAGGTTCGCCTGCGAAGTCGTGTCCATTTGCCGTTACTAATGATGCACGATCACCGTATAAGTTACATGGCGTCGTTGGGGAATTATTATCGTCTCTCGAATTTGATATATTACCATCTTCCATAGTTTTCTAAAAAAATAAAACACGTGCTAGAATTCATTGCATAGAAACAAAAGACATTCAAACAAGAGGAAATCAACTTTGATTTGAGATATCAACAACAACAATTACATATTGCCGTAATACCTGTGAAATCGTACGTCCAGTACGAGTACAAAAATCGAGATCTTTTTCCATGCATCCGTTTGAGAACAGCGTTCCTTACATCAGGCCTATTATGAGGCAGCCGCGGGCTGGTCATTCCCGTAAAATGGCGTCACTTTGTCGAGCGTAGATTGGTGTTATCAGATTTACCAAACCATATTTTTTTGTAAGTATCAGAAAGCACAATCAAAATTCACAATAATAACAACACATAAACTTATTATATTGTATTATATACCCCAAAACTGTTTATTTCCAAACACATTCTATAAAATCGTAGCGCGTTACGAGAAGCTATATCATTTACCATAGACTATAGAGTTATTTTTTTTAATGAAAAGCATGCCGCATGGCAATTGCTATTGAACACACGTGGTACAGTAATAGACAAATACATAATTGCAATTATAATGGTACGTATTTTCAACCTCAAAAATTAAATATTATAAATTTGTAAAAAGGGAATAATGGACTACTGTAATTTTATCTTTCTTCTTTTATTTATCTCAATCTTTAAATTCCCTCCTTAGTTGGCAGGTAGGTAGTTATACAGCCTTTATTATATTACAAGATCCTGGTAGTTTCTTTTAAATCTTTTTTTTTTGTTATTTAGTTCTATATAGGTCGGACAAACTTAAAGTTGAATCTGGTTTAAAGTAGTTTTTACTTGACCTCTATTTTCTTTCTTTTTCCTAACTTTTCATTATTAATCTATAAGATTAAAGTGCGTCGCTACAGTCTATTTATTCTGAATAATTCCAATTATTGGTTTAAAAGTTAAGGTGTCTAAAGATTGCGTATTTGTTAACCAGAGACAAAGTGGTAGTGATGTGCAATCATAAATCTAAGATCGAATGAAGTGGTGAGTTGTGAAGGTCTTGTCTAGTTGCATTGTTGAAATATAATAAAGGCTTATAGTTATTTTTTTATTAGAAACTGCAACTACACAAGACCATCACCAATTTTATAATCTCATCTTGTCTCCCTTTTAATAGTAAGACTTCAATAGACTACCCCAACATCATAAGCCTTAAAATCCTAAAATAGCAATAAATTTACTAACATTGACATCAAGCACAAAATTTAAAATGTAAGTTACAACAAAATTCGATTTTGTTTTCTGCGATAACATTGACGTTTAAATTCACCGATGAAAGATGAAACCTTAACTCTTTGGTTTCGACCTATGTGGGATATCCACCCAAGACATCTTTCACAATTAACATAAAAAATTACACAGAAATTATATATTTAGGTAACATTAAAATTTAGGCCAATTAGTTCTTAATCTTCTTTTATCTTTTGCAAACAAAACAAAGTTTCGTGAATGATAAAGATTGCGTTTACAATGTGATCAAAGAATGTTGTCATATTTTCTGACCAAAATATTAATTGATGGTATTTAATGGGTTATAGGCAACCAGCAACAATCAATCAAACTTGGTTTGATAAATAAGAATGGAAATTGCTTCAGTTCTTGTTCATAGCTAATAACATAGGGGCTGTCCATTAATCACGTGAGGTTAGAAAATGACGGGGGAAGGAGTTCGGCAAAAATCACGAAATAGGGAAGGAAGAAGGGGGGAATTAGTAAGATACCACGTGTACTTATTTTTTCGTCAAACGCCTGATTTCTTAACCAAAAAGCGGCTTAGAAAAACGATCGATCAGTAGATAGAGAGAGATTCACTGCGTAGTGCGCGTGATGACGCCGAGTGGCATGATAAAACCGACGTTGATCTTCAACAAAGTACAGTGCCAACAACTGACTTGCAAGATGCTTATCCAGTTGTTAGAAAGTCTTGTTAATCTGTGGCAATGTACATTCAATATGTTCATGTTCAATATAATATGTTTTTAGCATGATTACACCATTCTTTTAATATTATTTTTATGCCAGTCAAAAACAACCTGCAACCTATCTGTCTAGACAGTTTTATCATGGTCCTTAACTTTCTAGCATAGCATTAGATTATACTTTATACCAGTACTTAAAAATAATATTATAAAAAAATTAAGATTCTTTCTGGGTACTAAAAATACACGTGATTTTTGGAGGGGTTGAGGGGGTAGTCTCAAACCTCCCCACGTATCACCATGGGTGAGGGAGGGGTTAAAAAATGTTAAAAAAACATCGTGATTAATGGACAGTCCCATATAATATTACTTACTAATTTTTGGGGCCAAAAACGTAAACCATAAAGACGACAAGGACAAGAAATCTATATTCTGTTAAGGTAACCTCTGTTTTAAGTTACATTGCCATCTGTGTTTAATCTATGCTGCGCAGCGTACTACATTGTTGGCGTTTTTAATCTACATAAAATTTAGAGAAGGTTTAGCCATCGAAGGGAAAGGACTTTTTATAATTTTTTTTAATACTATTATTTACCACAACTTTTTAATTTAAATCCATTTCTGTAGACATGCACATGCAAGATGATGTCTGATCAGTTTAGAAAAGTAGAACCATATTCTCCAAAGTCCTCACCTCGAGGTGCGAGGTCACCAGTTGTTTCACGGCAAGATTCTTCTGGTACCCTCAAAACTACTATTTCACTGGGTAAAAATCCCTCCATAGTACACAGTGGACCATTCTATTTGATGAAAGAACCTCCAGGTAGGTGTTGACGTTGGTTGAATTGTAGAAATGCTTATTCGTTGTAATTATAATCATAATTCATATCATTTTAGGAGAATGTGAGTTAACAGGAGCAACAAATTTAATGGCGTATTATGGACTTGAACATTCGTATAGTAAGTTTAACGGGAAAAAATTAAAGGAATCGCTATCTTCCTTTTTACCTACATTACCAGGAATCATGGACGGACCTGGACAAGAGGATAACAGCACATTGGGTTCTGTAATCGCAAAACGTCCTATAGGAGGAAAGGAATTATTACCATTGACTAGTGCTCAGCTTGCTGGCTTCCGGTTACATCCAGGGCCACTTCCAGAGCAGTACCGCTATGTGAGTGCTACCCCACCCAAAAAACATAAGAGCAAACACAAGAAACATAAACACAAGGATGGTGCTCCTCCAGGCCAAGATACTCCACTGCAAGGTAATGTTTCTTCAAGTATTAAATATGTATAAAATTTATATATTTTAATGATGCCTAACTTAGCACAGCCTTGGGATTAGTTACAATTAGAATATGGTTAAATTAACAATCATATACAGGAGGTATAGGAAGGGAAATTTTGAAGCCAATGTCTAAATGAACTTTAAAATTTCAGATTCATCAAATCCAGACACCTATGAAAAGAAACATAAAAAGCAAAAGCGTCATGATGATGACAAGGAGAGGAAAAAGCGCAAAAAAGAGAAAAAGAGGAAAAAACAAAAACACAGTCCGGAGCATGGAGGGCTAACACCCAGCCAACATCCATTACCTTAAGTTACAGTCTTTTTACTTCTATAATAATGATTTCTTTAGTATTTTTGTCCATTTTTGCTTAAAGAATGAGCAAATCAATTTTTTCCACAAACAATAAATTTTGGGAGAAAAATTTACTAAGTAAACTATTTTCTTCAAACATATATAAATTTCATGAGTTTAATGCGGGCTAGTAAAGTATTTGTTTTTTCATTATTTGGAAGATTTAATTTTTATTGAATTCAACCATTAAGTGGAAACTTTATATATTTTTGTGGGATCATTTTATTTTTGAAAAACAAAATCAATCCAAAGATATTTTATGTTATGGCAATAACAAAACATTATGACTCCCGCAACTATGAATGAAATTTTGTTATACCATGGCATGCCAAAAAATCATTTATTTAATAAACACAATTCATAATGAAATAAGCTACATGTATGCAATTTTTTTTATGTTTACTCCCACAGTCAACATTATTTGAATTAGGTCTCAGTTAAGTGTAATTGTTGTTAATATTTCTTTAGGATTGTCATAATTAGCTTAAGGTATTTATATAAAGCCAAGAGATATAAAAACTGTAAAGTATGTTTGGTACATCAACTTGTATTTGGTTAATTATTTATCAATGGAATCAAATCAATACCTTGTTTTTTTCATAGTAAAATTTGTTCAATTAGTAAATAAGCTAGATAAAAGACATCAGTATAATATGTTGAAATGCAACATTTTGTATGTTTGAAATGGCACATTCTAATTTCTAAGTTTCAGAGAATCCTGTAATATAGGACTATGAAAAATAAAATTACTGTGAAATGAATTTGACTTTGGACCTTTTAAGAGTTATTTTCAAACAAAAAGTTTATTTAAATACATATAGTAATTACAAGTGTTTTAACAAGATATATTTTAATATTTTGTGATAGGTTTAAATTTATTGGTATGTTGTGTTTTCACAAATATAACTTGCGAGTTTTATTTTTATTAATTTATTATTGATTGTAGATCATTAGACCTTCAGTTGGGGATGGTATTACAAGTACATAGAGTTGCCATTTATCACCTTTACTTTACCAACATTTTAGATAGAATCTTGTTATATGTAATCTACTATATAAAAATAAGTCGGGTTTTCCTTCCTGACGCTATAACTCCAGAACGCACGAACCGATTACCACGGTTTTGCATTCGTTGGAAAGGTCTCGGGCTCTGTGAGGTTTATAGCAAGAAAATTCAGGAAAATTTGAACAGAATAGCGGGATCACCAAACGAAATGTTACATAAAACATGGCGAAACGGAGTTCGCCGAGTCAAGTATAAATGTTAGTAAAAATTCAATTCACAGAACCTTTTTTTCTTTTATATGTTTAAATTTATAAGGTGAAAATTATCAACTGATCTGCATATTCTTTAAAAATAAAACAAAAGTTAAAGGCGTAATTTATTCAATTAAATTTACACAACATTCGCTTCATACAAAATGTGTAGGTTTTATAAAATCAAATAAATTAGTAATGCAGCACCAAAATACATACACCAATTCTTACAAAATGTCTACTTACTTTCTACATTATATGCTCTTTACCTATTGTTTAAATGTAGCCAAGTAAAAACCAAACTAAACATCATTTTTAATTAGCATTTTATTAGTACTGTTTATGGTATCAATATTAATGTCTATTAAAAGTACAAGACGGGCCAGTTACCTAACTATTCACATACATGACACGTCAATAAGGATAATTCCATTTTCTAAAACAGTCTAGCTAGGCTATACATTTTGGTGCAAGCAGTTATATTTTGTAAAAAATTGCTGGCACAGTATGTAAAATGCATGAGACAATTATAGTGCAAGTATACTTTCGTTTTGTCATTTAAAATTATAATTCAACATGTTACATATCGATTAAAATTCATTTAATCGTAAAACCAGATATTAAAAAAAAACATTTAATTAATTAATAAGTGGTAACTTCTAGGAAACCTAATTAGTTAAATTCCTCGAACAATACTGAAGCGAAGAGATCTATCTCGACGACACAGCAATAATTTTGAGCAAATTTCTAGAAATTCCTTTTAAAGCACTCGATTCAATACACTTTTAACAAATTTTGGGAACCAATTACAATTCTGTATCAATGAAAACATAATAAAAATACTCTTTAAATCAAATATTGACTATATAAAACATGGACTGTAGTACTGTGTAGGTTGTCATGGTTACCTCTATTATGGACGCTACATCACAACAAACACGGAACATTAGTCAACGTCAACGTTTTAAAGCCGTATTTGTAACTAAATTCAAAATATTTTATATCGCAAAAAATCAAGCGATTGCATCATGGCAAGGAAATATTAGAAAAGCGAATTTTGGGCAAGCAATATACAAATTAGACTAACCTACAACACCTAACTTCATGGTTCTCTGTAAAATACGACATTGCAGTGCGAATTTAACTCACTAACAACTTTACATTATGTATTTATTATTTGCTAAATATGTATTTTAAACAATATATACAAATTATTTAGTTTATAGAAATTTACGAAACTATTTTTTGACATGAATTCTTAATTTAGCAATGTTACTTTACAAGAACTATTAAGTTTGGTGCCTTTCATACACTCGGTCTAAACATTCGGGTAATACTCAAGTTGTGACAAAAATTTAAAAAAATATCTTGTTTTAATATACCACCCGGTGACCAGCCAAGTTCATTATATAAAATAAATAATGACACATAAAAACTAAAGTTATACACATTTATTATGTTACAAATCATTCAAATTTACAATAAATTTTAAAAACTAAAAGGGTTACATACAGTCTGTTAAAATATCTACATCTATGGTCGACTTTAAAAAAAATATGGCTTACGCTTGAATGTTACATTAGTTGACATTTTCCATACCATAGTCTCCAGACGACATATCTTGAAATGGGAAGGCTAGGTTTTGAAATGATGTATTTTGGAATACCTAAGAATTTTGTTTTTCATAGTAAAATTAACAAAAATAGGAATTATATTGAATATTTCATCTAATGTAACATTTATAAAGCTTTAAAATATTTACAAAATGAAATATACACACCTGAAAATAACAGGGTTGACGTTATAATAAGTCGCCCAATACATCATTTCTATATTTATTTGAAAGTCCAGTCAATACTAGGCCAGTTGACAGTCACAAAGCGGAGGAGCAGTCTTTAATTATATTTATTTTAAGAAAAAATGGATACACAATTTTTTATGTTTTCTGATTTGGTAATGGATTTTAATAGAAATACGAAAATGCTGCAAACGTCAACTAACCTATTGATTGCTCTTGCCAAAAAAAATACAGTTTAAAAAAATGCTTGATACAATTGTCATATTTTCATATTTTTTTTAACAGATTATTGAAATTAAAAATGTTATAAATGCAATACAATTTCTACCCACGAAAGTACAGACTGTCAAGTGCCAGGCGTCCTAGTGTTGGCGCCTCGTATAGTCTATGGGTAAGATTTAAAAACGGGGCTAGGACTCCTGTATGTCAAAATCAGGTGTTTGCAATTTGTTTTGTGTAGAAACAGGTCTTCCAATTCTTTTTTCTGCAAAACTTCCTTAGAAATCCCAATAACGTGATATTTTAGGTTTGATAGGCCAATCGTTGATAATTAACATTTTGTTGTCAAAATTAGTTCCTTTTTTACCGCCATCTAACTTACGCAGAAGTGACAATCCATCTCTTTGTAAAACTCAATGTCATTTCACAATATTGACTGAAATAGTCTTGTCTCTTTCCGTCAAATTGTATCAACGCTGTGATGAAATGAGACAGATCATCGTTTTCAGCTCATTAGCTTTTATGAATAATTAAACTTTTTCTATACAAATGCTAGCAATGCTGGGCTATACAAATGCTATTAAAATATATATATTTTAATTTTAAACAATCAATAATTAACTATGTATATTGTTTGAAATTTGAAATATAGTTCTTTGAAACATCAACTAAAACATAAGAAAGTTTACAATGTAACTTAGTTTGCTAAAATGGATAACAAACATCTCACATCTGTGTGTTTGTATAAAAAAAAGTGTAATTCATATTAAACTTATATCTTAAGTTGTTTAATAATTTCAGGTCAGTAAATTGAATAAAGTAAAGAGAAAAGTAGGCTCCGATCAAATTCTCAAAATGTGGTAGTTACACTATTATGGTAGTGACACTAGTGTCACTATACTGTAGTTACACTATTACAATGGTATAGTTACTATATGGTGGGTGTAGCCATCATCACAGCTCCTTGAGTAGTGCTGACTTAGCATTCTTCAGTTTGTCTAGCCGTTTTGTTAGATGACTGTTCTCCGTCTCCAGTTCTTCAACTCGGTTGAGTGCTTCACGTGCCTATAAAGGTAAAAAAACTGTATAAAACAACTATTTAGAAAAAAAAATTTTACAATTTTGAAGTGAAAACTTCTTTAGCGGCGTTGTACACTTTTTTTGGAATGGGTAAAAAATGTTAAACTCGCATCAGGACAAATTCGTAAGACGGATGTTTTTTCTAAAGGATTATGAACCTTCGCGCTATACATTTACGGTTTTGATTCATTTGTCTCTTTCCTCAGATACATTATTGCATGTGGAATTGAACCTTAAGTCAATACATCAAGGTTTGATTTTGCGAAACGTCTAAAGCTTTATTATTAACGATTTGGTCAGACTGACGAAGGATGGAGAGTAGACAGCTGGCGCGGCGTATTAAATGTCATGTAAATTGTCATGTTTGTGTACGATAGCGAAATAAATATTGTATTCTACCACATAAATGATATTACTTTTATATACTGATAATTAAAGCAATTCGTGCAAAATTATTCCCTAACCATTCCAAAATATGAAAAATGCACAACTTTAATATTCAAGTTTTCAGTTCTGCCTGCACTCCCGTAATGCAACCAGTAGTTTTTCTATACAATCCTTTATATATAGGTGGTTTTTTTTACATATGTTAGATAATTGTTAAACTATATTATGTCGTACAAGCAGATTATCAGGAGGGATTACTTTAATTTGAAAATTATTATTAACATTATTATTTTAACACTGTTATAAATTCTATAAGTTGAAGTTAGTTTACTGACTACCATTTTGATAATGAAAAAAATATCATTTTTAATGTTTAACCTTTTTGACATTTTGTGCCCACAAATATCTATATTCGCTGATATAATTTATGTACTTAATTGTGTTTTATTTGTAATATTGGAAATAAATTGCCTTGAAACTTAGAAGTTAATCAATAAAATAAATAAATACAAATTAGATATTGTAAACTACCAAAATAATGCTGTATTGTACAAATGATCTTGTAAAATACCTAAATTTAAAAAAAAAGGTTCGCAACGGTAGCCATGCGTTTAAGAGTTAAAAGTTCAAACTGGACCACACCGGGTTTAAATAACTAAGTACCGTTAACAGTCACCATTATTGATAACGGCCCAGAAATCAACCACATCCTGTAAAATAAATATACATTATTTGTCTCCTAGATCCGCCATCTTTTAAGATCTATTGTCTATGGAAAAATAATGTCCAATAACAACTTAATCAGTTCACACCAATGTTGCAAGTTTTATTCATTTATTTTTAGCCGATTATTTAACAAATTTTAAAAATTAGTTTTGCTAAACATTGCTCTAGTATTGAGCATCAAATATAGTCTATACTCATCTTTCTGTATCTGGTTCGCGATCATTTGTTTTGACGTGATAACGTCTTTAAAATCGTTTTAGTCGGGTGACATGTTCAGAAACTTGTGTCACACCAAAACCTCACGAGCGCGATCGCAGGTATAACGAGAGAGAGACGGACCGATCTCCCGTCTCATCTCACTCTAGCGGCATACAAACGAATGGAGATTTTCTCGTGCAGTTAAGTTTTGTAAGAAAAATGTATATCATAGTCGAATAAGTAAACTTGTCATTTTACACCCGAAATTTATCATCAAAAGTGTGAATAAAACGATAGATGTAATTTAAAATTTGAAAAAATTGTTATCTTCATTAATTCCTTACTTCCCAAAAACTTATATCACCAATAAGACGTTATCACGTAAACATCTCGATCGTAAACCTACTTTACAAACAACCAATATAATTTTTCTAATAGGCAAGTAACCGGACGCTAAAACCACTTGGTCAACATAGATTCGTAGTCATAGATAGATAGAATGTTATCTGAATATAAACTTTTTTATACATCTATAACTGCATGGTCAGTAGAGATGAGCCCATCGTTACCTCTCTCTGCAGCTTCCTCCTCTCCTGCTTAAGCATCTCCTCGTGCTCGTCCTGATGGTCCTGCCGAGCTCTGAGCCTCTGAACCTGGGCTTCGAGCCTCGCCACTGCGCCCGCTTGTAACGCCGCTTCCGCTTCAGCTCGTGCCGCCCGCCCTTTCGCTTCCGAAATTGATTTCCTTAGAGTTTCCACTGAAAAAATCAGAAAACACCTTTAATTAATATACGTTAATTTTTATAATGACGTCTTTATTGCTCCATGATAAGCATATATTATATCCTGCTCAATAGTGACTTGTAATTAATGTATTTTCTTATTATTATTTTTTTATTTGGACCACAAAATTAAGACAAGCACTTGATAGAAATTGACGTACATGCAAAATTTGAAAAGCGGTGGGTCCCTATGGGGCCTTTCAAGTATTACATAGCACTATATAGGGAGTATTTGATTTTCGTATTTGGTGATTATGTCAATAGTAATTTAAAGAAAAAACTTTTTTACCGGATTAAAGTTATAATAATACATAACTTTAATCCGGTAAAAAAAGTTTTTTCTTTAAATGTGTAAAGGTTATGTCAATCAAAGACAATATCAATAGTAATTATTTACTTTTTTACACATTGTCTATGTTTGAAAACGAAATGCATTGTCGATGCTTCTTACAAAAAAATAATACGTTTATGTCATTGATATATAAAAAACCCAAGATGCACAGTCTCGAATTAAAGTAACGCTCGAAAGTGTCCCGAAACACTATTTCTGTCATTTTCTATAACAGTATGTCTATAACAGTATATGTTACAAGCATATATTATTGCAAAATCAACCTTACGCGAATTTCTTAAAGTTGTTATTACAACGCAGTGTATATGTGCTTTAAGCAATAAAATTTTACGACCGACTGTGGTCGGTAGGACAAGGTAATGAGTGGAGTCGAACATTACTTTTTTATTTACAACTATTTAACATAATTTTAAATTTATCCGACTTTTCGGGTGCTTTACAGCGTGCGTGGTGGTGACTAAAGACAAAAGGTGTTGGATGTTAAATAGTTGGAAATTTATAATAATACATAACTTTAATCCGGTTAAAAAGTTTTTTCTTTAAATTAAAAAATAATTTGTTAGTAAATATATTTGTCAAAAACTACACACAAAAAAGTTCAAAAGTACATAAATTTATTTATAAAAAAAAACACAAATAAATAACATCGACTCCACTTATTAGATGCGAGACTATTTGAAATGAACGCACAATTTAGAATGTTGCGCTCATTTTTTGAGGACGTTTTTTAGACGTTGATTGTGCATCTTGGGTTTTTTATATTTCAATGGTTTATGTACTATTATTTTTGAGAGCTTTGCTTACTTTCGCTGACAAGAGGAAGAGAGGGGGGGGGGGAATAAATTGCAATAAATCTGCTCACGTAATACTTGAACGGCCCCTATTTTACAAATTTGAAATCAAGAAATGATATTATCGATACTGCGTCCTAATTATACAGATAAGATCTGAGTATTTTCGTATTGCATTTGAATTGTAATTCATGAACCGTAAGATTAGTTTGTAGTTTAGATTTAGTTTGGTAATTATATTGTACGAGCCAACGCAGTACATTTTTCTCACTCAGGCTTTCTTAGTTTCATCAGCGTGGCGATTTAGATCAGATCCTAAATCGTCGGAGTCAAGCCCTTGGGCCCATTCTCCTCTGCTGCAGTCCGGCAAACGTTAATTACCGATCCGATTTAGAAACACAACAGTACTTACGTACTTTTCCACTATCCGACATCCGGTTTTCAACGATCCGATAATTTGCTAGATCGGAACGCGGAGTTTTATCGTTCCGAAGTGATAGGCAGTGCCTCTTTGTCTTCAAACGTATAACAATATAATTAAAAGTCGTTGGCGATTAAAGGTAGGACTCATTGTGAATCGTAAAGTCGAGGAATTTTAATAAAGCACTACGTTACGTCCGTTGCGAAGGGGTGACTTTTTTTACTGATCGATTATTGTCGGATAAAGTGGAGAAGCACAATCCGGCCTTCCGATATTTTTCTCATGACTGATTCCGGTTTCCGACGCCGGACCGGAGAAGTGGAGAATGGGCCTTAGAGTAAAGCCGTAGGCACTCTCCTTAACTGTTACATTGCATTCATTCGTTACATAGCAATTTATATTTTATTATTTCGCTTATATTCTATAAATATAAATCCTCTATTATTTAAAGCACCCAGGAACCGTATATATGTTTTCAGAGTTACTTATAATTTAATTTTTGTTGATTTGATTATGCAATAATATTACCAATATGCACTTTACTAACGTTGCTTGGAAGAGATTGCTTGTTACCGATAAGGCCGCCATTTATAAACTCAAACTCAAAATATCTTTATTCAAGTGGGTAACCAAGTACAGTATTGAATTGTCAAGTTAAATTAAATTAATAAATTAAAATATAATTAAATTAAAGTATATTTCATGTAAGTTTAAATAATAAATATTCTCACATTCATTCTCATAATCCATGTCGTGGTGTGAGGCGACGCCATTTTGTCTAGCCGCGCGTTCTTCGTTCAGTTGTAATTTCAGTTTCCGCACTTCCGACTCCAAGGCCTGCTTGGAGCTCACGAGGTTTTGCAACCGGACATCTGGAAATTACAATATTTATTATAAAAACGATTGTTTTGCCATGTATATTATTACTAGAAAACATTTTTTTAGTTCAATAAAAATATACTATAATAAAAATAGGGGTTGATCGTAGAAGGGTGAAAATTAGGGATTTTATGTATTTTTGTATGCTGTATCAGGAAAAATAAAAACAATTTTTTATTCTAAAAAAGAATTTTTTTGGGGTGAACACCCGTAATCACTGAGGGGTTTAAAAGATAGTAGCCGATTTTTACTTATGAATATGCATAAAAAATTCGTAATATTAGCGCGTTTAACCAATTCAAAAGGGCATTAAAGATAACATATCAGACTGAGAGTAGACTAAAATTGGGACGGCTGATGGCGACGTGTATCTCGTTCGTATATTCATATTAAGTTTCTCATGTATGAGAAATAAAATTCTTTAACCATTATTTTGGCTGGTTTTAATTAAGAATGTTTTATTTGAGTTTTCAAGCCAATAATTAACAGTCACTAATACATCATCTGAAATGATTTATAATCTTGTGTTTTTTTAAGTCGGTTAAAAGTGCAATCATTGATAAAAGCTATGAAGACTCACCGAGCGTGCCCTCTCCTCCGTCCTCGAGCAAGGCGTGCGAGTGATGCGAGACTAGGGCCAAAGGGGGCACAGCACCAAAGCCCTGCGCCTGCGCATCCCCCGACTCCACGAACGTGAAGCCCGCACCCTCCACGGCCGCGTCTCGTGCTCGTACGGCGTCGCGCGCGCATGTCAACTCGCGTTCGAGGGTAGCGTGATCGCGCTTTAGACGCTCGTGGGCTGAGCATTTTTCTTTGTGTTCGCGCTGGAATGTCATCGGTTTTCTTTGTATAACAGTGACCATGCGTTTGACAGAAGATTTTTTAGTATTGTCCTTTATTAACATAACTTTTACACATTCAAAGATAACACTTTTTTAACGGAATGAAGCTATGTATTATTATAAACTTATAATTATTTTTCATAATTTAAAATTTTTCCCGACGTTTCGCGTGCTTTACAGCGTGCGTGGTCACGGTGACTGAAGACAAAAGGTGTTGAATGTTGTTCATGTCAAATGACTGTATGCAAACTTTTAGTTCTGCACCTAACCACTAGGGGCGCTGTACATTATTTTTAAAAAAATACCTGTAACTGCGCGTAATCTTCTTGCAATTCTTCTATTCTATCTTTGAGCAGCTCCAGCTGATATCCCAGCGCCGCTTTGTCATTGTCCAACTGAGCGTTCAATATCATCGCTTTGCGAAATTTTTCCTCTACCTCTTTTAATTCGTACTGAAATCAAAACATAAATATAAAATAACTCAACAAACAAAAGTTCAAGGCCATGAGGATTCTGTGCCAAAAATTATTTCACCAGAACCCAACGTGGGGACACACAAAGGTGTATTCAGTGGGCTAAAGTTCGTAGGGCAACATATAGATGGCGCTACTAGTATTAAATCAATATGACGTTTAGTTAGCCCTAACCTTCAAAAGACATATTATGTATAAATTTGACAACTGTCGTATTATTAGTTTCAAAGAAGGATAAAAAAATGATTTTTTTTATTTATTTATTGGAAAATTATCATAATCTTAAATTGAAAAGAAGTTGTTGTGGTGGAAACATAATCTGGACACAGTTTTTCTGACCACCAGGACGTCGAACAAATTTAAATAACTAACTTATATACTAAGGCCAGTGACATAATATACACTACAACATTGTAACTATTAAAACCATTAAAATTTTACGTAAAACGTCACAAACCAATTGAAACTTTGACGCCCCACAGTTAGCCGATGCCTGTTCTTGAAGAGATTTTTTATTCGAATAAGAATTAAATGAAGATGATGTCTGATTTGCATAATGCATATGGTTGGGGAATGTTAATCTGTCATAAGGCAACGAATACACTGTCTACAGCCCAATAAGAATCATTTAGTAAACAGAACCGCTGCCGTCATGTAAAATAGAAGATTTTCTTTATTTTACACTGAAAGTCGATTCACAAAATAAAAAATAAAAATAAAAGTTCGCTAGTAAAGCTAACTACGAAGCGGGAATGTGTGAGATTAAAATCATTTGATATACTGAAGAAGACTAACTTCATACTATACATTAATTGTCATACATACCCTCAGATCCTTAATACTGAGTACTTCGTCAGAATCCTCCGAACTCCGCCTCGGCGAGTGCAGTCCCGCCGGACTGAGGGACGCTAGTCTGGTTGCACCACGACGTCCCACAGTTTCTATAACATAAACAATAATATGCATAATTAAAGTGCACTATACATAATAATAATAACCACCGGAACAATCCAGAACCCGAACTCCATACAAAGCTCTTGCTTGATACAGCAAGCCGAAAATACCTACAAGATACCCCATCAAAAATCTGTGTTCATTTGGCTTAAACCCTGGTGCAACAGTGTAAATAAATAGTCTGGTGAAGGAGGAATTGAAAATGTTGGATCTATGCCAAGGAAACAGGAGTGATGTCCTTATTACAGCAGTAATGAACCAAAAATTATGTGGTAACAATTTTTTCAAGAGGTAACTTTATAAAGTATGTTTTAAAAAATCGTGAAATGACTCTTATAAAAGATCACAATTACAATTCGTAAATCAAAAATCTAGTTTATACCTACTACCTGTAAAGGTTACAAGAAAAAAAAAGGAAGTTTTATGAGTTTATAGCGACACCTACAATCTGCGCTTACAAATCACTCCGATACCCAGGAACGCAGTTATTCCGGTTAAGGATATAAACAGATTCTCGGGATTAGTCACTCGGGCCTTTGGTCCGGCTAGACTGATCAAGGGTCCCTATAAGTTGAAGGGAACGCACATCCTTACTCCACAATTTTAATAAATTACATACAAATATGACACGTATGTCTGCAATGCAATATAATTCAAATGTTAATTTCGTAAACTTCAAGCAACTTCTATTGCAACCAAAATAAATGTTTAAGAAGCATCGTAACGGATCATAAAACTCGCGTTGAATGACCGATATCTTCGCCATTATGACTTAAGCTGAGGCAATTGAGTACATCCCACTTGAAGAAACTGACTGATGAGAAAAGACTGACTGAAGTCTAGACTGTGCATATAATAGGCTATTTGGCAAGAATTTAAAAACCATTGCAAATGATTACTGGCTATAAACCTATATAGATAATACTGTCCAGTATTAGACTTCAAATTAAATATTCATAATTTCAAGAACCCGCCAAAACGCTTCTCTAGACAAGATGGCGTCGCAACAGTCTCTATAACATACCATGGCTTTCAACACGTAAAAAAACGTCAAGTTTTTACGTGTTAATTGTCATTCGTAAATGACACATACAGTGGCGGATTTATAAATTTTTAAGGTATATACTTGAATTTTTTGCCGCCCTTGCCTCTATGTCCTAGATCCAACAATTTCGTTGCTCATAATTGCTTGTAAAATAATAATTGGGTTTGATTTTTGAGGACAAAATTATACACAAATCATCCAGTTCGCAGACTCCAACCAGTAGTAGGACTGACATGTTTGACAGGGGGAAGAGGAAAATACAATTTCTGAAACTTCGCTCTTTTTACTGAGAGCTGAGGGCGCAGATGTCGATTACTGGTTGGGCCAAATTTATTGCAGACTTCCATCTGTCAAACATCAGAAAACCGTCATGCAGAAATCTTTTTGATTTCTATGAGGTAGCAATAAATTGGTTCCCAAATTTGCCGCCCTAAAAATCTGACGTCCTAGGCTCCAGCCTACTCAACCTGCTGGCAAATCCGCCCCTGCACACACACACACACACACATATATATATATATCTCCGAAAATATTTAACTCCTGCAAACGCGAAGACAAATTATTTATTCGACTAATCTGCCACCGTTTTGAGTTAAGTGTCTGACAAGCCTATTTTTGTACAGATAAAACTTAATAACACTTTATTTTTCGTACTGTCCAATAGCCTTTTGCCATCATGTCTTACAGGAGTCACGCTGTATGTATGGGGTATATCTAGATTCTGAGTCTTTTGAGATGGATGGATCGACTATTGGAGCAAATCACAGATGATAGCAAACTTTGTAAAAAGTTCTCTTAATTCTAAACATTCCAAACACAACAAATACTCACTCAAAATAAAAAAAATCTTAGAAATCTTCTGCCCCATTAGACGGTAATTACGTTCCGTAAACCACGGAAGACATTAACTACGTTCTTTTAATTAATTTCAAGGAATTTAATTATCAAAACGTAATGTTAATAGATATCGAATTGTATCGCCGCATTTTAATTGCCATTTAAAATGTGGCATATCTGCAATAGTTTCAACGGTTTACTTATAATTAACTTGAAATTATTTCAATTATACGTTTCTATAAAACAAGTTCTTACATTGCTGTCATTTACAAATCTAGCTTAATTATTTTGTTTTTATTTATTAAATGTAAAAATTCGACATTCAGTCAGAGGCAGGTTTTATTTACTTATTTATGTTACTATCAGAATCCAAAACCTATTTATATATCTAATATATAAAATTCTCGTGTCGCGGTGTTTGTGGTTAATCTCCTCCGAAACGGCTCGACCGATTCTCATGAAATTTTGTGTGCTTATTGGGTATGTCTGAGAATCGGACATCATCTATTTTTCATCCCCCTAAATGTTAAGGGTTATCTACCCCAAAATATTTTTTTATTTTTATCTGTTTTTATTTTTTTATGATACAGCATTAAAAAATACATACAACCTCTAACTTTCACCCCTCTACGATGAACCCCTATTTTTTATTATAAATAATATACATGGCAAAACGACGTTTGCCGGATCAGCTAGTATTATATATATACTTCTAATAAATCGTGGGTACCACAGTTTAATGATTGTACCTTAAAACTTATCAGAATATATGTTGGTAAATGAATAGCATATTAAACAGCGCAGTTGAATGATATAAAAAATATGTTTACCTGCATACATGTCGTAAGCTTTATCAGCATGGTCCTCCTGTTCCCTCTGTTGTCTCTCCAATTCCCTCATGCGTATCTCTCGTGCCTCCGCCCTCGCAGCCCGTCGCGCCGCCAGTCGCTGTTCAGCCTGAAATATCATAATTAAGAGAAATAAAATCATTGCTAGTAGTTTGGAGACATCATCTGGGCAGTTTGGAACTCACTTCCTGGAGCTCTGCATAGGACCAAAAGACGCATAAACCTTCAATCGCCGCACTCAGTGTTGCGATTTCTCAAGTCCATTTGGAAAATTGCGTTTTATTATTTACGTACGTCTTTATCGAAACAAGATTAAATAAAAAACATAGATAAAACCCAGAACGTCCTGAATAAATGTAATGATATCAACCAATGCGTTGTCAAGTTACACAAGTAAGGTCTTTGGGCAAGATTTCACAAAAGTATTTTTTTTAATTTTCAATAATGTAAACCTAAACGTACGTACGTAGACAAAATGTTGTAAAAACTATTATAAAAGAGTAAGTATGGAGATTCTTGCCCATTCTTCTCCATTTGAAACTATGGTTTGGAAGGGGCAACTAGTCTACTAGTTTTTTTAATATTTTTAACTTTGAAAAGTGTCTTTTTAATAGGCCTAATCGAAATAAATGATCTGACTTTTAAGTCTTATTAGAAAAAAACTAGCTATTTGGTTATTCATATGTAAGTATACTATGATAATTTCTATTTAGAAACTACATAAAAAAAATAACTTAATATCTATTCCAACACACAAATACATATAAGGTATTCTTAGCCTACATAGTAATAATAATTAAAAATGGATACATAGAAAATTAAAACAAATTTATAAAGTATGGTCCCTGTGGCAGTGTACCTTTAATGCTGGCAGCATTTCCTCGCTGTGTTAATAAATTAATTCAATGAAAACGTTTAAACAAAAGTGTTCTTCTGTTTTACCAAATGAGAGTTTTATGTCTTCGAGTCAAATTATTGTTATCGTAAATTTGTATGGCTCCAATAAAATCGAAAACAACTTTTCCATTACATAAAACATTGCGTTGACTTCGAGTCATAATTTTATTTTTAGAACTCGGTACTGTCTACGTCCTACTTTAAGGATAAGATCCAGTGTCGAGACGTATTGCGAACTGTCACGTACGTCAAAAACTTTTAGATTTTGACATACACGTGTCGTTTCTGAATCTTTAATCTTTCCCTTAATGCTAAGTACGACTCCTAAACATATGTCTATTTATATATTAAAGTACTCCATATGAATTATAATACATTTCATTTAGTATAAGTTACAATTTATTCTTTACGTTATATTTCGTTCTATTAACTCAGCCCGAACTACCGAATTTATGAAGCTCAGAATAAATAGTATTTATTCACTTGTATTCGAATGAGAGGCGCCTAAAATCCTGAGTTGCTTTTTACAGACGGAATTTGCAAGATTCTGTTGAGTTTATATATTTTGAACCTTAGAATAAATAAAGAAGTTTGACTTCAAAAAGCAACATGGCGCGTAACCGAAAAATGTGACGCGTAACGAAAAAATGTTACACTAAATTTTTTTCCAACCCCGATAAAGAAGTTTCACTTCAAAAAAATGTGTGCGTGTACTAGGTGTACACACGTAAGAAGTGAAACTTCTTTATGACCTTATTTTTCGAAAGCAACTTTACAAATAATAGGTTAATCAAGTTAAATTAGATAAAGTTTAACAAAAGACTTTTATTATCATAGACATGAATACAAATACAATTATTTCATTTTGTATTACGTTGTAGGGACAAGAACAAGATGGCGCGTAACCGAATAATGTGACGCGTAACGAAAAAATGTTACACTAAATTTTTTTCCAACCCCGATAAAGAAGTTTCACTTCAATAATGGATGACAATGTTGTCAAAAACGCAACAGGAGTAATACTAAATCTTGACAAAGTTATATTGGTCACTTAAACACGTTGATCGATTGAAAGAAATAAAAATAATCAAATAATTTTCTAAAAATTACGATTCATATTGCGAGGTTTACCAAATTAGAGGTGAAAGTCTAACGAAAACTTATATAAAATTATTAATGCAACGTACCCACATAACTCATACTTTTGCCAATCCTCTACGGTACGAGTGAACTGATTGACTGGCCAGCCTTTATTGCTTTCCATACAAATGCTTCGATGAATCAACAACGACCTACACCAATGAGCTGTTTATATATTGATATTTATAAACATTAGCAATACCTATTATGTTTATATAAACTTGGAACTAGTTGGGACTTTTAAAGGTAGTAACAGGAAGAAGGCGTCCAGCTCTACGACGGCAAAAGTAATGAAAGCTGTACCAGGGGCGCTGGAAGATTTTTCTTATGACGATTTGTCTACATACACGCTAGTTCGTAACCAGAGTGTTTATTAACTTATTAAGTGAGGGTCAGCGGTGAATCCCAACAAATAACAAAATATATTCTAATTACTTTAGAATATATTGCACAAATATACCATATCATAGCTTCACATATAAGTGGGAAGTTCTGAGTCATTGTGATTAAATCTAGGGGAGCCACCCAGTCTAGACCGTTTTATATTTAGCTTGATTGAATGGACTACTAAATTCCTGTAAGAGTTATAAAGGAACGGACATATATTTAAGTCTAGAATAAACGAGGACTGAGAGCAGTATTGGCCTAATGGCTTCACCAGCGACTCTCACCCGAGGTCGTAGGTTCGATCCCCGACTGTGCACCACCAGTGGCTTCGGACTTTCTTCTATGTGTAAATTTAATATACACTCGAACGGTGAAGGTAAACATCATGAGGATACTGGCTTGCCTTAGAAACAAAAGTCAACGGCGTGTGACAGGCACAGGAGGCTGATCACCTGTTAAATTAACAAATTATCATGAAACAAATACAGAAATCTGAGCCTCAGACCTAAAAAGGTTGTAGCGCCTTGAATGGTGAGGTCAGGTCGGGAAGGCCTTGTACGTTGTGGACTACATCCAGCTCGTACAGGTCTAATGTACCCATAACTAACGAGCATGCAAGGTGAATGCCATGATATTGGATAAAGTAAGAGAGGTTTTTCAGGACCGTATTCAGTGGAAATCGTTGCTGCCTATCCCTTAAAAAAGGCGTGAATCATACAAAAATTTGTAGCAATGCTCATTTTACTCGATATACGGGTAATTTTGTATTCAATTTTGTATACAATGTTATCTAATGTTTGAAACAATAACGCAGTAATGACGGCGCTAAGTGCATTTTAACATTTCATCGATAATAATAACTTGGGCACTTGTTAAAACATAACATAACTATATTTTGATCGATTATTAAAACAAATGGTGACTTTCACAAGTATAATACTCGAAACAAAACTAATCTAAACGTACGACCAACCAGGCTCCAGAACATAAACCAATCCTTATATGAACATATTATGGAAATTGTATTCGTTTCTACAACTCCAAAGCAAAATTAGATAATTATAATATAATAAATTATTAATAATTATTATATAATAAATTCAAAGCTCTCGTTAAACGTAAACTAATAAATAAAGTCTTTTTTAAATTTGACGATTATTTAAATGATCCTAATCCTAGTGATTGATTTGCTCCAGTTCAAACAATTTGTATGATCCAAAACTCGGCGATTAAAAACAGTGGCGGAGGTTCTCTCTACGCCCTTGACTTGCGAACTGGTCGTAAAAAAATTTAGAATCAATTTAACATCTTTTCTGTTGACGTTCATAAGTGTACTTGGTTACCTATATGAATAAAGTTATTTTGAGTTATGACTTTTATATATGCTATCGTTCAGTTTTTACGCATAAAATTAAATTTGATCAAAATCAAAGTAATTTATTACACACTGATAAAAAGCATTAGAATTAAAAGTAATGGGGCAAATGTATTTCTGTGTGATTCAATTATCATTTCTAGTAGAAGGTACTCCTACTGTTCCTGTCACAATGTACGTAGTTGGTCCCAAAGTTCTGTCACTGGCACATTATTTCTAAATTTCGAGCAGAATTTTATAAAAAAGTTATTGCATTCTATTTTGGAATGTTTGACTATTGTTTTAAAACAAAAAACAATAACTTTCCGTAATTTTTCACGATGGAGTGGACATTGAAAGAAGACCGAATAGTTGTTATTGTGTTGCACCGCTGTGGGCACTCGCCGAGTACCATTTTGAAGTTGCTCAAAAATTTGAATATAACGCTTAGGTTTGTGTACGGTACTATCGATATGAGTAAATAATTGGCTGGCCAAGCTCCGCAAGAACACCAGCAGTAATCAAAGCTATCAAAGCGCGGATAGTAAGAAATCCTGTCCGAAAACAGAAGTTGATGGCTTTGCAGAAGGGTGTCAATAAGAATATAGTAAAAAAGGTTTTAAATGAAGATCTTGGTCTACGAGCATACAAAAAAAAAGTGGGCACTTCCTTAATGCTCGTCTTAAAGCAATAGGGCTTAAGAGATCGCGGGTGTTGTTTAAGCGGTACGCGAAAAACCGACACCGTGATATCCTCTTTACGGATGAAAAAAAATTCGATATTGAAGAGAAGTACAATAAACAGAATGATACAGTGTACGCTAGGAGTTCTGAAGAAGCTGAAAATAAAGTTCCAAGGGTGCAACATGGACATCATCCATCATCAGTAATGGTCTGGTTGGGAGTGTCCTATTAGGGGCTAACTGAGGTTCATTTTTGCGAAAAGGGGGTCAAAACCAGTGCTAAAGTGTACCAAAAGATGGTTTTGGAACGCCTTGTCAAAGACCTGTCCAGCACCCTATTTGTAGGACATCACTTCGTGTTCCAGCAGGACTCTGCGCCTGCATACAAAGCCAAGACGACTAAAGCCTGGTTTGAGCGTCAAAACATCGCCTTAATTAGACATGAGGATTGGCCTTCCTCCAGTCCGGACCTTAATCCTTTGGACTATAAATTTTGGCAGGTCTTAGAGAGGAAGATCTGTGATACACCCCATAAAAATTTGAAGAGTCTGAAGTCATCTTTAAAAAAACCAGTGACTGAAATCGACATGAATATGGTGCGTGCTGCGATAGACGACTGGCCGCGGCGCTTAAGGGCCTGTATTAAAAATAAGGGAGGTCATTTCGAGTATTTTTATGCGATTTCTATTCCTTAATTAATGTACCATGAATTGATATATCACTCATTAAAAACTGATCAGTACTTTTGTTTTTATCATTATTTCCATTTATGACAGAACTTTGGGACCAACTACGTAGATTTTACGATCCTAATAGATAAAACAAAGTCGGGTTTGTTCGAACACGTATAACTCGAGAACGTTTGGACCGATTTTCATGGCTTTAGATATTTAGTATTTATCTCTGTCTAATAATTTACTCAAAAAAATCTAGTACTAAATTTTCATGGGTTTTGTAACTGGCAAACATTTATTGTTCATATCATCGGTAACCTCTCAAAGAACGTATTAAATGTAGAAAAACGTAAAAGGGATTTACATATATATATTGGTTGTCAAATATTTATGCGTGCGTTTTGAAATCTATTTTGTGTAAATATATGGCGCTATTTAAATATACGACATCAATCATTGTACCGTTGAGTATCGCAAATCGGTGATAGTGAACATAATATTTATTTTGTATTCATTGTATTACATAAAAAATCATAAATTAAGCTCACCTAATATGTAACGCGAGGTTCATTGACTGTTAGGTGGTATGAAGTACGCCTAGTAAGGGTCAGCTACACATAAGAAAACATCCATTGTCACAGCCTGCGCCTACTTCGCACATGCACTTAAGGGTAAAGAATCAAGAACTATAACGATGCTAATACTGCTTTTAACTAAAATAATAATAATTTATTTGCAAGAATATGGTAATGGAATATTCTGCCACACGTAATGGTGTGCAAATTTATCTTAAAAGGTAGAATAGACGTTACAATTACATTATGAGTCGTATCATTATAATCAATCCTTATATCATTTTATCACTACATCATCACACTATTAAAATATATTATTACGTTATCAAATTAATATTAATTATAATGTTTCACGCAACTAATCGTTAATAGAATATTTTTTTTTCCAAAAATGGACATAAAGTCGATTTTTAAAAACTCTAGTAAGAAGATCTTTTAATGTTTTTGGCTAATTATTATAAATCTTGATTGACATACAATAGGTGTTTTTCCTATACAATTCCAGATTAATTTTTGGCGTAGCCAATTTCTCCCCAATTAAACATAGAAACATATATTACCTTTATTTTACTTACATATAGTAACGCACCGTTACTTCTTAGATTAATAAGTCACCAGTCAGATCCTTAAGTGGTCAGCGCCGTACATGACACGTTTAATGATAGCTAAGTTTCCGGCTATTACGCTCAAGAAAAATTCTATGTAACAGTACTCTAATGGTAAGACTTCGAAACGAGACTTACGTCCATAATGTATTGGATTCAGACATACTGGGGTCATAGCCAACTCTAGTAACGTCTAGTAAATGGTACAAATTTTTGACAGCTCCAATTTTCCATACAATTTGTAGAGCACTTAGTTCAAATACGTTTACGAAGCGCTGTTTAGTTTTTCGTATAAAATCTATCATTACTATTACGAAGATACAGAGTTGTAGTTGATAAGGATACAGGGGATTCCATACGTCACTTGTCAATTGTAATACTTTTAATTACAAACTATCTTTGAAATAATCACACATGGGTATAACTACAAACTAAGACTTCAAAAGCACCCCAATCAGCTAGCAGGACAGCTAACTATACCAGAAACTACTCGACGACTAAAAAAGCGGCGAGACATTTTTGACCAGGACAATCCAACAGACTGAGTTTAAATAAGAATAGGCAGGCTCCGCTGGGAGTAGCGCCTAGCGCCGTCAACAAGCTCTCAACGTATCTACTTATAGTCGCAAAACTGATTGTATGATTAATATTAAAAAAAAAAAAAAACAAACTATCTTTAATTCAATAATATAATGTATGCTACATAGTCATAATTTTAGAAAGGCTAAGATTGGGCATGGCACAGAAAACGTTGGGAAACACTGATCTAAAGAGAGAGACAGATGGACTGTCTGAAGTGTAATATTACGAGATAGCATTATTTGTAAAAATTCAATAACGTTTTAAATAAGAAAACATTTCATTGCTCTACTCTGTATTATATTTTTCATTATCTATGAAAATTTTCTAAATATTCTCTACACGCCGTTTCCAACTCTATTGTCTAGTCATTCCTTACCATTAAACTTACATTATATGTACTTGATGAACAAAGGACTTAATACTTTTAAAAGCCTAATTACCATTCATTGAACTCTTTGAAACTAAAAATGGCAGTAATAAAAGAGCCTTTTTGGGTAACTTGTTATTTCAATAGAAGTCGTAAATGTCTTAATAAATTTTAATCTAATACTGAATTATTATGTTAATGAAATTTCATGTTGTATGTAGGACAAATAAAATATAGTGTTTAATATCGCACCTATTGACAAGCAAGTCTTTATTTATTGATAATACCTATGTCTTGAGAATCAAATGTATAGATAAATTGTCTATACTAATATTATAAAGAGGAATGATTTGATTTTTTGTTTGTTTGAAATGAATAGGCTCCGATTACATGATTTTATGATCATCTGTCATGTCTACATGTCTAACAGACATGTAGGTAATCAGCCTTTTTTGCTTGACACTGCCGTCGACTTTTTGGGTCTAAGGCAAGCCGGTTTCCTCACGATGTTTTTCTTCACCGTTCTAGCGAATGTTAAATGTGCACATAGAAAGAAAGTCCATAGGTGCAGCCGAGGATTGAACCTACGACCGATGAGTAAAAAGAGTGGCGTGACTTCTTCTCTTCCGTTCTACGTCCTTGATTTAAGAATAAAATTAGAACCATTTAAGTGTACATTGTGTTACCTATTCATATAGGTTCATAATAAATGATTTTGACTTTTGACCTCAGAGATGAGAGTCGCACGCTGAAGTCCCTATTGAGTCCAAGACTGTTCTTAGATATTATTCTCCTATCCTTTGCTTATAGACTGCTGATATTAGTGTGTATTTTGTTATTATCCATGTACCTGTACGGTCTAAGTCAAGCAATCATATGAAATTGTCGTTAGTCATAAAACGGATGTGGAACAAGCAAGTCTAATGAAAACCTTTTATGTGGCTCTGGCGGTCGATCTGAGTAATACTAGAACAGCCAAGGTCAAATCAGCTGTGCCATGTAGAGGCCCTATCCCAGCACGAATTGCTGTGTCAGTGTCTCGGGGTGGACTGCGGGGCGCAGTGGAGAGCTGGAGCATAGAGGCGCGCCGGCCCGTAATAACAATTAATTATGTAAACATTAAATTAACGTAATTTTATCAATTTTTTTTTCTAAAATGGATTACTTGGCTTGCGCTTAAATATATCGTGTAAATTTCAAAATCATGTTGTATATACATTTTCGTCATAAAATGAATTCAATGTGTCAAAAATCGGCTATGTTTGGTTTTTTTTTCTATCGAGAAAATTTATTTAAATCGTGTACTTATCGATCTTTCAAAATGGATACATAAACTAATCAACCACCATATATTTTATTCATTCGCCCTATTTCAAGAAACGATAAGAAACAATGAACTTTTTTGGAGTTTGGCGACAATATTGGTCCTTAAACCAACCATGTGTCAAATTCTCTGACGCCATGTTCCAAGCTGGACCAGCAGTGTCGTGAGCATCACCACGAGGGACTCGCGACTAGATTAAACAGCTAACTATGTTACGTCAATATGTTATAGTTAACAATTACTCATTATTTAATCAAACAATAACCATTTCAAGTACACTTCCGACAGTTGACAAGTGTAACAATGAGATAAAAATACATAGACATTGAAATATTCTAGAATATTATGAATTTGTTAAAAATAGTCAAGGGGGATTTCTATATTTATGAATATATAAATTAACAATACTCACATACAATAGTATAACTCTAGCTATAACTCGTATGATTATCTCCGGCGATGACATATCGAATAACCAAGGTCACATATATAAATTAACACAAATGTTTTAAACACATGTGCACTAACACATTGAACATTTGGTAATGAACTTGGCATTAATAAAAACTTCGTCTACGCTTAGGTCATGTCAAAACTCATTTTTCATTTTTTTTAATACTGACTGCACAAAATATAGAACCTATTTTGTTTATCAAATTGGTTTTTAATTCAAATATTCACTACACGCATTACAGTCCGAATAAATTGGTACCATCACTTCTCGCACCTGTATTCTACTGCCGTTTGTTACGTATAAACTTAGCGTTGACACCGTGACATTTAAATTACACGAATATGCCTAGCCTCAATAACTAAAGAACATTTTGCTTTTTATAGTATTACGTAAATTACCGTTTATGATTAGTGCAAACATTCGAAACTCTTTACTACCTGACCTTCGAATAATGTCTTTATGTGATAAGAAAACTTATATTTAACGATTTAATTAATTCCCAAAGTAATATAAAAGATGACTAAGCGCCATGATTCAAAAAATAGCGACGAATATGGTGATTCAATGTCAACTGCAAGATTTTACGATTGTTGCATAGAAACTTTGAAGGTTGAAAACCAAAAGTGTACGTACATGAGTTTGCTGATCTCCGAGAATGCCAATTAAAGATGGGCTATTATTATTTTCTTCATCAGAATCCCGCGCATCCACAATTTCATCACTTTGCACAGCGCAATCAGTACCACTCTCCACACTTTTAATATCTCCGTCGAGTTCATTCGCATCATTGTTTATAGTTATATTAACAGTGTCATTAACAGGAATTGTTGCACTTTTAGCATCAATTTCACGTTCAACTGGTTCATCTTCGGAGTCCTCAAAGTCACCGTCAGTGAAGACTTCGCCGCTTTCATCGTCAGTATTTTCAGGAGTAGCCATCTCGCTTCTGTTACCCATGATAAGAGAAGACACAGTCACACATTCCGTTAAGGCAATATTTACACTTTGTTTTCACATTCCCTTGACAAACAATCACGCTGCAATGCATGCCACTTGGAAAGGATGGGCGCAATTTGCAGACGATTTTCTTTTGCGCTGCACCGAGGCCACGATAAAATAAAGTTTATTTGTTATCTAATCAACATTCCACTTTTATTACTATATCGATTCTTGATATAACCATTGTTTGCGGTTTTCAGCGATAAACCCGACACAGAAAACGTGTATGATATTGTGTCCATTAATAAAACGAGGGAATGAAACGCAGTCTTGTACTGGATTTTCGAAGGCACAAACGATAAAAAAATCTACTTTAAAAAAATATTATTTACGTCTTTAATAATATTTTTATTTGAAAGGTCTGTTCCCACGTGTAGCGTCTACGGAGTCTTTCGTCAACTGTCTGAATACGCGTCATGTCGTTACACCGCGACTATCACTTTCGTAATCACACCGTTACAATTATTTACTGTAGATTAAGGCTCGGTCCATAATAAAAATTACCATTCGTTTATCCCCTAGCAGTCGGTGATTTGAAAAATCTGCTCTTTTATAGAAAAATATATTGAATGTTGCAATTATGACTACTGTTACAATAATTTAGATACGCCCTGTATTCAACACTTAGACGGTAAAAATATAACTCGTTTTTTTGTTACATATTTAAATATAATTTATCGCGTTATGAGATCACTGTTACAGATAACCAGGATTTCCCCTATATTATTTTTATTACGTACTTGATTCTAGTAAAATTTAATTTCCAAATATACAAATAGGTTAACAAGACGTAAAAATAGTAGGCCCCTTTTATCAATTTTACAAATCTTAAAACTTAAAATATTTGGTAGTTCAAATATTTAACCAAAACTATAATATTCATATATCAAATAGATCACGTCTAAAACTGTATTATCATTAATTTAAATACCGAATAGATCAACATTAGTAACTCAATCATGCCGTGGAACAGGATTTCATTTGACATGACGTCATATAGACAAGGTTTTTCACAGTCTACGCATAACGCAGACGTCCATTTGGGACATAGGTGATTCATTTGCACCCTAGGGAGGTTACGTGCAGCGATGCCAACTTTGGAGATTTCCCCCAAATTTAGGGGAAAATCAAAATGACGTGGGAACTAGTTAGGGGAAAATTTATGTAAGATTTTTTTTTCTTAAAGTCAAAATCATTTATTCATATGGGTATCGCAATGTACACATATGAACGCCAAAAAAATATATATGATATGCTTCTAATTTTACATTTACTGCCAGTTCTCAAATCAAGGGCGTAGAACGAAAGAGAAGAACTGGCAATAAACTCTCCGCCACTCTTGTAAATCGCCAAGTTTTTTATTTTACACAACGTTTGTATGGAGCTGCAACCATTACACCATGTTCCACATGACATCTTAAGTAATAAATAAAAATAAATAGTTTCCTTTTGTAAAACGTTACGATGCGGGGCGGGGATTGAATTACGCGTTATTGTTAATATTATTCTCGACTTTATACCACATTATAGTCACTGGGAGGTCACGAATCATTAGGATAATACTTGAGGGTCTCTCTCTAATACCTGCAGCTGAGTTTCATCATCGGACGTCAAGGCAGAATACGAAATTTCACCCGTGTCACCTTGACGTCCGTCGTTCCACAACTGAGCGTTTTTAAGGCAGTTTTTGCCGTGCATTGCTGTGGCACCAGCTACCCACTGAAGAATTTTCAAACAAAGAAAAGAGCGTATCAATTCTTAAAAGGCTGACAAAGACAGCTTTGGTAGTGAGGGTCCATGGGCGGCGGTATCACTTAACATCAGGTGATCCTCCTGCCCGTTTGCGAACTTTTCCATAAAAAAACCTTTGGAATTGTCTTAGGAAAATTGTACTTATATCAAATTTTAATTGAAACGACCTACAATTATGTAACTACCGTCTCATATATAGCAACAAGATGTGTAGATATAAATGACACAAGATTATAATTATGTGTAAACAAATATATTATATTCATAACGTAAATAACAATAAAATATAGTGTAGAGATAGTGAGATCAATCGAATCATATAACCGGGAATTTTCTGAACTATTCATGATATTTTTGTTGTTTATTTTTGGTGCTTAATGTACACAAAAAAATTAACCCCCGTTCTCCGTTAAAATGAACCCACCTGTTAAGTGATGGGCTGAAAAGTTCTTAGACTAACTTGGCCAAAAACTTGGCTTGTTACAGGGTGGCCAAAAAGTCGTGGATCAAACGCAAATAGGGGATAGATGAGGTCATCAGCGGCAAAAAATTGTTCTACGGGAGGTCTCTAAGGTCAACCCCTGCAGAGTTATGATTTATTTTGGTTTTATATGAAAATTGACTTTTTTTTACTAATTCTTCTTAAAATTCGAAAATATCTACATCCTGTATCTTTCTCATAATATCCACTAGATTGGTACTGATGAGTTCTTGCGTTAGACATACTATTTATAGTTGGTTTATTGAGTGTATTCAAGATAATATTAAGTGATACGATATAACATTTTTTCAAATCATAAATTTTTGTTTACTTCGGACCCCACTGTGAAAAAAAATTACTCCACCGAAAAGTGTCCCTGTACTACAAGTTTTGGCGCGTTTAATAGGGATTCTGAAAAGGTATTACACGTGGCCATGAGCCGCTCGAATATCTTTCTAGGAAGAATTACAAACAACGATTGTGAAATAATAATTGTATTAAAACAATTATTTCTCAATGGTTGTTTGTATGAAACAAAATATTTTACAATAAAATATGCTCCAAAATTCCTGACTCTGACCATAATACTTAATCTGCACCGTCCAACAACTTCCTACGTAACCCTCCAGCCATCTGTCCAATTTTTTGAATCTAGTCCGATTCACACACTACTGGTCCCATGTAGGTAAATAATCTATCATAAGTCCGAATCGTTGTTGTTTTTTCGTCCTAGAAAGATATTAGAGCGACTCATGGCCATGTGTAATACCTTTTCAGAATCCATATTAAATGCGCCAAAACTTGTAATACAGGGTCACTTTTCGGTAGAGTAATTTTTTTTCACAGTGGGGTCCGAAGTAAACAAAAAGTTTTGATTTGAAAAAAAATTATATCGTGTAACTTAATATTATCTTCAATACACTCAATAAACAACTATAAATAGTATGTGTTAAGCAAGAACTCATCAGTACCAATCTAGTGGATATTATGAAAAAGTTACAGGATGTAGATTTTATCGAATTTTAATAAGAATTAGTAAAAAAAAGGCCATTTTCTTATAAAATGCAAAATAAATCATAACTCTGCAGGGGTTGACCTTAGAGACCTCCCGTAGTACAATTTTTTGCCACTGATGATCTCATCTATCCCCTATTTGCGTTTGATCCACGACTTTTTGGCCACCCTGTATAGTATTTTAAGTGAAACTGAAGCCTATTCTGAGGCTAAAGGAAAAATCGTACTATAAAAATGGTATCGATAAATTGTATGACTGCTGTGATCGTAATACTGCTCTCGAAGGCAACACATTGAATATACAAATTAAATTCTATACAAAAAAACATCTATTTTAGCCTACTAACTTTTCAGCTCACCGAAAAAGTTATACAGTTAATACCTATATAATATGGCCACAATTCCGGAATTGCAAAATAACGCGGTTTAATATGAAGATAGCTTCGCAATACTCCCTTGGGAGAGCAATTGACTCACACAAATCAGGTTAATGCAATCGTAACTTACTTTATCTATGTTAAATACGTCATTCATCATATCAGAACTAATCTCAACGATAGGTACAATTACGGGCCACTGTCTCAATAGAAGATTATACATTATATACTCCGTGACTTACTCAATCGTGTTCAAGTTTTAACATAAAAATAATTGTATACTCTTAATCATACAACCATGAGCAGTGTTCGCCTAGTGGCATGCCCAACCCTGAGATTGTATTTTCTATTTTCTGCGGAACGTACGGTGAGGGAAAACACCGTGAAGGAAACCAAAGTCTTAGTCAAAAATTCTTGTCAGGCACAGAAGGCTGATCCCTATTAGATTACGAAATAAATACAAAAGTCTGAAGCCAAAACCAAGGACTTTTAGCTGCAGCTCCTCCTCCACTCTGCCCAGCGTAACCTAGGCAGATCTACTGGTCCCCGACCACTAGGTTGGCTCAGGTGACCGCAATTGCCACAGAACTGGCGCTGGAACATTCTCATCAGAGGCCAGACACTTTTGGGTCACAGAGTCAGGGGAGTGAGTGACTCTGAATCTTACAATCATCAAACAGCAAGTGTACCAATGATGAGTGTATCATGAATAAGATCGATGAAACTTAAGGGAATTATAGTCAATATGTATACACAAAATTGTGACTGTAAACAGAAACTATACAAACAAGATTATATTATTAATTTTAGAGGAAATAACAAGCCAAGGCTGCCTCTATCACGTTGTCCGCAAACAAGGATATCAAGGTTACATTATTGATAATAATTTGGTTAAATTTTGAAAGTATTGAACTTATTATTTACGATAAGGAACTGTGACTTGTTTTTTATATAATAACTGCAAACGGGCAGGAGGCCAATAGAAATACTTCATTGGGCAGCTGGTTCCACATAGTGGTGGTGCGCGGCAAAAACTGCCTTAAAAACCCTTCGTTGTGGAACGACGGACGTCGAGGTGATACGGATGGTACTTTGAATTATAATCTGAATTCTGAAGACTCGCGAAATGTTCATGTAATGCGGTAAAAGATGCAGAGTGACCCTATATCTCTACGTCTAATGTGGTAAATTATAAATTAATGCTTTCTTCTTTTTAAAAATGAAATCATAAAGTAAAAGGAGATTCAGAAACAAGACTCACTGCTAACTCTGCCATTCGTACATCAAAAATGTATCGAATTTTACTTCGCGCTCTGATTATTATCATATATAATAGTAATAATATAGCCTTTATATTCCGAAACTATGTGATCTTCACTACAGTAAATCTCCGAGTTTGGTATGCCTTTTGGTCTTGGCAAAGGCCTCCTCTATCCCTTTCCACTGTTCTCTATCATTTGCGACTCTTCTCCAGTTGTAGACTAGATAGTTCTTAAAGTCCTGGTATTGAGCGATGCTAGATATATATTATGTTTTTTGTTAGAAGGCAGTGGTCTGATTTTCTTGCAGAGACCAACCGTGGTGGGAAGGCTTGGTAGGTTGTTTAAAAATGTGTTTTTACCCATAAGTAATAAAACACATTCCAACATTCTTACCATAAGTGGTATTCAAAATGGGTCTTCAAAAGAAACTTGACCTTAAAGTTTTTTGAATTCAAATAACAATAAACAATTAGAAACAGTTAAGCAATACACGCTGGTAAAATAAGTGGAGGAAATTGGTTTCAAGTCGAGCACGCTAAGTTCAAGGTCAAAATTAAATGTTTTAACCACATTGTAGTTGCACAATGTACGTACATAAATTTTATAGTCACCGGAAAAATATTAAAATTTAGACCAGAATGAGAATTATTCAGAAAATCTATTTTTATTAAATTTACATATTATTTTTGCAAATCATTTCCTCGTCTTAAAGGTTTCTATAAATGAAAAGAAATGATATGTACTATATCTTCGAACTTTTTTTAAACATATAATAGGGTCGGCAAACTAGGCTACGGGACGCCCATAAAGGCCAGTCATCGTAGCCCATGGCAGCCATTTTTAGTGGGTGCGTTGCCGGCCTTTGAGAATACTCAAACTTTGAATAGTTGTAGTTTGTTCAATTTTATGTAAGCCGCTAAGTCGTAAGCGCACAACCTTTTAGGTCTGGGGCTCGTGGGGATTTGTGTATCTCTTTCGTTAATAAGCAAAATATCTTTCTGAGTCTGACACACCGTCAATTTTTGTGTCAAATTGCCATTGGTGCGTGATTCGAACGCACGACCTTATCGTTGAGAGCCGCACCCTTAAACCACTAGGCCAACACAGTAAAATACAGTACGGTTTTAATAAATTATACATTACCTTTTACAAGTAGTCCGGCTAACAACTTGTACACACAAAGCGCAACTGTCGAGAAACCGAACAAAAACACTAATCTGTAGTGGACAGAAGAAACGAGATAACAAGCCAACAAAAAGACTAAATCGGCCGATTAACTGTCCGGGTACAGCCAACGGGATCGAGCACGCGTACGTAAATACCGTGACATTTTGTGCGTGCGCGCAACGCAATGCGCACGTGGGATACGCTTTCTTAGCTACGACGCGTGGGCGTAATTCGTCCCATTATTTTATTATACGAAATGGTGAAACGCAGCCGGATGTTACATTGAGTATGCAGTTTAATAAATAATGAAAGTCATAACGTTCCCTTAATATATATTTAAAATTAAAGATCTTTATTACAAAAAATGTATTTTTTTACATGAGAAACTTATACGAACGAGATACACGTCGCCATCAGCCGTCCCAATTTTAGTCTTCTCTCATCTGATATGTTATCTTTATTACCTTTTTGAATTAAACGCGCTAATATTACGAATTTTAGACAGTAATTGATAAAACAATTGCACACCCTCATACTTAATAGACTGAATAGAGAGAATAGAGAGCGTTTCTTAAGGCAGTTATTGCCACGCACCACCACTATGTGGAACCAGCTGCCCACAGAAGTATTTCCGAACCAATTCGACTTAGGGTCCAACAAGAAAAGAGCGTACCAATTCTTAAAAGGCATTTACGAGCCCTCTGGCATTGAGTGTCCATGGGCGGCGGTATCACTTAACATCAGGTGAGCCTCCTGCCCGTTTACCCCTGTTCATAAAAAAAGTTTTATGAGATAACTATATATTATATGGGTAAAGGTTACTTTACCTTACCACACAGTTAATGACTACCTACAAATCGTTTGGCAAAAAAAAAATTGCTTATTTTCGGCGTTCTGGCACATTTGGAACAGTCCGAAAAGTATGACATGGTGATTTTCGTAAATGGCGATTATGATTCGCAATGATGATTAACTGTGAAAAAATTATCCTGGTACAAATGATTGTTTTTTTTTAAATCAACGCATTCGCGTCGGTATGGAGGGCTGTAAGTCACACCGGAGAAGTATGCCATGACACTGCCGCCTCTTATTTTTTTATGGACTATCGGAAAATACTAGAATTTTTGTGGAACAAATCGTTTGAATGTCATAATTAATCCGACGAGTTCGACTAACGCTTGGGCCGCCAATACCCGCGCTATGACCATCATTTTTCTATTTTTCATTTCGTAATAAGACCGCTGAAGACGCCATACTGGTACAAATGACCCACTATTTTGTGTCAATATTTCCCAACTTAATGTGTGTAATGGATTTATTTTTATTTTTTTTACTTATGTAACTTTAATGACGTTGTGGTTTATGACATTTTCCTTTGAATAATTGTAATGTAGAGGGAGGGTAAAACTTGCCTGTTCTTGCCTGTTCTTCTCAGAACAAGGCCTCCTGGTAGTTTTGCGAACGGATGGGGTAGTCTTGCTCTTTCGCGAATTTGGAAACGTTTTTGACATTCATAAGCATGCCCTAAGACGCATCTAAACTAAATAAACGTATTTTGATTGATTGATTGATATGGTAATGTATGGATAACAGTAATGTTGGACCTGATTTAATTTTTGTTCGATAGATGGCGCTAAACAATACTTCTGGTGGGACCTAACCGTATAATCAAGAGATTATTTGCAAAGTGACTAACACAAGACTTCCTTCCGCGTTTACCGCTCACTATGACGTCACGATCATTATGGACACGCGGCCGTAACTCAATGCAATTTTGGCATCATTACACAACGGCTAACACTTTAAAACGTAAATATTACGCGGTAATTACGTAAATATTGAAGTTATATTATACCGTTGAACAGATAAAATGCCGACCTTAACATATAAGGGCTTTCATGTATTCTTTATTAGTTTAGTTTGTTTTTTGTTCCTGTTTATTTTTTTTTTCTTAATAACTATATATAAAATGTATTTTTGCACTTCTTGCTTACCTTATCTAATTTAATACATTTTTTTTCTCAAAGCGATAAGGCCAACAGTTGCCCTCCTTTACATTTAATTATTTTAAATTTTGATATTGTAATGCAACGAAGTGTTAATAAATAAATAAATATAATGTTCTAAACTAAAACAAATATATGATGCAATCGAAAGATGTTCAATGTATGATGGGCCGCAACTGGTATGATTCGCTACTTTCCCAGTGAAACGTGGTTTCACATGGTTTCTATTCAAGTTCTTTAAAATCATCTTTGAACAATTATTTTAAAAAAATAACATTTTATACGTAGATGAAACAAATAGTATCTCTACACTTTTACGAGAGCCTTGTAAACAATTGGTATTTGCAAAAATGTAGTTTGGATGACTCAAGATATCACAATGTTCGCACACCATTACAATTACGCAACAATTAGAGATAATGCGTATTAAACTCACCAATTTAGGTCTAACATGACAGACCACAGACCGAGCGGAATCTTCATCGCTGCTCTCCAGACAATCGGACAAAGACGGGGACCGTCTAGCTGGCCATGGTTTAGGCTGCTTCTCTAGACATGGTGATGTAGTCAACAGAGGTTGCAACCAAGGACCCTGGCACCTCCACCAGGACACCAGCACAGGGGCTACGCCCACTACCATCGCCAGACCCAGCTTAACCATCATAACCGAGGGCTTTATCACATAATTCAATACAGCCCTTCAATCTTCATTCCGTCAATGTCTTTCCAAACGTATTATCAACACATGAGCACTTTTCACAACTAACTGTTTCACGCGTCAAGCGTCCATAAATATAAAAAATACTATTTTAAACCGTCACGACACTGAGGGTTAACGTGACACAGACACACGTGCTTAAGTGGATTTACGAGTCGATATTATGTGAGGAATCCAGAGAAATTCTAAGAGAATGCGAGAACACACCGGGGAGGTCCGTCCAGTCAAGTACATATGTAATCCGTTTAAACGGCGATTACGTTCACGTTAACACTGCTCTGCTTGTATCGAAACTAAGGAACTTCACTCGCGTAATAACACAATTATTGGGGAAAGCGTATGGGACGTTCACTCACGATTGCAGACGAGCGAATGGCGGTCGTTGACGCTGCCCCCCGACACTGGAGGCCCCTCCAGCCGCCCGCCCTGGCCACCCCTAACTGACCTGGCCGAATGCACATGCAAGTGTAATTGGGCGATTATTTTTGACTCTAGATGTGAGATGTCGGAATCTAGGTCATCGTGTGTACAATGTAAACGTTGTGTATTAGTCTCCGTACTACACGATTAAAAAAATAATCAATACCATACAAGAAGCATAAATTTCGTGTTAGCAAGATTTGTTACTATTATGATTCTGCAAAAATTATTCAATAATTTTGCCAGTCGACTATGAAAACCTGTTAAGTGATATGAAAATCAATTAAATATTTTATTTTATTATTAATAATAATAGTAATTTATTGCAAGAATATGGTACAAAAATGTGTTAGGTGGTACAATCATAAGTTCGCATATTCTGTCACATACAAGGGTGCGCAAATTTGTCTTTAAAGGAATTTTACATTATTAGTCATATGAATTGGTCAGTTCTTATATTATTTGTATCGTACATATCATTTCATACGTTATTAAATTTATGCCAACTACAGTGTCTCACGCAAATAATTATTTATTGAATAATACATTTTTTCCAAAAGTAATACAACAAGCCGATTTTAAAGACTCTTATAAACAGTATTCGTAGCACAACTAAACTCCTATGTAATAATATACTTAATTAAAATTAATGTGTACGTTTGTTAGAGACTTGAAATCCCGTTACGAAATGTTTTTCATCCTAATTTATTAAATAAAAATAAGGTAATGGCCGATTGCAAATTCGGTACGTTGGCCAAATAAATGGATCTTGCCAAGCCGGTTAAGAAGATTTCTCTTTCGCATTTGCGAAAACGCTACCTCAAGTGTCCGGTTCCAATAAGACACGTTTATGCGATTAAGGAAATAATTGAGATATCAACACTATACTAAACAACTTTCTGAGTTATTTTCTATTAGGTAATAAATTCCGCTTAGAAAGCTGTAGAAGGACGTAGAAATATTAAGGGAATAATAGTGGTTTCAGGGTCTATATTACTGAAAAAACTACCAATTCAAATGTTTTAGATTTTGTAAATTTATTTATTTATTTACACTTTGTTGCATTATAATATAATAATTTAACATAATTAGTAAAGGAGGGCACTATAAAAAAAGAAAAAAAATATAACATTAGATTAGGTAGGCAAGAATTTACTTACTAAACAATAATTGTTTTGTTTTAAAATTGTATATTGTGGTTCTTTTACTAATGTTTCAGTATGCCGAGCGTTGGCAAGCTTTTATCAATAAAATAAATCTATCAGCCAGGAACCTCTTCAAGAAAAAGACAGTATTGGGTTCAAGATGCAATTCATAGATTTAAAGTCTACTATAGTGAGTTCACAGCTTAACCTTTTTAGTCGGTATAAGAGCATGATGCAGAATTTCACATTACTCTGTATAGTTGCATCAGCCTGTGGGGGTGCCGGGTGGTCCAGGAGTGGGGGCAGACGGATCGATGCCGAGCTAGTACTTACGTCACCAGACTGCCTGGGTCTCTGTTTTCCATGTGTATATCGAATTATCTATACTTTAATTGTCTTTAGCTTCCGTGCCACTATTTTCCACGTTTGGATAAAACATAAAATAAATTAAAACTTGCACCTGTATTTTCAGTTTAAGCATAATTAAATTGTGTTTGATTAGACAAATACAAAAATACGTTAAATAAAAGCACCTACTCTAAACATTATAGCAAAAATGTAAAATTTAAAATAAAGTGGACTCTCGATAATTTAAATATTTTCCGGTCCCTTGAAATATATAAACTGAATAAAATCAATATTAATTGGACCCCTCGGTAATTTCAAGTTGAAGGAAAAGTATCTTGCTCTCCAACATGCGATAATTTAAAGGCTTCCCTTTTCTACATAATTTGACGTGTTTATCATGTACAGACCTGTCAATTGTTTTTAAAGATACTTTGGACAATAATATACTGAAGTGGTCGAAATAAGAATTAGTGAATAATTGTAAACAATTGCAAACTCTCATTTACTTGAGTCCCCCTCCCCTTCGTGATTATTTAAACGCTTGTTATTTTGAACTGTTGGTAATTTGAAATTTGTCTCTGGTCCCTTAAGTTTCAAGTTATCGAGAGTCGACTGTAATGAAGTTGTAAATACATTATTTCTAAGTAACATATGATAAGCGTTATGTGTACTAGAGAAATTATACCTAGATTCGGATCTCTACGATCATCAGTAAACAATACTAACGGTTAAAATTTCACGTAATAGAATTTAACTTTTTCTTAAAATATTGAATCAGACGAATTGAGGGCATTGACTCCTGGAAAGCAAAACTGGGACACAGGATCGATCCAGGCTGTCGCGGGTTAAAACAAAAAGTAAGAATTATTAAGTCTGAGCAGTGTTTTCCAACCTTTTGTGTGCCATGCCCCGCCGCCTTATGTAACATACATAATTTTTAATTTGATTGTTCATTGTGATTAATACATTTAATTGTTCACTTAAGAAACTAAAATAATAGGTTTTAAGAAGAAATTACTATGTAATTGTTAAAAAAATTAGTAAATTTTCGAATAGCTCCCTAACAATAAAATTGCTCCCCTGTGGGGCGTGGGCTCCACGAAACACCATAAGCAACCGAACCGGTTGCCATATCAATGAGCAAAGCTTAAGAGCTTGTATTTTATTTGGTCGATTAACTTTAAAAATAAAAAAATATGTTTATTATGGAACATAAGATACATGTATCACTTATTCCACGTCATTAAATTTGAATTTGTAGGCACTCCTACTCATCGGCAAAGAAGACGGAGGGTGTAGGCCGAGAGAAAAAGCCGGCATAAAAAACTCTCGGTACTCTTTTAAAATACTAAATCATCAAACAACACTTATTTTAAAACAAATATCGCAAATTAATTAGAGGAAGCCTGTCTAGCACTAGTCCCAGGCCCTTTCATTCAGGCCATCAACTAGATAATCGTTGACTTTATAGTAAGCCTTTTGACACAGCGTTTCTTTAATACATTTCTTAAATTTATTGAAAGGCAGTGATAAAAGAGCCTCTGGGATTTTATTAAAGAAGAGTATCCCTTTCCCCAAAAAAGAATGACTAACTTTAAATAGTCTAGTACGGGGAAATTGCAGCCTGCGTTTGTTCCATGTATTAACATTGTGCGTATGTTCTGTTCTAGAAAACTTATTTTCATAAATATATTGCGAGGGAAAGGTAAGTACAGTAGAACCTCGATAAGATAAAGTCCAAGGGAAACACAAAATATTTTATGTTATAGAGGTTTTAAGTTATCAAGGTTCTATGTTAGGTAAAGGTTAATATAGAGGTATGTACATGTTTCTATGTACCCTTGCTCCCATTTTTACTTGAATGCATCAGAAGAATGGGTTCAATAAAATACTGAAAATTAAATATGTAATCTTATTTATTCACATTACTTACATTACATCAAAAACTTATGATGCAAGTAAGTCGTTGTCACAAAGCTAACCGCCGCAAAGCTTTGAAGAATTTAGATAAAGCAAACAATAGGTAATGTATTGTTTACGTTAACAATACATTAGTAAACACGTGCAAGCAATAAATACCGAAACCATTTGTTTTGACACTCTTTCAAAATGACTCATTCACAAACAATTTTATGTTATAGAGGTTGTGGAAACATTTCTTTTAGTTACTGAGGGCCTATACAGAGATTATTTATTTAAGTTATAGAGGTTGCGTATTTTAAGTTATAGAGGTTTTGTGCTCTGATGGGAAGGGAACATAGTATTTTTTGAAGTAACAGAGGTTTTTATGTTACCGAGGTTTAAGTTATCGAGGTTCTACTGTATATTAATTTCCTTGAATTTATCTCTAAGAGATTCCCTACATTTTAAATTATAGATTGCACGAATAGCCCTCTTCTGCAGGATGAAAATAGTTTCGACATCAGCAGCATTTTTTCTTTCTTTGACATAATGATCGACCCGGTGAAGTCCCAGAAGGGCCGAAATGGACACCGGGCAGATACACTTCGTCTGTTTCTTGACGAACTAAAGTGTATTGTGGAGGAATCGAACGTAGGGGATTAGAGGGATTATACGCCGAGTATATTAAAGACTGCAGAGGAATTTGAGATATTAAAAAATAGAGAGACAAAAATCGTATTTTATTAGCTTGATGCGCTTGAAATATTTTTATAACGTTTACCCTTGTATTTTTGTTAGGAGCGACGATTACTCAGAGGAGCATATAAAAATAGATCTAGATTGATTGCTAGCAACACAAATTGATAAACAAAATACAAGGAAAGTGATTTCATCTTAATTTATATAACAAAGCACCATAATCATGAGGTTTACAAATTCAAATATCATTTAATCATATATACGTAACACAATGTACATTTATGATTGTCATAAAAAAGAAATGTATATGAAATGCTTCTAACTTTACATTTAGTGCCAGTTCTCAAATCAAGGGCGTATAGAACGGCAGAAAAGAACTGGCAATAAACTCTCGCCACTCTTTTTAATCGCCATGTTTTTTTCAACACAACGTTTGTAAGGAGCTGCAACCATTACACATATGTTGTATATATAAAATTCTCAGGTCACAATGTTCGTTCCCATACTCCTCCGAAACGGCTCGACCGATTCTTATGAAATTCTTTATGCATATTCAGTAGGTCTGAGAATAGGCTACTATCTATCTTTCAAAGTAATAATGGGTGTCCACCCCAAAAAACTTTTTTATTTTTTAGCCAAATTTTTTTTGTAATACAAAGTACAAAATACATACATCCCATAATCTTCACCCCTTCACGATCAACGCCTATTTTTTATTATAAAAGATAGTTATTTTTATTGAACTGAAAAAATGTTTCCTAGACATAATATACAGGGCAAAACAACATTTGCCGGGTCAGCTATTATTTCAATAATAATATTTTTTTTTATATACATGTGTCTTTACTAAGACATCATAGCACATTACAATCTAGCCTAACTTATCAATAATAATATAATAAGAATAATATTTTTTATTATATTAAATAATCGAATCCTCATATAGCCCGTACAATCAATCAATTGTACTTACCCATCGAGTGCATTGAATAATAAAAGCAAAGTGTTAACAGGTAAATCCTTTATTACCAACTACTTGAATACCACTCGAAAGATAATTGCATACAGACACGAGATGAGTGATTGAGAGGATCTCGATCTTCTCTTGTACTTCCCACTTGTTGATTGATTGAAACCTTTTTTTTAATTTCCGTTGCAGCTCTAACAAAAAATTAAAGTTGCTGATGGGCCAGTATACTATATTTTTTCATTTTTTACAATGCACGTATAAAATAGTTCATTTTAGTAAGTAATAATTATTAAAGAGCAGTGTTGGCCTAGTGGGTTAAGTGTGCGACTCTCATCCCTGAGGTCGTAGGTTCGATCCCGCCGACTGTGCACCAATAGACTTTATTTCTATATGCGCATTTAACAATCGCTCGAACGGTGAAGGAGACATCGTGAGGAAACCGTCATACCTTAGACCCAAAAAGTCGACGGCGTGGTTAAGGTACAGCAGGCTGATCACCTACTTGGCTATTGGATTGATAAATGATCATGAAACGGATACAGACATCTGAGGCCTAGAGCTAATAAGGTAGTAAAGTAATTTTTTTTTTAAATATTTATTAAGGCAAGCTTGTTGTTTTTGGCTTTTACAAGGTGGGCTAGTTTACATAATTATTTAGATTTAAGATTTGATTGTAATGCCCGTTGGCAAATCTTTCAAAAGCATCTTCAACGAAATCATCTGTGATCTTTATTCACTAAAACAAAGTGGTCTTTAATGCTAAAATACGCCAGATAGAAAATAGTTATTCTAAAGTAATTTAATACGAGAACTTCACAGTAACGAGTGACAAAAAGTATGACACTTCAACATTCATAATAACAATATGATAGAAATCAAAGATGCATTCAAATCCAAGACTATTGTTTAGCCACACTTTCTAAGATATACTCTTCCTACATGTTCATAGATGGCAATTTTACGCCTCGCATTCCATAGGTGACGTCAACACACTTTCTGGCTGAAGCTTGGGCTATCCACAGATCGGAAAGTTTTAAAAGTCTATTATTTTTTTATGAATTATATTATATAGATATAGAATCGCACCAGGTACCTTCTATGCTTTGTTTATATATGTATTTCTAAACCTATTTGTGCAAACCAACCATGTTTATCGCATATAATTGATGATAGAAATATAAAATCTTATCAGTGATAACAAAACATGTGATGCGTCAGTCTAATATATGTTGTTGAGTTAATTTCTTGTGAGTATTAAGTGCAATTCAAGATACATAAATGAAAAAAGGTTTAATAAACACAATAAATCTCCACAAACCCTATTATATTTCAATTGTAGTTTATGTCGGACTTTATCTAGTTAATGTCAACAACTAAATTAATAATAATATCGAGCAAAATTATCTACCCAAATAATAAGACTCACCTCTCTTGCAATTTGATCAAGGGCTTGTTCCTCTGCCGTTGCCTTGGTCTGCGTCCTCTGACGCCGCGACGGATCCATGTTGTCTACCACTACACTATCTGCAAAGGGAATAACTGTTATTGTAAGTTAAACAAAAATTTGACATTGGTAATTATTTATTTATTTAGTTGAATATTCATTATACTTCATTAGTGTATATTTCCTAAAATTCTTTAAGGATAATGGTGGTGTAATATGTAACTGTAATGTATGTGTACTTTTAAGTTAACATAAAATATTCAACTTTTGGTAATTTCGAAAAATATCTCATCAAATTACATTACAATTTGATACAATTATTAAATCTAAGACTTCAATAGTAGCTGTAAACAACATTCCTCCTTAAATGGGTACAGCCACACAACATTTCTTAGATAAACAGTCTTTAATGGGAAAAGTCATTTAAATTGATTCTCTACCATATGTTTGTAACAAGGCAAACTAGGTAACTGCTGTATTCTAATGTATTTGACACTTAAGTATATCAACAATATTTCAAAGTCCACATGTCTTGTCCACATACTTGATTTAAAGTATAGGGGTATCAATAGACAGGGCCAATCATTTATGAGATTAAATTTAAATGAAGTACAATAATGTAGCAAAGATTAAAGTTTTATTTATATTTTTTTTATGTTCTACTACATATTTTCTTATTTCTATCATAGAAAAACATATCAGATCTCAGAAATATTATGGAGTATAAATACAATGCAATAGAACTAATATACTTTTTACCCATACATTAATAAAGAACTTTGAAATTATAGAAAATAATACATAGGTAGCTAACAAATGAGCCTGATTCTGTAGGTTTAAAATATATATAGGAATAATAGGTTTACAACCATAACCATAATAATATCATTCGTAATCACAAACTTTATTACAATTAACAAAGTTTATAAGTGTATTATAAGCATCCATTATAAAATTCTAGATAGAAGTTCATTGGTGAAGCCTTTACGTAATAGCTGCAATGTTAGTTTTAGTTCCTTTTTAATAAAGTTATTAGCAGCTGGGTAAAGGAATAAAAACAAAATGATTAAATAGTTTACCATATAACAATTATTTTTTTCTGTACATTTGTCTTCAATGATGTTTAAACCTTAAAGCTGTTTTGAACAGTTTTGCTTTAATCTTAAGCTATATTCAACACACAGCAGCTGTTTTAATTATCCTTGTAGTACATTCATGGGTATGATTTTTAATTTTATGTTCAAATAAAGAACTAGTGGAACCTCCAGACAATGGAATTAGTAATAAGGTGACTAAGAATTACCATATAATATCAGTTTTCAAACTTACTCTTAAATTAGGCTAAGTATATCCTAGTTAACTTTAGCTACTGCTTATAGGCCTGTAGATGTGTACAGTACAAACTTTCAATTCTAAGATTACACAGAGTGTCTCATTTACATATTTTTCTGGTACAAGTCACCATAACCTAATGGGTTCACTGATTATATTCCGCGTGGATGTTTTTGCGAAACTATATCAGAATTACATTTCAAGCAGGAAAATGGGTGGGCACATAGCCAATATTTTTTAATGGCAGTCACAAAATACAATGACATCATACTTACTAGTTACTGGACAAATTACAGATGTAAACACATCTCTGCAAACAACTTAACGAAGAAATTTATCACAATAATAGCCACACATTCACTGGTGTGTTAGTTTAAACTTTTAATGTAAACAAACGAAAAACATTTGGCAATACGCTAAATTATAAAAATACGGCACACCAAAATCACGGCCTACAAGATTCACTTCATCCGATTCTAACTGCAGGTTTTAGTACTTTATTAAGTAACAATTTTGGCACATCATAGAAAAATTCTGTGAAAATATCTTTCTTTATTAATAAATTCGGTTTTTAGATTAATTTAGAAATTTTACGGGTATAAATATAAAATTATAAAAAGACGTTTATCAATTTCTGACAAGCATGCCAATTGCCATTTTCTTTTATTTATAATTTGCTATTGAACACCATCTTCAAACTTAAAAATTACACTTTATGTTGTTTATCCAGTTTTAATGATTGTTAATCATTGATTTGCATTAAGTTTTTAATTTATTTAATCAAATTTTTTAAATTGTATTAATAATTGCAGATACGATCTTGACTGAGCGTATTACATCTGTGGTAAAGGTACAATGGCACAATCAAATTATGAATTTCTGGCGGCAAAATTTAACTTTAAGCTATGACTACTAAAGCAAGATATTGTTATAATTTTTTATCATACACTCGCACGCTAGTCGTATGATGAGACACAGGACGATTACAATAAAATAACAGAATGCTAATTCGATAAATAATCAATTTTATTATTTTACAGTGAACGCTTATTACAACACATCACTATGATAATAATTATTCACTCTTAGATTTAGGTGTGTCCTCCTTATAATAAAGAAAGACTATAGAGAAGAGGAACACTCCACCCATCATGGAGAATGCGCTTACATAGTATGGGTATGCACTTGGTATGAAGCGTTCATATTGTGTGTGTTGCAGAGGCCGGACAGATACCTGAAAAAGCAATATTAAAGCTTTTAGTAGTATTGGAATCTTGTTTTAATATTAGAACTAAATATATTAATTAGTGAATTTGTTTTAATGTTACAATAGAATTAGGATCTGAATTATAATAATAAAATTTATCATTATAAAAGAATGGGTTTGAATGTAAGCAGAAGTAATACCTAACGTGATTATATATTTCAGTTAATTTTAGAAACTTTTTAGCACACTTAAATGATATTCAAGTCACTAGCTAATATTTGAGAAGCCAACTAACCTGAGTAGAATGATACAGTCTAGTGTATCCAATTCTATCATAATTAACCTTAAACTTATATACACCCCAAACATCAGGAACCTTGAAGATAGCCTCATATACTCCATTGGGTTTCTTCAGCAGAGTGGTCCGAATAAATGGATCAATACAGACAAATTCAAGTTGTACATCATTTGCTTCAAATGATTGCCATTTACCATTCTTTAATTCTTCTATCTCAATTCTGTAGACCTATAATATTTATTATTAAATTACTTAAGAGACAAGCAAGGTATATTTAGTTTTACTATGATATACATTTGTGACATTCAAATGAAGCATGTAAAGTTTACAAACATCATACAAAACAACCTGAAAAGTAACTTACCACTGTGTCAGTTATAGTGTAAGTATCAGAGGACTCTTTGTCTCCCTGGCGGTGATGATGTACGCGTCTGACGCGGATTTGACCACGCTCACCAAATGCCCATTCACTTAAGTTTGTAGCAAGATCTTTGTTGCCAGATTTGTCAGACTTAATCTTGTCCCCCTATAGAATATGTTCAAACAATGATTACAACATTTTTCATAAGCATTTGAATAAAAGTGATTCTATTTTCCACTAAACAGTGTCCAAGCTTGTTTATATTATTTACTTTAAGCCAGTTTTCTACAGATTAGCTCTTCAAAATAAATGTTGTCATAATTAACTTTATGATTAAATATATTTGAATGCCTTATAGATTAAAACAACTTATTAATATATTAAAACTTATTAAAATATTTAAAATTATACTTACATGAACTTTAGTTACTGGTGCGTTAAAAGCTTCGTCTGAGAAAAAGAATAATGAGCCACTGAATACAATACGGGCATTATTCCTAGCTTGCAAAGCAGCAATAAGTACAGTCTTACGTCCAACAGCATGAGGATATTCTTTCACCTGTAATAAAAATATACAATAAAATAAGTTCATCAGGAGTTCATCAAGTTTTACAAAGAAAACTATACAAATATTTGCATATTAACAATATTTTCTACAATTATTAGCTAGTAGGGATATAGAGGCATCTATGTACAATTAACAAGTTTTTACCTGGCTCTTAGGGTTATAACTGTATGCTGTGCTATCAGCTGTTAAAAGAGGTAAAACCAATGCGTTTTCCTTATCTAATATCAGACCAGTACCCTCAAATAAGAGAGGTTTGGTATTTTGTGTTCCAACAATAGTAGGTGCATTTATCAAATTCTTTGGAGATACAACAATTCTAGTGTGGTCACCATCATCCAATGAATCAAAATTAAAGTGGTCAATCACAGATGCAGACTCTTCATCCATCTGAAATTATATTTTATGCCAATGTATTACCTATATTAGTTATGACTACACATGTTATAATCATTTAAAAAAATTTAAGCACACAAAATGTTTGTCAAATAATAAAACAGAATGTTAATTGATGACAATATTATCATGCCATACTTATAGTCAAAAATTATTACTGGTTTAAATTAATTTAGTCAAAATTATACCTCAAAACCACATTCAGTAGCAATCTCTCTGTATACATCACTGGCAGCTGAATTTCCAGCAACAAGAAGATTACCACCATAATCAATAAACTTTGTAATGGCCTCGGTATCAATCTGACCGCCAAACTCTACTACCGTTGGTGAAAATATAATCAGATTCTTGTACAAGTATTCACCATACTTTGACAGAACGAGGTTAGCATCGTCGGCCAACTTGAATGTGAGAGTGTAACCACGGTCTAAAACACAAATCAGCATAGATTATTAGGTTTTGTTTCAATCCAGCTGAGGATTAAAAGACCAATACAAATACAAAACCACAAGTATAAAATGAGTGCCGGTGGCAGAGACGCCGTTATCTTACCTTGTAAAGACTTGAAAAACTGTGAATGTGTTTCTTTGATATTAAGATTATCTACAAGCACTAAAGTTTCTTGATGCGAATGTGCTAAAGAAACACATGATAACAGTCCTAATATTATATATAACTTCATTTTTAAGTTACAAGCTAATTTTTAACAATCTGACGTGTTGAATGTCGATCGGCGATCCACATATTCAGTGCTGCCATTTGCCAAAATTTGTTATGTTTTTGAATCGTGTCAGGTAAAGTGAGTTATTAATCTGTTAATAACCAGACCTAACTTCCCTTGGATGATGGACGGGCTTTGGTATGAGATGCTACTTTTGCCCCATCTCACCTCCCTTGTCCGAGGTAAAAAAGCAAAAGCAAAAAACCTGAGCCAGCCGCTGAGTAGGTGGAATATAATAAATATCTCAAATATAAGAGTCTCTCCTCCAACTTCGATTTTCTTCCCTTTGGAGTAGAGACTCTTGGGCCGTGGGGTTCACCGGATAGATATTATCGGTTACTCCAGAGCTGGTGCTTTCCTCGCTCAACGCAACGAATAACGTCTCGTATATAATACAACGAGGAAATGCTGCCAGCGTTAGTATAATACACAGCCACAGGGACCAAACTTTTTAAATTTGTTTTAATTATGTTATTATTAATTTTGATCTTTTTTGTGACTATTTTGGTTAAGATAATTGTAAATACTGTACAAAAATATATTTATTCTAAGCAGTATTTGTGGAAATAAAAACAAGGACCATTAATCTGTTGAGTTCTAATTTTGATTGAGAGTTGTCGGATAGTTGCCACATGACTGATGACAGTAGTCATTTAAATTGAGGAGATATTTTCTTGGTTTATTTTGGTGTTGACACTTCACACTTCACTCTCACTGTTTAGACTTGGTGTTTAAAGTGTTTGTACCTGTTACAACAGTTCATTAAAATATAAATTATTATATGGCATACGTAAAAATGGAGTTAGCTTTAATGTGAAACAACCATCAGTATTCATTAAAATGATGATTTCAAGATCTAAACATCGGTCGTCTATCGATGTTTGTTCCGATTGCGGAGCATCGGGTAAGCAGCATATTATAATTGGTCTTAAGATTAATTGGTGTCAATCAATACAAGTGACCAGAACCGGTGTTTGTGAATTATTATTATTGTAGATCCATCGTGGGCGTCAATTAACCGTGGGCTGTTGTTATGTGCTGAGTGCTGCAGTGTTCATCGCAGTATGGGTCGGCATATATCGCACGTAAAGTCACTACGGCAAGGGTCTTGGCCGCCGTCACTTTTAGCTGTAGGTATTCTTCATTGATTTACTACTGACTTCCTACTTTATAATTATTAATAAACGTTTTTATTCAGATGGTGCAAGCACTGACGGCTCAGAATGTAAATAGTATTTGGGAGCACTCTTTATTGGACACATCAGCTCCTAAGCATCTGCGGAAAAAACCGACTCCAAAAGACCCATTACAGTAAGACTCAGATTTCAGACAGACTACTTTAATAATTATTTTGTTTGATCCACTAAACATTTTAAATGAATTTAAAAAGTAAGCTATTTTCTTTTATTAAAAACCTTGTGTTATTAGTATTTAACTAAGAAGTATATTTTTACTTAATCTTGAAGGCGAGCCCTGTGCCTTTAGATCCTACACACATATTGGTAAATTTGCTTAATTCAGTTACTCTGTACTTACTGTTTATTGTTAGCTTCAAAACATTACAACAATCTTTAAAACAATTGTTTTACAGTCCAGTTAAATCTGAGTTCATTTTGGCAAAACATTTGCGACTCGCTTATGTATTACGGGCTCGTCGTGATGAGCCACCAAGTGAATTGGGAAGACAGTTGCACAGTGCTGTGCGAAGTTCCTCTCTGGACACGGGTATGCGACTACTAGCGCAGGGGGCTGATCCTAATTACTATAATCAGGTAATCAATGTAAAGAAATATTATGTTCGGCATTTATTTCATAAAGGAAACATTTTATATAACCCAACTTTGTAACATTTGAACATAAAATTTCAAACCAAAAATAAGAAAGTAATAAAGAGTAAAATTTTCGTTTACAGCATCTTATATTTTGTTTCATATTTGGTTTATATTTCACAAATAAAAAACAATGATTCTAAGAATAAAATAATAAATTAGTTGTATGAAAATTCATTCAATTCTATTTTATTTTACATTTACATGTGAAACCATTGTCAAACATTTATTTATGTTATGAGGTGTTAAGTGATAGTATTGTGTATTTAGTAGATTTCCTGTATACTTAAACTTATAACAACTTACTATGTTATCACAGTGTTGTCTTACATTATGATTATAAACCATTTTAAACATTAAACTATAACAACTATTTGAAACAGGTACTAAAGATTGTATTGATTACACTACTATGAATTGTAGGAACTTACACCTCTTTATTCCATGTTCTATAATAAGACAGTCTACAAAATACATGAGAAAAAAAAATCCCCATCGGCTGCGTGCAGCGAGGCCAACTTCCTTGCGCGCTGCAGCCCCCCACCAAGAACTATACGTTCGACCCCGTACCGCCCTGTGCAGGGCGCGAAACATGACACCACCCGAAGGGGGCATAGCCCCGAACGGGAAAAAACACACCCCTCTAGACACACATTATCAAAGCTTGTAGGTTTTGATTAACAGATACCACAGTTATTATTGGGGCAATTCACGTGACAGGGATAAAGAAGTGAGGTCGTAGAATTTGTTTATATTCAGGTTAATCATACCTCAAGTGGGTATGAACGCAAGTACTTAAATTTTGTTGAAGTTATGCTCCTTGCGCGTTAGGGAAAAATGATACGAGTAAATTCTTACGATGCGCGCGCACCGTCACAAAAAACCGACACCCTGAAGTTAGCTATAGTTTATATTGTTAGTGTCGTTTTTTCTACAAACTTAGAATAAAATTTTTGAAGAGATTTTTATCTTGTCATGCCAAAGAAATATAACTTCTAACGCGTGTATATAACTACACACACTTTTTTTATGATGTTTATTTTTCAAGTTGGGTCTTTGAAAAATAATGCTAATCGAAATTCAGATTTTTTGATGTAGACTTTTTAATAGGATTTTTTTTAAATATCACGCTTTGCAATTCGTATTTGGAATTTCGAATTTCAGTTAGCCTAATTTAAATTAAATTTATTTTATACCGTTTGGCTAATAAATGATTTGTATCATTAGACAAGCAATTATCAAGTTGCAAGCAAAACGCTAATACAGATACCGGCAAACATCTTGAACATTAAACAAGGGAGTGGGGGAAAGTTTGCGCAGCGCGGGACACAAACGTCAACTGATTACCAATCACGCGATGGACACGTCACTTTCCCGCCGCTACGCACTACCGCCAGCCGCCCCTCCTCCCAGTGATACATAAAAATCGCTTCTGCGCAGGCAAGGACAATTCTTCAAGATGTTTGCCGGTATTTTTACAGGTAGTAATTACACCTGGCTAATAAATCATAAGTAGAAAATTTGTATTCTTATAGGAAAAAGGCAACATGTGCTTACACGTAGCGTGCCGTGCCGGTCAGCCAGCGCAGGCTGAGTTGTTGGTAGCCTGGGGAGCTGATCCAACAGCCAAGGATAGTGCAGGAAACACCCCCAGCGAATGTGCTAGGTATGTGTGAACTCAGAACTCAGGTTAAATTTTTGCAAACGAAACCTTTTAAAGTGAGACGCACATTTTAAAACACTTATTATTAAAATATAGGCTTTTTGAATTAGCAGTGTTGTGGCTTCAGCGTGCGATTCTTAACCCGTAGGTTCGATCACCGGCTGTGCACTCAAAGACTTTTCTTTCTTTGTGCGTTACAAACACTCGTGCGATTAAATACTGAGATCATTGGGAGCCTTAGACACAAAATATGGACGGTATGACTGTAGGGATTGCAATCCCGAAAAACGGATCCGGTAATCCGGCGGATCCGGCATCATTTAATGGTTACCGCATCCGGTACCAATATACCGTATCCGAAGACCGGATCCGGTGCTAGCAGTTTGTGGGAAAATGTGGCCTTTTCGGCCGCAGGCTATATTTGCAGCTCTATTAGAAGTCGTTTATCTGATGACACAATTAACAATATTTGTTTTCTACGATCTTATTTTCAAAATCAATATTGATTTTCTTTTAATACTTATATTTTTTTACAATAATTATTACTTAAAATAATTATTTATCGTAAGTTGATTAAACTAAAGAGTTCTAAACTCGTTATTGTGATAATTTTTGCCATTCATTCGTTTGACAGATTCATCAAATCATGATGGTATCTGTCATAATCATAAATACCTATAAGACTTGTTTGTTAGCATTCTCAAATACTTATTCGCTACTTATACTCTCAAATACTTAATGATTTTGATCTCATTTCAGTTAATTACGTAAGGTTAATTGTATCTATAAGATATTATAGTTACTTGATAATTAATACTGTTACTTATAAATTCATCTATCTGTGAAAGTGAAATCTAGAAAGACTGAGCTACTCGTTACGTCGTTAAATTATTACTAGTTACCTACCCTACTAAATTTTAATTGTTTTCTTGTTGTCTATTTGTCTTAACATTGGTTAGGAAATAAAGTCGATTTTATATATTTGTGATTTATTTTTTATAAACTACCTACACATAAGTGCAGTGACACTTGATTAACTCACTTATTTTGTACTAAAAAGCGAAAATCATCTTGATTTAATCAATCCGGCCGGATCCAACCGGATTGATGGGAATCCGGTCGTATCCGGCCGGACTAAAAATGACGCCGGATTGCATATGAGTCAGACAAAGAAAGCTACTTCAAATCTTCTGTTAGAAAAAAAACAACACAAATACAGAAATCTGACGATATACGTGACAACGTTCCGATTCAGTCGATAACATTTCGATCGCTATTCTTAAAGAAAAGCCATATAGAGAATAATGCCTAGAAATAAAAAAAATATTTGTTCATAGTTACTTTTTCTTTACAAACAATGAATTAAGTCATATAAGGAGGAGGCACAATTCTGGTGCGCTTTTGAGTGCGTTCTTTTATTGATGACATTATTCTAACTGAATAAATTGGTGAAATGGTTCAAATATGTAATTGAATTTATTTCAGACTAGGTGGCCATACAGAACTTGCAGACCGTATGACAGAGTTAGTATATGAAGCCACAGACCGAATGATCTACTTTCTGACCGGTGAAAGACCGGATCACGCATCTGGTAGGCACTACATAGTGCCGCGAGCGCATGACACACACGAAATGACCGACGTCGCTAAGGCTGCCAGGGGAAAGTTGCAACTAGTATGTACATATATATATTTAATAATATTTATAGAAAAATCCCGGTTCAAACCCAATCTAACCCCCAATTTTTTTTTATTGTAATGAATAAAATAATTTCGCTTATTTAAAATAAATTGACAAAAAATATATGGTTTTAAAAACTTAATTTAATCTACTTTACACAAATTCATTTTCATAAGCTTTTCTTTCAAATCACATTTGTGATTGCGTGAACATCTTTAACCGACTTAAATCTGATTAAAAAAGGAGGTTATTGGTTTAACTTGTAGTAGATAATATAGTATTAATTAGGCTTCCAAGCTATTTTTCGTAAATATATGTTTGTCTTCGAGAAAAGTTTCATGAAAATCGGTTCACTAGAAAGATCGCATACGTGGAGAGAAGATGTAATGTAGTACCTTGATAAAGTTGGCAAGTTTTTGAAGTTTTATCTCTATAATATATACAATTCTCGTGTCACAGTGTTCGTTCCCATACTCCTCCGAAACGGATCGAACGATTCTTATGAAATAGCCCCAAAAAAAATTAAAAAAAAAATTGGTTTTTATTTTTTTATGATACAGCATTCAAAAATACATACAACCCCTAATGGTCACCCCTCTTCGATCAACCCCAATTTTTTATTATAGTAAATAGTTATTTATATTGAACTAAAAAATGTTTCCTTTTTTACAGTTACCGAATCACCTCTTTGAGGAGTTGGTTATGGATATTTACGATGAAATTGATCGACGCGAAACGGAGGCCAGTGAGTACATATCTAATATCCAAATATACTCACTACGAAAATATTTTTAGTTTATTTATTTGCTTATCAGTATTCCTACAGCTACTTATTATACAATATCTATATATACATACATAATAGCCGACGGAATACACATTCAAACATAAAGGTAAAACACAGTTATCAATTATTACCTACTTAGGGATCGTTCAAGTATTTCGTACGCAGATTTACTGCAATTTATTCCCCCCCCCCTCCTCTTGTCAGCAAAGCTCTCAAAAATAATAGTACAAAAACGTATTAATTTTCAAGCATGTGGGGTAATATGTGTAAAAAAGTAAATTACCGTTGACGTTATCACCAAATAAGAAAATCAAAGACCCCTACCCTATAGTGCTTACGTAGTAATTGAACGGATTATACAAAAAAAATGTATAATAAGTAAGATGCATTAATCATAATAATATATTTAATATAAAAGAGGAATAACAAATCCATTAGTAAGTCTTTTAATGTGAACTTAAAATCTTTCCGCTAATTACATCATATTTTTTTACCATTATTTTACTTAGGCCTATGTACAGATACCGGCAAACTTCTTGAGCATTAAACATGGGAGTGGGGGAAAGTTTGCGCATCGCGGGATACAATCGTCAACTGATTTACAAATCACGCGATCGACACGTCACTCTCCCGCCGCCCCCCCCCCCCTCCCAGTGATACCTATAAATCGCTTCTGCGCGGCAAGGACATTTGTTCAAGATGTTTGCCGGTATCTGTACATAATAATAGCGCACGGCTATTACTGTACATAATATAGCGCACTATGTATTATTTTTAAATAGTCAATAAGTTGTAATAAAAAACATAACTAAAACTTCAATTTTTTTTATAATACACAAAATAATTTTAGTATGGCAAACCAGCGCGACGGGCTTAGAGCGATGTGGTGTAGCATTTCTGCCCGTGAACCCGGCTCTATCGGCCCCAAGAAACCAGGGCAGGCAGAAATTAGCCAGACTGTCTTCACCGGAATTCGCTACATTACTCCGGGATGTTCTTCTAGATGCTACTAGAAGACAGAGGATTGCGAGTCTACAGCCCAGAGGTAATCTTTTATACGTTTCTACTTTCTAACTCCGTACGTACGGAAAGGTAGCAAAATGCTTAAAGTGGTTTCTGATATAAGCTAGTTGCTCTTAGGCACTTGAGTAGCAATTTCCGCATCTTTATTTATCGACAGTTAATTCATAAATAATAATAATTAATCGTTTATTTTCAAAGAATGTGGTACATTATACACATAAAAAAACCAATCAGCCATTTAAAAATAGGCAAACAAAATTTCCAAATCTATGGATTCTGAGATCGTAAAACTATCCAGATATAAATAAGCAAGTCACATAGAAACTACACTAGCCAAATTGGATTTCGAATCTACAGAGGCACATTACTACATATCTTGGTATGACTTTGAGGTTTCATAAACTAACACAGACACAGTGCACGATCATAACAACTTTCAGCTACATTCTCAAATACATGCGCAAACTCACCTATTCACACACTCACTCATTCACTTCATTTGTAACACTAAATTTATAACTTTTATTAGTATATTTTCTTTTTTATTATCATCTTTTTTTTTAAACTAATTTTAACATGTACCACGAAATAATTGTTTTCTAGTTACCCACAACACAGGGCCTCCCTAGTGTGGGGACTAGCGATTTATGATTTCTGTCACAAACCCTTCGGTCATTAATAAAGTTTTTATTATTATTATTATTAAATATCATATTAATAACTATAATACTAATAACAGTTAAGATATTTATAATTATTGTTGAAACACATAGTCTAAATACTCCCTCACATTATGAAGGCACCTTGCATTTACAAATAAATTTAATGCAAATATCAAGCAAATACTCTTCCAAAGGGATCGAACTTTTAAATTCGTTTTAATTTTCGTTTACTTTAGCTATAAGTGTATTATTAATCTGTATTTTGCCTGTTATCTTTTTTTTCTTCATAATAACTGTGTTTCAATGTGTTCTGTTTTCGCTATTATGTATTGTGTCTTTATATAAATTAGATTTTCAGTATTCTTCAGTACTCTGTTTTGTAAGTTTATATGTTGTTATAAGTTGTCATTATTATTAAGATTTAGTTGTTTTTTAATTATTATTATTAAGTTTCACCCTCTTGCACTTCTTCACAATTCAATTTTTACTGGTGATTCAGGAAAAGATAGCATTTCTTCTTTATTCTTAATATAATTTATTAATTCTTGTGTTAATAAATAATAATTTGTTCAGGTATATCGGGTCCACTAAACCCGTTATTATCGGCGAGCCACTTGAAACACATTTCCCAAATGTCTGACGATGAGCCATTATACGATTCGGTCGCTTCGGACGAGGACTACGCGGCTTTGGCACCCATTGACTTGGATGTGAGTTATAACCTCTTTAAACTACACACACCACTATTAGCATGATTACTTTGAACCCTGTCGCTCTGTGTTAAGGTCTATTTTACGATGTTAAGTTTTGTTGTTGTTTTTGAGGCTTTCATTTTTCGAATTTTTGTATAGCTGAATGTGATTTAATAACTTAAAACAGTAAATTCAATGTTTCTATCATAAATGCAAATTATTCAGACGTAGCGTCCGTGATAACAAATCTAGTACACAATAGTTTGATACCAGTGCGCGTTTTTTTTGGGGGTATTTGCAAAAAATTAAAATAAAAGGAAATGCCTGCCTATTATACTAAACTAATGACTCTCTTCAGATGTCAAATCTAGACCCAAAAGCTGGCGAAACAGTGTCATCCACATACAACCCATCACTACCTGAATCAAACGAACGTACAAACACACCGATAGACAGAAACGAGATAGAATCACTTAAAAAAGAACTCGACAATCGGGACTCGACCATCACAGATCTGAAGAATCAGCTCAAAAACCTACAAACTATCGTGGAACAGCTGACGAAGGAGAACAGCGTACTAAAAACGAGTAGTATCGACGAGGACAGCGTGTCCACGAATGAGGACAAAGAGAAAGGAAGAGAAGAAGATGTAAGAGTGAAGACCCGCCCGGTCAGTATGTATGAGACTAGAGAGGGACCAAGGAATAACTGGCAGGTTACTAAACATCAGGTACTAATTGTAGATTAGTATTTAGGATATTAATCATTAACGGTATTGGTTATACACCTTATACTAATGTTTTTAGAATTTCGCAAACTGCTAATGCGCCTGGCTAGTGTTTCTATAATACATTAAATTTGTGGTTAATTTGGGTCACAAATGCCATTTGAATTTGTTTAAAAATGGTCTCGGACAATGCAATTTTGTATCTGTTGAGTCAAGTCTGACGCAAAGTAATTGTAGGGTTTTAATATAGCGTATAGATACCGGCAAACATCTTCAACAAATGTCCTTAAATGCGCAAGAGCGATTTTTTAGGTATCACTGAGAGCGGGGTGGCGGGAGAGTGACATGTCGATAGCGTGATTGGTAAATCAGTTGACGATTGTGTCCCGCGACGCTCAAACCGTCCCCCACTCCCTTGTTTAATGCTTAAGAAGTTTGCCGGTATCTGTATAAGTAATTTAGTATGAACACTTCCTGCTGGAAAACGCACTTAATTATATTAAAGTTAGATTTATTTATTATCTGTACTTTTTAAGTTTTGTAATAATTATTTTTAATTAATTCACTAAATAGCTTGCAAGGGCCCTTGACTTAGTGTAGTGATTTACTAAATACAACTAAATATAAGCATGAGTGTGTGCGTGTGTGCGTGCTTGTGTACATTACAGCACATTATCGCATGTTTACACGAATTTTGGTAGTGTGCGTTTTGTCTGTCTAGTGTTTTTTTAGAAGTAAATTAATATTTTGTATGTAGTTGACAAGTATTCCGGTTTTGGAGAGATCCCTAACACAGGGTGCGTTGGAAGTTGGCGTGTCGAGTATGATGGATATTGATTCGCCTCGGGAGCCTTTGAATGCTGAGGTAAGAATTTTGTGTATCGACAATTTATTTAAGAAAAAAATTTATTAATTAACAAATTGCTGGGCAATTCCAGATAATCATCATGCAACGCAAAAAGAAACAAATATTATTAAAGTAATGAACAAAAATTATTTACTCCACACATTACTACTAAACCGATTTTGATGAAACTTGTGCCGTTTACTTAGTGGTAATATACCTAATTTAAATCACCTCGCTACGACTTTAAGTTTTCAAGAGATTTGTGGACTAAAATATTTACAAATTTTAGCCCGCGTTCTTGGTCGCTTTTGCGATATACCCAATTTCCATTTATCCACACATTAAAATGTTAAAACATGTAAAAGTAAATAAATGAATCAAAACAAAATTTATTTATTCATATAACTATGAATTTATTTATAAGAATAAATTGTATTTATTATAAAATTCATTTTATATAATAAAAACAATCCAGCTCTAACAGGTGACCTTAAATTGACAAGAGTGCACAATAAGTGAATAAAATTCAAGTCACAATCTCTTAGCAGGAAATACACATGAAGTGAATTAAGAAATTTTTAAGGCATCTTCCTCTCAGGTAGTCCAAATGCGTGCAGAAGCCGTGACCCGTGCGATCCAGGAGTTGTGGTCGGCTGCAAGGCTCCAACGCAGTCGGTTGCCAGACAGGGCTGACTCCATTCGACGAGCTACGTCGTCACTATTGGCACTGTTTCCACAGGTATTTCTTCTATTAATCTTATGGATTAGGTTACTAAATATTTAAATTTAAGACACAAATCTCCACAAATACGCTTGGCACAATTAGACTTAAAAATATAAAAAAGATATATTATTTATTTTTGACTATAGAACCTAAAATAAAATATTTTTATTCTATCTATTGACGTTAAAAATTGAAATTAATCAATTAACCCGCCAAAACCGATAACGCTTCTCGAGGCAAGATGGCGTCGCACTAGTCCTAACAAATTTAGGTGTTATTTAATATTTATAAATTACACAAATATATTTTTTTAAATCAAAAACAGTCTCCTCTATACATACACTATAGTCTCCTGTGTATTACTTTTTCAGAGACCCTTTAAAAGAATATTAATAACAAAAGTTATTGTATGAATTTTTCAACGGAGGTATTTGTTGAAAAAATTTTAAAATTGAAAAATTGAAAATTTAACAACGCTTTCAAGACCAAACATAGAATTAACTGTTGTCAAACTTTCTTTTTTTACCTCACAAACTCAAAGCCTACTGTTTATGTTTGTCAAAAGCAGATTATATTATGGGGTCATAAATTACAGACCTGCTCAGACGCATCGTTGGACCAGGTAGTAAGTGATCTTCGTTCAGCGAGCGAAGAATTGAGTATTGCTTGCACTGCCCAAGCTCCAATCGACCAAGTACGAACAGCGGCGTACGACTTGGCCAAGGCGACCAAAATTTTAGTAACACATTTCCAGCCCTCCTAGCGAAGAACAATACACTACACAACCGTGTAGTGTAAAAGTGTACCCTGGTGTTGCACTTTTGGGATGTTTAAGTGATTAGTGTCACAATTGTAGGTTGTATTAGTGTGACAGTTCTTGTATTGCCAGTTTAGCGGCAAATGAGAAAGTATTGCGGGCTTTTTGATAGTAATCAATTGTTTGTGATTTGTGGGAGTTGCATGAAGTGAATGCAAGTTTGGCAAATAAGTTGGGTTAGTGATATACGGAGAAGTAGGTCTTAGGTATCTTCCTTAGATACATGCCTTTCCCTCATTACGCATAACCTAGCCAATTTACTTGCGAGTAATCCTAAATTTTAATAAAATACTGTTTTTTAGCTGGGTTAAAATATTCTGGAGTGAGAAATGAAATTTTTATTATAAAGCGGGACAAGGTTAAACGAGAATTGTGAAGACATAATACATAATAGAGTGAGAGTGTATTAAACATACAAAAAAATGTGGGTCTTTTTATCTCTTACTATTTAATTGTGAACCAAATACTGTTATATACACAAATTATAAGCTTAGTTATGCAAATATATTTATTTAATTGGTGGCTTCCCGTTTCTTGTAGGACGCATGGCAACAAATTCCACAGTTATTTCAAATTTGTACCAACTCTATTATTCCGACAAAAAGACTTGTATCCATGGTCACGTAGGTTATTAAAAAAAACAGTTATTCAAATAATGACCTGACTTAAAATATACATTACATTAAAAACAGTATTTCATTGAAATTTTTGGGAATGTTTTCGATTTTTGATGTGCTATATTGTTAGTATTACAGATTTGTCTGAGTTTGCTATTGTGAGTTGTGATTTAGGTAATGTATTCATTCTAAAGATGTATTCTAAAATAGGCTCATACATATAGTTCCTTCATTTATCATCTATATATTCCTTCATGATAATCATTAACCTTTTTGCGTTTTAACATTATTATGACACCTTTTAGAGGTCACATATTACTACTACAGACATTTCATTCGTCTTGTCACTTGACAGTGATATTAACGCTTTCTGTCAAAACTTCTCCGCTCATTCAATAGATGGGAAGTTAAATCTTTTAGGCCCGTGTTGAGCATAAAAAAAAACGTCTTCGAACTGTCAAATTATTTTTTTATAATATATTTGACAGTTCATAAGAGGAGAGTGATTTGAATACAGGCCACAGATTAGATAAAGCTCAATCAAGCTCAAATCTTTAACTAATCTATGGCTTGGCCATAGTTGGCTATACCTCATTGGCTGTAGTATAGCCACAAGGAGAGAACTCTGTGGCTATACTTCAGGAAAGTAAATTAGCATGTTGGCTTATAGTATAAGATCCCGATATACAACGACCTTCACCGAGATGCTTATTTAATGAAACGTATTTTATATTTAATTTAATATGTCAATAAATATAATCCATATGGGTTGCCTAGCAAATTTCAGTCCAGAGTATGTTTAATTAATATTTAAAAAAATTTTTTTTTATAATTAGCATGTAGTAAAATTTATTTAATTTTTTTCAATCAATATTTTTAATTAGGGTAGTATTATATATGTATCACTATAACTTTCTTTTTTACTAAAGATGTATATATACTTTAGTGTCACATAAAAAATATACACATAAATAATTAATTGATTAAAACAACCTAACGTTTGCATATTCTATGGGCTTCATACTTTCGATTGGAATAGAATTTATCTAATAATCATACCGGTGAAATGTTAAAACAAATATTTTTTTTAAATATTAATTTAAATACTCTGGACTGAAATTTGCTAGGCAACTATATGGATTACATTTATTGACATATTAAATTAAATATAAAATACGTTTAATTAAATAAGCATCTCGGTGAAGGTCGTTGTATATCGGGATCTTAGACCATTACTCAAATATATGAATTAACAAAATCGGGCATCATGCATAATTTCTGATTCTGTAATTTATGCTTTTGATTAAGCAGAAAATGAAGACCAAAAAAATCATTACGTTTAAGGATTTTTAGTATTTTTACGATTGTTCAAAATTGTAGCTATCGAGTTAATTTCAACTAATAATTTTTACAATAGGTTATACTAATTGTATTATAAATATAGCTAAATTGTGTACCGTAAGAAAGCTGGCAGAAATGTATAGAGCGATTATGAAATATTACATTTCTACAGATTTGAGATTTTCTTATTCCTTGTCTTTTACGGGACATGATTAGCCATTATAATATAATTATTATTTGACAAAGGTATATTTCCTAAACTTATTAAGTGTATTATAAATAGGTCGGTGTATAATTCAAATGCGTGTTTTATAAGAACTAAAATATAAAGACAAATTGTAGCATCGTGAATGGTTGTAATTGTTATTTTTGCTACATATTTTATATATATGTAGGAGGTAGCTAAACATTACTATGCTAAATTAGAGAAAATTGTATTGCAAAGTATATGATCGTTAAGAATTTTTTGTTACGCATCAGAGGCTAAACGGAAATTGTCATATTGTTTACAGGAAATGCTTGATATTATCTGTATTAACCAAGATATATATCGACTACGTGACACCAAAATCAAAGTGATTTTGTACTAAAATAATTAGTTTAATTTCTATGAAAAATCTTGTAGTGAAATATATAACGCCAGTTTTAAAGTTGAAAATTCTAGAGTGATCAAAAATGTTGATACTATATTTTCTTTGATTGTAGTGTTTTTTCAAAATGTATACTAATGCTAAGGTGCTTGAAGTGTTATGTGACCCAGTGCGTAGTGTTACACAATCGTGCCTCAATAAAGTAGCTAGTTTTTTGTAATGGCAATCCCACTAATTGTACCACAGCCAAACTGAAGGTCCCTCAAATGTCATAGTTTATGACCTCAACAACTATGTATTTATAACAAGTCATTGACAAGGTATCTTTAAACTGACTGGATTTGTTCAATTTGAGCCAAATTTAGCGTGGTTTTGATATAATTAGAGGATTTTTGGATGTAGTTTATATATAATTTATTAGATTTATATATTTGTCTAAAAATATAGAATTTGTAACTGAAGTATCCATTAGTTAGCAATAAATTCCAATATACGACAGTTTTGTCATAAGCTCGATAAAACTTAGAATTACAGTTTATTGGTCTCTTTTCAACACAGCATTAACAACGTTTGAAAGAAAGAAACGACCGTATGCATTGATTTCGTTTTATGAAATGTCTTTTTAGTTCAAATGCGAGCTTAGTTATATGAAATCTTAATGAGGATGTAACCGAAACGTGAAGAGTAGGAAATGCGACTAAAAATATAAATATTGTACACCATTGCGTTTATATCGTGCAAACAAAATAATATTAGACATAATTTATTATAATTTTTCAGCTTTAAAGTTTTTGTAATCTGTATAACTATATAAAAATATAATTGTTATTGAGATTATCCAGTTATTAAGTGTTCAAATAAATGTGGTCGGATATATTGAATTTTTAATTATCTCTACAATTAACTTTGTTAATATAAACATTAATTTTTAACACAACATTTAACACTCGCTCGTACGGTGAAGGAAAACATCGTGAGGAAACTGGCCTTAGAACCGAAAAGTCAACGACGTGTGTCAGGCACATACGGCTGATCACCTTCTAGCCTATACGTAGAAATAAATTATAACGATGACGAAACAGATACAGAAATCTGAGCCCAGAATTAGATTTTTTGAGCTATGAATATGCGCTATGAACATCCCGCGCACCACCACTTTCTAGATATTAACTCAACAGTTTAAACTTAGGGGCCTTCAAGTGAAGATCGCACTAATTTGAAAGCCGGCAACGCATTTGTCTCCTGATGTTGCAGGTGCCCATGGGGGGCGGTAAGCACTTATTTCTAAGTGAACCACCTGCTTTTACTCGTACCATTAAAAAACGCAGAAATGTGTTAAAAATATTTATTAGTAAAAATATTGGATGTCTTTAAAACGAAAATCTAATTTTATAAAACAATATCTTAAAAACATTTTTATCTAAGTTATCTTTGGAACATATTTATGTTTTTAAATAAACATGGTTGAAAAATTACAAACCTTACAAAAATTCTAGTTTGACAGTTTAACCTACTCTTTTATTCTAAAAGAGAGAGATGTGTATCTCTCTCTTTTCATTACATCGTTAACACAATTTCACAAAAAGAGTTAAAAGAGTACTTAGCATTAAAACGGTGAGACGCCTTGATAGGGAGCTAAAATAGACAACAGAAGATTTTTGTCGAATGTAAATTTCATACAATTCCTTATTTCGTAATATATTCTAATAGGTTAAATCAACTAAATTGCTCACTAAACAGCAAAAACATTGTTTAGCTTACCTTGTTTCAAGAATATACTAATATTAACATTACAATAATTGCGCACAAATTACGGTGTATTATGTTCATGAATACAAGGACAGAACGAATAACACTAAAGTACAATCGTCCTATCGTTTCAACCAATTCTAAGCTAAATTGCGTGTATTGTATAATTTTTCATTGCCAAAGTATTTTCCTATACTAGTTAATATAAATATTTATTTTCTCACAATAAAGGCACAATTTCCTAAATATTAAATGTAAAGCTGTAGTCCATAGGCAATTTATAAGTCCACCCTTTAGCTTAGGGCAAGGGAGAGACTGCTTTTATAGATGTTCCTATATTGTCTGTCTACGTATCCCCCCTCGACAAGGGTCGACGCGTTAGACAAATAAACTAAGCATTTTGAGCTCTATGGCTAGAATGCGTATAAATGTGACCTTCAAAAATGTCATAGATGTTTGTTAGTCTATATTTACAACTTATAGACAACAGTATTCCTCAGAACCCTGTTCAAGTTCATGAACCACTTCCAACACAAATTGGACATTCTCACGAACACTTCCAAATACACACTGCCTGGTTCCCACCAAAGTACATATAACATATAGTTGTACACTCATACGTGATCTCGAAGCCGTAGCTCTCACCAACTACCACATGGAAGGCAGGACCAAATTTTTTGTCCATTGTCTCCTTAACCATTCTTGCAGCCAGCTCATTGTTTTGAGAGAACTTTTCACACGCAGTCACTGACAGCTCCATCGCCTCTATACGCATCTCTTCAGACATGTCACAATGCTGTGAAAAAAAATTAAGAAATTTTATTCGTCTATACAGAATAAATGTGCCTAAGTGTAACTTAAAATACCTATGCAACGCAACGAAGGGTATTAAATTTTATTTGACTCTAGACAAACTAGACTAGATATAGACAAAATAAATATCTTTGAATTATATTGACACTGTGTTTAAAACATCACTCCCACATTATTAAAGCAACTGTTTTTATTTATTTATTAGAGATGATGTAGGGTTGTTTTTGGTTGACGCACGTGTTAGTGAGATTTCCGTGTTTTTCTCGGTGTTTCTGTGATTTTCCTAAGCTGAAATAGTTGTTATTGTTCTATTTAGATAAAACTAACCCTATTGGTGCTGGTAAAGTATAAAATTTAAATTAATATAGTTGCTGCAGTTTTAGTAATATGGAATTAGATCCTGACCCCGAGCCTCCTGACCCGGGAACCTCTTCTACGTCTCGCAAACGACAAGGAGAGGAGAGAAATGAACCATCCTTTAAAAAAACTATTACGGATCCCGCTCAGGCGAACCCGTCTATACAACACCTTTATGTCCACCCCTCCTTCTCCGATGGACCTAGGTCTTACTCTAATGAAGATAAAGGTCCGTTCATTGTCCAAGTCTCCCGTGAAGTAGAAGACCCATCTTCCGGAGCCTCTTTACGTGCTATTACATTCGGCCAGTTTATGCATAAGCACAAAATTAGTTCTATCATACACGATGGTGTAAAAAATATAGGCCGTAATAAAATCACCGTTGAGTTCTCTTCTGCTGAAGCTGCCAACAACTTTCTGGTCAACCCGGTTCTTAGTATGTGCAAGTTTAAAGCTATTATCCCCACTTACAACATTACCAGAATGGGGTTGGTCAGAGGTGTACCGGTGGACTGGTCAATGGACGAATTTGTGATTTCATTAGAGCTTCCTCCTGGATGTGGTGAAGTATTAAAATCAAGGCGACTGAACCGAAAAACAGTCACTGAGGGTGTCACCACCTGGGTGCCTACCCAATCTGTCGTCCTTACCTTCAGGGGGCAAATGCTCCCTGCCAAGGTTTACTCCTACCACACTTCCCTCCCTGTCGAAACGTACCAACTCCCAACCATACAGTGCCTGAACTGCTGCCGTTTTGGACATATAAAATCGATTTGTCGATCTAAGCCAAGATGTTACAGGTGTGCTCAGCCCCATACAGGTGATACGTGTGAAGTCACTTTAGAAAAATCCACATGTTTACATTGCTCAGGCAAACATTTTGCTTCTGACAAGGGCTGTCCAGAATTTACTCGACAGCAATCCATAAAAATGGTGATGTCCCAGGACAACATCTCATACGTTGAAGCAGCAATTAAGTTTCCTCCTGCCCGACGTTCATATGCTGAGATGACAAAAGAAATGTTTACCCCTCCTGCCTATTCTCTAAAATCTACTCAAAAAGCCCAAACTCCTACCAATGCTTCCTATCGCCAAACAATTTATCGCTCCCCTCGTCCCCAAGCTCCTCTAGCAAAGGGGTACGATAGAACAGCTCACCAGACTATTGTTGGTGAGTGCTCCTCATCCCTCCCAAATGGTTGTGCTCTCAACAATAATGTTGACACCCTTCCCTCTCAGGGAAAAATGTTAGAATTTATTTCTGAATTTCTTCTAAGTATTGTCGCTCCATGTAGCGAAATCCCCCTACCGCCCAACGTTGCCAAAAACCTATCCCAACTTTTTAAATTACTACAAAACGGACCCAATAACCCTAATTCAATGGAATAGTAAAAGCTTACGTTCAAAAAAACATGAATTAATTTCCCTCATAAACCTCCATAAACCCACGATTGTTGCCATCTCGGAGACATGGTTGAGACCTGGTTCCCGATTTCGGGTGCCTGGCTTTTCCTGTCTGCGGGATGACAGGAATGATGGGTATGCGGGCAGTGCTGTCTTTGTACGGCATTCCCTCCCATTCTCCCAAATTCCTCTCCCTACCCACAGCGATCAGATTAATGCTGTTGCTGTTCGTACCTTAGACATTTCTTTTGTATCTTTGTATATTCCTCACCCTTCTCCTTCTCTTCTTCCTGAGATACAATCAATTTTATCATCCCTTACCAGCCCTATCATAGCCATGGGTGACTTTAACACCCATCACACTATGTGGGGGTGCCATGCTAGTGATAGGTTTGCTCCACTGCTGATTGACTTACTCGACGATGTCAATCTCTGCATCCTCAATGATGGCTCTCCAACTCGCAGGGTATACCCTAATCAGAATCCCAAATCTGCAGTGGATCTCACCCTCTGTTCCCCTAACCTAGCCTCGCAACTAACTTGGAACGCCCTTGAGTTCACCTATGGCAGTGATCATTTTCCTGTAATTATTTCATTAAATAACAAATCCTTACCCCCCTCTTACCACAACCCCCTTTTAAAATATAAACTCAAAAAAGCAAACTGGAAAGATTATGCCCAATCCGTTGATTGCATGGTAGACACTCTGCCTGATTTGGAATGCGAAGAAAATGTCTTGTCTTGCTATGATCTTTTTTTAAATTCTCTCATATCTTCGGCCGATTCCCAGATCCCCAAAAAGCACTCTCCTAAAAATCAGCTGCTTTCCTCTCCCTGGTGGGATGATGAATGCAGCGATTTGTTTGGTAAGAGAATGGCTGCAGAGAAATCCTACTCAGCCAGTATGTCACAGGAGAACTTTATTAATTACCAGAAGCTTCATGCTAAAATTAAAAGGTTGGTATCCAGGAAGAAAAGATGTAGTTGGATACAATTTTGCGAATCCCTTAGCCCTCGTTCTCCATCCTCTATTGTGTGGTCTAATGTGAGGAGATTCCGTCGTTCCCTGAACCATGTTAATCCTTCTTCAAATAACCCTTCTGACTGGCTTAACAACTTTGCGGATAAACTGGCTCCACCTTTCTCTCCCTATGTGGACTCATTTCTAAGTTCTACGCCAGCTCCGGCTAACAATGAAATGGATGCTCCCTTTTCTTTCTCTGAGCTTCAAATCGCTCTTAATGGTCTCAAAGATTCAACTCCAGGGGAAGATGGCGTTCCATATTCCTTCCTGACTAGACTAAATGACAAAGCTAAACTTTACTATCTAAAAATAATCAACAAAATTTTTGAAACTGGTATTATACCGACATCTTGGACATCTCAAATAGTCATTCCCATTCTCAAACCTGGAAAAAACCCTTCAGATTCCAATTCTTATCGTCCCATAGCTTTGTCATCTACTTTAGCTAAAGTAACGGAACACCTTCTTAAAAACCGACTGGAATGGTTAATGGAAAGTAGAAATATTCTCCCCTCATCCCAATTTGGGTTCCGGAAGGGTATGAGTACCACAGACAGCCTCAGTATACTGACAACAGACATTCGCCTAGCCTTTACAAAAGGAGAGTACCTTGTGGGTGTGTTTCTTGATATTGCTTCTGCATATGACAGTGTCCTACTTCCAGCGCTCAGGCAGAAACTGCTTAAGCTGAGTGTTTCTTCGAGGATGGTACATCTCATATGTAATCTGCTATTTACCAGATCTATTTTGATAAAGCATCAGAATACCTCTCTTCCCCCCAGACTAGTCTGGAAAGGTCTCCCTCAAGGCTCAGTTCTCAGCCCTCTGCTCTATAGCATTTATACCTATGACCTCGAACTGTCTGTTACCAGTTTTTGCAATATTTTACAATATGCTGATGATATTGTCCTCTATCACAGCTCAAGCAGTATAGGGGAAGTATCCTGTCGTATCAATTCTGCTTTGTATTATCTAGGCCAGTGGTTGTCTGACCACGGCTTGTCCCTGTCAGTGGGCAAATCTCAGGCAGTGGTGTTTACAAGGAAGAGATACATTCCCACTCTACTCATTTCATTTGAAAATCAAGCAATCAACCTGACAGATAAAGCAAAATTTTTAGGTATTTATTTAGACAACCGGCTGAACGGAATTGCCCATTCTGAACACATTATCAAAAAATGCGAAAAAGGTATTAACGTACTAAGAGCAGTAGCGGGAGTTTGGTGGGGCGCTCACCCCTATTCTTTAAAGTTATTGTATAATGCCTTAGTACGTAGTCATATGGATTACTGTATGTTTGTTCTGGATCCCTTTAACAAATCAGCTGCTGAGAAACTAAACAAAATTCAATATAGGTGCCTTAGAATCATTCTAGGTGCAATGAAATCCTCCCCTACTAACGCTTTGCAGGTTGAGTGTGTTGATCCTCCTCTACACATCCGTCGGCAGTATTTATGTGACCGCTTTGTTAGCAAGATGTTACAGCTATCATCCCACCCTCTTTGGCATCGATTATCCCAACTATCACATTCTCCTTGTACCCGCAACTCCTCTTCCTATCTGCTAGATAGTTATCTAAAGTTTACCAGCCTCCCTAACCCCCTGATATCTTTTCCAATAAATCCCCTGTATTCTACTTCTTATAAAGCCCTGGTATACAAACCTCCCATCATCACAGACCTTGGTCTGATCAAAGGAGCCCCAGATACCAACATCAAATTACAAAGCTATATTAATCAAAATTGGCCAAATCATCTTCTTATTTACACTGACGCATCAAAGCTGTCTCCAGACGGCTGTGTTGGTGCTGCCTGTTGGGTTCCTCGGTATAGAATTATCCTGAAATTTAAATGTCCTCCCGAATCTTCAGTGTTCACAGGAGAGGCCACTGCTCTATTGGAAGCAATCCTGTTTGCACACTCCCATAACATACAACAGACAGCTATTTTGACAGACTCTTTTAGTTGTTTAATGTCCATTAAAGAAAACCCATTTCGCAGCAAATCACGTTTTCCCATTATTCTAAAAATCAGGGAGACTCTGCTCTCTTGTAATCAAAAAGGATTGTCTATCATACTAGTTTGGATTCCTAGCCACTCAGGTATCCCTGGAAACGAAACTGCTGATTCATGTGCCAAATCAGCTGTTGAGTCAGGTTCTCTAGATCATTTTGAAAATTCAGCACAGGATCTTTGTACTCTTGCAAAGACATATCTGGACAGAACCTGGAAGACATTTTGGAATGACTCCAAATCGGTTAAGGGTAAGTTTTATGCTTCCATCCAACCAAACATACCAAGACAACCCTGGTTTTGTCATTATCGGAATGCAAATCGCTGGATTACATCCACAATCTCACGTCTTCGTCTTGGTCATGCTTGCACCCCTGTTCATCTAGCCAAGCTCCGGATAAGGGATCACTCTATCTGTGAGTGTGGCTTGGATGAAGGCACTGTATCTCACATTCTATTTAATTGTCCCAAACTAACCTTTCCTCTCTATGACGTTCTTCCCCGTAAAGTCCCCCGTCCTTTAAGTGTTAAATGTTTGTTAATGTTTGTGTTTAGTCCATATTGTAGATTTTTATGTAAATATATAGAAAGCAATAAAATTAAAGTGTAATATATATATAAAAATTATTATAAAGAGGAAACAGTATTTAATAATGGTATTATTACTCACTCATATTTGTGTTGTCTGTGCAGTCTTAAAACTAACAATCGAATTGCAACTATTTTGTTTTTGTTTAGGTGCATATTCAAAATTAACTTAATTATTATTTTTACCGATCAATCTCCATCGTGCCTTCTCCATCTACACGACACTGGCGAAGTACCTTGTGCCCAGTTGGCACATATAAAAGCCATAAAAAAAAAAAAAAAAAAAAAAAATTTATTTATTAGGCCCACCCCTAATCGCAATTTCTTTGAAATCATTTTAATAGGTAAATTCGTTGAAAGCCTATAAAATGTGTGTAAGGTCAAAAGTATATTAAATTACACATTTAACAAGCTTTATATCGGCATTTGTAAATGAAAAAGGAGTTATGTAATGCAATTTCACTTTTAAAGAATATTTATTCATGAGTGTTGAATGAGTGCGTAACTGATCCACCTGTCGGTTCCCGGCTGATAAAATAAACAGTGCCGATTACTTAACCACTTACGAATATCAGCCAAACAAAAGAGCTTTGAGTGAGGAAGCTTTTAAGCCAAGTTTAGAGTAGTTATGTAGAACGCAATTTGCTTGTAAACTCATAGAATGTAATTTTTACAAGTAATAAAGGGTAATATTTCATCACGAAAAATCCTAAGTAAAAAGGCACTCCTTATTGTATAGAACATTTGACGTAATCGTTTACTTTTATTGTGTATAATTTCTCTTTAGTCCTGGCCGCAGTCACACTCTCTTGGTTGGTTTTAGTTGAAGAATTCAACAATAGTTTGGTCAAAGGACTAAGTCATTGTTCAGAAGCGCGCGTCCAAAATTGAAGTAGCCATGATAATTGCCAACCTTGGAACCAAGGAGATGGCACTATAAGAAAAGATTTCTCTGTAGCTCATCGTACCGTTTCGATTTTAAAATTTGTAATTGTTAAGTTATTTCACTACAACACACCAATTCAATACAGCTCAATTTAAAACTAGTTAAAGTTAACTGTGGCATGTAGTGTGAACAAACTCTCAAACATAATTTATTCAACCAATTTATAAACCCTTATGAAAAAACCGTTACACATGATAAGTTGTACGCATTTTCTCTAGGGTAACTCGATATCAATGCGGATAACGTCGACAGTCGTCCGTCCATCACAGCGTCATAAACCATGACCGCGATCATCTTACCAACTTCTAGGGTTTCCATCTAATACTACTCGTTCACGAGAGGAAAAGTGTTAATGTCAACTTTTTCATTCTTTATCAGAAGACTTCGGTACGTATGGCCTTTGTATACAGGTGTAAATAAGCTTTCAAAAGCGACAATTTTATACTTATACTTTATATATAATTAATAATTTTCTTTCCCATTTATATTTATACTTATCAAGCTGATTTTAGACCCCAAAAATCGACGGCGTGTGTCAATCACAGGAGGCTGATCATCTACTCGCCGATTAGATTAACAAATGATCATGAAACAGATACATAAATCTGAGGCCCGACCTATAAATGTTATCAAGCTGATTTAGAATTTTTCATTAGTTTCAATGAAATCGATTTCGGTAGTGGCCTGATACATGCGGTAAATAAAATTAATGGTTTAGTAAGGTTTGCTTGTAGCTTGCCATAATAGCTCCATGTACTGGTCACGCACTCATTTTATTTAATTTGTTTGAACTTACAGTAAAATTGGAAAAAAGTATTACTATGACACCATCCATGAATTAAAATGAGATGTACCCTTATCGTTCTGGGAGGTATCGACACTTTAGCCTGGCTATTAAAGGTTGATATGCAAGGTGTATGTACGATAATTTACCTAAATAAAAAACTAGGTATATTATATTACCTACTTAGATATTTAAAAAAAACAAGAAAGTTCATTCAAAGTAATAAATTATGTGATACCATTATAAAATGTACCCAATATTTAAGCATTTCTTTGCTTAAATTATTTTACTTAGCTTAAAATATATTTTGGAAATTATTATGGTCAGTTGGTTGTAAGATACTAACGTCGCCTCTTTAATCCGAATATTATAAATGCGAGTATTTTATTTGAAAAATACCACTTTACGCTCAACTAACACACCAAATATTGAAGATGGCCTGTTATAAAAAATAAACTAGTTAATTATTATTTTATTGCAAAGATTCCGTCGTATTAACTACTTTAATAACTCACCCTTATCAATGGGTATGTGTGGATAACTTTTTCCGCAGTAGCTCCACCAGCTGCGGCACCTTCTTCAGCCATTATACCACTTCACTTTTTCCAAATGTTCTCGTTAATCCACACTGCGAGCAACAGACGTGTGCCGATTTCCACGGCTCCCGCCTGTTTACTCGTTGCCTAGGTAACGTTGAGATGTGGGGAGATTTGATTGATTTTTCGAGTTCTCCGTTTGAATTTCGAATTTGTTAGTGATGATGACCTGTGGGTGGGGCACTTGAAAACTATGGTCAATCAAGGTCTTGGCTAAAACATTAAACTGTTGTTTAGCATAAACCTACGCAAACCATTAACATAAATAAGTTTTACGTAAGCGGCATATAAACATAGTCTAGAAATATTATATGAAATTATTTTTATGTTTCTTTATAATAATTTTAACTTTATATTGCTGGTTTTAATTAAGGTCTGTGCATGGAGACTTACGAGTAGGTAACATCGATATTTTCTATGATTATCTACATATTATGCAGGTAATTGATTAATGTTGTATTTTAATTAATTAAAAAGAATTTTGTTAACAATTTATATATTTTCTGCCTCGTTGTCTACTCGTTAGCATGTCGGACTGCTGACCGAAATTAAAACTTAAAACACTAGCCCTAAGCAGCTATCAGGCCTGCACCAGCTCTAGTGATACTCTAGTGTGTGTGTGTGGAGTATGAGATTTGTGGAATAGGGGATGCTCTTATGTCTCTGTGCGAAGTCGTGAACAAAAAAAATATCTCCCGTATATGTCGGATAGTCTCAATGAAGAGGTATCCGTGGTAGGTAGGATTAGCCTGGAAAATATTAAGTTCAAACACATATATATTCGTTATTAATTGATGGATAACTATATAGATCCATCAAATAATTTAAATTCGATGGAGTTTTATAGCTATCCATCAAATAACGAAATTTTTCACCACCCGCGCCATGCAGCATTAATGACTTGGGTGTAAAAACCTCTAAAATCTTGCAGGCGCTTGCCACATTTGAATACTTATTCACAGTTAAATATGTCGATCGAGACGCTATAAATATAAAGAATAATAATTTAGTTTTATTGATTATGCAGTCAATTCATGTAAATCTTAATCAACTACTGTAGCTGCGCGTAGCGGAGAACAGTGTTCTGTGGTTTACTTTGGCAGAATAGCATATGACCAGCAGTGGCAGTTGTCATTTGTCCGATATATTTTGACAATGGGAAACAGGCAACAGCTGATTGGAAACTTTAATGTTTTGATAATTTTACTAAACAATCATTTATCACAACTATTTAATAAGGTTCATGGTCTTAATTGAAAATCGACAATGGCTTCTAGATTCAGTGGGGCACTACAATTGACGGACTTAGACGATTTTATAACTCCCTCACAGGTATCTGTTATTACCTACATAACCTAATTACTTCTTTTAAATATGCGCATTTGCTTACTCTTTAACTGTTAAGTTAAAAGGTCCCTCTAGACGATTTGAGTTTTAGTGATATTTGTATTGTTTGTATAATTTTCAGCTGAAGAATTTCTATACAATACATGCTTGTCTTGCAAAAATTTCATACTTGAGTAATTTTCTATTATTTATCTGTATTTTACCATTCTGTTATCTTAATAATATAGGAATGTATAAAACCAGTAAAGATCGAAAAAACAAAAAGTAAAACTGGTGCCAAAATTAAAATTGGTGAAGATGGATACTTTGATCTGTCAAGTGGAAGAGAGCAGAAGTTACAAAAAGTTGAAATTACATTGGCTGACTGCTTGGCATGTAGTGGATGTATAACATCAGCTGAAAGTGTGCTAGTCACAAAACAAAGCCAAGAAGAATTATTAAGGTAAATTGCACTAATAGTTATTGAAATTGGCTTACAAAGTCCTATCTTTTGAAGTAATGTAAATTAAATTTAATATGAATATTAATTACTTCCAGAGTATTATCAGAACGAAAGTACACTGACTCAAAGGGAGCAACAATGGATGTAAGTTTAGTTGTTGTGTCAATATCACCGCAGCCACTGTTGTCTCTTGCTTTGAGATATAAACTGACTGCACAGGAAGCAACTAGAAAAGTGTCAGGTAATTTTAAAGTTATTAACCTAAAAATATGTATAACACAATAGACAGGTTTTAAGATTTAAGGATAATTTTTTTTTTAAATATATTTGTTTTAATTTAAGGATATTTCAAGAAGCTTGGTGCTGATTTAGTTTTGGATATGACAATAGCAGAAGACTTCTCATTATTAGAAGCACAACAAGAGTTTCTCGAAAGGTATAGAAATCAACAGAATGATCCATCTGGGAAATATCTGCCTATGCTTGCAAGCTCTTGCCCAGGTGATTGGTGATATTTATTATTTTTACATTGCTGGAATTGGTACACATTTAAGTTTGATGATCTATTTAGATTTTCAAGCACATGTGGAAAATTCGAAAGCATATGTTTGTCTACAAATATCTTATAAATTAAATGTCATATTAAGATAATACTTGATTTAAGCCACATTCCAGTTTCATTGAAATCAGTTGAAAAGTTTTTGTGATATACCCATATCCACTCATTTACTATATGGTTTAATTTTTCCTAAATACTTACTATATTTTGTATATGTCAATGAACTTATTGCACAACATCTTTGTGATGTTTTTCAGATAGCAATATATGGATCCTTTTATTAAAAATTCCCTTCTGTGAAAACATCAGTCAAGTTCACATATTTTTTTCCCCACAATCCCTTATTATTATAATTATTTTCATAGGATGGGTGTGCTATGCAGAGAAAACACATGGTAGCTTCATCCTACCATACATATCCAGTACTAAGTCCCCACAGCAGATTCAGGGTTCCCTCGTAAAGCAGCACCTTGCAGGAAGACGGGAATTGCAGCCATCAGCCCTTTACCATGTGACCCTTATGCCCTGTTATGATAAGAAACTTGAAGCATCTCGAGAAGACTTCTATAGTGAAATATACAACTGTCAGGATGTCGACTGTGTTATTACTGCGAGTAAGTTTGCATAATAAAGTCTTATAATTTATATTAAAATCTAAATGATTAAAATAATAATAATAAAAAATTGAATTCTTAGTGATAAGCATATTATAGTGCGAAGTAATAAATATGATGGAATAATAAAAGAGTATACTTCTAAAGGCCCACCCAAAAAACCCACCCATTAAAATGGGTGGGCTCTGACTACGGCGTGTTTCCCCCCCCCCCCTATGCTAAAAAAAACAAATAAACAAACTGTGTGATGTGTCTGAGTGTACGGTAGTTCAGAAATCCTGCAGATACGCCATTAATCACAGGATATTTTTCATATAATTTCGTATTTTACGTTAGAGTTTAATACTTTTTCTATCTCAGTAGATGAGAACGAGTAAATATAGGTCGAAGGAACTAAATGACTGAGTCACTTATTCTTACAGTTGAACTAGAACAAATGTTGTCCAGCGAAGACAAATCACTATCCGACATAATGGATGGAGAACTCGACTGGCCATGGGACGAAAGTGACGTCAAAGGGGTCAAGGGACATATAGGATCTGGTTCTGGGGGCTACAGTGATGCCGTGTTCTTACATGCGGCCGATCAGCTTTTTGGTGCCACCGACCCACCATTGGAGTATAAAAACTTAAGGTATTTCTTATGAACTAAATAAATACTCCAATACTGCAATTCTTATATACCTGGAATCATTATATGTGTATTAGTCCATAATTAACACAATTATAATAAATAGTTCTGAAGAGTTGTTCAGACTAATACCTGCAGCTGAGTTTCATCATCGGAAGTCAAGGCAGAATACAAATATACCATCCGTATCACCTTTCGTTGCTTAAGGCAGTTTTTTCCGCGCACCACCACTTTGGAAATTAGCTGTCCACTGAAGTATTTCCGAACCAAATCGATTTTAAGAAAAGAGCGTGCCAATCCTTAAAAGGCAAGTGACAATCTGTTCAAGGGTTAACGGACTTCCTATTTCATTAATTATGTCAATATTTTATAGCGTTGCGTAAGCGTTATCAATAAATAAATTTAAATCGTACATTAAAGTAAAACTGCTTGCTAAGGCTTATTATAAATGAATATTTAAACGATCCTAGTGCTTGGATATGAGTTGCTCCAGTATATATTATAGGTAACACGACTGAATCTCTCGGCTGCATTTCCAGACTCTGGGGCGATCGTCAACATCCACGACTGTTTTAATGTAAAGTGGGAACAAACCGTGATCCATGTGGTATCCAATTATTTCAGTATTATTATTATTTTCTTATGTAGCCAAGTCCACATTTCAAGGATCGTCATGCTCGCTTAAATGTCATTGCTTGTGGCGGCGTCCATGCGTCGGGTTGTCTCTCTCCCTAAAATATGGCGAGGGGGCCGATGGCTGGCCATGCGTCATACTCGTGAACGGGTGCTACTTGTGGTGACTGGTCGTACTTGAATTCGTGTATGCGGTGATGTTAATTATTTCGACTATGTGTTTGCGTGTTGTTCCCACGAGAATGTAAGTGCGTGCTCCTATTTCACCATGCCTCCTGCTGATAGGGGACAAGTCTTTGTTTTTATTTATGTTATTATTATTAATTACTTAAAATGTCATGTGGAACATGGTGTAATGGTTGCAGCTCCTTACAAACGTTGTGTAAAAAAAAAACATGGCGATTAAAAAGAGTGGCGGAGAGTTTATTGCCAATTCTTCTCTTCCGTTCTACGCCCTTGATTTGAGAACTGGCAGTAAATGTAAAATTAGAAGCATTAATATTTATTTCTTTAATGACGAATCACAAGTGTACATTGTGTTACCTACGTGAATAAATGATTTTTGAATTTGAATTTGAATGCGATTATGAACGAGGAAACCGGCATGTCTTAGGGAGAGATTCAGAGTCAAGACTTAGTAGGAGTCAGAAATAAAATTATGCCCGTACCTACGTCAAATCTTATCCATTTTTGACGTACGAGAGACATACACTTGGCGCTCGTTCTGAGAGTTAGAGTAATCTTTTCAGAGTGAATATTTCACACTTAAAATTTCTCCGTATGACAAAAGTATTTAATCTTAATATAGTTCACGCTGAGCTTTGATAAATCCAACAATCACGATGTAAGGGAGTAACATTCAGCTATGGGAACTGAAACTTACGTACATCTTAGTTGAACGCGCCCTGTGAAATTAATTTGTACAAGCGTTTACGCTGGTCATTTATAGATTATTATTATTAAACCTTTATTAAGTAAAATAAAAACTGTTTTGTTATCTTAATATTGTGTTAGTATAAATTCTAAAAAATTTAGATATGACGGCGCATTCCTAGCGCCATCTGTTAAGAATTACTGGAATTATTGGAACGAGATTTGACGATCCGCCAGACTGACAATAGTCAAATCTCGTTCCAATAATTCCAGTATTTCTTAACAGATGGTGCTAGGAATGCGCCGTCAGATACGTTTTGTTAGTATTTGTTTGCTTTTGCCCTAAGAGGGCCCCTTTTAGGGTAAAAGCCTCCTCCATATTTTTCCATTTCTCTTTATCTTGAGTGCTATTCATCCAGTTTTTCTCCTCTAGTTCTATTATGTCATCTGTCTACCTTTTCTTTTGACGTCCTATACATCTCTTTCCAGTAGGTCCAGTCAATATTGTTGTTTCGAGTCTTTTATTTTCTATTTTATCTATAAATATGACCTTATTTCTATTTAAACCATAGAGCATGTGAAACTGTAAGTTTTGTCTTGTTACGAATGTCAACATTTCTTGTTTTGTTTATTCTTCTCCACTTTCTGCATCTTTCCATTACATGACAAGACAGGATATTCCTTGTTGTTTTCGTGTTTAAAATCCACGTTTGACTTGCGTGAGACAAGGTAGAATATTTTAATCAATAATTATCTTCTTGTGTTGTAGACTGTAGTTTCCTTTCAGAATTACCAAAAATAATAGATACACAAAACTTAATAACTCCAAGTAAAACACTGATACGCAATCCACGGTACATGATTAGAAAAATGTAGAAGTTCAATTGTAATGCGATTGTGAAATAAATAAAACAATACGCATTTTGTTGAACTGTTGCTCATGAATGCTTTGACTCATGAATTTTACATTGTTGAGATATATCTATTGCGTTTCAGAATCCCCTTAACTTAATACACATATAATATATTTAATCAAATCTGTTTTAAGTGTTCATATTCAAAACTAATATCTTTTTATGCTTTACTAAGCCTGGTAGATGACCAAAAAAAGTTGATTGAACTAAACTTTGTCATAGACATTTTGTCGAGGATAGATCGCGAACAGTTCCTACAACCTAAAAGAAAGTTTCTCGGCCAGTCTAACTTGTTCTCTCTTAAAACAAAAAACTTGGCGATTAAAAAGAGTGGTGGAAAGTTTATTGCCAGTTCTTCTTACCCGCTCTACGCCCTTGACTTGCAAACTGGTAGTAAATGTAAATTTACAATTAATTTAACTTCTTTCTGACAATTCATAAGTGTACTTGTTTACCTACATGAATAAAGATATTTTTAGTTTGAGTTTCTCTTCCGTTCTACGCCTTTGATTTGAGAACTGGCAGTAAATGAAATGAAGCATTTAATGTATATTTCTTTCTTGACGTTCATAAGTATACATTGTGTTTTACCTACATGAATAAATGATTTTTGCCTTTGACTTTGACTTGACTTACCCGAAGGCCTTAGTAGCGTTTTTTTTGGAATTGGAATCGCTGTTGCCCCGAAGGGCCTTGACAGCTCAGCTCGGGATGTTTTGGCGAGTTGGGGTTTTTCCGAGATTAGGGCAAGGTCTCATAGTCTGACTTTGATTTTGCCTTGCCGCGCGGGCTTTTTATTTGTCATTAGCTATTGTTATTGGATCTTCCGGATCCGTTAAGCCATGTCGAGGCCTCCTACGGTCCTTTTTTTGTCGGGAAGGGCTCCAGTAGCTAAGGTCGAGAAGTATATACAGTATATCCTTAACGGCCGGAATAACTTAGCGCGAATCAGGGTATAACGCCATCGCAGTGATTGTAAGTGTAGAATGTTGGCGCTACAATTTCTTTGTACTCCTTTCCGAAATACCCATTTTATCGTCCTTGGACTAATTTAAACTGTAAACAATTATTATGATCAATTTATTTTGTAATCATTGGCTTCATAGGCTTGCGAATGATGTTTTAATTTATAATATAAATTATTAATTGTACAGGAACCCGGACTTCCGAGAAGCATCGTTAGAAAAGGACGGTAAAGAAGTGTTAAAGTTTGCGATCGCAAATGGCTTCCGTAACATTCAGAACCTGGTGCAAAAGCTGAAGCGGGGAAAGTCACCGTATCACTATGTAGAAGTTATGGCTTGCCCATCAGGTAACATTATATTCACATTAACACTCTAAAAGTAAGATTTATTTTTTATTTAAAAATGGTATTTGTATTCTATAAAATTATTTACACGGTTATAAAGGAGGAAAAGCACACAGCTTTTTTATAGACGCCAAATAAAATAATTACAATGAAAACCTCTTGATTGTATAAAATGTATTCGTGACGTAATTTAACGTAAAAATTTACAACGCAGTTTATATAATGGGGCATTTGCTTGATTCTAATTAGCCAATAGGTCCAATCCACAACGACCAATGACAAACAATGTTAAAATTAATCATAAATAAACGGTTGGTCTCACCTGCCACGTTTCATCACCGTATAAACCGTATTCTCTAGATTCCATCCCCATCATTGTGATGGTTGGAAGTCTTCCACTGTCCGCTTCACTAAGCATTTTCTTTTGCGAACTGTGGACTCCCGGTGGACATTAGCTGAGAGATCCGTCTTAGAATTGTTTAAAAAGAGAGCATACTCCCTCAAAGGCACCTACTAAAATGGATGCCCATGGGCTGCGCGCGTTACGAAAAATTGATGAGTAAGTGAAATTTTACGATGCGCGCGCACCGTGACACAAAATTAACAGAATGAAGTTGCCCACGGATAATGTTACGGCATTGGACATAATTTAAAAACAACATTCGAATAATAATAGAATTTATGTTACATTTAATGTAAGAGAATAATAATAAATATTTATTTATTTAATTTTTCAAATGTAAACTGAACTTTATTGACTATAATGACTCCTTTTCCAGTCTTTGATTATTTAATTGTAAGTAATTATTTGCATGCAATCAAAAACTATTTTTAATAATGCCAAAGAAGTATAACTTCTTACGCGCGTACATAAGTACACGCCCCCTTTTTTTTAGTTTTCTTTAACTTAACTTCTGATAGAAGCATTTGCAATACTAACATAATGGGTACAAAAGTACATGACAATTGACAAATAAATCGATTAAGACATTTACTTGAGTTAAAGATATATTATTATTACTTTCAGGTTGTCTAAATGGCGGTGCCCAAATCCGTCCTTATCAAGGGGAAAGTACGCGGGAATTGGTTGGGCAATTATACACAATGTACCGTGAATTACCTCAAAGTGATGACGAGAATCAAACAGTTTATCGATTGTATAACGAATGGCTGTCAGGAAAACATTCGGATAAAGCCCGCGCCATGTTACATACGCAATACCACGCTTTGGAAAAGAGCGATGTAGCTTTAAATATTAAGTGGTAAACATAATTTATGGGGTATGGGGAAGATATTTGCGTTATTTTTGATCACAGTTTAATGTTTGTCAAAATGAATTCAAATTCCTTGAGTAAGAATCTAGAACCTCTTGCTTAACATACAAAGAAGGGCGAACTACTTCGGATTCGATTCCCGGTTAGCTAAGATGTTTTTCCAATATCCAAAGTTGGTGAAGGGCAAGATTCTTGCAATAATAATTGTACGAAATATTATGTTTTCATAATAAGTAGTGACATGGAACTTTTTTTTAAATTAAAAAAATGTGTAATAATATTGCATAAAACAAATGTTATATGAACTAAATATAAAAAAAAATTTTAATAAATAATATTCTATCAATGTATTCCAGTATTTTGCGTTGTCAATGGTTGTCTGTGGTTAAACTGTCAATCATGACATTTCAATAATAGTTATTTCAACGTAATTTTCTTCGCTCTTTAGTTATAAATTTATAATACGAGTATGTTCACCAACAGAGTTATGTCTATTGGTATCACATGTTATATTTGTTTGTTGATCTTTAGCTGTGCCAGCTTCTAAGTATAAAAGTAATTTAACTTCGCGATCAAAAACTTAATTTCTATACATTATATACATGTCCAATTTGCATTGGTGCCAATTTGATTTTTAGTCGGATTGAAGTTAAATCCAGGACAGATACAGTACAGTCAAACCCGTTTACGACGACATCGTTTAGAACAACATACCGGTTATATTGACCATAATCAAAGGTCCCGGCTGAATTCTATTGTTTTAGGTACTTAATAACAACGTCATCGGCTGGTACGACCAAATATGAGTAGTCCCTTCGATGTCGTTATAACAAATTTTGACTGTATTTCTTTTTACATTTTAAAATCAAAATAGTCTCTATTGTTTTTAATGAAGGTACAATTTACAATGCACAAAAATATTAGCTCATACTTTTTGGTTTCTGGTTACGTCATTAAGTATAATATATTAATAACTAGCAAACTCGGCGAACTCCGTTTCGCCACCAGATGGCTTCGTTTTATGTAACATTTCGTTTGGTGATCCCGCTTTTCTGTTGAAATTTTTCCTGAATTTTCTATAAACCTCACAGAGCCCGAGACCTTTCCAACGAATGCAAAACCGTGGAAATTGGTTCGTGCGTTCTGGAGTTATAGCGTCAGGAAGGAAAACCCGACTTATTTTTTTATAGTAGATTATTGATAAAAGTAGGGAAATAGATTTGTTTATAGTTATTCAGGCGAGAGGGAGGGTAAACCGAAAAAAGGACTGTCATTTGATGACGACCAATGTATAAAAATATTTTCACAGTTAACCTAGTTTTATTTAGTTTAGATTTTATTCTTATGTTAGAATACGTGTAATGATGTAAATAAAAGTAATATTACTTGCAAATTGTCGTTATTTAAATATAGATAGACAAGGTCGCTATGCATTTGCGTAATTCATAGTGACTTTATTCAACACACGCAAAAAGGGAAAGATTATCAAAAATATTCTCTTTTAATGAAGCGGTCATAATATTAAATGGATACTTTTTTAATGTGATTGGAGGCAAACGGGCAGGAGGCTCATCTGATTTTAAGTGATAAACATGATCACTAACATTGCCAGAAGTGCCGGACATTCAAGAATTGGTACGCTCTTTTCTTGATGGTCCCTAAGTCGAATTGGGCGAAATACTTCAGTGGGCAGCTGGTTCCACATAGGGGTGATGAGCGCCAAAAACTGCCTTACGAAACGCTCAGTTGTAGAACGACGGACGTCGAGGTGTTACGGATGGTTTTTTCCATTCTGCCTTGACATCCGATAATGAAACTCACACTCTTTAGTATTAACAGACCTTACTAAAAAATCTGTTGCTTAGTTAACATTTTTTATTAGGCACTTTCGGGTCACCGTTAGAGATATCAATAACATATTATATAGCTGCCGTTAGAGATATCAATAATATATATATTTTTTTCACAAACAATGCAATTTAGAGTCCTTTAAAAAAATACCGTAAATACGTGTAAAAGGCCGGCATTCGGTCGTAGCTGTCGTGACGGTCAAAGTCACATTTATTCATAAAAATCAAATCAGTCAGTTTTTGCTGTCCCCTTTCATCAAAGCGTTAACACAATTTGACAGAGAGAGACGAATGAGTACTTTGTAATTTTGTCTAATTAATTTGCGATGTTTGTTAAATAAGTGTTATTTGATGATTTGCTATTTTAAAAGAGTACCGAGAGGTTTTTACGCTGGCTTTTTCTCTCGGCCTACACCTTCTGTCTTCTTTGCCGATGAGTAGTGATGTCTACCGATTCAATGAATGACGTGGAATAAGTGATACATGTATCTTATATTCCATAATAAACATATTTATTTTATTTTTAAATTATTTTTTATAAAAGCTAAATAATATGAAAAATATTATGAAAAAAATAAAATTGTCATTACAGACGGTTACGGCACGAATATAAATGTTTAATTATTACTAAATTCAAATTGGACATTTCTTACCTAAGTTGAAGTGAAGCATAAAATGTTTCAACTGAAACGTCAGTATGAGGCGGACTACGGCGGCAAACGTGTTTACACACGTAGTGCAGTGAAATGGGGGACTTCAGAGTGACCGGTGCGACACGACTGTATTTTATCTTGTTCTGTACAATTATTAAAGCTGTTATTAGTACGGGGATGGGAAAATGCCCGATATACCCACAGTTCCCGAATTTTGAAATGACAAGGGTAAGTCGAGTTTTTATATTAATCAGCTTACTTTAAAGGCAACCTTTCGTACGTTTTTGAAGGAAAATATTTATGGAACTTTTTAAAACAATGGCATTCAGTTTACGTTTATAGGTAGACATTGTAAACATTGATTCAAAGAATGTTTTTGACGCGTTTTTGTGAATAGTAATTCTAGACTATCAAATTATAAAGTTTTAATTCATTCAGAAACTTCTATAGGTAAGTCTGACTCGTAGTCAAATTTTGGGTCTAAAGCAAACTCAAACTCACAATAACATTATTCATATAGGTACAAGTACACTTATAAACGCCAAAAGAAAATATATTCATTTAATTGTAAATTTTACTACCGGTTCGCAAGTCAAGAGCGTAGAGCGGGCAAGAAGAACTGGCAAGAAACTCTCCGCCACTCTACATGCTAGTTACGTTACGATGTTGATTTACATCGTAACATAAGAGAATGCAAGTGTTAATTGCGCAGAAAAGCAATCTTTACTCATTAGTAGCAATAATTGTAAAAGAAATGTATGTTGTACGAGGAAAATTTTCAACTGCACGCCATTAAAAATAATTATAAACATTCGTTTCTAACCTTAACCCTTCGTCGTGCAGTCGACATGTATTTACATCCAATTAATATTAACCAAGCGCCTAAGTGGAGCAAAACGTGTTACACTAAAATCAATTCCCGTATAGTTTATATCGTGAGTCATATAATAATGTTTGAAAAACATTAGACATTTAAAAAAATATTTACCTCCAAATATTTTTTGAAATGTCTAATGTCTTCTAAATATTTTCTTAATCATTTAATCGTAACCAAATGCAATTTCAGAGTTCAAATATCGTAATTATTCATAAAATTCTAATCTAAAATAAGGCATGCTGATAGAATGAGTCCTCACAGAGGGGGGGGGAGTTCGTAGTAAGTTCGTAGTGTCGTAGTTCGTAGAGTCCAGTCCAAAGTGACGATACAAATTCGAAATTCTAAACTGAATCTAAGAAAACCCTCGCCATCCCCAATTAAATGAATGTCTTATAAGCAAGATAAATAAAATAATCTTTCAACAATATACAACAAATTTCGATGAGATTCCTTTACCTAACTACGAATTCCTAGCCTTCTAACTAGAAACAATCTGTTTCCGGTACTTAGTAGTTCGAATGTCAAATTCCAAAATTAAGCCGTTTTTATAATATAACTTGTTTATCAATCAATAATAATGTAAAATAATAATAACCTCTTTCATGAATGTAACGTTAGACTTGTTTTTAAATTGTTAAGTGCATTTTGCCCTGTGAGTGACGAATATTAATTTATTTTGTTTTTAAATTCAATTGTTACAGTGTGTAGGTATATCATAATAGGCGTTGCTTACGTTTCTGAATCTGGTCAATGAACTGCGTTCTTTAATGATCTGGTAATAGTAGTTGACCAAAACGATTGTTTTAATGTTAATATAGTACAGAACTATAAAATATGCGATTTTTTTTTTAATTCAACAAAATGCTCTGCTTTATTCAGAAACCAAAGTAGTTTACACTTAGTATTAGCTATTTTTTATTAGGTCATTAGTACGTAATAAAACATGAAATGCATAGTATATGTAACGCCCCATAACTACTATAACTTATCAGAATGTAATGGATGTCTCATTTCAGTGAATTCAGTTACGTAGATCAATTTGCTTTGAGATTTCTTGCAGGCGCATAAAATTATTATATTTTGAATTAATCAGTAATTCTATTCTCTATAAGGTTCTTTTTAATCGTCCCTAAAACTCCTAGAATTTTATGTTCCTCCCTGGCGGTAGTTTTGATTTGCGTTCCCTTGACAATCCAATTCTTGAAACCCTTTCTCATAAATCCTTCTTTACTGTGTTTTCTTAGCTTTCACATTTTTGTTTATATTATTATTATTATTTCTATGATTATATGTAGGTACTTTATTTAAGTTAAACATAGTGTATAATATGTGTTATTTTATGATCTTTTTCGTTAATTATTTATGCACTTCTGAAAAAGTCGCTTGCTAGCGATAAGGCCGCCCATTGCCCAATAACTTACTTAAACTGCTTTTTAATATATAATATAACGAAGTGTAAATAACTTATTAAATTAACACCTCTACTGGTCAATAATAAAACTAAATGTTAAGTTAAAAGCTGTGTATTCTAATTAAGATCTTTTCCAAATTTGAATAAAATTCAGTTTAATCTCGAACTTTAAAAGATAACGTTACTTATTATTTGATTTGATAGATATAAAACAGCCTATTATTGTTGTATTTCAATATAGACAAACTTATTGGTTATATTACTACGTTTTGTGGTAGATGTTGTTTTGTTGTAAACGCTCACCTGTTTTGAGGGCAAAGGGCAGACGTAGTAGTTGTTTGTCATACGACCGCACGCGACACACCTCCATTCACAATTCATGTTTAATTCATCATATAAACCTGACTGAACTGTATTTAACACTAAGAGGATTAAATACAATTTTTCTATTTATTACCAGCGCATGAAGAAGCAGAAATTTATCAGGAAGTTTTATTTGTTTTTAATTAATTATATGAATTGAATACGTATCTTATAAATATTACTCCTTCAACTACTTATTGGTTAGTTGAATTTAAAGAGCAGTGTTGGCTTAAGCGTGCGACTCTCATCCCTGAGGTCGTAGGTTCGATCCCCTGCTGCGCACCAATGGACTTTCTTTCTATGTACGTAGTTAACATTCGCTCGAACGGTGAAGGAAAATATCGTGAGGAAACCGACGTGTCTTAGACCCAAAAAGTCAACGGCATGCGTCAGGCCCAGAAGGCTGTACACCTACTTTACTATTAGATTACCAAATGATCATGAAACAGATACAGAAATCTGCGGCCAGGACCTAAAAATGTTGTAACTTAACAAATTAATTGTATACTCTGCGGTTTGATGATTAAATTAACACATTAAAAAAATTATCTCCACGGTCTGCTCTTAGTTTGGTCACTACTATAGTGCCACTCTTTTTTCCAGATGTTAGGAGCGTGGTACGAGGTCGAAAGATCATTTCATTTAATAGAGATCGCGGCAAGTTGCACCGAAATACACACCAGTATCAACGAGAGGGGGTATTTCGTCATCAACGTACACACTACCAATAGATGGTAGGTAGAGTAACAAAGATTGTCGTTTTTAAAGCCCCCTAAAAATACAACTGACTTAAAGTCTTATCTATGTCCGCCAAGTGGGGCAGAGGGCATCCAGCGTAGAATAACTCCCAGATCGTTCCTGGGCAGCTCTCATTATTTCACGTTATTCCAGCTTCCTCTGCCTCTGCAATGGTACTTCGTTACCAAGTCTGTTTTGGGCAGATGCGTTTCGTTTTGCCTTGAAGATTCCAGTTCAGGGAACAATGACCAGATATTATTAATTAAATCAACCATACTTTTCAGGACTGGAAACCCATCAACATCTTATGGACTTGGAATTCCTAGTCACACGGGTTCTTCTGCCTTCCGTTATAAACTCAATAATCGGATGCCATACGTCATTGGACGTATGCTACCAGGCGCCGGACAATACAATGTATTATTTACAGATTACGATAATTTCGCACTCATTTGGTCCTGCACCAATTATAGCATTGCACATTCAGGTAAGAACTAATTTATTACTTCTATAGAAATTTGTTTTGCATTAACTTTTTGTCAGGCGTTGATAAGCAAAGCGTAGATAAGCAAAAAGGAGATCAGCCTTTTGTGCCTTTAATGAAAATCGGGAACTCTGCGTAAGCTATACTATATATATAGCGTATGCGTATAGCTACATACATATATATAGGCCACGGAAGTATAAAAAAAAACAAACACCCCACCTATACAGAATGCGGTATTATTTTTAGTCACAGTCAAGTGTGTATTGCTAAATATGATTGTTGAAATGTTTTTTTACAGATCGCATATGGGTGTTAGGCCGGGAACGCGAAATCGACGCTACTCTTCGCGCGCAAATATACGCTATCATGCAAGAACTGAACCTAGACCCCGATCGACTAATTATCTCTAAGAATAACAATTGCACCAGTGCACCTTATAGTGACACACAATATGCGTAAACCATATTAAATTTTTTTTTTTTTATCAAAACCTGTAGTTTTTTAACAGATAAGTTTTTTAACATGTTTATGTAAAACAAAAATTGTTGCGTTATTTAAACAAATCATTATCGTCATTAAGACAATTTTTGCTTCGGCTTAATTTCTGTATTTATATTCAAACGTTATTAAAGGAAACAAAAATGTATTCTGTAAAAATATTTATTTACAACAATATTGCAAGTAAAGCATTGTATAAAAATGCAATAAACTTCAGGTAACATGAACTGTGATGTTTCACTTAAATTTTAAACTAACACAAGATACAAGTATGTAAGCTGCACATTATTCAGTAGTATTGTGAGGTAATAAAAAAATTGGCTAAGAATATAAAATAAATAAAAATGTACCCCTCAAGTTAAAAGTTTAAAAAAAATCTTCAAGTAACTTGTAATATGTAATAAAAAAAATACATAGTAATTATGTGAAAATAAATACCATGAACATTAAGACTGAAAATAATGAATTGCTTATTAAATCTGCAAGTTAAACATATTGTTATCAAATAGAAAGTTTTGTGTACTATTTAAAATGATATAAGAATAGCATAAAATAATAACTCTATATATTAAAAATATAAGTTCGTCCTACAATCTATGTAGTAATTTCTTTACAAGGAATGGAAGACAATGTTCATGCTAACTACAAAAGTAAATAGTTTGAATATGTTGAAACAACTGTTTTTACGAATGTTTAATTTAGATTCATAGCACAGACTTCTACTTGACGATTATAGAGATCAAAACCTTGCAAAAGATTTTAAAATTATTTTTGTCAATCTGCATATTGAAGATTAGTACATATCTAAAAAAACATAGAAACTTTACAATATATTGATGCGCATGTCAAAGAAGTTCTCTTACATTTCAAAACTTTTAATTACCGTATATTATTAATGCACCTGAAAAATTCATATACATTAGAAGACACACGAGAATTCACTTAGAACTAACAATTTATAAAAATCTACGACATAGCATAAAATAACAGAGTGTAAAATAATTTAAATATGTGATAATATGACATCTAAAGTCAGATATTTTAATTTAGAAATAATATTGTTATATGTCTTAAAAGTGTGATAAAACTTGTTTTAACAAATGTCTATAATTGTATGAGACTAAAATGAACAATGTGAATATTGTAGCTACAAATTTACACTCCCAATATTACCTAATATTAAAATTATGAGAATTTGGTCATTGAGCTTAAGTGTTATTATAAACCTTAATTATTATGATTAGGCCGTATATTGCTTGAGATAAGACCTATCAAACATAACAAAATTGAATAAATAAAACAATAAATAGAAAAAAGTTAACAATCTGTAAAATAGTTAGTTATTAATAAATAATGGTTAATAATTAAAAGAATCTTGTGATAAAACATACCCCAAAGAATTAAATATAACAAAAAACTAATGCTCCAACCACCAGTTCCTGATGTCTGGTTTGTTTTTATGTAATTGCCTGCCATACAATATTTGATTACCAAATCAAAACAATCTAGAACTGGTATAAAATCTAGAAAAATTGAGCAATTTTTAAACTAATAGACTGAATTCAGCATACATAGAAGAACAGAATTAAGAAATATTATTCTATTAATATTATGACACATCACAAATTTACACATAATTAAAAACTATTCTCGGTAATACAGTTTCTTACTTCATTTAATCTGAGGACTTCAGCATCTCTATTTCTATACTCATTTTCAGAGTTAATACTGTCAATACTGTGGCAGTTTGTTAGTGAATCCTTCATGTGCGCTTCTTGAACTATATTAATTGTGTATTGGTGCATCCAGAGCTGTTTTTCTTCTACTTCTTGACTCACAACCACAAACAATTCTTTCTCTTTACAATCAAGTTGCTCTTTCAGGTAAGATATTAGGTCACTGCCCTGTTAAAAAATTAAGAAATTATTTTGGATCTCTTTTGGTTCAAAAGTTAGCGGTAACAAAGATTATCTACATCAATCATAGAAGTGATAAGTATACCTACTATACTATAAGTATACTTTTGGACTACACTAATAAACAGAAATTTATATTTTTTAAGTTTGTGAAATGCACTTACCCTACCAATAAGCTGAGGTGAATCTAACTTGGAATCCAGATTGTAAAAGTTTCCCTGAATCTGCCGTATTGTGATCCAATGCCTTCTCCTAATTGGTAACATAACAAATCCTAACTTATAGTCTGATGGAATGTTTAAAATGAAACCAAATATATTTGATAGATCCAAACAACCTGGATCCCTGAAATTATTAAATTAAATCCAGAACCATTCTATTAAAATAAAGACAAACAATTATTTTGTTATTCATTACAATATTTTTTTAACTACGTAAAGATGAAAAAAAATACAACCAATCATAATAAGTAATGGGAGTATGTTGTGTACTATTTGAAATATACATACTTTCTCTTATCAAACCATATAGCTTCACATCCTTGCTTTTGAAGTGCTGCCATTATAACATTTATATCATAATTTCCAAAACCAAGCATTGATCTGTGTGGATTAAACCATACATTTGGTGATAAACTTCTACATATTGTATCTAAATCAGATTTTGAAAATGTGTTCCGTGTCTGTAATCAATTTTAGAAATAGATAATTGAAAAATTTCAAATCCAAACTAACTACAATAAGTTTTATAAAAAGATATATTGACTATTTAGTTTATAAATTTAAACAGGGGGGCAGAAAAGGTTAGATTTGGAAATATAACATTTAATATAAGGTTGCCTGTGCTTCCACATCTTCCATCAAAAGTAAAATGCAAAAGCAGATGTATATATTCAGGTATCAATTATATTATATTCTCTAATCTAAAATTAATTACCAATAACTAGAACTTAATGATCTATAGTCACAGTGAAACCTCGTTTATATTCAATGCAATGCAAACACCTGGGGTCAAAACATCTTTAAAAAATATTACTTAAACCCTTACAATAATTGAGATACACTCACCTGAAACAAATTGTTTAGAGCATGCAATGCACAAAGCTCTTTTACTTGTTTTTCATGGTAAATTTGAGGTTTTGAAGTCATTTCGTTTATCACCATTTAATGTGTTTCTTATTAGAATAGAGTCTTAACAGACTTCATGTTGTTAACTTGTGTGTTTTTAAGACCTGCCTTTTTAAATTACTAGATTACCAAAAATATTACTATATCCATTCAATAGTTGAGTATTTTTCTGACTTGACTAAACAAACTGAAAATTTGTGGAAAACTGAGAAATGAGAATTATTATCTTTTTACATTTGAAGGTGATAGTGCACAGAACAATAATTAGGAACAATATGTTCAAAAAGCTCCCACAGACTTATTAAAGATAGAGATTATACCATTGTCAGTGGGCCACTGTTAATTATAAACTTATAATGTTTGACTCATTAATTGTTATTCACTACAAATATACGGGGTATAGTATATAGTTCGGGTAAGATTGAGAAATTCTACTTTATTTTATTTTATGGCTTCGGTGTTCAATCATCTGATTTTACATCAACGATTTGGTCGTTATATATTTTATAACGTATATTTGTACCTATATAGTTAATGTTACCAATTATTAAGTCAACCATTATTTATAGTAAACCATTATTTGGTAGTTAATGTAAATTTACAATTAATTTAACTTCTTTTTGACGTTTATAAGTGTACTTGTTTACCTATACGCATAAAGATATTTTGAGTTTGCGTATAAGTTTATTTCGTAGCGCTTTACTCAACTAACCATTGCCAATGTCAAATACCAAATATAGTCTTCCTGATCCTAGTCTGTGGTCTAATATTGATAGGTATTGGAGAATGGAGTGTTCGTTTTGTTTTTACGTTTTTTGTATGTTTTCTTCAAAAAGACTTTTATTTAAATCCCAAGTTTTGTGTTTTTAAACAATGATTCTTTGGATACCGCTATCGGTGAACAATCAGTATGGGTGAAGACCACAGCGGGTCCGATTGTGCTTGGAAGAAAATGGTTTTATCGAAGTCTGAAAATAAATGGGTTTCTAAGTTAAAATCTGATCAATTAAGTATTGTAAAGACGATGAGCACGAATAATTTTTCATTAGGTGACGATACAAATAATTTAACTCATATTAAAAAGGAAGTCGAAGATGAAAATGAAATGCAAAACTATGACACTGATGATAGTGCAGATGTGACAGACCCATTAGAAATGTTAGAAGTCCAACACTCACAAGCAGGTCACGTCAGTAGACGATTATCTGGTCCCAAAAACGAAACAGCTGAAGAACGAGCCGCTCGTCTGGCTAAGATGTCAGCATACGCAGCACGACGATTAGCTAACGAAACACCTGAGCAACGTGCAGCTAGACTTAAACGTATGTCAGACTATGCAGCTAAAAGACTAGCTACTGAGTCTAGTGAACAAAGAGCAAGAAGGCTTGCAAGGATGTCAGCTTATGCTGCAAAAAGACTTGCCAATGAAACTACAGAACAGAGAGAAGCAAGACTAGCCAGAATGTCTGCATATGCTGCTCGTAGACAGGCTATGAAAAAAGCTAGCTCCGTAAACACAAATAACCCATGTATAGAGAGATACACAGATTCTAACCTGAGTTAATTAAACACTCCTATTTTAATCTTGTGTTATGGCTTTTTCCTATATTTTACTTGCTTATCCTATTTTTTACATTGTACACCATATTATATATATTTTTTAAGAATATAATAATGACCCGAGGTTAAAATATATATCTAATGCATTTATAGATTTATAGGTACCCCTCACTAACTTTGTCTCCAGATTTGGTCATCTTTTAATGTTTTATTAATATTAATAACAGTTTTAGCTGGGCTTTACATAGAAATATATTATATAAAACAGAAGTGTACATAATATTTATAAACAATTAAATTTAATGCCTTACTATAAGAATATTAATAAATATTTGAAACTGATTTACTTTTTTTATTATTTTCCTGAGAGCCCATCTAATAAACTACATGTAAAATGAATTTGTAAATAAACACATGGTTTGCAGACATAGTATTTATTTTTAATACACAGGAAAAATATAGAGATTCCAGGAATGTTATTCAGTCACCTTAATTAATACATTTTAGTTTGTTTTAACCAGTTGAAAATAATAATACTAAATATGCTACTAAAATAATAAGCTGCACTTTGGTTGCTATAAATTGGAATCAATCTCAAGCACAATTAGGATTACACAGAGTTTATACTCTAATTAGTTTTAAAAAAATAGAATCCACTGGATATCAAGGTTATACAAATTCTTCACGATTGATTGACAAAACATATTTGGCACCTACCCGCTATACTACTTTTAAAAAGTATAAACACATGTTTTTATAACACACTACAGGCATCATATTACTATATTATTTCTAGCAGCTCAATCGTTTTTAAATGTAAATCTTTTTATGTTTGAATTATTAATAAGTTCCATATTATATTATTTCTAATTATTCTAGTAAAATTTCTCAACAAGGGTTTGAGTTGATCTTAGATCACAAGTTATTTGCTTAACAAATATAACATATATCTATAATCCTAGATATATTTCTAATTATTTCTTTCCTTAAAAGTACAATTTATTTCCTTAAAAGTACAGTTACTGAAAAAATTGCACAGTTATTTAGAGTTTTGCTATTTCGTAGAATTTCGCCTAGATTAGGACTGTTCTTTTATGTCCTTGGTTTAATTCCCAGTGATAGAAAAATAAATCATTTTGCAATTGATATAAATATCTAACTTACTACAAATATCTCTGTAGGAATTTCTGTAATAACAGAATCGATTTTGAAAATCTTTCACCATAGAAGGGCATACACAAAAACAGGCAATAGAAACATTTATGTTGCGACGCGAACGAAGTCACGCAAATTTAACAAGGAGTATCCGCTGTTAGTGGGGCAGTCGCGAGAAGTTGACGAGTGGAAGACGTGGAGCTGTAAGAATCGCCCGACGAACGCACGCTAGACTGCGATAACGGCGTACCTAAATAGGTAAATGACATTTAAAAATAATCTACCAATAGGTATTAGGTACTTAACTAGTATTTTTTTTAATAATGACAATAGATACAAGTCGTTTCGCCAGATGCTATAATAGTCTATGAAAGTGTTGCAATATAAGGGTTATTAAGTACACAGTGTTTTACCAAGTACGATTTTATATAGTAGTTTAACTTAAGTAACTGTAGTAAAACGCACCAACGGCGCTAAACGCGCCAAAAAAGTTTAACACGTCATAGACTTTACACATTGAGCGCGTCTTAGAAATTGTTAAAAAAGTGAAGCTTTTTAACAAACTAACGTCACCAACAATTCGTTTTCACGAAGTGAGACATTTTATACATACCAGGCAACGACGTAACATGATGCGGCAAAGCCCAACGTTGTGGCGCGCATTCGATCTTATTACCTACATCCTGAAACAAAACGCTCTTTATAGCATAGAAAATTAACAATATGTCGCACAGATATTAAAAAACCAAATGATGCGAGACTAGTTACATAAAGCTAAAAAATAAACACACACAAAACCCAAACGAAAAAAAAATGGAGCGGCGATGAAGCAAATGACTGACGTCACGTCAGCTACGACTCTACTAACGCTGCAGTGTTGCCAGAAAAAAATCTGTATATGTTACAAACAATTCGGTTAAATTTTTTACGAGATTACAAGAAATTCCGTATTCACTGGCAGCACCGCATCGTTTGAGCGCGTGGTTGTTTGTGATTTTTGAAGTGTAACAATCATTGCACGCAAGAAAAAGCTCTAGAAACTTGAAAGGAAAATTGTTTGTGCTTATAAAATGGCACCGGTGCAGAGATCGGAATAAAGAAAAGTTTTCGCATATAGACAAAAATGCATCGATCAAAACTTGTAGAGTTTTACAATCATACTTTGGTTGAATTAAGATTAATTATTTTTTAAAAATAACTTCGAATTAATAACCATCTTTTTAGCTTTGAAGTCAGTTAAAAAGACAGTGTCAACTGAGTAATGTAGAAAACTTTGTTTGAATATTAAATATGTATATAAAAAACTATATTTTCATTGTATAGTTGTATTTTTTGGTTCACACGACAAACATTTCGAGGCCTAGTGTTTGAAAATGTGTGCATAGATCGCTCCCCTTCGAAACAACCTCGCGCCGACTTACTGCGTTAGGCTTGGGGACAGTCAGTATCGTGGTGTTAGTATCCTCCGGTGTGAAATAGTCCGAGTCTTCGGCCACCCCCGGCGACTCCACGTCTCTACGGAGCGGGTCCGCTGCGTGCCCATAACAACTTGTTAGAGGCTTTTTACCAACTATACTCATGTCATCAACCATCTTACAGATCTGAGTCTTGTGTATTTTTCCTAACAGAGATTTTATTTAGTATTCTATCTTATCGGCTGCTCTTATTATCTAATCTATAGCTATAATAATTACATTTAATTATTTACAAAGTTATTCTAGAAATAAGCCCAAAACTTTGGCTAAAAATTATTTATGTAGTAGTTTTTTTTGCATAAAAATAATGTTGTCTTTGAAACTCTGACTTTATTATATAGATTTTATGGCTTTGAGCGCGGCGACCGCATCAAGAAACTCCGTAACGAAAACATTAACCTAACACAAGATGACGTAAACATTTGCGGCCAATACGCGTTAGAGAGGGACAGAGCGCATACTGCGTATTTACATCTCTCTGACGAGATCGGTGACGTAGCGAAAGCGCGGCCGGTGCAGCCGGTACGCGTTAGAGTGAGACAGACTATATAGGCGTGTTAGTCTGAGTCTGGTAGAGTGGTAGATTGAATTAATATCAAATAAAACAAAATACTGCATCAATAAAAAATAATAAATAATTATAATTGAATAAGTTGATAAAAAATGCTATGCAATAGCTTTACCGCGGCATTCTCCGAGTGCCACACGTTTTTTTATCACTAGCTTTGTAACACTTCGAAAAAACATTGAAACTAAATTCATAAATCCTCAAAATCTATGCAAAGAGTCCTGTGCTTGACACACGCCAAAGACTTTTGGGTCTAAGACATGGTTTCCTCACGATGTTTTCCTTCACCGTTTGAGCGAATGTTAAATGCGCACATAGAAAGAAAGTCCATTGGTGCACAGCCGGGGTCGAACCTACCTCAGGCATGAGAGTAGCATGAAGTCTAGACCAACAACACTCTGAATTAAGTAGTATCCTTTTTGAATTCCCACGATAATAAACAAAACACAATTTGCATTGCATGGAGTAATGAATATGCGAAATACACATTAATAACCTAGTATTTATTATTGATTAAAGCGCCTCAATCTGGTTTTAACAGATTATAACAGATTAAACAGTACTTAGTCGGGGCTGGATATATTGCCTATCTGACACCTTTTTTTATAGAACAGGGGGCAAACGGACAGGAGGCCACCTGATGTTAAGTGATACCGCCCATAGACAATCTCAATGCCAGATGACTCGTGAGTGCGTTGCCTGCCTCATAAGAAAATTATACCTTATACCCTGTTTTGCTGGGTTTTTTTGCTTAAAAATTAGCAAAATTACTGGTATTCAATTATATTTTTTGTAACATTCATGTTTACTGAAATTGTATGTGGTAAACGTCAATTAATAAATAATAAAACATACTTACAGTGTTGTTCATTTTCTTCATTATCAGTGTCGTCAATGTGCGCGAGCGCAGGTCGAATGGCTTCCACGCTCGGAGTACGCAAAGAGCCGTTCGCTTTAATCTGTAATACAAATTAAATAAATGTAATCTACTTGAGCTGTCTCTTCAATATACATATAACATAGTAACAATCAAAAAACATGAACCAGTGTATAGATACCGGCAAACATCTTGAACATTAAACAAGGGAGTGGGGGAAAGTTTGCGCAGCGCGGGACATTCCCGCCGCCGCGCACCGCACAACAAAAAAACTCGTTTGTGTTATTTATAATTAGATAGAACCCGAGGGTATTACCATGTACATATATTTATTTTTTATGTGCTGTGCACACGATGGACACTCACATTGCCAGAAGGCTCGCAAGTGCGTTTCCGATCTTTAATAATTTAGTTTAAATAATCTTCTTTGCGTACAATGCGTAACGGGACAATAAGCTTTTTCGTGCGTGCAGCCGGGATTTATTAAACGTTTTCATGACAAAATTGTTTTTTTTTTTTTCTTTTTAGGTGTGAGAGAAGCGAATAACATTCAAAACAACTGAACGTTTGTAGATCTATAAATAAGTCATAAAAATTATGTTTCAACTTATTAAAAAATATATGTTTAATATTTCTTTTTGAGATGAGATATTTAATTTTGGAAAAATACTGGTATGGCAACTGGCAAACAATTTCACAAAACTTCACGAAACATGGCTTCAGTGTGCGATTCTCATCTCTGAGGTCGTAGGTTTGGACTTTTTTCTACGTGCGCATTTAACATTCGCTCGAACGGTGAAGGAAAACATCGTGAGGAAACCGACATGTCTTAGACCCAAAAATTCGACGGCGTGTATCAGGCACAGGAGGCCGATCACCTACTTGCCTATTAGATTTAAAAATGATCATGAAACAGATACAGAAATCTGAGCGCCACTGATTTATTTATTCACGAAACAACATACCCCGTTATGCGTAAGATGAGTAAGAAGGGGCGAACGTCTCTCCGCATCACTATCTGGTTCGCCATCTTCAGCCCCGTTTCCATCCACCCCACATTCACCGCAATCTACCCCGCAATCGGCTCCACATTCACCATAATTTGCCCCACAATCACCAGAACCGATTTCACTTCGCCCCTCCACGGAGCAGGAGCAGCTCTCTTCTTCAGAACGATGGATCGACGTCGGTATGGAGTTTAGGGAGGTCTGAAATTTATTCTGATATTAAAAATATATACAAAATTATGTTGGTTTGTGTATGCTTCAAAAACTCAAAAAGTTCTGCACCAAACTAAATTTTATCATGATATATATTATATAAACCACCTCAAGGATTGCTTTTATCTATTTTTTAAATCATCCAAATTGGAAAATTAAACTTAAATGAAATGTATTCTTTGTTTTGTTTCTCATTTCTCAACCATTCAATCACAATGTGCCACTTAAAGCGGTAAACGTCGTTTTGCCATGTATATCATAATAAAAAATAGGGGTTGATCGCAGAGGGGTGAAAATTAGGGGTTGTATGTATTTTTTAATGCTGTAACATAAAAAAATAAAAAATTTATCTAAAAATAAAAAATAAAATTAGGAGTGGACTAATCCTTAACATTTAGGGGGATGAAAAATAGATGTCCGATTCTCAGACATACCCAATATGCACACAAAATTTCAAGAGAATCAGTCAAGCCGTTTCGGAGGAGTATAACTACAAACACCGCGACACGAGAATTTTATATATTAGATAACCTGTTTGTGAAAGGGTAATATACTGTAAGTTAAAATAAACTTAGAAAAGATTATTGGACAGCAAAATGTTTTCTGTTAATTTTATAAAAATAACTTATTTCTTATATAATATTTTTAGATGAAATTTGTCCACACATAAGCTGTAAATAAATACATGATTTAGCGTTTAAAAGGTTATTGTACAACAATTCCTACTATCACACAAATTCGATTAAATCAATATATATTTATCATTTAATAACAATATATCAACAAATATCTTATTATTAGCTGTAACTATTCGGTTTACGTAGTATTTATACATCATCGGACATCGAGGTAGAATACGAAATTCCAGACGTATCACCTCGACGTCCGTCGTTCCACAAATGAGCGTTTTTTAAGGCAGTTTTTGCTGCGCATTACCACTATGTGGAACCAGCTGCCCACTGAAGTATTTCCGAACCGATTCGACTTAGGGTCATTCAAGAAATTCAATTCTCCGTTGAGTGAACTGGCAAAACTTTTATTATTTGTGCCTATACCCAGTGGTTAGTTAATTTTTTTTATTATGTAATTTTGTTTTTCCTGATTTTGTATGTTTGTTTTTTTTGTTTCGTCTTTAAAATTTTGTTCACTCCTGTCAATTTGGGGTCGCCTGTTAGGGCAGGAGTGTTATTATAAATAAATAAATAAATAAATAAAAGAGCGTAAGAATTCTTAAAGAGTTTTTAAATCGCCCTTTTATTTAATTTGTGACATTTTGATTACAAATATTTAATCAGATTTATAATGATCAGAATTTTATATTAGCGAAAAGTGTATGTGTGTGCCTTTACCTTGCTCTTGGAGAGTTTGTCAGGCACACTGGTGCTGTTGTGTTTCTGAAGAAGGGGACTGGCAGCTTTCTCGTCGCGTTTGGACTGCTCACGGGCAAGTAGCACTGACATACGGAACTGGAATCGGACAAGATTTTTTTTTTTATATACATAAACATAACAGATAATTTCGGTTCAAAAATACTGTATTCCTTTAAGAATTACATATTCACTTTGTGTAAACATAGTGTAATTTAAATTTAACGTAGGTCAGTTGTGTACATCGTGTTATCAATTTATTAAAAATAAGCTAAATAAATATTAAAATATAAACTATATAACTTAGTGTAAAATTGATTCACTAAAGTAAAGAATAAAGATAAATTTGTTAAATACTTTATTAGTTTGTATTAAATATATCTAAGGTTTGGAGTATTGTTAAGGATAATTTTAAACAGTGGCGCTGCACTCTCTTGGGATAAGCCGCACCTGCTTCGAGATATTTTAGTATTATATATTAATAATATAATTATAGATATTTTAGATATTTATGTATATATATATATATCTTAATGCCCCCAATACTTGGCGATTAAAAAGAGTGGCGGAAAGTTTCTTGCCAGTTCTTCTTACCCGCTCTACGCCCTTGACTTGCGAACTGGTAGTAAATGTAAATTTACGATTAATTTAACTTGACGATTCAAAAGTGTACTTGGTTACCCACTTGAATAAAGATATTTTGAGTTTGAGTTTATAAATATAAAACAAAATACATACTTACAAAAATTTTGTCAAGAAAATATTTTTTGACCAACACTACTCAGGAATAACAATATTGGATAAAAAAAAAATAGTATTTTAATTAATTTTTTTGTAATTGATGTACACTTTGGAAATCTTACCTCAGGTGTAAGTGGATGCTGGGCGAGTCTATCTCTCTTTTCATCTCGACAGCTACTGCGTCTACTTCCCAAACTGGTTGAAGAACTGCGTTCAACTACGCATCGGTTTAAAACTTCCGCGGCCTGAAATATTTCATTTCGAAAAAAAACAGCGCTTTTTATATACTGAAAAAACAAGTTAATATTTAAAAAAGAAAATATGTTGCTAACTCGGAAGACGGCTGGACAATATCGAGTAATTTAAAAAAAATATTTATTCCTTGCTCTGCGGCGAAAAATTGAAAAAAAAATCTAATTAAGGCGAATCGAAGTTCGCGTGGGCAGCCAGTCAGGAATAAAAAGAAATCTATTAACCAAACCAGAGTGAATTACTTAAAATATGTACCTGTTGTATACCAATAAAGACTATGTATTTTATCTAAGGTAGACTGAATCATATTATAGTACATAAAGTAACATAAGTTTGTATTCACCGCTGAAAAATTAAAAGTAATAACAGTATTTTGAAGTCATTAAGTCGTGACAACTAAAGCAGATACAAAAATGTGTCTGCCTTTTAAGCTTAGGTTTCATAGAAAAGCGGTGCCGTATGTAGCGTTGGGTGACGTCACCCATACGTTGTCTATAAATAACATCGGAGTAGGTTTCCTAGAGAACGTTGAGTGTCCCCGTAACGTCATATAGCGGTACTGTCATTTGCATGACGGCCGTCATACATTGTTCGACGTTTTTCGCGTGTAGCGGTGCCCATATTTAATTAATAAAATGAGTGGAAACCTGACTTGGACAAGCGAAAATGATTGTTTTTTTTGCATTATGTTAAAAAGTAAAGACGGCCGTTAGTTAACGGCACCGCTTTTCTAGGAAACCTAAGCTTTAGGGGTTAAGTCAACGTACCTGCGATGCGGTATCCGTATCGGGGCTGGCGATAGCCGGGGCTGGCGGGGCGAGGGGAGCGACACGGGCTCGAGGTCCGTTCAAGGCCTCAATGAGAGAGACCGGCTCATAACCTGCTGGGATATTCTCCATGCTGCCCTATTTGTATACACAACATTCAAACTTGTTCAAAATTTAAAGATTTTTTAAAAGAAATCCTAATAAAAAATAGTTTTTTTTATAGTCCGTGCGGAAATACTGTTAAATTTCTTTTACTTGTTCCATTACGTAACCAATACGTCATTTAATCTATTTACAAAAGTAGTTAATATGCAGCAAATAAAAGTAATAATTCACATAACCGCCACGGCGCACCACCATAGACTCTTAACAAGTTATTAAAAAAATAATATATAAAATATCTACAAAGTCGACACACGCGACTTCTTTTACAAAATGGCCTTAATGGTTTCCATTTATAAAAGATAATGGAAGTCCTGATGTAGACCTTAATTTTAAGTTTAAAAAAGAATAACTTTTATATTTTGTAAAGGTGTATAGTAAAGTATCATAGCCTTAGGGCTAATGCCCACGATATGATTTTTTTTAAAGAACATTGGGCAAACCGCCGCCCATGGACACTCTCAATGCCAGAGGGCTCGTTACTAGCTAATCAGAGTCGAATTGGTTCGGGAATAGTTCAGTGAGAAGCTGGTTCCAGAAAGTGGTGTTGCGCTGCAAAAACTGCCTTGAAAAACGCTCAGTCTTGGAACGGCGGACGTCGAGGTGATACGAGTGGAATTTCGTATTCTGCCACGACGTCTGATAATAACACTCAGCTGCAGAAATTAATCCGAACAACTCCTCTGAACACTCTCCGTGGTAAATACGGTAGAAGATAATCAGATCAGAGATCAGAGATCATAGATCAGAGTGACCCCACATCTCTACGCAACGCCAAAGGATCAAGCCGCTCGGAGAGGGATTGGTCATCCAATCGTTCGTCGTAACGCGGCCCGATTTTTTGCCGGCACCGGACAGGAACCGTCCGAGCTTGCACATAAAACGGTTTCGTGTGTGGTTATAGTGTCCCAAACAAAACTAAAGACCGGACGTAGACCCGGTCTTAAAACCGTCTCGTGGGCATGAGCCGTTACTCTGCAACTTCCAATTTTATCCCGATCACAAAAATGATTTGTACCGCGAGGTCCCAAATTTGCGTCAGCTACTATTGAGAGAAAATCGGAATTGCATACAAAAACGTCGGTCTGGGTATATATGTCGATATTGGAAGTCACACAGTAACGGCGCTGACATTAATTTAATAACTGTTATGATCATAACTAAAAAATCTTTAAAAAATGCCAAATTTCAAAATGTTCACCGTAAATAATTTTTTTGATAGCAATTTTTTTTTAATATAAGATATTACATCTGGTGGACTGGCAGCTGGCAACAAGGCGGGTGACGTCGGCGAAGCTGAAATCTTCTGAAGGGCTCTTATTTGTAACAGAGCCCTAAACGGAGCTCTGCATATTGGACAGTTATTGGCCTGATAACGGAGGGAATCCGCACAAGAGTTGCATAAACAGAGATGCCGACATGGCAGTATCAGTGTGTCACGGACATCACACATACAGATAACACATTCAGACCCCCCATCTTCGGTTTCCTCATCTGAGGTAGGCTGAAAGAGAAAATATTATTTATAACATTGGTCGGTACCAATTACAAAATAACAATATTAATAATACACTCAAATTTCATCAAAATAAGTACAGCATGCCCCCATTTCTCAACAACTTTTAGCACACAAAACCAACATTTTTCTTCAGGTAAAAGAATAAAAGTTTAAATTGATGGTGCACTTTTGATTATAGCATACCTTTGAATCAAGATTTTTATTCTCTATACCATATATCTCTTGTAACAGATAACACAATCCGTCAACAAACAATTTTTGCTTTAGAGCTTTCAAGACATATGTTCCATCTAAGTGCTTCTCTACTATGGCAATAGTTGTGTGTGACTGCCTAATTTCTGAAAAATGTCAACATTAACATAATGAATTAAGTTAAGAATTTATTATGTATTTTTTTATATATCATATATATTATTTTATATTTCCATGATGTTTAAACATATATATATTTTATTCATTATAATAAGAACATTCACAATAAGAACATCATGGAAATATAAAAAAATGCAGTTCATAAACACTAAATCAGACATTCTCTTTTAATTAAAGTACACTTTAATATCTGTGTTGAATTGTGTTTACACTGTGATGATCATAGTTAAAACAGTGAATTATACTGATTTATTTATATGAATAAGGGGGATGGACTTAATAGTATTATAAAACATCTCCAAGATTTAATCTCACTTCTAAAGGTCTTAACTTTAAATTATTTGTTAAAGAAATAGAAATAGTTGTCTTGTGTACTGGCATTTTGGGTTTCTGAGCTATTAATAATAAATTAATAAGGAACTATTAAAGTATGCCAACACTTCAGAGTAACTTTAGCTCAATGTCAGATAAATCAGTGTAGATTTGATAACTCACCATCTTGCCCCTCATCTACAACACAATAAATTGCAATGGGAATAATTTCACGGTCTGCATTGTATATAAGATCTTCTTCTGGATACTTTGAAGGGTCAAACACATGAGAGATTTGACAAAACTGCTGATTAGCTCCCTTCTTGTAATGGTAAGTCTGGGAGGACATAGATGAATCACGAGGGTAGTGTCTATAAAGTACCAAGTAGTATGGTAAAAAGTTTGCGGAATGGATAAATATAAATTGAATATAATAAAAATACATATGTGTAGAAAAATATTTGTCAATAATTTATACATTTTCTGTATTTGGCTTTTAACAAAATTACATAAAATTAATAGTTTTTTCTAAATTGTATATGTACAATGAACAGTTGTTTTGATGGGCACTGAAGCTTAAAAAGCCTGACTTAGTCTAAGAATATTATTAATTAATACATACACAATACCAGTTGGTGTAACTTCTTCAGTGCAAAAATAGAACACCGTAATAGCACATCTGACATCACAGTCAAATGTAAACTCAATATTGTAATAAGTGCCCTTGCCATTATTATCAACAGTTTTAACAGGGCCATCTCCAATTTTATTTGTCTCACTTAATTTTCCCACTGGTTCAGGGCAGCGAACAAAGCGTAGGGACTCCTTACGGATATTAATTAGGCTCCGTAGAGTTTTGGTTGGCTCATTAGATTGAGGTGGTGGGTATGGGAACTAAAAATATGAATTTTTTAAACAGTATCAATTTAAACATTCTAATAAATAAAATAATGCTGTTATCATAATTAATAATTAATTTCGCCGCAATACTCACAGGTGTAGGTCTGCTACCAAGGAAGTTGAGGTCAGCATTCTCACCGAATAAGTAAGCTTCTGGTTGTGGAGTATCAAATCTTTCACCTCCCATTATGAAGTGGCTTCCAAAATAATTTCCTAATAATAAATTAACACGGAAATCATTATACATGAAAGACAATAAAAAATATTTAACTAATTAAGCAATAGTTTTAGCAGTCGTGTCATATTTTCTATATGTTTAAAAACAATTTATGTCGTAATAATTCACAAGGTATTTTGGCATAATTACTAAAAAATACATATTAAATGGTTAAACTTAAGCAATGCCAACAAGATAAAGGTCAATAAAATTCACCTGATCGAGGCGGATACTTGTATGCATGATTTGATACAACATCAGCTTCCTCCACACCAGCATTTTGTCTGCTAGTAAGTGCACCCATTTTTATTATTTCCAATCCTAAAGCGATAAAAAATACAAACTAAATATTGGATTTTCCGATTTAGGTAGAAGTAAAATATCCAAAAACAAAATATTTTGATTTACAACTAAGCTTTCATTTTTTTTTTTTTTTCAGAAAGCAAGTTGCCACAGACTATTGCACTATCAAATGTATTGACTACTAGTCTACTACTGTGCCTTTTCCAATTACAGAGCATTTTGCGACTCAGTGCCGCACAATGCCGCATAATTCTGAAGCTTAATTGGAACGTGAATTAGTTTTCAAATGCATCAGCAGAGTGCGCTAAGTCAGTGTTGACAAAAAAATGGTCTGAATAGAGTTAGCAACCTCATTAATGTATAAATAATGTGGTAAATAATAATAATTGGTTGAAAACTTTTTACGCTTATTTTAATCATCAAATTATTTCATTAACATTTTTTTTATTGAAATAATAGAAAACCTTTAGAAGAATATAAGGTTTTAACAAGCTAAATTAACAGTAAAATATTTAGTTTCATGTAAGAAGTTTACATAATTTACGTTTTAAGTAATATTTTTTAATGATTTTTAAAAAACTTATATACTTTTCAAAACCATTGCAATTTTTTCTAAAGTATAATCCTGTAAAATAAATTTGTTTACAGATCCGAATTTTAAAATAAAATTGTATTCATATTTTAAATGTGGGATATAAAAAAAGTAACTATTTATCATCCATACTAATATTTTTTTTTTAGCAGTTTGAAATAACTTTAATTATTTTCAAAATCTACGACGAAACGAAAGCCTTACAAATTTTTCAACAATAAATAATATTTACTAACGAAAATTTCGATAAATGCCAACTTAAAGAAAAATACTGGTCAATTTTCTGTCACTGTGTTGGTATTGTTTGCGAGAAGCTCGCGAGAGCATTCGTTTTGAGAGTGCTCAATTGTGCGAAGCGTTGCTGTAGTTGGAACACTCGACGTTGAGCATTATGCCGCAAAATGCGCTCTAGTCCTGTAATTGGAAAACGCACACTATGGATGTAATTGCAGCGGTTTAGTTTTCATTGTTCGATCGCTTTTGTTGTTGTTCTTCGTAATGTTATAATTTTTATTTATGGCTCTGGCACGATTTGTGCATTAGCCAGCGTCAAGTATAGAATTTTTCATAATTCGTGCTTGTCTTTTAGAAATTCGACAGCGTCCTCTATGTACGGTTTAAGCACTCGCCCGGTACCGCACAACCCTCCCAAAGGCCGACAACAAATTTAAATTAGAACCCGGTACCCCTCACCTAGCTGCCACTTAATAAGACCGCTAGGCTATGAGGCCCCCTTCGTAATGTTTTTAACATGCAAAAATATTAACAGTTAAAAATATATTATATTCACTAATTTTGTAAATTAGTCATTAATCATTATTGCTATTGGTATAGTCTGTGACATTTTTGACAATTGACATTTCGATATAAAATCGAGTTGCAATAATTTTGACAGCTCTCTTTTACGACGTCTTGTGTGTCTTATTGAAGGTGCGAAAAGTTGCTTTTTTAAAATCGAATAAAATCATTTAAGATATTGAACAATTATACATAAAACTTGTGTCTGAAACATATTTCTGTTTTACTAAGCGTGTTTTTTTGTATATTTCAGGGCATCATGGGGCGACGGCCAGCGAGATGGTAAATATTGGTTATGTTGTTGTGATATACTCTTATGTAGCTTAATTGCTAATAAATTTAATTTCTTTTGACTTTTCAGTTATCGGTATTGTAAAAACAAACCCTACCCAAAGTCACGATTCTGTCGTGGTGTGCCTGACCCAAAAATTCGTATCTTCGACTTGGGTAAAAAGAAGGCGGCCGTAGATGACTTTCCACTATGTGTGCATCTGGTGTCGGATGAGTACGAGCAGCTAAGTTCTGAGGCTTTGGAGGCAGGCCGTATCTGCTGCAACAAGTACCTCGTCAAAAACTGTGGTAAAGATCAGTTTCACATCCGCATTAGGCTACATCCATTCCACGTTATCCGCATCAATAAAATGTTATCGTGCGCTGGAGCTGATAGGTAAGTGCTGTTATTGTGTATTATAATTATATTGGTGTAAATATTGTGTCGTTCTATCGAATTAGTAATTAGGTACTGTAAAGATAGAATAAGGATATGGAATAAGTAAAGAACTAAAATAAAATAAATAATTAACATAAAGATACTTTAAATGAATTTCTGGTCCAAAATTAAAAGTATTTTAATGTAGTTATTAAAAGCTTCTGTGATATTTAGTGGTTTTGAAACTTCACCTCATAGGTACAGTCTAATATTGCATAATATATATATATATATATATATAATACATTTTAGCCTTTTATGCAGGTAATTCATGAAACTCCCTTTATTAGTGTATAATCTGACCAGATACATTACTTTTTAATATTAGGTATTATAAGGTTAAATGTGTAATAACGTGTGTGACTATGCAAGTTTAAAATTATATTTATTTTCATAGTAAAAAAAAATTCATAAGGTGTTCCACATAACTAAGGTGTTGTACATAACTAAGGATAGTTTTTTATATATCATATATGGGTTTCAAGGCTCCAGACTGGGATGAGAGGTGCTTTTGGTAAACCCCAAGGTACAGTGGCACGTGTGCGCATTGGACAGCCTATTATATCAGTGCGCTCAAGTGACCGTTGGAAGGCGCAAGTCATTGAGGCTCTGCGTCGTGCCAAGTTCAAGTTCCCAGGTCGTCAAAAGGTAGATTAAATTATATCATTTATATTTATAAAAACCTTTATATTTCTTCATTTCGGTTCTGTAAAAGAATCTTTGGTTTTATACTTAAGTATGAATAAATATATAATAAAATACGTAGAAGGTAACAATTTATATATAAATAACACATAATTATATAGATTATGAGGAAATCTCATTGAAACCTATAAAATCCTCACTGGCCACTATAATGTTCCAGGAATTGAGAAGCTCTTTAGGGGGCGTTTATAAATTACGTGAGGTGTTTTTTTTAATTTTCTGTACCTCCCTCCCCCTTGGTGAGATGTCGTGAGATTTTATTCAACCCCATCCCCCAATCTCACGTGAGATTTACAAAATGAAGGTTTCTTACGTAAAAAAAAATTGCTTCTCGCTTTTATTTGCGACTAGTTAAGATTAGTAATCAATATTGCTGAGAGTTTAATTATATAACACAGAATTCGTACTTTTGAGCTCGAATAGCTTAAAAACAAAATAAGTGAAATGTTGAGCGTTTAGGTATGGAGTTAACGGGAAGTTGCAGAGATAGCCTTTAGGGTCAACCATTTTCCTATTTTTTTTTCAATCAGAAAAAAAATTGCGTGATTTTTGCCGAGACTCCCCCTCTCTCCAACGTAAGATTTTATGAGATTTGACTCGACCCCCTCCCCCCCTTGAACAACTCACGTAATTTATGGACGCCGCCTTAGAGAAACTACACATTTGAGGGGTAGTTCTTTAAAACTTAAAACTACTCAACATAACACAAATTCCCTAAAGAACTTTCTCCCAAACCGACTAGTGGCCGACTGGAATAGGCTTCCGGAAAGTGTAGTCAGTGCACCATCTCTGAACACCTTTAAAAATAGATTGGATATTTTCTCCAAATCACAAAATACACGCGCATCAGCTTATTAAAAGCTGCCAGTGTGTTAAGATACATAATAATCTAATATATAAAATTCTTCTGTCACGGGGTGCGTAATCGAACTCCTCCGAAACGGCTCGACCGATTCTCATGAAATTTTGTGTGCTTATTGGGTATGCCTGAGAATCGGACAACATCTATTTTTCATCCCCCTAAATGTTAGGGGTAGTCCACCCCTAAATTTTTATTTTTAGACAAAATTTTTAATTTCTATTTTTTTATGATACAACATACAAAAATACATACAACCTCTAAATTTCACCCCTCTACGATCAACCCCTTTTTTTTTATTATAAATGATATGGCAAAACGACGTTTGCCCGGTCAGCTAATAATAATATACTTATATGTTTGTTATATTATAAAATATGTTATCAACCATATTATATTTTTAATGTTAGTCTAAAAGTGGGAAAATAAATTTTCGCTATCTAATTCATGTCTAACCATGATAACTGATGCAAATAAACTGGGCGGATCTAAATCTATTGTTCTAAAAATAAATTTCTTTCTAGATCTACATTTCCAAGAAGTGGGGCTTCACCGTATATGAACGTGAAGAATACGAGCGTCTGCGTGATGACGGACGTTTCTCCAACGATGGATGCAACGTCAAGTACCGTCCCGAGCACGGTCCTCTAGATGCTTGGAGGAAGGTCCAAAACGAAATTTACAGCGTTTAGATGAAATATAATTAATTTGTCTAAAAGTTGTTTTATTTCTAGTAGGGTCTCTAGAATCTTAAGCATTGGAGAATAAAAAGAATGAATGTTTTAAAACAAATAAATTACTTTAATTATATACATGATAAATAATACATATTTAGAAGTAGAATAACAATCATCTAAAAAACAGATCTATAGATTTACATTGCATTTTGGGTTTCTTGAGAGGTGATGCAGATTTTCTTTTCCTCTTAGCACTATTTACAGGTAGTGATGGCCTATTTATTTCTCTGCTTAATCTCTGAGCTTCATGAAAATCTAAATGCTCTGCAAATTTCTCCAATGGAACCCTGCTTCCACATTCAGAACACATTTTACATGGAATAGTTTCATCAATTTTAACTAAAAAGTTAGTTATTGATTTATTTGTATTTTCCTCATGCTTATTTAATGATTCAGTATTCTTTGCCACATCTTTCTTTTTGCTTTCAACTTTATTTCGTATCTGCTCTCGTTCTTCACTTCTTATTTTTAAAGCAAGGTGATAATCAGCATGAATATCAAACATGTCTAATGATATCTTTTTCCCACACTCGGAGCATTGTATTACTTCTATATTAGGTTCAGATATTACAATATTGCTAGCTTCATTTGATTGTCCATTATCTTCCAAATCAGAGGAATCTTTTCCTACTTTAGATGTGTTAAGTAGTTGCCTCATACTACTGACCCTGTCTACTTCTAAGGGATCATCTTCAAACATGGCAATACTTTTATTTATTTCTTCATCAATAGTAGATCCAGAGTAATTAGTACCATTGCTTTCATCGCCACAAGTTTCTACTTTACATACTGGTGTAGTTGATTTTTCATGTGGATGTCTGTTTCTATTTAAAAACTTAGCAAAGAATGATTCTTGTCTTTCAAGGCTTGATTCCATTTGTTGAATGTCACTTTTAAGGTCTTTTGTTTTACAATTATCAATATTAGTCTTTGATGACTTTGCATTACCACATAGTGGTTCTGCTCCTTTCTCTGTAATTTGAAAGAATTTTCTAAATACATGTTCTTTGTCAACAATTTTGCTACAGCATTTTGTGTCTACACTATCAGGTTTCAAGTTTTCTTTAGTACTTTGTACTGTAGAGGAAGCAGCAGTAAAGTAATCTTTAATTTTCTTTGTTTTCTTTGTATCATTATCTTCAAACTTGCCCACACTTATACCTAGAAATGTTATTGGTGCTTTTAATCTTCGATCAGGTTCATCATCTGAAAAGGAAACGAGTCTTTAATAATCCATTTCAGAAGTAAAGAGAAATGTTTGCTAAATAAATTATTTTACCTTTCAATTTACAACCTTCAGCACTGTCTAAAATCAATTCCAGAGCTTTGGTTGAAAATAAATCCCCACATAGTTCATCGTCAGGGGTAAAATTGTAAGACCTACTACTGCTAATATCCCTGCCATCTTGGGTTTGAGTAGAAAAACTAACGACCATCTGTTTGGGGGTTCTATTATTTTCTAAGGCATCCTTTTCCAATCTATCTTCAATTTCATACCCAAGGTCTCTAAGCCATTTTTTTAAACTGTCTAATGTTGTTAAAGCAGATTTCCCACGGAGTTGTTTGCAGCATCCAATACTTTTTGGATTAAATCTAGCTTGGACTGGCTCTAAATCAGTGCCACGCGCTATGTTATAAAGCCATGTTCTGAAAATTTGAAGGATAAGATACACTTCCCAAGACTTCCATGTGAGTATATCATTTTTATGGGCTATATATAATAAAAATCCACATACATTTTAACTTTAACTACATATGCCAATACATACCCATTTTTCTCATCAAATCTCACTTGTAACTCATTTTCAGAAAATTTCTGTAGTTCTCCCATTAGTCTAATTGTTAAAGTTTCACATACTGCATCTCCAAATTTTCCACCCAAGTGCTTTACTTTTTTTAATGGTAATGTTCTACAACAAATCAGTGTAGAATCAGTGTAAAAATTAAAAGATTATTAAGTTTTAATAATTCATTTGGATTATTGCATAAACAACAATAAGAATTCTCTCAAAGCTATGCACAGCTAATTACGACTTCTTGACCTTTTATTAATAAAGATATAAAAAATAAAATAACTAGCATGAGTTCTACGGTGTTAAATGTTTTACTACTTTACAATTACTTATATATAAATATAATACTTTATATTACTTTAAAATATTACTTACTGATACAGCAAATTAATGCTATGTTTTGGTAGTATTGTTTGTTTGTTAGGTTTATTCATTCCACAAACAAGCTTGGCTAAAATTTTATTGTGTGCAATGCCGGCTGAGCAGTGGTAGCCTGAAATTTTCAATTAAAAAAAAATTCAACCAATCAAAGAGTAATGCATTTTGCTATTCAACACAAATAACATTTCTTTGAATGTTAAATGCACTTACAAGACTATATTATGTTACTTACAAAAGAGCTGAGCTAACTGTCATACCAGTTTTTTTGTATTTGTTATCTTGGTGTTAAACTGAATGTCATAAAAATAGACTGACCTTATTAGTAGTGTAATGATAATAGCTAAGAAGTATAACAACAATAAACTCTCTCCAATCTACTTAAAAAGTAGCAACTTACAACAGTGCACTGTAGCATTTTATCTTATACAAAATATAAAACCAAAAATTTAAATATTTAGTTGCCATCAAATGTGCAACCAAACTCACTTGATCCCTGAAGTGAAAAGTGTTGTAGATATCAAATTTAATTTTGAATTAACACTACTTACCAGTTTCTTCATACACAGCAGCTCTTATTTCACTAACAATAACAGCCCCCACTAGCAACCGTGATGCATGTTCTATATCAAATTCCATACAATCTCCTCCATAATTATGTACATCAGACTCTAACTCATCTATGCTTTGATATCCGAGAGCAAATGTGTTAGGCATCATATCTGTACTTATAGTATTTATGTTGATGATTTTAAGGCGTTCTTGAACCTTAAAGACAATTATTTAACATATAACTAGTATTTTTGTCTTTAAATCTGAATCTTTGTTTTGGCAGGACATAGGTTCAGTTTTAGTAAAAAAAAGTGGGTTATTAGGAAGCCAAAAGACAAGTACAACATAACACATTACACAGGTTGTAATGTACAACAACATAACATTGGTTGTTATTAACCTAGATGTAAGTTATGTCTACTTCGTTATTATGATTTGGACTTACAGGTGTTGTTATATCTAAGTATGCTTCATCAATAGAAGCTCTTTCCAACAGTGTGGTAAACCTTTGTAGAACTTTAGCAACTTCTTTGCCAGCATCTCTGTATCTGTCAAGGAATAAATGATTTTACTTAAACTACATTTACTTTTGGACATTACACACTGAGAAAAATGAATGAAGGTATAATGTTGGTTACATGTGAATCGCATTAGCAAGACCATGAAGATACAGACATTGCACATTTACCTAATTCCACAGTAATTGTAAAATTTTCTTACTTGGAAATATCAGCTTTCCCCCTTAGACATGGCACAGAAGGCAGCTGTATTTCAGGACATTTCTCCTTGGCTTCATCTCCTCTCATGTGTCTAGTAACACCCATAGCTCTTGCTACATAGTTCACAGCTATTATTCTAACAACATAAATCGCATATTTATTGTAGCTACCTACGTAAATACATACATTTTGCTATAAACAACGTAAGTTCAATATATACCCTCCGCCTTTCCATGGATTGTATTGCACAACAGCAATTGGTTTTCCTTTTAGTTCTGGATTTAGCTTTTCTTCAACTTGACAATAAAAACAGTCCATATCAATTAATACCACCACTCTGTTATGAATATCCATTTTAAGATACTGTACAATATAATAATTACATCAACTTTTTCATGAATAACTTCATGACATCGCGCCAGAAAAACATGTTTTCTGTTTTGACTTGATTTTTAAAAAAAAACTCGCTTTCGCTACCGATACATTGTTAGTTTGACAGAATCGAAAATGTCAAGTTTTCATCCACCCTCTTAATTACTACAGATGTATGTATGTTCTTATAACGTGTAATTATTCAAAGGTGACTAGTGAATTACTAAGAGTAATTGTAATAAATCATATTTCTACCATGAAATTAATAAAACAGCAATTTAATTTTTCAATAAATTTAATTTGAAAAGTTTAAAGAACTAGAAACCCTGACCATAAGTTCTGTCCCACTTAATGTATTGGCCGAGATCGTCTTGAGATACACTGGGACGCACTCTTTTCAGTGCAGCTTTGAAATCTTGCGCATTTACCGGTCGCACCTAAGACATAATATAATTAAAACTTAAGATAACATAGAAATATAAAATAATATTTTCACAGAGACCGAACATTTTTTTTCGTTATAGGGAGGGATGGGAAAAATTGGTAAATTATTCTAAACACATATAGTACATAACGCTTTTCTTTTACTGGCCATCTTGACAGTTTAAAACTTTGTTTACGACTGATAACACACAATAGGTGACGGTTGTGCGTTTAGTAACCGAGACCAAAATTTCCTATAGGCAGAGTAATCTAAGAATAATGTCACACGTGTTAATGTAATTAACATTATTGTTAATCTAATCTAGCCTCTAATCGCCTTTATTATTAAAGGCGAGACGGCTGTTTATGACCTCAGGTATCTTTCTTAGGCACAACAAAAGGCTAGTTTTGTAAGTTGATTATAAAAACAATTACACATATGTATGTTTTTGATGTCTAAATATGAAAATATTTCCTTGTTATAGAGAATCGCTGTTGCGTTATAAAGAGTGAGGTAATGTATGGGTATTGTGTTAAGCCAAACATATGAAACCGTACGAATGACGTTATAAAGAGATTACACTGTATTATTATAATTAATACAAAATATGTGGCAGCGTTTTTATCACATGCCAGTTTGTAAATTAAATCCACCATTCACATTCAAAATAAATTTTCATTTGCATAAAGATTATAGTAGTAGAATAATCGTATATTAAAGATTATACCATATCTCTATCAATAGTAGTAATTTGAGACAGTGGCACAGCTCGAATAGGACCCATAGCGGCTTCGGAACACAGTGATTTCATGTCAGCACCCGAATAACCGTCCGTCAAATGAGCTACATCACTCATGTCTTGTGATGTGAGCTCGTTGTTTTCATTTTTGAGCAGGTTGAACACTATTTGCTTGCGAGCCTGAAATATAAGTAAATTTTTCACAGGCAAATTGAACATTATTAACAGACAAAACAAACGTTTAACATTTATTTTGGGTTTAATTCTGATGATTTATTACTGATTCTTGCGACTTCGTAGCGTCAGTATGACAAACGAAGGGCTAATTATTTTAATTTAATTAAAATTTCTTTAATTGTTAGTGGCACTGACATACTGAGTTGTTGTACTGTTACATAAATTTTACACGTGGACTTTCCCCTCTAACTTGTCATTGTACATTCGGTGTAACAAACTTTTTCTTTTTCTAGCGTAAAAAACTAGTTCGCCGCCCCCCAACCAGTAATCGACATCTGCGCCCTCAGTTTACACTTTGTACAAGTGAAAAGACATAAATTGCAGAAAATGTATTTCCCTCTTCCCCCTATTAACCCATACATATCATTCCTACTAATGGTTGGAGGCTGCAAACTGGATGGTTTGTGTATAATTTTGTGGTCAAAAATCAGACCCAAAACTTTTCGTGCAACTTCAACGAAATTGTTGGATTGTAAAAATTGTAGAGGCAAAGGCGGTAAAAACTTCTCAGCCTCGAAAATATGTAAATCCGCCACTATGTTACGTACTACACACGATAGCCAAAAATGTTATTTTTATTGTTTCATTATTTGATTAAGTAATTGTTAAAAAATTGAAAAAAAAAATCACAAGTCGTATCTATACAGCCTATTCTTACTTGTGCATCGGGTAAAGGAATATACAGTCTTTTGACTAGCCGTCGTCTCGCGGCTTCGTCTAATTCCTGTGGACGATTGGTTGCGCCCACGATAAGTAAACGGTCTTCCTCTCCTATGAGTAAAAAAATTCGACATAAAGACATTATTTTGCCTATTTTTTTCCGAACTTTCTATTTTTCCGGAAGTTTATCAATACATAGTAAATTTTATTGTACTTAAATTAAAATGAGAGAATATTTAATAATAACATAACCGCTAAATAAACAGTAATTTCATTGAAAAAATGATTTCGTAATCGAACATTTTGATACTTCACTGAATACAGTTGAGATTTTCACTATACTAAAAACAATAGCTGAAGTTAAATCTATTTGGAAGTTAATTAAAATAAATTATAAATGCCTAGTACCTGTAGCCGCACCATCGAACTGAACAAGAAATTCAGTTTTAATTCTTCGCGTTGCTTCATGTTCAGTGTCATTTCTCTGAGTTAGCAAAGAATCTATTTCATCTATGAATATCACCTAAAAATTGTTTAAATACCACATAAAACATATTGAACTTCATTTAAATAAATATACATTTCTGCCACAACTTCGTGAGGCGACCGAATGTAAAATCCTAGAAAACCTCAACAATGTATCGGAAACCAAAGATCGATAGTTTGGTTTCTCATGCCCATGTGGTGTTTTGGTGTACTTACAGCTGGTTGATGGCATCGTGCGACGGCGAATAGCGCTCGAACCATCTTCTCTCCGTCCCCAATCCATTTTGACGTCAACGAAGATGCCGATATGCTAAAGAATGTCGCGTTACATTGAGCTGCTACGCATTTTCCTTGAAAAAATTAAACTATAATTTTCAACTAGTCTGTCTAATGAAAGAAAATAACGAAAAAGCACGGTTAATTCAAAAAAATTTAGTATAGTATCATAAAGTAACATATTTAGTCTGGAATACTAACATGAAATATTTCACTCACTCATTAAGGTTTTTCCTGTACCAGGGGGACCAAAAAGCAGTATTCCTTTAGGTGGTCTTCGTAGGCCAGTGAATATATCTGGTCTTAGCATTGGCCACACTACTGCCTCTTGTATGACAGATTTTGCCATTTCTAAGCCTGCTATGTCATCCCACCCTAAATAGCCAATAATGACAATATAAAATATATATGTGCTCATATATGTAGCTCACAATGTGCAACAATGTTGTAATTAACATAATATCAAATTGTACTTCTGTATTTTATATTGGTTAAAATGATAGAGGTATACCAGGTTTTACTAGCCTATGAACTATTTTTTTTTTATATGTGTTATATGTTGCCACTAAGCAATAAGTGATATTTAAAAATAAAATTGTTATTTTTTAATAATATTATAGGTAATTCTATTGATGCCATTATTTTTAATTACCAAAGAAAAAAAATTGCACTAATTACTATATAACAACTCCTTTAAAAACTAAGCAAAGCGTATTCTAACCAATTCTGTGAACACAAGTGAGGTTGAAAAACAAAAGATAAAACAAATGGCGCGTTTTTTTTGTACCGTAGAACTGTTATCTAATTCAGTTTAGAAAATTTTATTCATTTGTTTCTTAACCCACAATAAAAGTTTACCTATAGGTGTTCCTTTATCAATAATTTCGCTCTCTATCATCTCAATCATTTTGGGATCAATATGTTTTAGTCTCTCATCTGTCACTTCTGGTTCTTTTACTTGATCTTGCTTTTCTCTAATAAAAATAATTTAACGTATTTTAATGAAATTTGATATGCAATTTATGTAACAGTAAATTAAAAAATATAACAAAACTTTGATAAAATTTTCAAATAAATTGTTATAAAATAATATAAACCCCTTTAAATTAATTTCTTAGTATTAGTTCCAGAATTTAAAAAAAATGGAGTGAAAAAAATCCTTACTGAGCTCCTATCATTGGAGAGATAAACTTTGCTTGGGCTTTCCTTGAAGCTCCCAATGATCGTTTGGCTGCTGAATTGGAAGCTAAGAATGTTTCTTTGGCTGTTTTGAATAAAATCTTAGCTACTTGCTGCTTGTGAGCCTTTTCACTCTCATCTATTACTGTAAAATCTAGGTTTTGTTCTGGACCATTGCCCATCTCAGCAACACTTTGAGCCTCTCTTTTACTTTGTTTAAAACTATTAAGTTTAGGTTTGAATTTGACATCACATTTAGTTTCCTGTTCTTGACTTGAACTGGCGTTAAGCAAATCTTGCAAATTAGCTTTCAATTTCTCACTACATTTGGTTTTATGAAAATGTTTTAAGTCAGTATTCTTTTTATCGCATTTCTTACAACTTACTGTTTTTTCAAATATTGAGACCGGGTCAGGAAATGTGCTGCAAATAATGTATGAACTTCGTTAAAATACGAATGTTTGGAAATTGGAAGTATTACATACAATACCAGCCACAAGCAGGTAAGTATATTTACCTTAGCGAACACCTCCATGTCGAGTTTTTATAATTGTGATTTTTTAGTAGACTATTGGCAGTCTCTAGAATAGAATCAGAATGTTTGTTCAGTTGATCTATATTTTCATCCAACACCTCATTGAGAACAGCAATTGAAATAAAGTTTGAAGAACTGCAAATTTTTAAGTATTACTTGTATTTTGAAACAGTGTTGTAATTAAAATTATCAAAAATATTTTTAAAGTCACCTTTGTAAGGACGATTTGTATTGCTGCAATAAAGAACTATTCAAAAGAGTCAAACAGTTCTCCTTTTCATCTTCTGAATTTTGTTTATCTTGCATTTTTTACAGTATCTTTATACATGTACTTGTTTTGTAATCGTTATTGAATACGTAATAATCAACACGTAGTTTTCTAAAGATTGAAATTCTAATTGAACTTTAGATTTAAAACTTAAATTTTAAAGGCGCCAAACGGGCCAATCGCCAATTTGTAGTTTTGGCTGAGGCAAAGACCAAAGTCAGTCGACAGTCTCCCAATTTCCTATAAATGAAACTTTTTAAATATAGATATAGAATATAGATAGTAGTTTCTGAGCATTTTGAATGTGTAATCTTAGTGGCGGTGACATCAGCGTATGACTGCTGACATTGATGTCGAGTTCGGACGATGAGTTGTCAAATTCAATCAAATTGTTGGCAGAAAATCAGGGTACATAAAAAAATCCATCTGTTTTCGTAAAATCTATTTTCATATATGAAAAGCGGGTTATTTTGTGTCTTGTTTGTGTGTGAAATATTGTGTTCTTGCAGAAATTGCATAACCGTGAGTGTTAGTTATTTATTTATGAAAGTTACATTATTTACTTAAATAATACTTGCGAAAGTGTATTTATTAAACTCTTTCATTAAAAATCAGAGAATGATATTAAATATTTTGTAATTAATCTTTGTCTTCACGAATGTTAATCACGTATTTATTGTCTCAGACAGCTTCTACTACATGCCCAGTGAGGAAACAATGTCGTAATATCCCGTCGAAAGATACAATTTTGAATCAATATGGACAAAGTAGAAGAACCAGAAATTGTGGCCAGCCCTCTGCCAGAGCCGGAGATGCCAATGGAATCTGAGACTGATTATTCTAGTATTAGAGGGAAAGTAAGTGAATCTCTTTGTTTACATAACAGTATCTTTTTGTTATCATATTGCTAAGTATGGTTCCTTTCCGTTATCTTATTTTATCATTATTTGTTTTTAATCAAAAAATATAGAAATAAGATTTCTTAACTGTTTATTTTATTGATAACCATAAGTTATAAAAAAATATTCAAAATATATTCATTGTTGACTTTAAATAGCACTACTAAGAAGTTTACATGTTCGTATTTAATTAAAACAAATATTTACAATTTTATATATACAAAAGCTTTATTTATTTCATGCTATAATGATGTAGGTATTAACTCAATTATGCAAAAACTTACATCACTTTTAAAATTGTTGCACAACAATTTTTTTTATTTACCTTAACGAAAATCGTAAATAGCTTCTAATTACAAGAAAGAGCACTTATCTAATAATTTTTAAAATTTTATTAAAATCTCATATAATTTATTGTATCATCTCTTAATATCTGCTTAGTGTACATTTTTTATCATTCATCATTTTTCACATCAATTAGCATAGTATATTATTGTAAAACATTAAATAGTTATTGCATAGACTGCATTTGTCTAGTCATTTTCTAAATTATTTATCAATATTTTAGATGATTCTGGTTAGTCCAAGTACAGATGAATATGAACTATTGAAGAAACAACTTACTGAGAGACTAGAGTCAGGAAATGGTGAAATTATCTATGATATAGGACATGGAGAAGGTAAACTTGTTTTTCAAATATAGGGCAAACAATATAAAAATAATCTTACAGTTTTAAATGATATGATTTCTCAATAGTAATGCAAATCCATAATCTGGTCAGGCAAATTTAGGTAAAAAAATCTAATAAATCTAATGAAATCAAATTTTAGATGGTAAGGGTCTTACAGAAGATGAATACAATGCATCAGTTGCAACCCTACAGTCCCTTGTAAGTGAGAGGATATCTTGTGTAGAACTACGAAAGTGGGACTGTGGCACCGGCATTGTTGGGCAGTATCTACTCAGAACTGAATTGGATCATAACGACTTTATGGAGATAAGGTAACATTAAAACCATGTACATCTTGGGTTTACTATAAGTATTTATGTAAAAACTAAACTTTGACATTACTATGCATTGCTGCATGTGTAAAAAGATTTTTTTTTTAACTTTATCACTATATACCTGACTGCATAGAGTGTACCAGTAGTTATAGTAGGTTTTACTTCATTAATTTTTATTCTTTATGTTATCTGTTTGGTGTTACATTATAATATTTATTTCTTTCCAGGGTTGCAGTAGTGGGAAATGTTGATGCGGGCAAGTCAACATTACTAGGTGTGCTGACGCACGGGGAACTTGACAATGGGAGAGGACATGCAAGGCAACGGCTCTTCAGACATAAGCATGAAGCTGAAACTGGCAGGACCAGTTCTGTGGGGAATGATATACTTGGCTTTGACAGTATGGGTGAGTATCTCACCCTGGTTATACATAGCATTTTATAGTTTAGTTTTTTTTTAAATTAAAATTTATTATTATAATGTGACAAAAAAAGTCATATAGATATTTGTGTTACTTTAATATTATACTATCAAAATTGTATTCAGAAGATATGTATTTTCTTTCCATTTAATTGCACATTTACACAATGCAAATTCTTGACCAGGTAATGTTGTCAACAAACCCGACCATGGTACTCTTGACTGGGTGAAGATCTGTGAGAAATCATCAAAAGTGATCACATTCATTGACTTGGCCGGACATGAGAGATATCTGAAGACAACTGTATTTGGTATGACCGGACATGCACCAGATTTTGGCATGTTGATGGTAAGAAATTGTTTTTATGATAACACAAACAAAAATTCATGCACATGTCGTAATAGCCAGCGTCTTCATACATTTTCTGAATATAAATTTTTAATATTAACTAGACCAGTTCTTTTTATTATATTATTTATGAATATAATATACAGTGTAAATTCTATCTAACGACACTCAAGGGATTGTGCCTCTATGACGCTACAAAGAGTTGTCGTTAAATGAAAAGAAAAAACCGGTATTAGAAAAAGAATGTTTATTTCATACTAGTGTTAGTAATTACATAAAAACAATTCGTATTTGAACGCTATTGCGTTGTCTGTTATTTTTGTACTGTAGCAATAGTTAGGTTGTATTGTTTAAAATTATTTAATTCATATCTTGCGATATCGATTCGATTTGATTTATTCATATCTTCGTGATAAAGCACATGCAAGCATGCGCAATTAGTAAAAAAACAACGGATTTTCTCGAAAGTTCGGTACGTATCGTCATACCGACAGTCGAGTTTTTTCTCGCTAGGACAATAAAACGACAGAACAACGTACACAGCTCCGCAGTTTTAACTAATTTCGGCACCTTAAAAAGTTATTTTTAGTATTTAATTGTCGTTATTGAGGGTGGGTGTAGTGCTATGTAGAGTGTATCATTGTATTGAAGACAAGCTAAACCAACCAAATCCGAGTGATTTCGACGCTTTTGGGCGTTATTGGCGATTATATGGTGTTAACACTAATTAAAAATAATTTAAATGCCTGCAGATCGGGGCAAACGCGGGTATTGTGGGAATGACAAAGGAACATTTGGGACTAGCGCTTGCTCTGTCCGTGCCAGTATTTGTTGTCGTCACCAAGATTGATATGTGTCCGCCGAATGTACTACAGGTAAATATTATTTTTATACTTTACATTTAATTATCTGTTATAATTGGTTATTTAAACGAATTAATTTCTTTCAGGACAATCTGAAGTTATTAATTAGAATACTGAAGTCTTCCGGGTGCCGCAAAGTACCAGTTATGGTTAAGACGAAAGATGACGTCATCGTTAGTGCAACTAATTTTGTGTCCCAACGGTAAGCTCAATTTATTGGTCCTTCGAGCCAGAATCAATTCATAATATACATTCAATTTTTTTAAAGATTTATGTTAAAGAATAGTTAATACTTAATTGGTTGAAGTTTTTACTTTATAAAAAAATTTCCTACAATTTACAATACAATACAGTTATCGCCCCTATTATAAAGTAGATTGGTTCTGCGTTATAGGAGTATTCTCGCATAACGCGCTTGTATGACCGTATATAACGCGTTATGTACAAATGATTCATGTTTAATTTTTCTCGTTAAAGGGGATTTAAATCGAATATTAAAAAAACAATGTTATTAACGAAGTAAGTGCGTAAAAATCACTTCACTGTAAAGAAATATAGCCTGTGAACTCCACGCGTTATATGGGGGAATACCCGTGTATAGACTGAATAGTTAAGTCTCTCCAATTTTGTTATACAGTAGAACCTCGATAATATAAAGTCCAAGGGAAACACAAAATATTTTATGTTATAGAGGTTTTAAGTTATCAAGGTTCTATGTTAGGTAAAGGTTATTATAGAGGTATGTACATGTTTCTATGTACCCTTGCTCCCATTTTTACTTGAATGCATCAGAAGGATGGAAAATTAAATATGTAATCATATTTATTCACATTACTTACATTACATAAAAATAAAACAACAACTAAAGGTTTAGTCTATTTAAAAAAAATCTGTGATTTTCTTTTGTTTTAAAAAATTCACTGTTTCTAAATCGATTTGATTTTCAATGACAAATAGAGAGGAGAATACATTAACACATTAACTTATGATGCAAGTAAGTCGTTGTCACAAAGCTAACCGCCGCAAAGCTTTGAAGAATTTAGATAAAGCAAACAATAGGTAATGTATTGTTTACGTTAACAATACATTAGTAAACACGTGCAAGCAATAAATACCGAAACCATTTGTTTTGACACTCTTTCAAAATGCCTCATTCACAAACAATTTTATATTATAGAGGTTGTGGAAAACATTTCTTTTAGTTACTGAGGGCCTATACAGAGATTATTTATTTAAGTTATAGAGGTTGCGTATTTTAAGTTATAGAGGTTTTGGGCTCTGATGGGAAGGGAACATAGTATTTTTTGAAGTAACAGAGGTTTTTATGTTACCGAGGTTTACGTTATCGAGGTTCTACTGTATTTAACAATTTTGCAGTCTATGTCCAATCTTCCAAGTATCGAATGTGACGGGTGAAAACTTGGAGCTGCTGACGATGTTCCTTAACCTGCTGAAGACCAGGATGCCTTCGCAAGATGACAAACCTGCTGAGTTCCAGATTGACGATACATACTCTGTTCCGGTACGAGAAAAATCTCATACTATAATAGTTTTTAGATCATCATTTTAAATTTTCAAATATACATCTTATTAATATTTGAAAAATAAAATAAATTCAATTAATTAAATATAAATGAATAAATAAAAAAATTAATGATTTTACTGCTAGTTCTCAAATTAAGAGCGTAGAACACAGATACTGGCAATATTTTTCGTCACTCTTTTTAATTGCCTATTTAAATTTAAAAAAAACTGTAAGTGAAGAGGAAGTCGTCCAGCCCTGTGATTCTGTAACTCACTTCACGACTCACACAGCGGTTTTCGCATCGGCGGTCTCTCTCAAATCAGTCGTTAAGCAGTCATTTTATGATTTGGCATTCTGATAAACAATAAAGTACAAGCTCCCACCTTTTCAAAATGCCAAATCATAAAATGACTGCTTAACGACTGATTTGAGAGAGACCGCCGATCCGAAAACCGCTGTGTGAGTCGTGAAGTGAGTTACAGAATCACAGGGCTGAGCCGGAAATATAACACATATTATTATTTACCAACATAATACAGCAGTATTGGCCTAGTGGCTTCAGCGTGCGACTCTCATACCTGAGGTCGTAGGTTCGAACCCCGGCTGTGCACCAATGGACTTTCTTTCTATGTGCGCTTTAACCATTTGCTCCAACGGTGAAGGAAAACATCGTGAGGAAACCGACATGTCTTAGACCCAAAAAGTCGACGGCGTGTGTTGGAGGCTGATCACCTACTTGCCAATTAGATTTCAAAATGATCATGAAACAGATTTAGAAATCTGAGGCCAAGACCTAAAGAGGTTGTAGCGCCTCTGATTTATTTTATACTATTATTTACAGGGTGTAGGAACAGTTGTATCAGGTACAACTCTAGCGGGTGTTATTCGTTTGAACGACACGTTGCTCCTAGGCCCTGACCCGCTCGGCCGCTTCGTGCCAATCACTGTTAAAAGTATTCATCGCAAACGAATGAGTGTGCATGAAGTGCGAGGGGGACAGACTGCTAGCTTCGCACTTAAAAAGGTATTTTAAAATTTAAAAATAACCGGGTTTTTTTAATGAAGCTATTCATTTCGTAATACAGCTAACATACATTTATATACAACAATAAACGATTATACTAAAGACATAGCTACATAATATATACAAAAAAGTTCAAATATTTACAAAAGAAAATATTAAACATTATTATATACGTTATACCTCATTCGGCTGTGTGTGGTGTGAAAGTAAGGCTATGTACGTGATGGTGTGTATGTGGGTGTGCTCATGATGCAGGTGATTTAGCGCTATGGATATTGTTAATACTCCTTTTTACTATATTCTGCGATAGCTTACATGGATTCATTTAAAATCTCATCTGTCTCTTTTAGCCATAGCCTAAACATGATTTGTTAGAAAGAGAAGAAATTATCTTAGTACTATTTAATTGTACTTCAGTTAGAGTTCAATTAAATTGATTTCGCTTTTTTAATTAGTTGTTGTCATGTGTCATAGATTATAAACAATTGCCCTTTTTTATATACTTTAAAGGAAGTGTTTTTTATTTTGTGGATCATCAATTATTAGCTAAATTAAGTAAGCCTCCTGCTCTGTTTTTTTAATAAGATATTTGAAACACCTTTGGGTGACTTTTTAAAACTAGGTAAAACTTAATTTAATTTCACATCTCTTTCAGATTAAACGATCAGCAATCCGTAAAGGTATGGTGATGGTATCACCAGCGCTGAACCCTCAGGCTTGCTGGCAGTTCGAAGGAGAGATTCTTGTTCTGCATCATCCCACCACCATATCATCCAGATACCAAGCCATGGGTATGTTTTTGGATTCATATCGACATGTTTTCCCGAATTATTAGATTCTACATAAAATGCTACATTCGGCCACCAAATATTAGTAGATTCATGTATTATTACGTAACACACTTTTTGGAAATCTTTGATCCACCACCCTCCTCGTCACGTTTTACTGTACCCCCTCTCCCCCTTTAGTAAAAGATTAAGTGACCATCAAATGACAATTTTCAACTAAAAGTCACAAATATGTGCCGTAAAGTCGCTGAAATACCTTTGTTATTGTTTTAATCGCGTTAGTATTACTAAAAACAAACGCCCCATCCGCCCCTGTAAGGCGCGAAACATAAAGGCGTAAGGTGAAGGCGCGGCGCAGGCGCAGAGCCGGCGTGGAACAGATGAGGCACGGTTGCGACTTAAATTATATCAAAAAGGCGAAGAGACGGCACAAAGAGTCATTACTCAGGCCGACCTTGTCGTGATAGCATGTCTTCCTCTTTAGATGACGAAGATGCGAAATTCCACTCTAGTCGCGACTGCTAGCGACGAGGAATAGGCGACGAAACGACGTGCCTGTGCCACGCCGCTTGAGTTTAATTAACAACGTGCCGCTTACATACATTTTGTATTGACTCGTTTTGAAGCGGCAATATGCCTGCGCCGCGCCTTCACCTTACGCCTTTTCTGTGTGTTTCGCGCCTAACGCATCACAAGATCCCAAAAATACGTTATGAACTTGAACGCTCTCATAGATAAAAAAATTATATTATATTTTAAAATATTGATTTGAATGTATATTTAAAGAAGTTTTATTTGATGTTAACGAAAATAGTATATACGCCAAAGTTAAAGAAGAAAATATCTTCTACAGTACACTGCGGCAGTATTCGTCAGACGGCGTCGATTCTTTCGATGTCTCGCGAATGCCTCCGTACGGGAGATAAGGCGCGTGTGAGCTTCAGATTCATCAAGCACCCAGAGTACTTGCGACGGGGACAAAGGATGGTATGATTTTCTTTTTGCTCAGATAATCCATTCGAGGTATTTCCGAAGCAATACGGTGTGAATTACGGTCATCAAGAGAAGAACGTACCAATTTATAAAAAGGATGGCAACGCACTCGCGAGCCTTCTGGCATCAAGAGTGTCCATCAGATGAATCTCCTGGCCATGAACTAAATAAAAATTGTATAACTTTAAAAAAGAATACAATTGAAATAAAAGTGATGAAGGAAAAATTGATTTCTATTTTTCGACTTTCGTTACAATGAAAATAGTATAATTAAGATTTAAACGAACTTCTTGAAATGACATGAAATATTTATACAGTCAAGACAAAATTAGAATACAGAGCATAAAGTCAATAAACAATTTCAAACGGATCTATTATCTAGGGCTCAAAAATTTGTTTCCGTAGGTATTCCGTGAAGGGCGTACCAAAGCTGTGGGTAATGTACTACGTCCTGAACCTCATGCTCAGGCGACTGCCAGACATCATAGACATGAGCATAGGCATCTCAATGCGGTAAGTTATTTTTTTAATTGAAATCCCATTGGCACCAATTTTTTTCTTCAGAATCTATTAAATTTTCCCTATTATACACCAACCATAGATGAAATTTTGTTTTTATTAACCACAGAAGCCATATTTATTTTTAACAAATTAGTTCATATTTAATAATATTTTTTAAGTGACATAATAAATACAAAAAGACTGAAATTATTTCTAATATTGTTTATAATGTTATAATTCTATTTTAGGTACAAGAAACCGATGAATCTGGTGCTAACTCTGCTTTACAAATGACGGGTGACAAGAGGCGACGTGGGCGCAAAAGGCATGACAAACACGGACCACAGGCGCCATCGGCATCTGCCGTTGTTGCTAATTAATACAAAAATTCAGAAACCTACTCTCAAGCCAATTAATTCAGAACTAACTCTGGAACAAACCTGAAATGTAATGATATTTTTAGTCTCGAATACATTTTAAATTGGCTAGAAACTACACAGGATCTACTATCTACTTAAAATCGGATACATCGCATTGATTAAATTACTTCAAATAAATATTATTCCCAAATTAGTTATGAAAATAGCAATATAAATGAAAGCAACATTTTTATATTATTCTACTAAATACTTAATACAATAGCTGTCCTTCTAACAGCCAGGTAATATTTATAGTAAAGTCGTCTAACTCAATAATTAAATATACCCATTATTTGGTGTACGAGGCTCAATTTTTGTACATTCTTATCTACTGAAAATGATACAAATGTCAAGTCTCTTAGGTAAGCATAACAGTGTAATACCTATATTTTTATTCAAATTTATCTGACATATTCATTGCATAAACAAGCACAAGTATACATTTTTCTCTAGTACCACTATTTTATAAATATCTATCACATATTTTCATATTAGAATTTAGATTACTCTTTTTATAAAACATCAAAAAGATTGTAACAGTAATTTTGAATTGAATGATATATTCAAAGTTATTAGGTTCAACAATGCAATAAAGTTGGCAACCATTGCCAAACCGCCTAAAACTAAGAAGTACAATGTACAACTGTGTACTATTGACCTTATATAGTATGTAGCTAATACATATTGTAGGGAACCGTCTATTTTATTCATAGATACTTATCAAAAAAATTTATATTCCTCATTCTACAAATTTTAGGCTATTAAGGAATATTTATTAAAGGAAAATTTGAGTTTTCTTGGTGCAATTTGTGTTTTAAAATTAGAAGACTATTTTGTGTGGAGATTGTCCATTTAAAATTATATTTACATTAGGTATTATAAAAATTTCAAAATTTTGTGTATGATTTGGTGTTCTAGGCTAAATGTCTTATAAAATTATTTTTTTTAAAAGTGGTAATTCTTTTTTTGGTTTAACAGGAAAGTTAACTTAAAAAATAAATTTTTATATAAAAAAATTATTTGAAAAGTTCCACGCCTAGTAAGTTGTGTCAATATTAGTAATGCTAGCTGCAATCCATATCATAGCTGTATTCAGTATTTGTTTTGGTACCATCGTATTGTGATTACTTAGAATAAGTGATGAGGTATTTTTATTGATTTGTTCAGAATTTGAAAATAAAACTAGCTCAAATAAAATGTTTGTTTTATTTTTACTCTAAGAATTAAACTAAGTTAGAAACTAAAAGAGTCATTTCTTTAATTGCTTTTTAGCATCCTCAATTCCTTCTTTTATATTTTGACTAAACTTTCTGAAGAAGGTGATCAACCTGTTAACTTTAGCTGGATCACCACCAGCAAGCTTCTCCTTACTTCTAAAAAATGCTGAGACTGCTAGTTGTGCAGCTCGTCTCACTGGATATGATTCAGCAATTTTCTGAACCAGTCTTTCATTATTAGCTAAATATCTAAGTATTGCACGAAGAGGCATAATGATTCACTTGAATGAGGTTTCAAATGAGCACATATTACGATATTTTTGAAGTAATTCTCTCTTCAGCCGTAGTTGAGTCTGAAGTATTTCAAATTGCTTCAACTGATCCTGTTTATTGAATTCAATACCTGGTAATCGTTTGATCTGAAAATTAATAAGTGAAATTTGATGGGGTTATGTTTGGTCTATGGGGTTTTTAAATCAGACACATTGTAGACCAAAAATATACGGTTTTTCTTTAAATTTAGTATACCTGAGAACGTGCGTAATCCAATTTCTTTTGTAAATCTAATACTTTAAGACTGCAACCTTGCGATTCTTGAACCTTAATCGAATTATCGATAAATTCCCGTTCTACACTGTAACAATACGTAATCGTTTATCGTCGTATAACACAAGCATTCTAAATCTAAAAATAAATATTCAAGAACTGTACCTTCGTATTATTTCGTACACAATCGGTAAAAAATCTACATCTACTTCTTGGACAGTGATAGGGCTTAAACGCTCTGAATGTTCATTATTTTCCATCGTAAAAAAACTTTTTAAAACCCCTTTTATAGACTTATACTGTAATTATTTCTAACTAATGAAATACCATACTCAGTCTTTGGACAGTTTTCTAATGATTCTTTAATAAGTATGTATTAAATTATTAATACAAGAAAAACTTTTCTTTTACAAAAATTGGAAAAATATTACCATTCTCCAACGACCACAGACAAAATGGTGATAACTGATAAATGATAATAAGGAAATATGAATTGACAACTGACATCGTACATAAAAGTGTACGTAGACCTCAGAAAGTAGATATATTTCTAGAATTTCAATACTCAGATATTTACTTTTGCATAGTCTATGAAATCATAAATTGTAACAAAACAACTTTTTAAACTCTTCTTAATCTGTGCTAAACTTAAAGCAGTTAGCAGTGATGAAAATAAAAAATTGTGGTTGGAATATATACGAAAAATGTTTATACATATCTGTTAATATTTTTAATTAATTATATTTACTAAGAAAATGGATGAACTTGCCAAGTTAGAACATTTGTCTCTAGTCTCCAAAGTTTGTACAGAGCTGGACAATCATTTGGGTATTAATGATAAAGATTTAGGTAAGTTGACCTGTAGCTGCTTTGAGTGTATTTTTAATCCTTTTTTCCGATAAGTATTAACCTCTTATTATCTTGTGTGTTTCAGCTGAATTTATTATCGATATAGCGGATAAGAACACTAACTTTGATGATTTTAAAAAATCATTAATAGAAAATGGAGCAGAGTTTTCAGATTCTTTTATGACGAACTTGTTGCGAATTATTCAGCATATGAAACCAGCAGTTATACAAAGCGAAAATAAAGACACTACTAAGCCTTCCAACCCGTTAGCTGAGAAATTTCCAGGACTAGCTATTGCTAATGAAAAACCACATTTCTCTTCTGATGATGATAGTGATATTAATGAAAAGTCAAACAAAAGAATTACAACAAAGGACATATTTAAAGATGAAAGTAAGACCCAAGTGGGTAAAGATGAAATAGTTGACCAAGCTATGGCTGAATTGGAAGCCTTAGCACCCTCTAACATTAAGAATAATGAAATAAAAATCTCATCATGTAAAGATTATAAGGATGATAAAATTGACATACCTAAATTAAAAGAAGGACGAAGTAGAAGTAGAGATAGAAGTAAAGGGCGAAGAAGTAGAAGTAGAGGTCGAAGAAGTAGAAGTAGAGGTCGGAGAAGTAGGAGTAGAGGTCGGAGAAGTAGGAGTAGAGGTCGGAGAAGTAGAAGTAGAGATAAGACAAGCAGAAGTGGAGATATAAAGACACTTAGCAAGGATAGAGATAGGAGAAGAAGATCAAGAAGCCGTCATCGAGACAGATCCAGAAGCCATCATCGGGACAGGTCAAGAAGCCACCATCGAGTCAGATCAAGAAGCCGTCATCAAGACAGATCCAGAGATAGGTATAGGCGGTCTCGATCAAGAGGGAAAAGATCTCAGTCAAAAGAAAAAGAAAGGGATTTTAAAAGAGACAGAGATGGCAACCATGGCAAAAGGTTCAGAAAGAAGAGTCCAGAAGCGGAAATAAGTGATGATCCTGAGCCTGGTAAGGTAAGAAATATTAAAAAAATTCTATGTAACAAGTTGTTTCATCCATCTTTTTAAAGGTTTAATTGCAGTTTGAACTAGTAAGAAAGTTTCACTTGTTTATTTTTCAAATCATTATCAGGATCTGAAATTGAATTTTTGCATAAAAGTAGGATAATAATGTATTTTTTAATAAAAATAACACTTATTTTACATACATTAATGCTATAACTCATTATAACAGATTTATGGTGGTCGAGTAGCAAACATAGTTCCCTTTGGTTGCTTTGTGCAAATGGAGGGTTTAAGAAAGCGATGGGAAGGTCTGGTGCATATATCACAGTTGAGGGCTGAGGGGAGAGTGACAAATGTGTCCGATATTGTTTCAAGAGGAGACAAAGTCAAGGTAAAAGACATGAACAACATTATTGGCTATAATATAAACAGCTAATTACTCACTGATCTAGAGCATTAATATTAATAATTATATAATGTTCATCTAGCATTGGCAATTTTATATGCCCCCAATGAAAAAATAGAGCAAACTTGAGGCAAATAGGTGATCAGTCTGCCTAATAATATATAGTAATTGATTTTTGGTTTCTTATTTTATTTAACCTTACCTGTACAAACTAGTTATACAAACATTTAAAGATTACTTTGACGGTTCAACTTTAACCCAAACACTAATGCTGTTCTGATTTTATTTATAGCCCATTATTTTTATGTCTTTACAGGTTAAAGTATTATCAGTAACTGGACAAAAGGTATCACTAACAATGAAGGATGTCTGTCAAGATACTGGAAAAGATTTGAATCCAACGTCACATGCTCACTTGGAGGTATACTATAATATATTGATTATTTGATTATGTTTGACTTAATTTTTAGATGGCATTTTTCAATGCCTTTGTTCTTGATAATTATCACTGAACTAAATAGCCATAGTAGTAAACATGCTATAACCCTTAATTAGATAATGAATATTTGTCCGATTTGCATTGGCAGTGACACCAGAATGATAAGGACAAAAATATCAGTTGGCTGCATTCTTTATATTAAGTCATAGGGGTTCAAAAGGACGGAATTTTTATATGTACAAAGGATAAAAAAGCCCCTGTTGTATATATGGTTTGATCATTTAAACCAAATTTAGTCATATCTAGTCTGGCCTATGTATTAATATTATGAAGTGGACATATTTGATTTTTCATTGTATTGGATAAACCTTAAAACTATTGAACCATTCTTGTAAAATTCTTTTTGCCAGTATAAATCATTACCAGTGAATGTTTCAAAAACAGGAAAAAATATTACCATTTAAAAGCTTCCCCAAACTTGATTGAATGATGTAGTGTAGTGTAGTGTAATGGTGTAGTGTAGTAATCTCATGAACTAGTCTAAAATTACGTGGCATATTTACGTGGCACAATAATAATTAAACAAGGCTGTAACAATAACCCTGTTACCATGAGTGAATTAATGTAGCTGAAACCCCAAGATAAGGCTGGCCTCCAAAATATTTGACTATATATATTTTGACTACTTATAACAGGCGGAGCGAGCTGGCCGTAACCCTGATAGACCTCCACCTGCAGCAACGGTGCTGGCAGGGCTCCAAGGTGGGCTCGACCCCGAAGAAGACTCCAGCAGGAAACGGGTCACCAGGATCTCCAGTCCCGAGAGATGGGAGATCAAGCAGGTAAGTTCTTAGTCATAGTTTATCTCATTGACTTAAAAAACTATATTTTCTGTATAAACAACCTAAATTATTTTACCACAGATGATATCGTCAGGGGTAATAGACAAGAGTGAGCTACCTGATTTTGACGAAGAGACCGGTCTTCTCCCAAAAGATGAAGATGGAGAAGCTGATATTGAAATTGAGCTTGTTGAGGATGAACCACCGTTTCTTCAAGGCCATGGAAGGGCATTACATGATTTGTCTCCTGTGAGAATAGTGAAGAACCCCGATGGATCTTTGGCACAAGCTGCCATGATGCAGTCAGCTCTAGCTAAAGAGAGAAGAGAACAAAAGATGTTGCAAAGGTATAAAGTAGTTTTATTTAATATGTATTTTCAATGCTTTGGATTTATTTTGATAATTTTTTCTATAGTTATGTTGCTAAGCGCAAAACTTGAAGACCAGCCGATTATTAATAAACTAAGTACTAAAAATTTTGTTCTTAAATTTTTATTCTGGAAAAGAAAACAGTCTCTATGGTAGCATAGCAAAATGTTCTATAATATGTTGGTATGTACTAAAAAGGTAGGCTACTTAAAAAAAATATGTTAAGGCGAAACGAAGTTCTCGGGGGCACCTAAATTATTAATGTTTATAGTATTACAATTATATTTTAATTATTACAAACGCAAATATAGTAGCTACCTAATGAAATTATTTTAATTTTAATAATGATTTTTAAACTTACCTATTTCGTATTATATAGTGAAGTTCGATTTACGCTCATATCTTATTTTTTTGGCACATTAAATAACTCTTTTTTAATATACATTAATAAATTCAGGGAGCAAGAAATGGAGAGTGTACCAACTGGTCTGAACAAGAACTGGATAGATCCACTTCCAGAGACAGATGGTTGGGCACTCGCAGCAAACATGAGAGGAACGGGCATTACCACTCAGGACCTTCCCGAATGGAAGAAACATGTGATCGGAGGGAAGAAATCTTCATTTGGAAAGAAGACGAATCTGTCACTTTTGGAACAGAGGCAGTCGTTACCCATTTATAAGCTCAGGGATGAGTTGATAAAAGTAAGAATTGTTTTTTTACGAGCTTCTTTAATGATACATTAAAATCTAACCTAATTTACTTTTAAAAGTTACAATAAACACTATGTTTTTTATCACATTGGAACGGGTTTTCTCGTATAGAAATCATTGTTTTGGTTTAAATAAACACGACTCTGAAAAACACTACGCAATAACAGACAATGCAACTTGTCGATAAAACAGGGCAAGCGCCAACTAGCGGCCCAGACTGTTTTACCGACGTTTGAACAGATATTTAAGGTGTCGGTTTTTTGTGACGCGCGCATCATAAAAATTTACTCTCATCATTTTTCCCTAACGCGCCAAAAGAAAGAAGTTCAAAAATATTAAATAAAGGTACAACTGATTAAGAAATATGCACTATCAATCAATCGCAATCAGACAGGCACGGGCATAACAACGGCTGGCATTAGATGTAGCTATGCGTCTCTTTCTTGTCTTTCCTGACGCCAAGAAATTAGCATTTTTTTTGTATTCAAACCTTGGACATTCACCATACGGGTAATTCGTAATGCTAAATAATATCTCTTAAATATTTTATTTCTTCTAAACAGGCCATATCAGATAATCAGATCCTCATAGTTATCGGGGAGACTGGATCAGGTAAAACGACCCAAATAACCCAGTACGTGGCTGAGTGTGGGTTAACCGCCCGTGGGCGGGTGGCCTGTACCCAACCCAGACGTGTGGCCGCGATGTCTGTGGCCAAGAGAGTCGCTGAGGAGTTCGGGTGCCGACTTGGACAGGAAGTTGGTTACACTATCCGTTTCGAAGATTGTACGTCGCCGGAAACTGTTATTAAGTAAGTGATGCTTATAGTTATAGTTTTTCTCTTTAGTGGCGAGTGCCTATACAAATGTTCAAAACAGAGTACTGTATAGTGCTCCCACTGTTCAAAAATTCGTTCCGCTATGGACTGCCAGTATACAGCCGCAGCGTCCTAGGGAAATATATGACGTCACAAATCCCCGCTATACTTCTACTGCGAGCACTGGCGTTTTCGAGGTAAGGTACTCGCAGTGCTTTGATCACGTGATCAATCAAAAGCACTTGAATGCCTAACGGCTGATATAACTTACAGTTTAATAATAAACATTTAAAATTCTAACTTACTTTCTTTGTAGTATTAATTCAATTGACAGTTAATATAAATATAGATTTTTTTAACGCGATAATACTCCAATAATAGTTTTTCTTGTTGAATTGAAAAACTTTGATGCACTCATTTGAAAACCGTGTCGATAAACGAAGCTGACTAGTATACTGGACTGCGTTCCGTTTTAAATTGTAACCAGTATAGCTGGCTATATAGAAACGGTTTCACAGTATACTAAATTGACGGTACTCTGTACAGTGGTCGCAGTGTATATCGGAACATACCCTTAGGTTTTCTAAGTATGAAATTTGAATTTCAAAACTTTAGTAGGTTACGTCAACTGTAAACATAATTTACTAGTTCGAATTGCCTGAGAAGCAGTGTTGACTTAGGCTATGTTCAGATGGCAAAAAGTTGACGCGCGTTTTCAAATCGCGCGACTAGACATTGTGGTATTTTCATACAACTGTTCACATGAGCGCGTTAGCGAGCGTTAACGCGGCGCTCAGAGAAAAAGTATCTAGACGCAGGTGATGGCGCGTTGACGCGCGCTTTGATATTAATGTAATATCCGTTTGCTGTTCAGTTGAGCGCGCGCTTTCATCGCGATCGCATGTAATTTTGTTAATTTTCGTAATTATATTTATAACAAACCGGGTCTATTTTTCAATAGATGAACCCAATGTGTACGTTTTCTTTTTCTATATTTTGCTTTATAATATTACCACAAAATAATAGCCTCTTCCACGTCCATTTTCTACGTTCTACCGAACTAGACTGATGAGTACTCTCTCAACGCGCATAAGCGCTCATCATCTGAACTCTTTTCAAATTTGATCGCGAGTTGACGCGCGTTAACACGCGTTACATGTGAACATAGCCTTAGTGCGATTCATATTTGAGGTCTAAAGTTCGATCCCCGTGCTCCAATGAGCTTTTTGTCTATATGCGCTAACACTCGCTTGTACGGTGAAGGAAAACGATCCAAAAATGATCGAACGAATCACATGTGTCAGGCGTAACAAGAAGGCTGATGCTATCTGCGGCCAATGTTATTATCAGTTCTGATGCTTTTAAAAAAGCGATTAATTCAATTAATGTTCTTTTGTTTTTATTTAATCATTCTTAAAATAATATGTTTTGTAGACTATGCTTACACGTAGACAAATTTAGGTTCCGATAATTAATTATATTAAAAAAAAACAATTCTCTTGGGGTAACTTCTCCTGGCGGCGCTCTTGATAACAAAAATGTTTGGTATTGTAGAAATATTTAATGTAAACTTTCAGATACATGACGGATGGTATGTTACTCCGAGAATGTCTCATGGATTTGGATCTCAAAACCTACTCCGTTATCATGTTGGACGAAGCTCACGAGCGCACGATTCATACGGACGTCCTTTTCGGTCTACTGAAACAAGCTGTCCAAAAGAGACCAGAACTGAAACTGATTGTCACTTCGGCCACGTTGGATGCTGTCAAGTTTTCCCAATATTTCTTCGCTGCCCCCATCTTCACAATTCCTGGAAGGACCTTTCCCGTAGAAGTTCTTTATACGAAAGAACCTGAGACGGATTACCTAGATGCCTCTTTAATCACAGTGATGCAGATACATTTGAGGGAACCTCCAGGAGATATCCTTCTCTTCTTAACGGGTCAAGAAGAGATCGACACGGCCTGCGAGATCCTCTACGAAAGGATGAAGTCTTTGGGACCGGATGTCCCCGAATTAATAATTTTGCCAGTTTATTCTGCTCTACCCTCGGAAATGCAGACCAGGATCTTTGAGCCAGCGCCACCGGGGTCCAGGAAAGTGGTGATAGCGACGAATATAGCGGAAACCTCGCTGACCATCGATGGGATATATTATGTGGTGGACCCAGGGTTTGTGAAGCAGAAGGTGTATAATTCGAAGACCGGTATGGACTCGCTTGTCGTTACTCCGATTTCACAGGTTTGTTTAATTTTTATTATTATTATTCGACGAACGTTTATTTGATGTTAGTTCTAGAAGATTCTGCACTGACAAGAACTGCACCAATAAAGATATATACCTAGGCATGTATTTTACGAGTTTACATGCTGCAGACATTGACCATCTTTGTGAGTGGCTGGTGCCTATATAGGACTATAGAAGTCCTATGGTAACAGATCACCAGCCTTCCATCAGTCTTCAGACAGTTCTTCTAGTCCATGAAAGCCTTTTATGGCAGTAAAATAATATAAATTAAGAATCGGTTCATTTTCTGACGTTCATACTTTTATATTGTATAATAATAAATGATATTTTTATTAATATATTTAAACAATTTTTAATACGTTCGCATAATGAAAAAAATTGTCTTCCCAAGGAGATACGACGAGGGCTGCCACCTTTTTTGCAATTACACAGGAGAAAAAGTATATTGTATTAAAGTAAACTACAATTTTTTAAATATATTTGTTATTGCTTTTTGCAGTTATTATCAATTAGTATCTTGACTAAAAATTGCACAGCTTTACAATCTATATTTACAGCGCCAATGGATAAATTCAGTTTAACGAAAAAATATTTACGACTAATGAACAACATGGGAAATAAAGTATTTTCGTGTACTCATAGAGTATAGAGCAATAACGTACAAGTAGCGACACGAAACTCTAGCGCTGACCGTTATTGCGCAGAAGTAAAAAATAAGGTACCTGAGGGGGGCTAGCGGAATGAAGAGTTTCGATTGGCTCTCCAGTCGCATTTTGTCCCCCGCGCGACAGTACACATGCGCAGCAATCCCCTCCACGTATCGGCCAGCGCTAGACTTACGTGCCGCTGCCTATACAGTACTTTATTATAAAGTACGGGTGGCAACCCTAGATATGACTCCTCTCAAATGCCTGTCTATATTTATAAAAAAATCTTTCTTAATATGTAATTTTAGGCAGCAGCGAAACAAAGAGCCGGTCGCGCTGGAAGAACAGGTCCAGGGAAATGTTACCGGCTCTACACTGAGAGGGCTTACAGAGATGAGATGCTGCCGACGCCCGTGCCGGAGATACAGAGGACGAATCTTGCAACCACTGTAAGTAGGAAATATATTTCTAAAGAAATCGTATTAATTTTCGTCTGTGATGGTACGTTAATAAGCTATAATTATATTTATTAATACTATATTTTTTTAATAGGATGTCGCACGTTTCATAACTAATGGGCTTTTTCATGAGTAAAAAATAAATAAAAAAACACCAGATACAACCATTTTATGTCTGGGCCTCAGATTTCTGTATCTGTTTCATGATCATTTGTCAATCTAATACGCAATTCAAGGAAAGAGCGTACCAATTCTTAAAAGGCCGGCAACGCACTTGCGAGCCTTCTGGCATTGTGAGTGTCCATGGGCGGCGGTATCACTTAACATCAGGTGAGCCTCCTGCCCGTTTGCTTCCTATTACATAAAAAAAAAATTAGGTGATCAGCCCCCTGCGGTTGCCGTTACACACTCCATCGACTTTTGGGTCTCAGGCAAGCAAAAGAAAGTCCATTGGTCTCAAGGAAGAGTCGTAGCTAGGCCAACACTGGTCTCTTTTATTAGAAGTAAAAAAATAAATCAATGGCGTTAAAATAATTTTAGGTTTGGGCCTCAGATTTCTGTATCTGTTTCATGAACATTTTTATCTAATAGGCAAGTTGGTGATCAGCCTTCTGTGCCTGACGCACGCCTCGACTTTTTTGGGTCTAAGGCAAGTCGATTTCCTCACGATGTTTTCCTTCACCGTTCGAGAGAATGTAATACATTTTTAGAAGTATTAAATCGTTTAAATATAATATTTTTTTAAAGGTGCTACAATTGAAAACAATGGGAATAAACGATCTCTTACATTTTGACTTCATGGACGCCCCCCCAGTTGAGTCTCTCATAATGGCCTTGGAACAATTGCATTCGCTCTCTGCACTTGACTCGGAAGGACTTTTGACAAGATTGGGAAGACGGGTATGTTTCATGATCCTCTAAGGTTCTAAGGCAAGGACATTTCCCAACGTTTTTAGCACCAAGCTCCACCTTAGCCTTTCTAAGATAATTATGCCCCCCTATGTTAGAGGGGGTCACACATAATTTTTAATATTAAAAATCTAATTGTTTACTTCAAATACTTTGATGATAGGTTTTAGAAAGAAATCACTAGAAAGTTGCTAATGTAACACAGTAAATTTTCAAAATATATATTGTAAAGCTGAAATTCAAATTCCAAATAATTTTCGATAATCAAAATGCCCCCTTGTGGGGCGTGGGCCCCACGTTGGAAAATGAGGGCTAAGGGCTTACAATTGTTTTAGCGATATTTCTATGAAAGTATTTTTTAAAATAATATGTAACTCGAAACAAGCGTTTAAGTTTTCACATTAAAACTGTTAAATATTTTTATTCTGTTTGACAAGTTCACTGAATGCAGTTCTATTAATTTTAGTGTTTTGGCCTATATTCGTTATACCAAACACTACATACCTTAGTTTTGTTCTGTCTATTTCCTTCATTATTTTTAGTATAAGCAAGCGATCAGTCTTCTATGACCGAAACTTTGTCGATATATGGGTCTTAGACCTGTCCTTATAATATTCCTAATTAAATACACACATCAATACAAAGTTATCTAGCTCTAGGCACACAAACTCATGGATAATCTGTTAAAATGTTGATTCCAGATGGCTGAATTCCCTCTTGAGCCAAATTTATCAAAGATCTTGATTATGTCAGTAGCACTGCAATGCTCCGATGAAATTCTTACAATTGTCTCAATGTTGAGCGTTCAAAATGTCTTCTATCGGCCCAAAGATAAACAAGCTCTAGCAGACCAGAAAAAAGCTAAATTTAACCAAGCCGAGGGAGATCACTTAACCCTGTTAGCGGTGTACAATAGTTGGAAAAATAATAAATTCTCAAATGCATGGTGTTATGAGAATTTTGTACAAATCAGGACTTTGAAGCGAGCCCAAGATGTAAGGAAACAGCTCTTGGGAATTATGGACAGGTATGTTTTATTTATCTGGTTTATTTTGTATTGATATAGGACATAATTTTTATTTTAGCTTTTTTTACTGTTGGATTTAATATCATACATTTATTTAGGCAATTATAGCCTGTTCTGTGTTCGTTTGCTCTTTTTTCGTTGCCCTTATTTTGTTCTTTTTCTATTTTTATTTCCCTTATTTTGCCCTTTTTCTATTCTTATTGCCCTTATTTTGCACATTACATTTTTTTTATTGCCTTTATTTTGCTCTTTTTCTATTTTTGTTGCCCTTATTTTGCCCTTTTTCTATTCTTATTGCCTTTATTTTGCATTTAAAAAAGTCTATTGCCTTTATTTTGTTCTTGTTATATTTTTTTATTTCCCTTATGTTGCTCTTATTTTGATGTAATTCCTTTTCTACTCATTTATTATATGTAAGGAATTTAGTAAGACAAGATTGGATTTCTGCCCTTACAAATCAGAAATAATAATTTTTACAACATAAATCCAACCTTAAACAACTATTACATTTTCCAGACACAAGTTAGATGTGGTATCGGCTGGAAAGAACACAGTGCGTGTACAGAAGACAATATGTTCTGGCTTCTTCCGGAATGCCGCTAAAAAGGACCCGCAGGAAGGCTACAGGACCCTGGTGGATAGTCAGGTGGTCTACATTCATCCGTCTAGTGCCCTATTTAATAGGCAGCCTGAGTGGTAAGTAATGTTGCTATAAAAAATATGCATTTATTAATGTATTCTGTGTGAATTAGGATTTGAGACAAATGAATAAATCAGTAATTTTGTGGATGTCCTATCAATACATATGGACCTCATAGTTTGACTTCTAGTTTATTGCAAACCTTTTTAATTTAATAATTTTACGTAACATTCTTAACAATAATGGGCACACCCTCACATACATGCCCTCACTTTCACACCAACACACAAAACAACCAAATTAGGTATTACCTAGTTAAATTTATTTAATAACTTTTATTGATATTTTCCTTTCGTAAATGTTTGAACCTTTTTGTAAATATTATGTATTCCATCTCTGGCTATATGTTTCGTATAATTGTTTATTGTTGTATATATAATGTTTGGATTACGAAATGAATAATTGATTTCATTGTGATTATCTCTTGTTTTTCAGGGTTATCTACCATGAATTAGTGCAGACAACCAAGGAGTACATGCGGGAAGTGACCACGATTGACCCCAAATGGCTGGTGGAATTTGCTCCAGCATTCTTTAAATTCTCAGACCCGACGAAGCTGTCTAAATTTAAGAAAAACCAGAGACTGGAGCCGTTGTACAATAAGTACGAAGAACCGAACGCTTGGAGAATATCAAGGGTGCGGAGGCGAAGAAATTAAATCTGTTAAAACAAATAAAAATGTAATTGTAACATTCGTTTTATTCCGTGTTTGAGTCCGAAGAAATGATCGAGTGGTTAATTACAGCATGAGAAAGTGATTGGAGTTTAATTTGTTTCATAATATTTATCTTTCCCGAGAGCAACATTGCCGACTCGATACCATTAATATTATATTATATATTATTATTACCCAAGAGGGGATTCCGGGATTTGGTACAGCGTGGCAGACTAATAAACAGGGAGATACCTTGTACCCGGTTAAGTACCTCTACTATATATGAGTTCCATATATATGGCCGCCCGTCAAGAATAAAGGATCAGACTTGTAAAAAAAAAATCATCAGACTTTTTCGAGGGCGTCAGATTAAGGTAGGGTGAGTTAATTACATGCTAAGAAGTCGATGCCTTCTTCCGCGCAATCACCCTAGGGTGGCGCTGGGTACCCCGTTACGCCCATGGGCTATGCTAAGAAGTGTTTATTTCACTAATCTGACAATTTGCAAGTAACGGAGGGCTGCAAAATTAAATGTCAAAGTGACATTAAATTATTTACAAGTTTGAGGTTATTGTTATTCAATACTTTCAAAAAATTGAGCTATTGAAAAAGATTAATATGTACTTAATTAAATATTCCTAGGCGAAATTCCTGTCAAAGTCGAGTTGTAAATAAATTGACATGGATTTTCTTTCGGAAGTAATAGGTGAAGCTGTAATCTTAAGCATTGACTCTTTAATATTGGGGTTTTGTGTTAAACAGCTGAGCAAATGTAAACACATACTAAATGCTCTTCAGGTAAGCACATATTATAGTTACTACCTTATTTAAACTACATAACAAAGTAATGAAATGGCCCAGTTGTCTTTTTAGAAATTGATGACTTCTTTATAAATATAATTAAAAAGTTTATCATATAATAAAAACTTTCTTGCAGACAGCGCCGGTTCTCGATATTGATAATAGTCTTAATAAAGAGATAAACAAGTACCCTAATTATGTTATACCATATGTTGTAGTACGAGGTCTAGTTAAGCCTCTTGGAAATCCTATCACAAGTAACTACAATCAGTCAGTTACTGGAGTTATTCAAAGGTAAAGGAAACACAATACTATCAATTTAATTAAATTTAGTTCTATAATCAAAATGTTATAATAATATATAATAGTTTTATTAAATAATTATATTATTTACAGATTAATAATAAAAGAACATGTCATAGCTCGAACATCTGCTGGTTTCTGGTCTGACCAGACTCGTACAATTCATGAGTTTTGCAATTCAACACCATTTGTGCTTACTAATGGAAAGTACAGCATTGAAGTTGTAGATGCTTTGGCTGCTGAACTTTTAGGTGGGTATTTTATTGACTGATTTTAAGTATGTTGTTGGATCGTATTGATTATGTAGTCCTTAGAATTGAAGAACTAAATTTTGTATTTTGTTTCAGACTTGGATGTAATTTCCGATAAATTTGAGCCTATGTCCCCTGGAGTTATTGATCATGTTTGGGGCTTTTTCTCTGGTGTCAGGCAAAGAGGCCTACAGACTATGGAAGAGATGTTACGAGATGGGTCGTACATCACAGCTGTTGGTGAACTTAGTAGAACAAGCTCAGGCCTTAAAATTCAACCACCAAAAGATGGATTACCTCTTTATTTGACAACATCAACAAAATCTAGTCTTTTAAAAAGATTAGCAAGTTCTAGAGACTTCTTGAGGTAATTATTTTTTTTTTATGAATCTAACATATAGATTGCCTATTGATAACAAGAACAATGAAAAATATAGCATATGTCAAAATAAATCCATTATAATAGATACATATCAGATAAGTTTCACTTTAATGACATCTTCTGAATAAGATCTAAGAACTTAGTTGTATTTTTATTTTAAATGCATATTATTGTATGTATTTTTTCAAAAATTTATATTACTATTATAATATATTTGGCATTAACACAGGGTCTTACTGGTGTTATTTGGCTCAGTAGCAGCTATTGCCTCCGGACGCATTGCATACAAATATATTAAGAGAAGACGAAGACGCCAGGCTGACGAAAATTTAAAGCAGCAGCTCGCCGCTGGTCGAAGAGAACGACGTGCACAAAATAGAGATAAGGATCTTAGTGAAGTGCAACTTTGTGTTGTCTGCAGTGATAATCCTAAAGAGGTAATAATAATAGATTATTTATTTATTAATTAAGGTAGCAAACAAGCTTATATAAAAATTACAAAACCACACATAAAATCACGAAAAATATGCGTCGAAGGGTTTTCCCTAGTAATATTAATGTAATGATAAATCATCTAATAAATTTTCACATCTTGAAGATTTTATTTTTAGTCATATACTTTTGTATTACAGATTATACTTCTGCCGTGTGGCCACGTCTGCCTATGCGAAGACTGTTCAGAGAATATTCGCGACAATTGCCCAATTTGTCGTGAGAGAATCCACTCGCGCGCACCCGCATTTATAACATAAATGCTAAATGGTAGGTTAAAACCTATAGAAGTGTTGTTTGGGGTCGTGTGTACCTAATAAATATTGCAAAATTATTACATAACACAGAGTAAATTTTTATTAAAAGTCATGTAACAGATGTTATGATGATAATAGTATTTTATTTTTAAATGCTACTGTAAATATGTACAGAAAATTTTAAAAGACCTCAAAGTCAAAATTTAATAGTTATTTCATTTTTATTTTGGTTAGGGTAACATGTTCCACATTTTATAATGCCTTTCTTGTAGAAGTTATAAGGGCGGCTAATAAACTAAATAGATTCAGTAAAATTATATTTTATGCAAGTGAAAAGTTTTATATTGATTGTAAAAAGTGATCTGCAAACTATGTACAGTGCAATTATTATTAGTTCATCAATTTATTCAAACAATTAGTTCATCAAATAAAAAATATATTTTAATAAATAAAGTTTAATTTATATACAATATATAATTTTATTCTTTTTGTATATACATAATTGTGACATCAAAAAGCTATGCTAAATCCATCAATTCCACCGCAAGCTCCTGCACAGGTATTTTCTTCTAAGTCACTATTCCCATTTTTAGTTAAATCTTGATTTAAACTTTGTTCTTGATTGTCATCCAGTAAGCCATACTCTTCTAATAATTTGTTAATTTTTGGATTGACAGGTAAATTTAATTCAGTTGTGCAATTACAATTATCATTACATTCATCATTCTTACCATTAGATATATTATTACACTTGGACTTGCATATTTTACCCTTAGATACACAGTTATTTTTCTTAAACTCATAATTTAATTTGTCTATTTCAGCTTTTTGTTTTGCATTATATTCCTCTAACATTTTCTTTGCCTTTGAACTTTTGCCGATACCAAGTTTTGGTAAGCCTTTATTTAAGCCTTCTAGAAGTACACATGCCTTACAAACCTCTTGTGAAGATACAAACTTACATCTTGAACACACTCGTAAAGTTGGCATAGATACTTCTTCTTTTACAGATAGTGTTTCACCTAGAATTATAAAAAATATTTATATACATATAAAAAATTATTATAATATTAATACATAATATTATCTTAGTGTTTTTCTTTAAATACATACAAAACATATTACATATATATTTACTAACAGATATATACATGAATTTATTATATTTCTTTCATCATTGTAGTCACGTAGTACCTTACATAAGTCATGGTCTGCTGACTATAGCAAGACACTAGAAACCACAACTGACATAGAGTTCTTGAGACATGGAAGTTTGTAAATAACTTTAAAAATTGGCCATTATTTGCATCAAAAAAGTTTTATTGAAATTTGTATTACTCATATAAATGAAAAACAATGATGAAAAGGAATCATTAGTATAGCAAAACCTTAATTTAACTGAGGATAATGTGTAGCCCTACTGCTAACAATTAATATTTTCCAGACAAGCAAGCCTGATAAGCAAAAGTAACAAATACTATGGGGAAAGTGCGAGAGAAGTTGGGAATTTGTTTTTTATTATTCTTTTAAACATTCATACAAAAACACATTTTTTCTTATATGGGAATGCTCTTTCTGAAATTACCTGAATATATGATATCCATAATACATGAAGGTCTGATTTTTTCTAAATCCTTAAGCAGTGCTCTTGCATGACCTCTATAGGCATTTGGTGCAAAAACACATTCTGTCGAGAAGTATACTAGCTTCTTGTAATGTGCATACATTACAATTTCCTTTTCATATGTGTATTTCAAAGGTTTAACTCTTGGTATTGTTCCCTCACTGCCCTAAAAATTTTGAAATATTACTCTATGTAATGTATGACTACAGATTATGAGGTTTTGGGTTGAAATTATGTGGCTGGAAATACAAAATGACTTGATTTTAAACAATTTCATTATTTTCTCTAAGTTAAGATGATTAAACACTCCCATAAAACTGATAATCAGATTAGGCCACACCTAATATGGTCATTTTGGATTGTATTGGCCATATCCTTCCTATCAGATTATGAAAGTTATAGAGCTGAAATTGCATATGTCTGCTTGCTCACACCATTATATCAACCATGTAGTTTCCAGACTTAAAAGAGCTCTTAGTTATGCAGTTACTATTAGTTATGCACTCATACAAATATAGTTAATTGAAAAGTTGAATCCAATAGTAAAATACTTGATGTAATATCATCAAATATAGGCCAAAAATAAACAGAATGTATGCTTACAGTTGTAATAGCAGTGCATCTCTTCAGCCTAGCTATATCTCCTCTCAATACATTCATAAGCACTGTCTCAGCTATGTCATCAGCATTATGACCAGTAGCTATACACTTTACATTAAGCATTGCTGCTCCCCTATCTAAAGCCTGCCTTCGAAATACACCACAAAATGTACAGTTATTCTTTCTACCAATCTGGGCAACTATCTCATCCATAGTCCATCCATACAAATCCTTGTATGATAATATTTTTAAATTCATTTCATAATCATCTCTATTCCTTTTAACAGTTTCAAGACTATCATCTCTATATCCAGTTATACCTTCATCTATAGACAGTAACATGAGGTCAAGGCCATAATTGTATCTATTATTTAAAGTCTTTAAGACATGAGCAAGCACTGTAGAATCTTTACCACCAGAGGCTGCAACAGCCACAGAGTCACCTGGTTTAAATAATTCCCCTTTTGTGATTGTGAAATGTATTTCTGTTTCAAAGGCCCAAAAGAAACATTCCTTGCACAGCGCATCTCCAGTTTTAGGCCGCTATTATATAAAACAAAATTAAATCTATTGTAGAACACATTTTTCAATATCTAAAAACATTAAATGAATAGTTGAGGTTACCTTTAACATAGCATTTTTGCCACATCCTGTTTTACAAGGCACCGCTGGCATTGTTAACAGGTTAATAAAATTAATATTGTTTTTAAAATAAATGATTTATTTAATGCAATTTTCCTTTTAATACAAATAACAAATTTATTTATCCACAAAAAGACTGTGTAAATTGTAATCCACAGTTTCAACTTCTAAGCGTGAACTAAAATATTAGATATCTATGGTGTAGTTTTTTGTCTTTTTTTTTTAAATGTTTTTAGATATTGAAAAATGTGTTCTACAATAGATTTAATTTTGTTTTATATAATAATTAATAGCGGCCTAAAACTGGAGATGCGCTGTGCAAGGAGTGTTTCTTTTGGGCATTTGAAACAGAAATACATTTCACAATCACAAAAGGGGAATTATTTAAACCAGGTGACTCTGTGGCTGTTGCAGCCTCTGGTGGTAAAGATTCTACAGTGCTTGCCATGAGCAAGCACTGTAGAATCTTTATCTGTAGATACCACCATCTGTAGATACCACCACCATAATCTGTAGATTATGGTGTAGTCATCAATGATCAATCACAGAAATTACTGTATACCATAGATATCTTATATAAGAGTGTAGTCTTCTTTTTAGTGTGCGTTTTCCAATTACAGCACTAGAGCGCATTATGCGGCATAATGCTCAACGTTGAATGTTCCAACTACAGGAACGCTTCGCACAATTGAGCACTCTCAAAATTAATGCTCTCGCGTGCTTCTCGCAATCAATACCAACAAAGTGACAGAAAATTGACTAGTATTTTTCTTTAAGTTGGCATTTATCGAAATTTTCGTTAGTAAATATTATTTATTGTTGAAAAATTTGTAAGGCTTTCGTTTCGTCGTAGATTTTGAAAATAATTATAGTTATTACAAACTGCTAAAAAAAAAAATATTAGTATGGATGAAGGTATAAAAAGTTACTTTTTTTATATTCCACATTTAAAATATGAATACAATTTTATTTTAAAATTCGGATCTGTAAACAAATTAACTTTACAGGATTATACTTTAGAAAAAATTGCAATGGTTTTGAAAAAGTATATAATTTTTTTAGAAATCATTAAAAATATTACTCAAAACGTAAATGATGTAAACTTCTTACATGAAACTAAATATTTTACTGTTAATTTAGCTTGTTAAAACCTTATATTCTTTAAAGGTTTTCTCTTATTTCAGTAAAAAAATGTTAATGAAATAATTTGATTATTAAATTAAGCGTAACAAGTTTTCAACCTATTATTATTGTTTACCACATTATTTATACATTAATGAGGTTGCTAACTCAATTCATACAAATTCAACATTTTTTTTACATCACTGACTTAGCGCACTCTGCTGATGCATTTGAAAACTAATTCACGTTCCAATTAAGCTTCAGCAATATGCGGCATTGTGCGGCACTGAGTCGCAAAATGCTCTGTAATTGGAAAACGCACTTTGAAAACTAATTCACGTTCCAATTAAGCTTCAGCATTATGCGGCATTGTGCGGCACTGAGTCGCATAATGCTCTGTAATTGGAAAACGCACAGTATTAATTATTAAATACATACGGGGATAAAGAGATCACTTAAGACTAAAATTTGAAGCTTTCGGTTAGACTGGATCTTCTATATAGGTTGGAGCAGCAACCTTCCTACCTTCACATTGGTGAACCCGGGTGGTGGCCCTGCAGAAGAACACCCTACTTCTAAACATCGTGGATTATGAGGACATGACTCTTCCTTCAACAGAGCAACACGTACTAACCCTTAGACTTAAACCTTGTTTTTGTGGACTAATGCATTATCGGAAAAGGTGACGTTCTCTAGTTTCGGAACCCAATTTATGTCGCTGCGCCAGGTGTACCTTACAGCTTATCCTGCTTTCATGTTTTCTAAGACCAAATGTACTCTGTGATACTGTCTGTAAGGCGACATCTATGTTTTGAAATCTGCTGTACTAATTACTGTATAGTTTTCGTTTAATTTGTTAGTTACATATTCTGTGATGTTTATGCCTTTTTGTCAGTTATGAGTTATGTCGTAACTATTTATACAAGTCCAAACAAAAACAATAAATAGAAAAACGTCATTTTTATTGAACAATAGATGGAGTCTACTAATCTATAGAGTATTTAATGTGTGTTAAGTGACTTAATAATCAACGTTTTGTTTTGGGATTTCTATTTTCATCGTCAATACTAAACATGGCAGATTCTACAGAATATTCATCGTTATTTGCACTCGTGGACAGCCATTTGTCCAAAACGAGCATTCGTTCTGATAAATCTCCTAAAAATACATTTATTCTTCCATCACTTGGAAACGTTCCGAACTGTAGTACATCAGAAGGACAGATTAAGACTCCTTTAGCACCAAGATTTCCTACATCACCTTTTACTGTTGGAGTAAGTGAAAGTCCCATAAAAAATATTTTGGCTCAACAGGTAGCAAATATGCTAAAAACTAAAGAGCGAAAACAACAAGAAGATAGAGATCAAAAACTAGTTAAAGACATGCAACAATTCAACCTCATAGACAATAGTGATTATGTTATTGATTTAATGAAAGCAGTAAAAACTCCTTATAAGTTTGAAAGGCAAGAAGTAAAAGATGAGGAAGTGCTTAGTAGTAGTAGTTCCTTTGAATCACTTTTTGAACTGAAATTGACTGATAGTGTTGAAGATACAAAAATGTCAGACATATCTGAGGTCCCTTTGCCTTGTACATCTGATATTTCATATATATTAAGTAAAAAAGTTTGTGAAGGCCAACCTTCAACATTTGGAAAAGTTTTGACTTCACGATTAAGGCCTGTAGCAGCTCCATATTTACATGAAAATATTAATCACAGTATTAAGGTATTTGATTTTTCAACTCCTTCACCATGTGACATACATAAACAAAGATTACGAAAGCCTACTATGTCTAGTACTTACACATCCATCATTGAATTATAGATATTCAAACATTACACTCCTCATTCTCCTACTTTTATATTATACCCATTTTGGTGTATTTTTCATTTAGATGTTTTTAGGTTTAAAATCTAACAAGATTTTTCTTCTACACATGTTGTGTAGAATATACATATGCCAAAACTAAAAAAATTAAGAGAAGTCTTGTCACAAAATCATAGTTTTAGGACTGAGGTTTACAAGAGTTAAATATCAGACCAACATCAGTTTTTAGGAATAAACATATTAATATCCATCTATACACTACTGAACAACTACAATTTTTATTTAGTTATTAGGTTTTAATAACTGTTTTTTTTATTATTTAATTAGTTATGGCTTATACAATTTATTATAAATTTTGTATTATCATTGATGTGTACATAAGTATGGATTAAAATAAACAATGAAATTATGACTGAATTTGATTTTAATTTGACAATATACTTTATCTTGTTTATTAAGGACACATGTAAATAAATTTATCCTTATACTCAACTTGTAAGTGGTAGGTGCGGTGCATCTTTGGTGTCAATAAAATTAATTTTTATTTTTTGTTTGAATAGAAATTTTATTAGCAATTATTTCGTAATGCTTATCACAAAAATAATTATTTAAATGTAAATCACGATTTGAGGAGAAAAAATCTTGTTGATAATTTCTATAGTGGTTTTATAAATAAAGTATACTGTATATGGGTTCAGTTAGAATTTACTCTTTGTCTAGGTATCCGATATCTCGATCATTGACCGTTTGAAGTTTTCATGGTTGTTATAAGTTGAGTTGACTGTTGAATATGTTAATTGTCATCTGTCAATAATATTTTGTATTGGTTGCATTTTGCATATCAACTTTCAAGCGCACTCCCTTATTTTATTCTAATATTCTTATTTAATTCGGTCAGAAATTATGAACGGGAATTGGGAGGGGATTGTCCAAAAAACATTGTAGGTTTCTTATTTATTTCATTTATAATCCATTTTATGTGTTATTAACATTATTAGGTAACTGTAACGAAGCGTTAAACAAGTTTTATGTAGGCGGTGTTGATGTGTCCAAACAGTGGAATGTTGTGGATTGTATGCATTAGATGATACTTTTAGTTGTTGATCCAGCAATATGCACGAATTGCTGAAGCACGTGCTTACTGAGCGCGACCTCACTCGTGCAGGGGACATATTCGCAATTCCCGATTCTGACATCGTCAACGATATCAACGAAGTCGTAAGTGCAATTTAAAATTAAAATACTTAAGTCAATGAAGTTGGGTTGGGTTTTAAATGTCATATTATTAATTTTATTCTAGCCTTTATATGGTACCCATTCACAAAAAATATATTTGTGAAAGTATCTATCTATAGAATATGTTATATATGTGTGTGTATATATAGATGACAGAATTGCATATCAATTCATGTGACACAAGTGTTTTTATTTAGCTAAAGTTCTCTATTTGACTTGGTTATTTAGCTATTCATGGCTATATATTAAATTTATTTATATCCTACATCCAATGTAGTTTCGCCACATACACATAATGAATTAGATCAACTTTTAACTAGATGGTATAATATTAAAACTGATGCAATTTAACTTTATCTATATATAGGACTTTTCATTACAAAGTTATTATTTTTTCAGTTAAAACAAATTACAGAAATTTCCTCCAGACCTGATTACATTCGTAATGATAGAGACCAGGCTTTAATTGAAATATGTGTCACAAGAGTAACATCCTGCATTAAAGAGACTGGAACTTTGGCAAAGTACTGTAGTGCACTAGTTGCTTTGCTAGAGTCCTGTCTTCATCACAATCTTATGCCAGTTGGACATCTAAGAGATGATGATCCACCGCATGCCAAAATTGCCTCCGATGTAATTTCTTGTATTGTGCTTGTAAGTAAATTCTAATATAAATGAAATAGTATTATTCTTACTTAGCCTTTATAAAACATACATTTCCTTAGTTATTACATTTTAATAGAATTAAGGTAAGCTTAATCATGTTCTACCTGAAAAGGAAAACACACTGAGGCCTGACAAATATAACAATAATATTTAATATCCCTGAAGAAAACAGCAATATCCTTAATTATTATTATAATGAGGATAAATATAATGTTATATTGAATTGTATAATACCCGGCCCTAACTAGAATTACATGTGTGTTTTAATATAAATAATGTTGAAAATATTACATTTAAACATGTATATTATATACAGGTATATACTGAAAATCACGAGTTTAATGTAGTAATCAATTTATTAAGTCTGACTACAGCACCTTATGTAATGTTCCTGTATCCCACTATTTTTTAAAGCTTCCCTGAATTATGGTAACCTTACCTACCATCTAGAAGATTATATTTATAAATTGAGTGTTGTTTCAGGTATCATTCCCTTTACAATCTGAAAAGGATACAAGCAGTACTGCAGAAGTTATGGAGTTATTTCTTCCTGTAGCTGTGCAATTCTTGCATAAGGGAAACCGTGAGATATCCAGACATATGGCTAGATATTTGTCATTAGCGGCTGTCCATCATGCAGGACTTTTGAAACCACATGTACAAACAATTATGGACTCTATTATGTCAGGTAATAGAGATAGTTTCATATTAACTGATAGTATATGATATGGTACGGTTGTGCCACATTTTTTCTCGACTTAAGTTTGCAAGAAATATAATATAGATTTCCAAATAGCCTAACATCACACAAAATGTAGAGAATCTAGGAAATTCAGGGAGAAAAAAAGATTTACATTTATTTAAAACAATCCTCACATCTTTGTTAATTATATAGTTATACTAGCTGACCCGGAAAACGTTTGTTTTGCCATGTATATTATTTCTAGAAAAAATATTTTTAATTCAATAAAAATAAATAATAAAAAATAGGGGTTGATCGTAGAGGGGTGAAAATTAGGGGTTGTATGTATTTTTGTATGCTGTATCATAAAAATATAAAACCAAAAAAAAAAATCCAATCTATAGAGACCTAGTAATGTCTACCCTCAATATTACTTTCAGGCAACTACCCTCTATGTCGCATCCTAACCAATTTATATGAAGTGTGTCCTGAGCCGCTCGAGGGGCATGTTACTGCTTTAGTAGCATTGCTTCCTCATGCGGAACCTGTGGAGAAAAGTTCGCTTTTTGGTCTATTTGAACAAATTGCATCAAGAAGGCCAGAAGCTTTAAAGACTGCAGTACCGCAACTGTTGTCATATTTATGCCCGAACACTGCACCTCAAAATGACCCAGGTTGCATGTGCATTGATCTTCTTCAGGTAAGTTTTTTTTTGCATCGTTCAATCCTCCGTTGACCCTTGTAGTTCCCACGGGGAACACTAATTATTTCATTTAATTACTTAAATAAAATATTTCTTTTTTCTTATAAAGTTGTAGGAGTTTTAAACCCGCTTTTGTCTTTTTAAACAATTATGAAAGAGAAAAGACATATATATGTGCAAATGACATAAGAACTTATGATAAGGTCGCTTTGCTAGAATCAGACCCATGCAACTTTCTTGCAATTGATTACAATTTTTTTATGGTAAATCAGTTAACCATTTAAATATGTGCACAAACGTGAGACAGGCTTGTAAGAGATTTCAATTCTAGTTTGTTAATTCTAAGAAATCAAGTATAACTAATCTTATGATGTTGTGTAAAATTTCACCATTGTTGAATACATCATTAAAAACGTTGTCCTGACATTTCGCGCGCTTAATTGTTTGATATTTCTTTTAAAACTCGTAATTATTTGGTACAATTATTTAAAAAAAAAAATTCTTTGGAATAGCATCTTAATATTACAGATTTAATTAAATTTAAAGTTGATATTTTTCAATTGGTCGGACTATAGTTCGTGTATATAAACTGCTCTCTTTTTTGTTTTCGCTATATTGAATGTGCGTGCCTCTATTTTGCCATGCATACTGCTGACAGAGGCTTAATAGTTTTTAAATTAACACATGACACGAACATTCGTCCATACGGAGACGAAGAACGAGGTTACAACTCCTCAAGTATCTTGTAAAATAAAGTAGTATTAAAGAGGCGTTGAATTAATTGCCAGTTCATTAGTTCTACGGTCTTGATTTTTGAACTGGCAACACATTTTTTGACCCTCATAAGTGTACAATATGTTATTTCAAGGTGATTGCCAGCGTGAGTGCCAGCCGCCCTTCCCTAGTGGTGGAGCAGACGGGAGTGATAAAGCGCGCCGCCCGCCCGCCGCACTCCAGCCCTCAAAGCGCTGCCCTTATCGCCACTATACTGGCTCGTCTTGGAACCACTAGTCGGGTGAGACATTCCTAATTTATCAGTTTTTGTTTAAATTAAATTTGTGTTAAGTTTTGACAACCCTGTTCATATATGTGCAAAATTTTGTAAAAAAATATTTCATGTTAAATTTGGGTTAATATCAATGGGTTGGCTTTATAAAAATAATAATTTAAATGTGTAGTACTCGCGACCATTGTATACTCTGATTTTTGATTCCTTAGAATTCTGACATTTCATAACTAATAAAGTTCTCCACCGAAAAGGGGTCAAATTTTACCCACTTGAAGGCAATAAAAATAAAATGCGAAGTATTTTTTATGTGCTATCTACAAAAAGGTAAATCTAAATACATAGTTACTTAGTCAAATATTTCGAACAATATATCGAATTAACTTTAATGACTTAATTTTATTGTTTAGCTGGCATCACTGCCTACTAATTCCAGGTTTAGTAAATCTTTTTAAAAATAAAATGATATCTTTACTTTTGCGTTTTTTTCCTGTTAAAAAGGGACGTAATTATCAATCGCCGTAAAACCACTTTTAATGTGGACCACCGCACTTAATAAAATGGATACATTCACTATCAAATAAATCGTATGAATAGACTCAGATGTTCCGACTCGTATTGAAATTGAAAAATGTTCCTGGCCAAAAGGTTTGTCATCTCTGATATGTCAAAAATGATAGCTGTCAGAATTCTACGGAATTAAAAATCAGAGTATAGTATTATAATTAATTATTAATGTACTTATATATGAAAACTCAACGATTTATTTGTACAGGAGCGAGCCCAAGAAGCCTTAAATTTTGTAGTTGAACGGCTACACGGAGCGGAATGGTCGGAGCAAGCGGGTCTAATCCGAGAAGCGACCGCGCTTTGTAGCGCTTACCCTGCCTTATTTACTGATCGACTTCTTGCCGCCTTACGAGCCAACCATGGGTAGGTTTTATATCTCGATCTCCTTAGTAATATTTGTCTTTAATAAATAAAAACTATATTATTTTTATGTGTATAATTCGATGAAAGCTTTATTTTGTAGCTGTCGTATAATAAAATAAAACTAAGACTTTATTTCTTGAGACAGTGTATAGCTTTAAATATGTACATAATTATATAAACTTTAAACCATGGGGCGGTTCAAGTAATACGGTTCTTGTAATTATTTACTTTTTTACACAGAAATGCACTTTCGAGGATTCCTACAAAAAATTAGTACGTTTATGTACTATTATTTTCGAGAGCTTTGATTACTTTTGCTGATAATATAAAAATAATACAATTTCATAGATATAATAAAAATACCCAGGAAGCGTTGGGGGGAGGTTTGGGGTATTTTAAATTGTAGTTTATCTGCTTACGTAATACTTGAACGGCCCCCACAACAACATATGGTTGGGACAAATTTGATCTGTAGCTGGTCTGCAAACTTGACTAAAAGTGAACTAATATTCCGTTACAGTAATCGCCCAAAATCAACACATGGCGAAATAAACCGAACCTCGGGTGGCGTAACGATCGTTAAACTTAACCAGAATTCAAACGACATAATAACAAGGCCTATAACCGGGCCCCCAGGTCCCGTTGCCCTGGGACCCTCGGGTAATACTGGGACTCCGGCGGTAAATACTGGGGCCCCAGTGGGATACACGAGAAGGGCTAAGTTGGGCGATTCCCGGAGTACGGGTAGATTGCACCCGGGACCTAATTCTCATAGGAGCATGACAAGATTGAATGTTGCTGGTAAGTTATGGTATAAAGAGGAAAATGTGGTTGTTAAGGTACGATTCCACCAGTGCTGAACTGTACGGCATAAATGTTTGTTTTGGTCAACTTACCCACGAGGATGTAAGTGCGTGCTCCTATTTCTAAATGTCTCCTACTGATAGAGGACAAATCTTTGTTTTTAGTTTATTTTATTATTATTTATTACTTAAGATGTCATGTGGAACATGGTGTAATGGTTGCAGCTTACAATGTGTAAAACAAAAAACATGGCGATTAAAAAGAGTGGCGGAGAGTTTATTGCCAGTTCTTCTCTTCCGTTCTACGCCCTTGATTTGAGAACTGGCAGTAAATGTAAAATTAGAAGCATGTAATGTATATTTCTTTTTTGACGTTCTTAAATGTACATTGTGTTACCTACATGAATAAATGATTTTTGACTTTTGAAAGGTCACAAAATATCTTGTTTACAGTAGAGGTTGAAAACAAAAATATAAGCTAAGTTTTAAAGCTTATCAATTGTTTTGTTACAATGCATATGAAAATTATATTAAGGGATTCGAATTATTTAAATGCAATCACTGTCATATCATGCTGCACCTTTCATGACAAACAAATAGATTTAAATATAAAATAGTGTTAAATGTTGTACTCTATATAAATGTTTTATCTATGGTGGTTTTTGTTTATGGTATTATTGCACCTTCTAATTTGACATTTACGTCATTACGTCACAATTAATGACACATTACTATTGCAAACTCCTTGTATTATAATAGACATGTATGTGAATATAAACCTTATGTGGAAGTCATAAGATACGTTTTTGCAAATAGGTGGTTCAGTGGGCGGGCTACACAAGAGCATGACGCGACTTTCCTCCTCACAACAGATTAATGCACAAAACGCCAATCTTCCAGCACCAGGTATCATTCTATTCATTTCCATAAATACATTGGGATATTTAATACAATTTATTGTTTAAACTTGCTAAATCAGGTTATAGTGTAGTCGTAAAGTCAAATAAGTGTATTTTATATACACAGGGCTGGATTTAGGAGAGGGCAACTGGGGCTACTGCCCCGGGGCCTGAAAAGAGGGCCTCACAATAGAAAATATTTTATATTCCGACTAGTAAACACTAGTAAATAACTTTTCTTTTGATATATTTTATATGTTTGTTAAATACTAAAAGAATCTACTTGGTTTCACATTAAATTATTGATTGAAAAACTCGACTGAAAAAAATGATATTTTTTTGAAAATAATTCTGGGCCTCCGCTCCTTCGTTGACTCGAGGCCTACATACCTCTAAATACGGCTCAATTCTTAAAACGACGGCAACGCACTCGCGGGCCCTCTGGCTTTGACAGTGTCCATAGGCGGTATCACTTAACATCATCTAAGCCTTCTGCCCGTTTGCCCGTATTTATATATAAAATATACAAAAAAAATCCTTATGTAAATATAAAATATGTAAATGTATAAGAAGTAGATATATCCATTATCCATATTAAATTATCATAATAACTATTATGCAAAAAAGGGAAAAATTAGTACTGTAAGAAATTATTAAAAGAATAATTCTTAAGTCAAAACTATTCTTTCAGTTCCAAACAAAAACATCGTGAGCAAAGCTGTAAGTGGTGCAACTCAGGGCTCGGTAAGACATGACTATTTTTGAAAATTAAATTATATAGCCTATATGGTTTTTTTTCTGTCGCTACAACCATTTAGGTCTGTGCCTCAGTTTTCTGTATCTATTTCATGATCGTTTGTCAATCTAACAGGCAAGTAGGTGATCAGCCTCCTGTGCCTGACACACGCCGTCGACTTTTTAGGCCTAAGGCAATCTGGTTTCCTCACGATGTTTTCCTTTACCGTTCGAGCGAATGTTAAATGCGCATATAGAAACAAAGTCCATTGGTGCACAACCGGGGATTGAACCTACCATCCCAGGAATCGCACGCTGAAGCTACTAGGCCAACACTGCTCAATCATTATATATACCACATACAAAGTAAATAATATTCATTAACAATATACAGCGTGTTGTAGGCGTCAGTATAAGAAATATTACCTTTAGGTACGGTGTAATTATTAATAAAACATTTTTATTGGAACTTCTAAAGGTTATACCATAAATATCTGATTATGTAAAGGATAGTGCTTGATACTCATAGGCCGTCCTAAAATCAACTCTTTCAACCTCTTATCCCCTTATTAATAATACACTAAATTAGTCCCTTTTTGCTAAAGTAGTCTTTATTTTTTTTCTGTCAAACTGTATTTACGCTGTGGTACAAAAAAAGGAAAAAAATGTGTTTTTTCATTATTGTGATGTGGATTACAATGTGTAACATTTGGGAATCCTTTTCTTTTTACAACAAACTCTTTTCCAAATGTTTAACAGCATACGTAACTCGTTACTCCAGTGTGCATGAGTGCGTGCGTGCATGTGAGTGAATGAGGGAGTGTAATGTATGATATGGTGCAATTAATCTTATTTAGTTCTTATAAATAAGGGGGTAAATCTTTAGATTTTTTCAATGTCTACATTACGACGAACCAGCCCAGGCAAGTGTTATATTGGAATTGGGTTTTTGAAAAAAAATTGTGATAAATGAAAGGGGCCATCCATAAAGTACGTCACACGTTAATGGGGAGGGAGGGTATCACCGAAGTGTGACATCGTGTGACAAGGGGCATGGGGGGGTCAATACTTTTGTGACGTCACATGTAATAAATTTTTTTTAATTGGAATTTTTTTTGGATGTGAATTAAAAATTTACGAACTTGATCTATATTTAATTAATTAAATGAAAATAGCTGTTTTCTCTCGATTATTTTTAAATAAATACATACATTTAAAAAATGTGTGACGTCACATCAGGATTGGGTTATAAAAATGTGACAACCTGTGACAAGGACGGGAGGAGGGGATGGCCCCAAAAGATCATATAAGTTTTATAACAAAACTATTTTTGTTTTATTTGTTTCGCAATAATTCAAAAGTTATTTCAAAATAAAAATTAATATTTGAATCCAGTACTTAATCATTCACGTTTTTTGTAAAAGTTTTATTTAAATGTGTGTATTTCTATACCAAAGACAATATTATCTATTATCTATCTGAAAAATGAAATATTTTACTTGCAGACATCAACAACCTCGCCCCCCTTTTCGTCCCAATCAATATCGGTAAACCCTCTTATTGGAAAATCATCAGACATCACTCCCATAACTTCCTCGGTCTCCATCCAACATTCCAATACAGCTCTCGGCCAAGTATCAGTCATCAGCTCACACACGGGACCAATTTTGACCCAAACGGGACCGATCTTGACCCAAATTGGATCGAACCCGGTCTCCATATCCGGCCCGGTGACAGTGACGTCCCGTCGAGCGAATAATACGAGTGTGACGATGATAAATACGAATAATAGTGATGGGAATCATCGGATATCGGTTTTTGAGCCTTACCCGATGCGGGATACGGTACAACACTTCTGTGAGAAGCATTTGGATAAGATAAAGGCTTATATGGATAATGTGTCCATGCGTATACCTCCCCCTGCTAAGTGTACTATTGAAGGTAAATATAATAATAATTATGAGATTTATTTTAAAAAATACGAATGAAAATGTCAAGTACTGTATAAACTCTTTATAACGTCATTGGTTATAACGAAAAATCACTATAACGTAAAAATAGCTTCATTTCTTTGGTTTAACTCAATACCTTTACATTAATACACTCTTTATAACGCAACAGACATTCTCTGTTACGAAGAAATATTTTCATATTTAGACATTAACACCATACTGAAGTGTAATTGTTTTTATAATCAGCTTACAAAACTTACCTTTTGAGGTCCCGATATTTCTAAGAAAGACACCTGAGGTCATAAACCGTCTCGCCTTTTTTATTGTTAATTGCATTAACACGTGTGACATTATTCTTAGATTACTCTGCCTATAGGATATTTTGGTCTCAGTTACTAAACGCACCAACGTCAACTATCGTGTATTATCAGTTGTAAACTAACTTTGAAACTGTCAAGATGGCCAGTTAAAAAAAAGCGTTATATGTATATAGAATAATTTACCTATTGATTGTAATCAAATTAGAAATTATTGTTTAAATTTTTTTTTTATTGTGACCCTATAACGACTACTCTCCATAACGAAAAAAAGAATTACTTAGTGGGCAACTTCATTCTAATAATTTTGTGTCACGGTGCGCGCGCATCGTAAAATTTTACTCTCATCAATTTTTCATAACGCACCTAAAGAAGTATAACTTCAAAAATAAAGAGATTACACTGTATATTTTGACAGTATTTTGTTTTTTATTGTTTGGAAATCGCAGTTTCTGATTTTATTTTAACAACATTTAGAAGAGAAACAGTAATTTGCAGGGATTTTAATAAAGGCTTTAAGGGAGCTACATTCGTAAACTTTTGATACAGTTATTAGATGTTTTAAAATATCAGTGTATATTATATGTGTTCTAAAATGGTTGACAAATCCACAGAGCGTCGTTCCAAAAAGCAAGCTCGCCTACAATTCGCTTGCGGGCGTCGCGGGCCTCATTGCTTGTACGCACGCGGGGCGTTCTCGTTGCGTACGCGCGCGCCCCGCGTCTGGATACATCTCATGTTCCTAGCATTACAGGCAAGGCACACGGCTGCCTTGTCCTCGAGAGACCCTACGGTGGCCAGTCTCAAACACTGCTGGGATATACTCAAGTGCGAGAACAAGACTTTTCTCACACTCGTTACGAGCGCTTTTCCGGGGTTAAAGGTCAGTTTATTAGATATTCTAGAAAATGCATATATATATACTTCACAAAAATTAACTCAACACCTTTAATAAAAAATGTTTTTATAAAAAATTGGGTTCGAAAAAAATACACAGTAAATTATAATTAATTTCAATTTATTGTATGTTTGGAGTTTCTAAATATTATTTTATCAAAGGACGGGAACGCACCCACAAAAATGCGTGTCCATGGGCTGCGTACCCGCCCTTTTTGGGCGTCACGAAGGTTCTTATGTTCTAAAAAAACTACATACAAATTTTACATTTACTGCCAGTTCTCAAATCAAGGGCGTAGAACGGAAGAGAAGAACTGGCAATAAACTCTCCGCCACTCTTTTTAATCGCCAAGTTTTTTTTACACAACGTTTGTAAGGAGCTGCAACCATTACACCATGTTCCACATGACATCTTAAGTAATAAATAACAATAAAATTAATTAAAAACAAAGATTTTCCCTCTATCAGCAGGAGGCATGGTGAAATAGGAGCACGCACTTACATTCTCGTGGGAACAACACGCAATTACAATTGCGGCTCATGCTATTAAAGAATGAATATGCCATAACATAATTATCCTGAAACGTTTTCTAATAGGAACAAGAGATGCTGGTCAACGAGTTACGCGCGGCGGGTTTCTTCGACGTATTCGAAGTGAGTGCTGGTGGGGCATGGGGCTGTTTCCTTTGTACGCACCCGGACAGGGCTGTGGGTTTTCTGGCAGCGGATGGCCAACCAGTTATAGAGGGACAGTTGAAGGAGAAAAAGGGGAGATGGAGGCTGTTCCGACGATGGAGAACACGGTACTTCACATTGTCGGGCGCGCATCTCTCTTGTAAAGGATCGGTAAGTGACAATATTTTACCTTGATGTTTTATATATAATAAGGTTGGATTTTTATGGATAATGATTTTCGGTTTTTAAATTAAGATATTTGAGGACATGTTCTATCTATCTTAAGGTACTAAGTTAAAAAAAAAAAACAGTCAACCTTTGTAGGCCTGTCCTCAGATTTTTGTATGTGTTTCATGATCATTTGTGGCAAGTAGGTGATAAGCCTTCTGTGCCTGACGCACGCCCTCGACTTTTTGGGTCTAACAAGTTCCTCTCGATGTTTTCTTTCACCGTTGGTGGGAATGATAAATACGCACATAGAAAGTCCATTGGTGCACAGCTGGGGCTCGAACCTACGACCTCAGGGATGAGAGTCGTACGCTGAAGCCACTAGGCCAACACTGCTCTCCTTTCGTAAAACGTTACGATACGGGGCGGGGATTGAATTACGCGTTATTGTTAATATTATTTTCGACTTTCCAGTACTTAACAACTAATGGGAACTTTTAGGTATAAAGAGTCACTAGGTGGTCACGAAACGTTTTACTATACCTACTTGGGTACAGAAAAACGTTACGGCGCGTTACATCTATCGTCAATAATCTCGAAAAATTGCGTGACTTAATACTTGAACGCTCCCTGTTTTGGTTGACTGGTTTTTTTAAGAAGTTTATAAACAGAGTTCTGTTTCAAAGATCTTTATAAAATACATTTTCGTGCCGACTCCGCTATATTACGCATTTTCTATAGAGCGGTGGAGAAAGCATAGACATCAACCAGATCCGGTCAGTAAAAGTGTCCCGCGGGGCCAGAAATATCCCGAAAGCGTTTGAGATTTTTACCGGAGATCAAACCCTGATCCTCAAGCCCAAAGATGGTAAGAATGCCGAGGAATGGGTGCAGTGCCTCAGTATAGCTGTCGCTCACTCCCAAGCGAGAGACGCTCCTGCTAAAGCCAACAGCTTGCCAGCTAGAGGACTCACTCTCAAGAGCTTTTAATTCAAGCCTAAATCGACTCAGATTAATTTATGTAATTTATAACGAGTCAGCAGGCCTACTCTATATTATGATAAGCATAGAAATTTCGATGTAGTACTACATATATTCGTAGCGCGGATATAACTTTGAATTGCTGAGTTTAGTATTGGAATTTAAATCGCTATTATTACGGGGTAAGCCTGCTGGACTTGAAATTTTGGTTAATTGTGAAGTGGAGAAAATTATATTTCTTTATAACCAGGTTGATGGTGCTAATTCTGGTGAAACTTTACAATATTTTTCCATATTAAATGTTTCAATTATTTAATGTTGTCTACACGTGTTTGTAGTTGAAATTTGGAAATAATTTAGATGAAATATTATGGCTAAATTTAATGCAACAAATTGAATTTTTTGCAACAAGTCAATACCATACCACTTCAGGAATTATTAAATTATTGAAGAACCAATAAAAATACTTTTCTTTAGTTTTAATTGAAGACGGGTTTTATTGTCCGTAGTCATCAAAATTAGCACAGAGGCGATTTCGTACGCCAATCGAATTTGTGTAGCATTTCCACATATCCAAGCATCTACTTTGTCTTTTCAAATGTTAAATATATTTATTTATAGTCCCAGACGTTAATAGGTTTATTAGACTTTTAAAAATTGAGATCAGTCTGTGTTAAAAAGTACCAGCCTGTCGGTTATGCGAAATAATGTACCTAATTCTTATGTATACATCTATTAATAAAAATACAATATATTAATTATTAGGACAACAATGACGTAATCGTCTATATATCGGATAGACTCTATAATAATTCGCAAGTTTGGTGTAATCAAAACAATATTTATTCAACTCGAAGTCGGTCTAGTTTAAAACTATTAGTGAAACGTCCATAAGCCACAATATTTAACGCCATTATATCTGAATGAATTTTGGCTCTAGAATTGTTTATAGTCTTTTAAAAGACATTTTTAAATTAGGAATGTTCAAATTAATATTGTCTTTGGTTTACGCGAGTTCTACACATTTGAAAACTTTAACTGTCAACTTGATATGACGGTCTCCCGTTAACTAGGATTGCTGAAGAGCACTCAATACGTTTAATTTAAAGTCTTTATTTTAGTGTTTGCTGATGTCCATTAGATTTAATTGACTTGAAAAATGTCAACGGATTGTGTTTGTGTGTTTACATTCCTTAACTAAGTCATAATACGAAGCCAGTTTAAGCTCAGAAATTAGTGTTATAAACTTGTGTTGTGATAAATCAGACGTCCAATAATAATTTTCGGTTGTAATTTTTTGAGGATTTTTTCGTAAAAAGACAAATTACTTAATAAGTACAATTTCTTTATAAATATTGAATTATATAATTGTTGTTTTTAGGTTAAGTTTAAAATGCGTGAGACGATTGAAATGTTGATTATTATTAAATTGGATTTTATTTGTATATAAGATTATTTCAGATTGAGATTTTTAGATCGAAGACTGAAATCTGGTCATGTTTAGTGTAAAACATGAAAATACTCTTAAGTTTTATTTTTTGCACAAAATTTTTGATTATTTGAAATATTATTACCGATTGTTTGAATCATGTATACCTATACCAAAACATAATTGTTTTTGCGTAATTTATGAAATTTAAAATTTGGTGTTATCTGTATATATTGTGTACTTAAATAACAAATAATTGGATTTAAATTTTAACAATAGACTTATTGCGAGCGTTCCAAAATTCGTTGACTAGGTAATTAACGTAAGAATTAACATACATACTTCAGATAAATTACCTGATACACTGTATGTGTTATTAAAATATTAATTACCCACCGGAAAATAACGGACGAACCTAGACAAATAGCTATTTATAATAGACGCCCCACTGCCCAGTTGCCAAGTATAAATTAATTATAATGAACTTATGAAATCGGTGCTATTGAATTTGTACTTACATAGCGCTTCCAGTAAGATGTTAGTTATAAGATTTTTATAGTACTTAATGACAATATGTTACACCATATATACAGGGTGGAACAATATATTATACAGTTTTATTAGCGTTAAACGTCAATACAATTCATATTTTATAGGATGGTTTTTATTTATTTAATTACTTATGAAAAACGTTACGTTAATATAACCAGCGGCTCGTAAGTCTAGCGTTGGCCGATACGTGGAGGGGATTGCTGCGCATGTGTACTGTCGCGCGGGGGACAAAATGCGACTGGAGAGCCAATCGACGCTCTTCATTCCGATAGCCCCCCTCAGGTACCTTATTTTTTACTTCTGTGCAATAACGGTCAGCGCTAGAGTTTCGTGCCGCTACTTATACGTAGCAATTCAACAGCTTTTGATTTTTTTCATAGAATGTATCAGACTACGAAAAGTGAAATCTTATTTCCGTCTCCTATTGAAAGAGTATTGAAGTTGAGCGCTAAGTTTGCTTAATGGAACCTCATTGTTTGACATTGTACAGCACGGCGTATGTACTTATTCCCTTATTTATTAGAATATACAGTTTTGTTTCAAATTGCATTTTTATTCATAATTTCTTTTTAATTGTCTTAATCTCTTAATATCTACTAGTACATATTTTGTTGAGTAAAAACATATTTGTCAAAAAAATACTGGCACTTACATTTCTAGAAAAATCGTAACGAACGAGCGTATCTTAGGTAAGGTAAGGTAAGGTAAAAGTGGCCACGGTAGAATGCGACAGTGACCCCGGAGCCTCTGTATCGCAGCTTTATAGGAACTACTCGAGGTGGTTTTATTTATTTATTTATTTATTATCACTTCGTTGCATATACATTAATATAGTACAATTGACATAATTAAATAAAAAGGAGAGCAACTGGCGGCCTTATCGCTTTCGAGCGATCTCTTCCAGGCAACCACTGTGAGAAAACAAAAAGTATTAATTATATAAGATAGGCAAGAAGTGCAAAAATACATGTATTACATTTAGTTGGAAACAAGGAACAAAAAACAAACTAAACTAATAAAGAATACATGAAAAAATAATAATACTAATAATAAAGTGCACATGAATCATTTTTAATTTCCTAAATTAAGATCAGTCTCAGTAGGTACCTATTATTAAACTTAGGGATACGATGTGGACAGGTAATGTTTGTAAAGAAGAAATTTAAAGGAAGATAGAGAAGGAGCTAAGCGAATAGGGACTGGAAGTGAATTCCATAGCTTAACTGCAGAGACCTTAAAGGAATCGCCAAGAAAGGAGGAGTTATGACATGGAGTTTCAAGGATATAGTTTTCGGAAGTTTTAGTGGGTATTGCTGAGATTTTGGCGTAGTTCGAGTGCGCTAATGTATTTCCACCTCGGATATATAAAAAAAAAGTTAAGGTAGAAGCATAAATCTACTTTTTGAAGTGAAACTTCTTTATCGGGGTTGGAAAAAAATTTAGTGTAACATTTTTTCGTTACGCGTCACATTTTTCCGTCATTTCGTCATTCCGTCATCGACGTATGGGAGAAATTTTGTAGCAAATCGTCACGTTTTTCGGTTACGCGCCATGTTCCTTTTTGAAGTCAAACTTCTTTATCGGCGTTAGAATGAATTTTTTATCGACGTATGGGAGAAATTTTGTAGCAAATCGTCACGTTTTACGGTTACGCGCCATCTTTTTCTTGTCCCTACCACGGTTGATCCGAAGAGATTCAAAGCCATTAATAACAAAAATATATAATAACGATAACAATGATAGTAATAATTCTATTACAATTAATGAAATTCTGTAATAATCTTAGTAGTAATAAGGTAAAATGAAATAATTGTATTTGTATTAATGTCTATACTCTATGATAATAAAAGCCTTTTGTTAAACTTTATTTAACCAATTTCGTTAAGTTGCATATAGTAGATCATTTTTCGAAAAATAAGGTCATAAAGAAGTTTCACTTCTTACGTGTGTACACCTAGTACACGCACACATTTTTAAGCTATTGCATAGATTTTATCGCGGGCTTTGAGCGCGGCGACCGAATCAAGAAATTCCGTAACGAAATAAACCTAACACACGATGACGTAATATAGGTGCGGCCAATACGCGTTACAGCGGTATACGGAACGCATAATGCGTCTCATATCGGTTTAGCGTGATCGGATAGGCGTGTTAGTCTGAGTCTGGTAGAGTGGAAAATTTAATTAATAGCAAAGAAAAAAAATACTGCAAAAGTTCAATAAATAATTATATTGCATAAGTTTATAAAAAATTCTATGCAATAGCTTTACCGCGGCAGTCCCCGAGTGCCACACGTATTTTTTTTTATTTAAATAAAACGAGCAATGCAACTAACGTAGAAATGTGTTGACGCATATTTTGTTACGGGACTTCATGCTAAAAACTCAATCTAATAACATTAAGAAGAGTTCTTTTAATTTCTACTAGCTGTTACCCGCGACTTCGTCTGCGTAGAACTACTACTTCGTGTAAATTTGTTTGGACTGAATAGGCTCTGAAACTATAATGAAACGATTCTAATGAAGCCGGCACATTGAATTATTGAGATTAACATAGGTAGACTTTTCCTGACCCTGATCCCTGACTTAACTTCTAAAATCTAAAATCTACAGCATCTAAAATCTGCCGGGCCTGAGTTTGTTCATAGGTCTCGGCAGCTCTTTGTGTTGCGTGTCGCTCAGCATCTAAAATCTGCCGGGCCTGAGTCTGTTCATAGGTTTCGGCAGCTCTTTGCGTTGCGTGTCGCTCAGCATCTAAAATCTGCCGGGCCTGAGTCTGTTCATAGGTCTCGGCAGCTCTTTGCGTTGCGTGTCGCTCAGCATCTAAAATCTGCCGGGCCTGAGTTTGTTCATAGGTCTCGGCAGCTCTTTGCGTTGCGTGTCGCTCAGCATCTAAAATCTGCCGGGCCTGAGTCTGTTCATAGGTCTCGGCAGCTCTTTGCGTTGCGTGTCGCTCAGCATCTAAAATCTGCCGGGCCTGAGTCTGTTCATAGGTCTCGGCAGCTCTTTGCGTTGCGTGTCGCTCAGCATCTAAAATCTGCCGGGCCTGAGTCTGTTCATAGGTCTCGGCAGCTCTTTGCGTTGCGTGTCGCTCAGCATCTAAAATCTGCCGGGCCTGAGTCTGTTCATAGGTCTCGGCAGCTCTTTGCGTTGCGTGTCGCTCAGCATCTAAAATCTGCCGGGCCTGAGTTTGTTCATAGGTCTCGGCAGCTCTTTGCGTTGCGTGTCGCTCAGCATCTAAAATCTGCCGGGCCTGAGTCTGTTCATAGGTCTCGGCAGCTCTTTGCGTTGCGTGTCGCTCAGCATCTAAAATCTGCCGGGCCTGAGTTTGTTCATAGGTCTCGGCAGCTCTTTGCGTTGCGTGTCGCTCAGCATCTAAAATCTGCCGGGCCTGAGTTTGTTCATAGGTCTCGGCAGCTCTTTGCGTTGCGTGTCGCTCAGCATCTAAAATCTGCCGGGCCTGAGTCTGCTCCTCAGATTCTTGGGATCTAGCTACTTGCGCAGTTCGAGCTCTTTTAGAGCTACGCGCTAAATTAGATTTACGCTTGCGAGGCATATTACTTAACCAGTTACCTACCTAAAGTAATAAAAACAGGTAAGTACTTATGCAAAAAAAAATTCTTTAGCTGACAAAAAAATTTAGTTAAAGTTACTGAGTACGAAACTATACTTAAGGTAGGTACTTATACACATGAAATAAAACAAAAACAAAACGAATTGCTAAACTAAAACTAAATGTTAAAAAAAATATACTATCCACATGGAATAAAAACAAAATGAATCGATAAAATTATATGCGAAACTACTGGAACTATTTTATTCACAAAACAACATTACTTACCTATTAATACTCAATAAAAACTATGCTGACCTTCTTAGGTACCGTAACTACTTACTAAATGTGAAAAAACTTAAAAAAACCTGCCTACTAATCTACTACAATTTTATACCTATCCTAAAAAATGAATAATAATAATAATTCTACCTACTACTAACTTATGCTAAACTAATAATAACAACCAAAACAACTAAGTAAATAACACAAAATGCTTATCCAAGAAACCCTAAACACCAATGAAAACGTAAAGAAAGCGAATACGTTGCAGCTCAAAATTGTAGATATCGCATGCGTCCGCCAACGACGTCTGCCCGTTCGGGTAGGCATACTTTGTGATCTACACTCCTCCCACCGAGCCATCCGCGTCCCCCGCACGTCTTTGCCGCCGCGCCGCGCAGCGCGCCCGCGCCCGCCAGCCCCGCCACACCACACCATGCATCGTCACACTCACACATTCATAGTGTATAGGCCGATGGGCCTGATGGACATGTCAGGCAGAAAGTATTCTAAAAGCTGGCTAGGAGTATTTGAATTATGCGATACATAACTGCACCCCGCGTTTTCACCCGTATAATTCCGGGATCGGGATCGGGATCTGGATAAAAAGTACCCTATGTCCTTTCCCAAGGTTCCATCTATCTCTATACCAAAATTCATCAAAATCGGTTCAGCGGTTTAGGCGTGAAAAGGTAACAGACAGACAGAGTTACTTTCGCATTTATAATATTAGTAGGGATTAAGGAATATTTATTAAATAAAAGGCGAATAGTACTTCAAACTTATTTATTCACATAATGAAATCAAAGTATTAATATTTAATTAATTACCTTCTTATCCTTGTATATAAAAAATACTTTGGTTTTTTTATATACAAGGACTCCTTCATCCTAGCCAATCAGGCAGATATGTAACGGAGTGGCTAATCAGCAGGGGAGTGTCGAAATCTCCCCTTTCTTAAAAAGGGACATTATTATAAGATACTTTGGTTAAAAACGCTACAAAATTCTCCCAGGTACCATCATGCGTAATTGTTTTACAAATCCATCATTAGGTCTTATACAAGGTCTTTTGCTCTTTACCAAATTATATGAGTCTTCAAACGTCATATTCTCATAGTGCATTAAATAAGCAATTGCTACCAAAGATGTTCTAGAAACGCCTGCATTACAATGTACTAATACATTTTCTTTCTTCTCTATAGCCTCATTCATAAACAACAAACTTTCTTTTAAAACTAATCTAACATCAGATTCAGGCAAATCTAGTAAATAAATAAATTTATTTTTCGCTTTTATATTTACATCTACACCTAAACTTAACACATGTACAATATTGTATTTCTCTAAAACACTATCTACAGCACAATCTTGTGACCCAATATATAAATTATCAACAATCAAAACTGGTATATCATCTGGCTTAGTATCAACAACAAAGCCATATGCATTTTTATTTATCTCCTTAATAACTTCTCCAGTCTCTAAGTACTGTTTACCATCAACATTTGTTACCACTGTTGATGTCTCTTTAAGTTTTTCTTTTTGTTTTTTTAATTCGCTTAGAAAGCTCATTTTGTCTATGAAAAATTATATGACTGTTTATTATTACCTGATACAAACTACATACATATATACACTACATACATAACATAATATTTATCCAAATAATAGTTATAAGAGTCCTTTAGTTTCCGGATACTATTTCGTCGTCATTTTTAGAATCATATATTAAATCCTCAGGTTTATACTCAACATTACAAAGATAAAGTCCATTGGGTGGAATAGATGTAATCTGACTGATCCATGAATGTTTTGAGGGTATTTGAAGCATTAACTTTATGTCCTTTGGTTCTATTTTACCACTTGCCACAGTGATAAGAGATCCAACCATACGCCGTATCTACAAAATATAATTTAACCACTATTAGAAATTATTACTAATTAAAGTGCATGGATAGAGCATAACCCAATGTTGTTTAGACAGATTTTATTATTAAAAAAATCTTGTTTCAATATAATATAATTATACATTATTTTTAAATAATTATATATCACCTGGTTATGCACAAATGAATGTCCCTTTATTTCAACATCCCAATAGTCAAAATTACGAGTTTGGGTATTGGTGTAGCTTGTAACAATTGGTTGTCCTGGTCGCACATTAATAGAATAAATATATCTTCTATTATGCTTGTGCTGTTTCAGTTTGTCAAACTTCTTGAATGTCGTGAAGTCGTGGTACCCTTCAAAATATTTTGCAGCCTCTTTAAATTTCTCTATGTCAAATTGTTTTGGCCTATAAAAGGTTATCCAAGATATAAATGGTTGCTTGCTTCAATAATGTTTTCTAAAGGTAGAGCCAGGAGAGTGACATAGATACAGAGTGTTTATGAAAGTCAATAATACAGCTGGTGTTTATAAACTAGTAAAATAGATTAACATGACCCTTTTTGTTGGTCAGTCCTAAAAATATATTTTTTTAGAACGGATTCAATAGGTTGTTTAATAGTTATGATTATATAAGATTTTTATTAATTTAAAAATGAAATTGTGACAGAATCAATTCTAATAACATATATTATAATAGCATAAGGCAAAATTTTCTTTAAATTTACCAAGCATCTCACTCGCTACAGAAACATATGTTGCTCAAGAATTTAGTATTTTACCAAATAAATCATATAAAGATACTTCAATTGGTGCATACCAAATATTTTGTTTTTAGTGTAAGTTCTTACCTAATAAACAAACATCGTTTCCATTCTTCAACAGGTATGTATTGACCAATACTTACTTTTTCTGATAAACCTTCTCTGAGAACTGCAAACCTATAATCAACATTTTACTAAAAATAAATTTTGGTGTTAACATATATATTAAAATTCATATAACAAAATAGCTACCTGTATAAGTATGTCCTGCTGATTGCATTTCTTCTGGCACTGAAGTCATTATTTACTCTTATAGCTTCTTTTACAAATATGCTTATATCCCTTTTAAGAAAATACTTATTAAGTTCATAAGGTATTGTGTCTTGGTGATACAGCTTAGCACCAGATCTAGGAATAAGATCAATATGGGCAGATGTGTTGAGGGCATGAACTCCACCATCTGTACTGGAAATAAGGATTTTGAAAAAGGTTTCATAGACTATTTTGATTAGATACAAGTATAGGATTCGGAATTAAAACAAAGACAGTGACCTCTAAAGTATATAGTCTATCTAAGGTATAAAATTACTACAATGTAATAAGGGTATGTTAAGAAGGAAAAATAAATCAGTGGCGCTACATGCTTTTTTAGGTATGGGCCTGAGATGTCTGTATCTGTTTCATAATCATTTGTCAATCTAATAGGCAAGTAGGTGATCGGCGTGTGTCAGGCACAGAAAGCCAATCACCTACTGGACTTTATGGATCTAAGGAAAGCCGGTTTCCTCACGATGTTTTCACAGTTCGAGCGAATTTTAAATGCGCACATAGAAAGAAAGTCCATTGGTGCACAGCCGGGAATCGAACCTACGACCTCAGGGATGAGGGTCGCACGCTGAAGCCACTAGGCCAACAGTGCGTTCCTATGTTAGGAAGGAAAGATGCGTAAAATATTTGATTATATTATCTTACCGGCTTGAAAGATTAACTGCTGGGTAATTTTCAGACTTAAACTTTAATAACGCGATTTCCATAATACCTTGAACACTTTCTGGGTCAGGGTACTGCCGACCCATTTTTATCCATAGTTTTTCAGATGATCTAGAATATTTTATTAGCTGAAAAGTTGTTTGCATTGAAGGTTATAAAATAGTTGGGAGGTTTAAATACAAACCTAAAGGTAGTACCTATATACGAAAAATATAACAAGTAACGGGCTTTCATAATTTCCAATTTTTAGGTCCAAGTTGTATGTGGAGTATTTTAAACCATAAATCATAATAAGACAAAAAAATAATAGAAATTGATACTAAAAACAATAGGTTTTATGACATTTACGATCCATCAGTGAACAGCTGTTCAAAATCGCGATTCGTGCTGTTCTGTGTTGTGCGTGCATTTCAGTATGTCAATTGTCATTGCACCTTCGTTATCAAATTCTTCTAATTATCTCGCTTTGACTTATGCAATACAGATGTCGCCATTATAAATAAAGTGAAGTGACTTATGCAATGATTTTTATGCTTCACTGTTGCAAAACTCTTGTAAGAAATATTATTTGCATTGTTATAAATTATTTCTTTCTTGCTTATGATCTTATTTTTCTTCCTTAATCCCTCTAATCTACAACTCTTCTAATGTACAGTAAAATCATACCAGTTCAAGTCAATTTGTAAATGTACTAGTTAGCAAATGTATTAGCGTAGTTTACGAAAATTAACGGTATTATGATTTTATTTTTAAAACAAGAGTCAACCCCTCCACTCCTAACAAACTCGTACGAATATATCACTAACACGTATGTTGTGAGTTGTCCGTTTAGAACTGTCAAGTATGGCGATTTACCAATAATTGACACTTACTTTCTATAATAGTTAATCTGTATCTTCATTTTGTCAGGAAAACGAAAAATGGCTCGACGGACGTGGCATATGTTTACATTGATAACGATAATATTTACGATTTTATCTCTCGCTGGCGATGTTTTCTCGTCGACTGCAGCACCATGGTACGAAAACCTACCTGCAGTCACAATGGACTACAAAGTTCACATAGATGCCGGGAAAGAAGATTGTTACTATCAGTTTGTTCAACCCGGTGCCACATTCTACGCAAGCTACCAGGTAGTTACTTTCTCTTGTGAATAAATCAGTTTTCACCTGTGAAGCAGTTTGTTTTTATATTTTTGGTAGATGTTTCATAGATAATTGTTTCGTAGGTGCTAAAAGGAGGTGATGGAATGTGTGGATTTGCTGTGCGGCATCCGAATGGCCAGATCGTGCATCCTTACGAATGGCGACAGAGCGCGGAATATGCAGATCAAACTAGTTCTGGCGGCTACTATGCCGTTTGTCTCGATAACCAGTTCTCTCGATTTGCCGGAAAACTAGTCAATTTATACTTATCGGTAATTAGATATGACATGTGGGAGAAATACGCGAAGGAAGTAGAAGAATTAGACATGAACATCAAAAACTTTACAGTAAGTAATTTTGGGGACTAATGTTTTGCTGTCCTTAGTAAGTAAGTTAAGTAAAATTCATGCACATATCATTATATTTATATTGTGATTTCAGAACTCAATACAGTTTGTGGAAAGAAATATAAATGATATCCTGCAGTTTCAGTATCATTCTAGAGCAAAGGAATCACGTGATTATAACCTTCTAGTCGATAACAATACCTATGTTTTACGGTAAGCTACATTGTTTTTACTTTTTTAACCAAACCACATAGGCAGGGGTCAGACGGATAATAATTATCACAATGCCAGTCTCCATAAATATGGAATCAACTGGTTGTACTAACGTTTGTAACATTTTACTTTACATGTAATAGGCACCTTACACATTAATAAATATTGACAAGATATCAAGGATCACAATATATATTGACCGTCTGATCCTTGCCATGTATAGAACTTATTTGCAGCTGTAAGGCTTATATTATGTTGCACTGCTGAGAAAGTAAATTTTAATTTAATATTCGTTTTTGGTAAGAATCTCAATGACTGATAGTGAAGATGTTAATATATTGTATAATGGTGGGAAATATAAATGATCTTATCTTAAAAGCATACTAAACTTATATTAAGCAATATTTAAATGATTATTATAAAATATTCGATCCTTTTTTAACCCTAATTTATTAAAAAAACAAAGAAAATTTAATATATTATTTTTTCAGATGGTCTCTGTTACAAATTATTGCTGTAGCAGCTACAGGCACGCTTCAAGTGTACTTTTTAAGGAAACTATTTGAGGTTAAAGACAATTCATCAAAGACACGAATTTAGATCTAAGTAAAGTCATCTTTTGACATTCCTTATTAATCTGTTGTTTCTGATCTCTTCATTTTTATTTTTTTATTTAATAATTATTTGCTTCTATTGAGATAATGCTGGTAATTGTTTAATCTTTAAGTTGTCTATATTTTTTGAGACTTCTGAAAGTTTTTGACTGTTTTAATGAATTTTAGCATAAAAATAAAATCACTACAATTATTGTTACAAATGTTAAATTTTTTATTGATTTATAATTTTAAATTTTGCTAATTATTTAGTCTTAAAAATATTTATAAGCAATTCAATGCATATATTTTATGCCATTGATCGCAAACAAAGACAAAATATATATTTTTATAAAACATGTATGTCAAAACTATTTTTATATTTTTTTACAATTTTTAATTATAAGATAACAATCAGCACAGCATTTATGAGAATTTCTTTGAATTTAAATAATGTTGTGTACTTAATGTTACAAATTAAAATTTTAACTAAGTGCTAATTTTGTTTGTTGTTCCATTAAATGTTTAAAGTGTCAAAACCCCACTAATAATAATAATAATCGGGTCCATTTATCTTTTCTTAAGACAAATAGGTAATAAACCTTTTGTTCCTATGAAACATTTTTACTCGCAAGCAAGTAAAGGCTGATTTACACAGGGTAAGTAGACAAGTCAGTCGCGGCGCCGACATTGGCTTTAACTGTTTACATGAAGTAAGTAGTAGTAGTGCGTTTATCACGATGACCACACGTGTGTGAAGTCAGTGGGAAAAATGAATTCGCGAAAACAACTGAAACGACGATTTAATTATTTGTTGAAAAATGTATCAATTTTGCTCTTGAATGAGTTAATAGAAATGGTAGAAAATGAGATAACTAAAAATAAACGACAATGGGTAAGAAAATGGATTGACGATAGAAACGAAACTGGTGGCTCTGCTTTGTTGCTGAAGCAATTGCGATTTGAAGATCCTGCGGAGTACAAACTGGCCATATAATTGCACCAATTTTAGGTTTCGTCTTCGGTAAGCTTCATTTTTATCGCCAGCGAAAAAATCGTGGTCACTCTACAACGCAGCGGCAGTGACTAACCACGCACTGACTTGTCTGTTTACACGGGGTTTATTTGGCTGGCGCGGGGGTGTTCGGGTGGCGGGGGGCGCCAACTGACTTTAAAATATTCGTGTCCGAATATTCAAGTCAGCGCTGACTTCAAGCCACTGTACTGACTTCAAATCAGTTTACACAGGGTTTTTTTCGGGTCAGCACTGACTTGCCTCGAATTTGTAGTCAGTTACTGACCCTGTGTAAATCAGCTCTAACGTTTTAATTTTTTTCAGTAATCTTTCAGAATTCAATTTAATATGAACCACTAAATGGTATGGTTTTGGTAAATGTGATCTTAAAATTAAAACAAAAATAGATGTAAAATTATATTTCCTGGTAAATTATATCTAATAACAAGTTAATTACATGGTATATGTGTCTATGAAATAATGTTAAGTACACTAATGTTATGGTCCCGTACACAACAGTGATGTCAGATAAACTTACAAAATACATTTAAAAGGAATGTCGTAAAATAAATATATCAATAATACATTTTGTTCATATGAACTATAATTACAAACCGCCTATTGACTAGTAGTTTTATAAGCAAGTTAGTGCTAAAAGTAAATGAACTAATAGGAATAGATGAAGACCGCAGACAAATAAGGCACCATAGATTATGTCTATGGTATTGCCACTTGTGGAAAAGATAATTCTGTACAATTTTCAAATCTCATACGTAACTGTACATTCAGTAACTAGTCTTATAAATACATTATTTTGCTAAGCACCACTCAAATCGAGGTGCTTAAAACTTACACTAAAGTGCTCAAAGTAAAGGCAGTGTTTGGAAGGCTCTTGAAACATTCAAATAAGTCAGTCAACACTATCAAAGCACCTTAAATCATACTTAAACATATTATTCACAGTTAGAAATACACAAGTTACAAATTATATGCTTTATATAAATATATACAGGGCAGAAATGAAAAAAATACATTCGGATTTAATGTTACAGTAACGGTTATTGTGCATGTAGTGCAAACATGGTAACCCCACAGGCACAGAGTATATTCAAGTGGGCCGTTTCTTCTGTCCGAGGTAAGTACCGGATAGAGCGAGCAAGCGATATCGCTGTCTCAAGTTTCGAGCGCGAACGTGCGGCGAGGCAATTTCAACTGTGTATGAGCCGGGAAACCATCCAGATTCGCCATCACGAGTTCGTTCTCCATAGTACCAACCTATAAATAATATATTTAAAGACGACGCTTTTATATGGCAATCTTGTCTTCACATATTGTTGCCTCAGTTTAATAATTCTCATTAAGCATCTAATAAAATATATTTAGCAGGTGGTACAGAAAACTTTTGTTGCAGCAGTGATTTTTCTACATTTGAAGAAAAAACTAATTCGTGTAATAGAAGTCAACAGTAAAAGCTAACTTCATAATGTATTAAGTATATTTAAAACGGAGTTCAGCACACATTCAATCTATGTATAAAGTATTTCTCTTTTCCCACTTATAAAATTATATCATCTACTATTTATTAAATAGAGCACTGTTGACCTAGTGGCTTAATGGCTGTGGTTGTAGGTTCGAACCCGGGCTGTGCACCAAAGGACTTTAATTTTTTAAGTGTACATTAAACACCCGTTCACATCAAGGAAAATATTGTTAGGAAACATGTATGTGTTAAACCGCAAAAGTCGACTGCGTGACTCATGTACAAAAGGCTAATCACCTACGCCTATTACAAAGACAAATGATCACAAAACAGATAACAATATGTGAGGCCAAGGGATTTTATTTTGGTTATTAAAATGTCGGAAAAATTTCAAATTTTTTAACCTAAAGTACAAAGCAAATAAAATTGATACAAAATCTTACCTTCGCTAGTCTTTCTAGTGACATTTACAATATCGCCTTCATTTAATCCCAGTTCGTCTGGTTGTGCGGCAGTGTACGCGTATAAAGCGGCCACTTGCGGACAATCCCAGCCCGCGTATACGGCCTCGCCGTCGTGACAAGTGGGCGGGGCCAACGCTTCTGTCCATCGACGCGCGTCTGTCTCACTTGCACACGACATAAGCTGTGAGTTAGAAAGAGATAGGTATATTTTTTATCCGAGGATTTTATATTTTGAGTAAAACAATCGCGGATATTAATGAATTCACAAAGTTTACAGTATAACTAAAGTAAAGCTAACATATACTACCGATACTACGGCAATATACAGAGACGGTGACTAGTAAGCATCAATATTTATAGAAAGATTTTTATAATTTATTATTATGATATATAATTACATATATCTAATTGTAAATCCATTTGGTTAGTTTCGAACCATTTTAGGTCGTAAAAATATTATTACACCCAAGTATCCATACCATTTCAACGGTCCTCCCTTCGTGATTCTCTAATAATGTAAGCAATAGGGCGTGTTTAGCATTTGCCGCCGCATCACTCGAGCACACGTCCACCAGCGACCGTGGGCAGTGGTCAATTGCCACGTAGCATTCGTCACTGGAATAAAAAAATCAACTTAAAAAACCGTCTTCAAATTAAATATACAACTGACTTGGTTTTTATGAAAGTTTTTGACTAAGCCATCATCATATTGACTTTGACATTTCCGAGAAAAAAAAAAAGAACTGTCAAACCATTTTTTATTGAAGTTTGGCATATTTGACAGCGCTCAAGACGTGTAACTTACGAATTAAAAATGGATAGTACATACATTTTAATCAAAGCGATAATCTTTTATAATCATAATATAACTATTAACTACCATACATACAAAAATATAAATTAATTTAGTTTGAAGTTTTCGAAAATATTAGAATTAATACATAAATAATATAATAGTGTTTTTCGTTTAAAATGTATGCTATTAAACTTAAAAGAAATAAACTCAGTTCGCTTGAAATTTAAATCTTACCTCTTCTTCTTAGTAATGACCAAGTGATCGTTGAAAAGGAAGAGATGTAAGGGAAGCTTGTGGAACTTCCTCCCGAATGTCAGTTTCAACTCGTCAGTCTTCCACACCAGTTGGGTCATCTCTCCAGAACGAACTAACCATCGGATTGGTCTGAAACGCAATAGTTTTTTTAATAGAATTCTACGACTCTATGGACGATCAAAATTTCTGTCAAATCTTTGTTGAGATATTGAGAAGTAATTTTTTTAGCAGTGGCCACGTGATGTGTTGGCGCTAATATGTTATGCCTGTCGCAAAGTATTTATGTCTCAGGTCTCAGGTTAGGTTGGATTGTCCAGTAGTAGTACAGAGGATGAAAAAAGTATGAGTTGTTCAAAACAAATAACTTCAAGGTGGTCTTGACTGTACAATAAATTAAACGATATATTTATCAATAAAACATAATTTCCTTAAATAATTATTAAAAACCGATTTTCGAAACTCTTTCGATTTTTAAGGGAGGCTGTTGCTTCTAACATTCCGACGCCCTAACCTTAATTTTAGGAAGAGGACTGATTTAATAAATTATAAAAACTACGGGATCGATTTGAAAAGTTCTTTTAAAGTGAGAATGAATTTTTTCAGGCAGGAGGCAAACGGATATAGGAAATGACAAGAAGAAAACGTTTTGTCAAATCACTCAACGGACATTATTAAACATCTGTTAATCTGAGTAGTTCATTAATTATTTTGATATACTATACACATCACAATACGTCATTATAGTTCGATGTGACACTTAATATGAAAAAAATAATTTTCGTCACAGACTAAGCAAATTTCTTTTTCTCTTTTTTTAAAGTTTTGCGCACACATTTAACCATAAACTATAGAGATATTAATATATTACTTGCGGTCTCGTCGGTCGCAAGCAGGCGCGACGTTTGGCGCGTGTTTGAGTGCGGGCGGGAAGTGAAGGACTGAACTGAGACGGAACATTTCTTCCAAACGTTCTGTGTTACGGGCACCTTCGTTGCATTGGGATACATACTGAAACATAAAATATAATTTAGAACAAAAATAAACCACGAGAACGAAGGAAAAACTATTAATGATATAATGGACGGAATAGGTTCTTAGGGTGAGATTCAGAAACGAGATTTAGCCCGAAATCAACATTTTTTGGCGTATTGGAGTCAGACTTAGCGCCGAATCTTACTCTACCACTTCAAAAATGCGTGGATACCCATAGCTGAAAGACTATTGAACCGATTTTGATGACAATTGGACTGCAAAATTGGGTTTCACTACTGTCGTCCGACATTTTTAAATAAATGGCGCAAGCGCCGATCAGAGACTGTTATTTATGCTCATTACGTCTATATAAATAAAAATAAGTTGCAAAATATGTTACTAAGCGCAATACTCGAAGGCAGCTGGATCTAATCTAGTTTTTTGGTAGGAAGGTTTTTATTGAGAGAAAAAAAAAAAAACTAAAAACCAGTTTTTATTCCGGAAAAGCGAACAGTCTATGGGCTAGCATAGTAAAATGTTCGATATGTACTAAAAAGGTAGGCTGAAGTAAAAAATCATATCAAGGTGAAAAGAAAGTTCGCGAGGGCTATAATAAATATACTATTATGTATTTGATGCTCTCACTTGATTTCGTATATTTATTCCTTGAGTCATTTAACATTTACACACACATTTAACTCACATTATTAAGTGTAGCAAGTGCGTGCATGCACCCATCGTATTCTTCATCACCAGAACTGAGGTTTCTCAGTACAGCATCAAGGAGTAAGGGCAGCCGCGTGATGCGTTGCATGGGCAGCATCAGGAAGGAATGGAGGGAGAGACTTTGACATGCTGGATGACTTTCCATCCTGGGAAAAATGCATAAAAGGAAAGTTATCTAAGGTGTCAAATTTATGACTTATTCATAAAAACTAAAGTCCTTCGTCCTTTTCTGTCAAATGTTATAATATGTTAACCCTGTGATGAAAAGAGAGATATAGTGGTTTAGTTAAAAGGGAGTAGAAACTGATACCATGTTTGTGTATGTAGCATATACATATTATTTATTAATTCCACATAATATTTATTATGTTAAAATTCTCATATTTTACATTTCAAATTATTGAAACTTTATCGACATCCTTTTATCAAGTTTTTGTTACTCGCACGTAACAAAAATTGGCCTTGCTTGTTTCGTTAATTAAAACAGCTGTGTTTTTGTATTTTTTTTTACTTTTCTACACCAAACTCTGGCAATGTGAGTGTCCATGGGCGGCGGTATAACTTAACATCAGTTGAGACTCCTGCCCGTTTGCCTCCTATATAAAAAAATATCTTTACGGTTATTAAAATATATAGTAAATCTATAGAATTTATCCTGTAAAGATCGTATACGTAACGTGCGCGTACGTATACGTTCATGAATTTCAATATGTACTCACTGTTTAAGCGCTGCCGTGAAATTGGGCGTTTCCCGCAGTCGTTGCAGGGTCCGCACCATGACGGCCTGATTCTCGCAGTACTTGACGTAGGCGTGGAACCTTTGCTCTGCGTGATTCCTCACGATGTCACAGATGCCCGTAAGGAGGATATTCTCTTGCCAGCACCGTTCCATCTCTGCTAGCAGCATTTGGGAGCATTTACGGACTGGAAAATATGAAACAGTTGTCGTAAAATAGATCTATCTAGAGTGTAAATTTTTGATTGTGATGAATGTTAGGTACTTTAAGACATTATTCGAAATCTATAATCTAAGTATGTAACAATTGATATTCATTTTACTCGCTAAAACTCGAGAATGGCTGGACCGATTTGGCTAGTTATGATCGTGAAATATTTGTGGAAGTTCAGGGAAGATGTAAACGGTGGGAAACATAAATAATAAGTAGAAGAAATTACTAAAAACAGCAATTGAATTTTCCAATAAAAACTGTTCCTAACTAGGACATTTGGTGTCTTTTGTTTTTAGAAATAAATAATTGTCATTTGTTTGTCATAATATAGATCAGAAATTTGTGTTTCATAGCTGTAGTATGAGGTCCAATCCCATTGGTCTGTGTTATAAAATTTGTATTAAGTTTTGACACAAATATATGTAGATAATACGAAGTCCACGTCATCTAGTTAACAAATGACATAACAACCTATAAAAACAAAGCAGCGAACGGAAACGGAAATGCGGCCCTTTAATTGTATACCTAATTAAAAAAGTTGTGAATATTATGTCTACATTTTATAAATATCTTGGATCAATTTTTTTTTCGTTTAATTATTATAGTTAATTACAATATAATTAAAAATGCCATGTGGAACATGGTGTAATGGTTGCAGCTCCTTTAACTAATCATACAAGGCAAAGTGGCAGGTAGAAGGAAACCTGGCCACCGACGCACGTCTTGGTTGAAAAACTTAAGATAATGGTTTGGCCAAAGTCACCGAGTCATTGTTTAGAAGCGCGGCATCTAATATTAAACTAGCCATGATGATCGCCAACCTTCGCAAGGAGATAACACTATAAAAAGATTTCTACATCGAAGCGAAGTCTAAATAAACAACTATATAGCGTGGACCTACCGGGCAAAATTGTGGAAAACAACGTCTCCCAGTCTTCCCTGGGCAGGACGTGGGCTTCTCTAAATGCTGGATGTGATATGAAATGCTCTTCTAGCACGTTCAACGAGTTCAGGTAAGACGCTTCTGAAGTCAGCACTTCGAACTTTGCCTCTTGGAGTTTCTTTTGAGCTGGTGCGAGGGAACCTGTAAATTTGAGTGAAAATAACTTAATTTTGTTTAGATTTAAAGTACTAAATTCCTTTTGATGAACTTATTTTTTTGGCGCGTTAGGGAAAAATGATGAGAGTAATTTTTTACGATGCGCGCGCGCCCCGTCACAAAAAACCGACACCCTGAATATCTGTTCAAACGTCGGTAAAACAGTCTGGGCCGCTAATTGGCGCTCGCTATGTTTAATCGACAAGTTGCATTGTCTGTCATGGCGTAGAGCTTTTCACAGTCCTGTTTATTTAAACCAAAATAATATGATTTCTATACGAGAAAACCCGTTCCAATCTGATAAAAAACCATAGTGGTTATTGTAAAATATCATGATAAGTACATATTTTATCGTTTGATTGGAAGTGACCATTAAAATGGACAAGAAAAATGCAATTCGAAGAGGGAATCGTCCCGCTAAAGTACTCGAAGAAATTTATTACGCCAAAGAAGTATAACTTCTAACGCGTGTACATAAGTACACACAATCTGGCCGTCGACAAGTTACGTAATTACTTACTTAGTACAGCGGAGTTAAGAACTTCTGGCACTTCGCACCAAAGCGTGCGAGCGGGGCCACGCGGCGCCACTAACGCCATGGCTGTAGGGCGGGATGCGCTGCAGGTAGACCCGCCAGCTTCGTACGTATCTGAGTCTGATTCACCACCACAAGCCGACTGAAACATCAAATATAAATATATAAATTACACCAGCTGCAAGAATATTTTAAGTGACACTCTTTTTATGCTGGTCATAGAGATGATGTACGAGAGAGAAATAATTTCTCAGCATTTGCTTTTGCGTAAAATGTCATCCAGAAATATTTCACTGGTGTTCGAACTCAAGACCGTTCGAGCCTAGGACCCTATTGAGGGTGATATCATTCCTACAAAATACCTTTGTGTCAAAAAAATTGAGTGAAGAATTTCTTCAGCAGTCTCTAAGGCAGATGTCGAAACAGGCTTTCTTTATAATATTGAAAACGCTGCTGAATTGAATACACACATAAAAGCGATAACGACTTTGTATAATGTACCTTTTTAGAAGCCACTTGGAAGAAAAAAATACTTTTTAATGGCGGACCGAATTCAAAATAAATTTTGATTCATTCATGTTCATTTTACCCGGTTATTTATTTAACTTTGTTTGTCTTTTATTTTTATTATCCTATAACGTGGATTTCCTTATATAAACATTTGTTTAGCAGACTGAGGCTTTGCCAATTAATCACACACGGCGTAGTAAGCCCGCGATCGCGTACAAATTTACTCAGGGAAGCACCGCGCGCGCGTCCTGCGAACCCTGAATACTATTGCAAGTGAGACACGTATATTTAGTTGCGCACTGGCTGAATTCACAAGAATTGCATTATTCATAATTTGTTGTAAAAAGGTTTAGGTTTTATGTTTTCTTTATATGTAATAATACATTCATAGTTTGTTTAGCAGAGTTTATTTTTTATTACTAAGTTTTCAGTGCTTATAATCGATTTACCAAAAACAACGAATTGATGATTCTGAGCAGTTTTTGAAGCTGTTCGTTGTTTGAAGAAATCGTAATAAATACGAATTTATTTCACCGTATTCTCCAGATTTAGTTAGCCCCGAGCGACTTTTTACTGTTCTCAGACCTCAAGAGAATGCTTGCTGCACAATTTTGCGCTAATGAAAAGGTAATCGCCGAATCTGAAGCCTAAGTGGCTAAAGAATTGTACTATAAAAATGGTATTAAAAATTGTATGACCGCTATAATCGTTGTATCGCTCTCGAGATATAGTGAATAATCAAATTTTATTGAAAAAAAGATTTTTTCTCTGTAAGCCTACGCTTACGAACTTACAGCCCACTTGATTATAATTCTAGTTAGACGATATCACAATCACAAAATTATCTATACGGCTTACGTTTTTATGTTACCTTCGTTGTTCACAAGATTAGCTTACTCTGTGATTTCGCGTTTATAAACAAGTCCTAAAAATGCAAATGTACAACCAAATAAGATTAGATATTATGCCCTCTACAGAGATAATTTTTTTAAACCAGTTTATAGATCGCTGTTCAGCTTACGACTTTATTCTTGGGGTTTTAGGTTGATTATGGATATTAATTGTTTTAGAATAACACAACAACAAACAACAAATAATTCGGCCTCACCGTTAATTGACAGCTGTTACTTTTACAAGACCATTTTACAATTTTATTTATTTATTACGTAATCCTTGAGCTAACATAAATTATATACAACAATAAACAATTACACCAAAGCATATATAATATATAGAAAAAGGTTTAAACATTTACGAAAGGAAAAAATCAATAATCAATATTAAATACCTTTACTATAGTAATAACTAAGTAGTACCTTATTGGGCTGTGTTGTGTGATGGTGTGAAAGTGAGGGTATGCAAGTGATGGTGTGTATGTGGGGTATGCTCATGATGCAGGCGATTTAGTGCTATGGATATTCTTAATACTCCTTTTCAGCATATACCGCGATAGCTTAAACAAGTCAAGGCTTAGGTAGTGGTCGTTGTCCGGGCTGCGCGATACAAAACGACGATTTTTGCATAGTTGGCGTTGATGTGACGAACGTGAAACAAAGCACGATTACGAATCTGTAGGCAGGAACATCGTCACTATCGGAAGTCGATACATAAGTCAATTATAGTTAAACGTTTGAGCAAAACATTGTGGAGGTCAAGACTATGAGGCAATATGGAAGGTCAGACAAATTACACCCATAATTCACATTACAATTAGCGATCATTTTATAAAACAATTAGGCGCCAAATTCCCACAGATTAGTAGATTTAGTGACTTTGCTTGTTCATCCATTTTTTTAGTAATTGTATTTCAAATGCTTACGTATTTTAATGATTGTCGTATAGTCGGTTATTAAGATTTGATTTTAAGGAAACCGGTTATATAGCCTGTTTTGTTCTTTGTGGCGCAAAAGGAAAACTGTGTATCAAACCATTAATTTATACTTATATGATATTTCAATAATATATACGTCACATATAGCACGATAGCAAGATAGTCGATAGTTTAAGTTTTACAAATCACAAAGGTTTTGTTTATGTATGAGTGTTTCTTATAGCCAATGGATTTATCAGTAGGCTGAGTAGATTTATAGAGCGCTAAATTTGGGAACAGAATTTTGTATGCTACCTAATAGAAATCAAAAAGATTTCTGCACGATGGTTTACTGATGTTTTACAGATTTTGCCCTACCCCTAACCAGTAATCGACATCTACGCCCTCAGCTCATACTTTGTATGAATGAAAAGAGTGAAATTGCAGAAAATGTATTTCCCTTTTCCCTCTTCATCAACCCATACATTCCTACTACTGGTTGGCGGCTGCGAACTGGATGATTTGTGTATAATTTTGTGCTAATCATAGGACTCATAGAAAAATCTAGGACATGACAATTGTAAAGGCAAAGGTGGCTAAACTTCACAGCCTATACCTTTAAAATATGTTGCGCCTGTTTAAGTTCTTTTAATTTGAAGTCACTTATAGAACAGGGGGGAACAGGGCTACCCTGTTAACTGATAATCATAGACACTCTCAATGCCAGAGGGCTCGCGGATGCGTTGCCTACTTCAAATGGTTAGGAAATACTGACGACTTTCCTATTTAAATTATATTGCTTACATTTATATTTTGTATTCAAGATGGTTGACGTGAACAGTAAATGTAAAATTAGAAGCATTTATTATGTATTTCTTTATTAACGTTCATAAGTGTACATTGCGTTACCGAAATGAATAAATGATTTTGAATTTTGAATAACATATTTAATTTCTGTTTATTACGTATTGAACAAATAGTTTAAGATAGTTTTAAAAGGTTTTGAAATGGATTTTAAATGCTCTTCGAACGTTGCGTTTCGTTAATGTATTCAAAAACTATACATAAATTATTCCTAAGGACAGATGAGTCAAGGAAATCTTGCGGTTAGCTATAGTAAGACTATCAATATAACCTGGTACTGGCGTATTTTGTTTTAGGTAGTTTGTGGAATATTTACCGCAACTCTAGTTTCTAATTTTTTTAATTTTTGAGCGAGGAAAGCACCAGCTCTGAGGTCAACGGTACTATTTAATTAATTTTTCCTTAAAATGTTGTTCCAAAGCGGCTTATTATATGTACTGATTTTTGAAACCTTTAAAATTAACAACTAGACTTTCTAAACAAATAAAAATTCACTCAGTTGTTTTAATTCCATAAAAAAATATCATATTAAAACTACTATAAGCTTACCTCAACTTTAGCGGCGTTATAAAACTGGTAGAGTGGTTCGTGGGTGAAGAGTGAGTGGAGACGCGGTGAGGCCGGATGAGAGCCTGAAGATGCGCCGGATGACGACGAGATGTGCCCAGCTGGGTACAGACCTGCTTCGGCGTACCTGAAAATAGAGTTCATTTATGTCTATGTTTTTAATTGGTCCTAGAAAGAAATAATAAATAATAATAATAATAATAGGTCCTAGTCTATATTTCACAACATTCGTGTCAAATATAGACTTATTTTATAAGGTTATAAAACAGACTGTTTATATTTATTTAACACGCATGACGCAGTTGTTTCGAAGTTTTAAGGGGGGCGGTAGTCCCCAGGTTGTCTTACGCGCTAACTAGACATAGAGAACAGAGTAGAAATATAGTAAAACACTTCTAAAAATGCAAAGCTTCCTCTAACTATTATGACGATTGTTTGTATATATCCTTAAAACCCAATTTTTTTGAAAAATGTGGTCAGTTTTAGTTAGTAGAAGCGACTACATTTTATTTAATACATTTCTGTTGTTAACTGCTGGCACGCTGCTTGCGACCGTTTTAGCTATTATTTATTGATAGCAATAAAATAGCAAGTCCGTTGGTGCACAACCAGGGATCGACTTCAGGAGTCGCACGCCAAGCCACTTGGCCAACACTCTCTGCTGTCTTGGTTTATATAAAAAGTAAAATCTTGACATTGTCACATTCGAAAAAAGATTCACTTTTTGAGTCAATTAATTTTCACCTAAAGATGACGTAATAAATTAATTCTAACAAATTTACTAATTTGATATTAATGAAGTAATTATCCGAAAACTTTCGTATAGATTATAATAGAAATCGCTGATTAAATGTAAAATTAGAAAATAAAAATGTTAACGATTTTATTTTCTAATTAATTCGCAGATAATAAAAACAGATATAATATAATGCAGATTATAATGTAATGCATAATAGGCAGATGCCGATGGGCAGGCCACATAGCGCGCATGGACAAGAAACGATGGACCGCAGGCTCCTAGAATGGAGAATTCGGCAGAACAAGAGACCGCGCTGCCCACCAACTAGGTGGCATCGACATCGTTATGGACGTTGGCTCCCAGTGAATACAGAGGCCATTGCATACTTGTGGAAAATTGAGGATGTCCAGAAATGGACCAAAAAATAGACTGATGATGATTATAATATAATGCTAATGAATAGATGCAAAATGCGATTTTCTATATTACGAAATACACAGATTATAAATGACCGAATATATTCGGAATAAGTTTCGATTCGGAAGTGTTGTAAGGAATGCAGCCAGAAACGGGTTTTATGCGTTAAATTTTAAATTAACGGTTATAAGTTTAAAGTAACCCTTTTTGCTGAATAATTTCACGGTACCTACCAGATATCTCGCTTTTATAACCAATATGTCGCGACATCTCAAGTGAAATCTTGTATGAAATTTATTTGAAGGGAATGTATGCAAGTTTAAATATGTAAAATATGTTTTTTTATTATTTCGTACAATTTTCAAACGTTTCTCGTGATTTCTAGCAAATAACGCAAATATAATTGTAAATTGTGTAGAATACCCGTATATTTAAAGAGAAAATATAGAATACGAGATATTAGGGGGGCTAAATAATGAAACTGAAAACAATTATTTTGTATGATTTTACACATCTCTAGCAAAATTTATATTTTAACACTTGAAGCGCGTTACTAACACTGCATTTTAACCATAGTTACTAAATTCTAGAGGTACATATTAATTTTTTTTTAAATTAATCTACAGATTAGTATTTGTCTCTGAGACATCATTTTTATATTACAGACTATTTTCTGTGGCGATGAATTACAATTGATACAACATTACATCAAATTCATGTTAGTTTTCATAATTACAAAATAGCAAAAAAAACAATCTAAACTACTTACGCCTATTATCGTAACTCCATTTCAAAGTTTCACAGATAACGGTAATTAATTTTTTACCGGTTATTTCAAATAGGCCACAGATAACTTTCAAGGATTTCTCGTGATTTAACCACAATTAACCAACCAACACATTACCGAGGATTCGTAACACTGTTGGCTGATGCGTCTATAGAATATACCTGGGTATTGGAAATGTGGCATAAGACACGAACGAAAAGAGAAATGGCGGGAGATTAAATGTCAAAAGTGTAAAAAATATTGTTTGATTATTATCAATGACATCGCAAAAAATTAGGATGAGTTACTTACTTGTGTTTTTAAAATACTAAAATTTTGTATGGTATAATATATAATTGAACTGTCAAATTTACTAGATCTTTACCGATCGAGCTGAAATTTTAGCATGATATATAATCCGCATCAAGGACTGTTTTTATCCATTTTTCTTTGTTTTTTTCAAAAGTATCGCAAAATGAAACTTATATGAAATGTATTCTTTGTTTTGTTTCTCACTTCTAAACCATTCAATCACAATATGCCACTGCGAAGCGTGGCGGGGTACAGCTAGTGTTATAATTATTTGTGAAATTTATGTTCGCCGTAATCGTCATGTATAGAATATACAGATAATAACTTGTACTGTTGAAAATGTATTAACATCATGTGGTGTAATTTAATAAATAAATTAGGAATTAAATGGAAAATTTGTCGCTTTTGTACAAGTAAAATAAAATGTATCGGAAGTGGAACTAGGGCTGGCTAAAAATCATCAATCTGAGCGAGCTGTCTTTTTCCTCACATATTGATATTTGTTGAACATCGGTTCAACTGTGTTCATATGCGGGTGAAAATTTTTTTCAAGTTGCTTATACGGTAAGAGTTACACTCTGTGGTTAACTGTGCTTACGAACTAATCGCTTATAACTTGCGTCAATAACGGTGGTACAAACAGGCTTGTGACTCACTCGACAGCATCATTCGTCGGTTTCGAATAGCGATTCGCGATATTAGCTATTATACTCACTCTGTTGTACGATTCAATATATTTTGTTAGACCAAAACATACTTCTATTATTTAAAGGATATTTTATCGGCTTCAATGAAATCGACTCGTATAGATTAAATTTAAAATATTTTTTTTTTTAATTAAGTTTTCGTTTAGCTATCTATAATTTAATTTAGCTTAAGTATACATGATATTTACGTAGCGTTATTCAGTCTCAACTCTCAAATTGAGAAAACGAAAAAGAGGAAGACAACTTCGAGGGTGGATAGACCAGATTAATGAAACAGCAGGTGGTACATGGCAGACAGTGAGTGCAGAGATGATTGGCGGGATTTGGAGGAGACTTTCGCCGGAGGGCACACAGGCACAAAAGAAGATTGAAACAGAAACGTGTTTAAATGTAAAAGTATCTGAATTAATTATTATTAGTCTCAACTAATAGATAGACATGCGCTTGTATGAAATGCCCATGCGTCCTAAAATTTTATTTAAGACAAAATTTGAGCGGGTAGTTTCTAAGCCCACTACAATTTATAAATACGTTGTAAAAGGACTTACCAAGAAGAGCTTGAGGTGTGCGCGGGTGCAGGGTCGGCGCCGCATTCGGCATACCACGAGGTGCGCGTACGAGGGCCTTTTTCCTTGCGCGACAAAGTCGGCAAGAGTCGCTTCAATTCTGTTCACATAAGAATAAATCAGGCTTACAATTACAGAATAAAAATACTTGAATTATTTTGATTACATTTTATTTCAGGCAAATAAGATTTAAAAAAATAGTAGCTGTTTTTATTAAGACAAATTAGGTTAATTTTGGTGCAGAGGAAAATTTAAGCTATGATAATAATGTAATAAAAGCAAGTTCTTTGAAATATTACTACTAATTGTATCAAATAGAAAAGAACAATAATTACACAGAGCGTAAAATTTGCAAGACAATGGATAACAGACTGATGAATCTAGTTAATCAATATGATAATAAAAGTAAATAAAACCAAAGATTATTGTTTCAACAATGCAATGAGGTCATCTTTATAAGTGATGCGGTAATAATTTGTCATTAGAAATATAGTAAAATCCCGCAATGGATGAGAAGACATTCTTACTTAATGCAATAGATTTAGAATGAATTTAAAGGTGACGGACATTAGTATCTCTAAAGTGATCAAATATATGCTTTTATTTAATTATTTCTCTCAAACACACACACACGTTGAAATGCGGACAATCAGATACTTTTGAATATTTTATAGAAAGGATATACATGTGTGAAAATGACATGAGAACTTAAGAAGGCCCAGCGCTAACCAGATCCATGCAACTTTCTCACAATCGAGAATCGAGTAGCCCACAGCGGGAACTGAGAGAATTTTCGATTAAAAAATTTACTGAGGAATGGGGGCTGGCATATTTTTTTTCGGGCACTGGTATAATAATTGTCCTCTCAATACTCTGTTCAATAATAGAATATCTTAGAATTCAAATCCATGACATACGGAATAAACATAGCGAAATACCTACACAGACAAATAATAACAATTGAAGGTAAAAACGGGCGTTAGTCATAGCTTACAAAGAACAACAATTTGTCACATAATTGTGCATAGATTACAAAATAATTGCACGCTCTAGAAAACATCACTCACGTCTCATAACACAAGCACCATAGATCACATAACACAAACGTGCACAGACTATGCTAGTGGTGGGAAGACTGATGTAATATTGTAGTAAACCTTGTCGCCTACGCGTTTTAATGCAATGCGCAGTGATTCTCAATGTGGGAAATTGTTTGTTTTAAATCGGCGCAAACACATAATTATGTAAAACGATATCTCGTTGTATTAGTGCTAGCTGAATTAGACCAGATGTAATATAAATCATATAATAATGATAATACTGTGTGCCCTGTATCAATATAAATTATCGGGAGCATTTCTTTTATTTACTGTCACGAATATCTCGAATACAATATGATAAGAAGCCATAATAAAATATACGTAACATATTTTTGTAACTGTTTCGTTTATAAATTTTATAACTTGATTATTAATAATTGTTTACAATACTGAAACAATATTTTTGAAGTTATACTTCTTTACGCGCGTTATGAAAAATATATGAGAGTGAAATTTTACAATGCGCGCGCACCTGAGACACAAAGTTGTCAGTGTGATTATAGCGTGCGCGAGCGAGATGGGAATAAGACAATCTACAAGTAAAAAGAAATAGAATATGCGTGAAGTTAGCAGCTATGCCAAGAATTTTGATTGAACATAATGACATTTACCTTTTAAACAAATAAAGGAGTTTTAATTATTTTTTAAAAGAAATTTAGCAATGCTTTTCCACAAAGACCTATTGTTACTTAGTTAAAAGGTTATGAAACATACGTAGTTATTAAATTGAATGAATAATATAATAAAATAATACATAATAATAATAATTGTTTTATTAATATTAATTAATAATTACGTTTAATATTTGTTATTAATTATTTAATATTTAAAAAAAATTAAGAAAGCTAAAGAAGTATAACTTCTTACGCGCGTACATAAGTACACGCACCCTTTTTTTTAGGTTAAAAGTATTGCAATATGTCAAAATGTCTTAGCGCTTAATAATATTATTTTATAATCAAACGGTTTTTGAGAAACACTGCGCAAAGCAGTTCTGAGGAAAATTGCTTTAATAGTTGTCCTCTTTGTTACACGCTACGATATAAATACGTTTTGAACAGTTCAAGACTGCTTCGTTTCCCGTATTTAAAAAATGCTAAATAGTATGTAATAGTAGTTAGTCTGTGCGGATAGTGAACCGGCGTGGCGGGAAACTAATATAATTCTTCCTACGTGTTATTTAGGGTATGTTCCGATATACACTGCGAGTACTGTATAGTGCTCCCACTGTTCAAAAATTCGTTCCGCTATGGACTGCCAGTATACAGCCGCAGCGTCCTAGGGAAATATATGACGTCACAAATCCCCGCTATACTTCTACTGCGAGCACTGGCGTTTTCGAGGTAAGGTACTCGCAGTGCTTTGATCACGTGATCAATCAAAACCACTTGAATGCCTAACGGCTGATATAACTTACAGTTTAATAACAAACATTTAAAATTCTAACTTACTTTCTTTGTAGTATTAATTCAATTGACAGTTAATATTAATATAGATTTTTTTAATGCGATAATACTCCAATAATAGTTTTTCTTGTTGAATTGAAAAACTTTGATGCACTCATTTGAAAACTGTGTCGAAAAACGAAGCTGACTAGTATACTGGACTGCGTTCCGTTTTAAATTGTAACCAGTATAGCTGGCTATAGAGAAAAGGTTTCACAGTATACTAAATTGACGGTACTCTGTACAGTGGTCGCAGTGTATATCGGAACATACCCTTTATTTATACAAAAATTGATTGTTTCATATTAAGAATAACTAACATTGTTTTCAATATAAAAAAGGTAATTTAATACTCCTGCGACCTCAAATACCACAACGGCTCTCTTTCCGCACGTACTAAAGTAGGAATGTCTCTTCCTATTAATTACAATGCAAATATTTTCAAATCTGTTCGAGTTTAAATACATACCAATTAAAAATGCAGACTTTTAAGGAGAAAGATAACGATTTTGATCGGCGTTTTTGAGAAGGAAAAAGGCTTTATATATTGTATTCATGCGTAGTCGATAAACTTATGCAGGTGACATTAAAATAATTATTAATGTGTCCATAACCAAATATAGAATTACAAGAAAATAACAAGTAATGTGCTTTTGTGTTAAAATTATTAAGAATCGTGTGGTGGTAAGTAAAAGAAACAAAGACAGTGAGAAACATTGAGACATTCACAAAGCTGTGATATGTACCGCAACCATACCTTGCTCACTGGCTGTGAACTTACGTCAAAAAGTTTGTATTCACTTACGTCCTGGTGGACATTAAAACTATATCTAGGTTATGATCCCACTACACTGTTATAAACTTCTTTTTAAACTATGTATAATGGCGTATATTTAATATGTTTAAACTATTTATAGAGTAATTTAGCACGTTTAACTTTCATGTTAAAAAAATACTTAAAAGTTTCACAAATACAAACAGATTATGACTGTCTAGATTCACTTTTTTAATAAAAGTATTTAGGTCTTTAAAAGAAAACCATAAATGCTTGTCTTGCTAGTGATGTAATTTCATAATAACACACTAGATGGCTCTTTGAACAATTTTGTCTCAATATTAATAATTTGAAATAAGTTCACTGCCGTGAGCCAGGTTCTGACCTTCGTTTAGCGCTGTCTTCGTCATTATCTGTTTTTTATCTTCAAAATCAATTAATCTAGGTTTACGAGAAGACGTCAACTGGAATTATTCTTGCTTAGAGTAGAATTAAGATTATGTTAATTATTTAACATTTAAAAGTATTAATAGAAACTATATTTAGGAAGATTCACAATTTTACGTTTGCTTTAATAATTGCTAAAGAGTAATTAGCCGAATGTAATGAATGTATAATTTTTACCAAACCAACTAATTTTATAACTCAACTACATTAATACTTAGCAACGTTTTACGAAATCCCTTTATAGTAGAATATTATAGAGCTACCAATTCATCAAAATTCAATGAAAATGTCAAGTTGACAGTTGACGTCTGTCTGACCTTCGTTGACAGCGCTAAGGTCAGTTGTGGGAGGCGGCGGCGGGGGCAGTGAGGGCCTCTCAAGCGCCAGGCAAGGGGAGGATTCTGCCCATCCGGGACGAAGTCTCGTACCACGGCTCCGGTTGCTCGGTGACAGCGCTTCAGGGTTGGCGCCGTTGTCGCTGCTGAACAAAAAAAATAATAAGAAATCTAAATAGTGTAATATAACTATGAAAACTAATCTAGTACATTTCCTTTGTACTTTAGACTCCTCACTAAACTTTTAAGTCGACCGATGAATTTATTGATCAGAAAGCATAGCCTTATCAGTAGATACGATCGCAATAACTACAACAAAATAATACATGTTTACTTATTTGAGGTAATGGAATACACCTTACATTTTTATTAATAAAAAGTTTATATAACACGTAACTTTTACAAACCGTGAAACATGCCGCTAGCTAATTTGTGCAAATGGTAATAGATGGCGCTTTTACAGATAAAGCTAAAACAATATTAATTAATCGTCTATAATTCAACATGTTTAATATTAAATCTTACCAATTACTAAATCCAGAGTCGCCATCCATAGAATCGGTGAGGTAAAACGTAGAATTTGTGATCTTCAGCGCACTGGGGACTTCCGAGTTAATATCTACTGCCATTGAAGTTGCTCTTCTAAACCGAGATTTAAAAGATAAATACGCTTTCCTGGATAAAGTTCCACTGTCTTTCTTATTTTCTGTTGGAGACGTTGGATTTTCCGCCGAAAGCTTTTCGGGCAAGGGTAGAGGATCACCACTCAGCCGCTTTTCTGTTGGTTTTTCTTTTTTATCCATAATTGTTTTTAATTCGTCTTTGAATGTGCCGGTGATTTTGGTTAGAGTCTTGTCAGTCTTCTTTTCAAAGTTAATGTTACTGTATAGATGTTGGATCTCTGGCTTCTGGTAGTTTGCGTAAATGGGCGATTTGGGGTTCGGTTGGTTCTTCGGCGTGTCATATGTTTGATTGGATTTTATAAAGGTCTTCCCGTCCATTGCGACTGTGAAAAGAAGTGTTTTTATAATGTAATAGTCAATTATTGTAACACGTATGAATGTTGTCAAGTAAGATAAATCACGTAACAGAGAAAGTATAATATACGGTCTTAGTTACAATTTCTACAAAACTCAGTTAAAAACTTTTTGGTGAATAATTAAAATGGAATTGTAACAAAAATAATTATAAATAGATTGCATTGTAGAAAATAATCGACAGTTTCAGCTTGCTATTCATCATCCGATATGGTCTAGTGGCTAGGATACCTGGCTCTCACCCAGGAGGCTCGGGTTCGATTCCCGGTATCGGAATAACTTTTTATTTTTATTCTATTTAACTAATAATTTTCACATACCGGAATATCTCTTAGTTAAATTCCGCTTTATTTGTCTCATTTTCTTCTGGGCGGCGCTGGCAATTTTCGTTAACGTATACTGTCCGCCGTGTGGGGGCGTCGGTAACCTTGCAGCCGGTAATTCTGGCGGCAAATCCGGTTCAAGTGTCTATAAACATAAATAATATTATTACCTCCACAATGAAACAAGTTGATACAAGTTTTTATAATAATTATTAATAGATAGCTAAAAGTAAAAATAATATTGGCAAGTAAAATTGTTCCTTCTTAACATTTTCCCAAAAATTCATATTTTTTTGGTGCGCAATCATTTTTTATTATTATTATTCGTATCCGTCACTAATCTGTCAAGCCTCAATGCATTTTATTATTAAATGCGATTAATTAGATGAGCTATTTTCAGCGTAACAATAGTTTTTGAGTTTGCTCCCATTTATTTAATTACACCTATAATTATAATTTGTTTAAATATAAAGAGAAGTAAAAACACTAGCATTATTTAAAGTGCATAAAACAATGTAAACATTACATTTTGTATATGTGAAATTAGAATATACATATTTTATTTTTTACATAAAATAAATTTTGACTTAGAATTAAAAATTGTTTGAGCTATACTTAGTTACATAATCATAGAATAAATTAATGAATTACTCAGCGGAAGGCCTACCTGTCAGAAGACACTGTAAAAATAAATTATATAAAATCCTCTTTACGGTATTTTTGCAGTTTTAAAAAAATATTAGTCTATGGTATAAAATATTTACCTTATCATTATCGTCGTCGGTGTCACTGTCAAATGAGTCAAAGTCGTCATCTATGGGTTGAGGCACCGCGGGGGGAAGGCGCGCGGGGCGGATTGGAACCGGCGCAGGTGCAGGTTCCAACGACTCGTAGAGATGACCGGAATCACTGCTGTCGCATTCTGAGGAAGAATTGTTAATATCACTTTGTTGTTTGCGTTTGCGCCCGGACATACAACGACTAACCACTAACTAAGCCTTGACTTGTTTAAGATACGGTAGAATATTTTTAAAAGGAGTATTAAGAATATATTTTATAGTATTCGCCCTAAATCACCTGCATCATGAGCACACACCATATACACACTCTCACTTACATACCCTCACTTTCACAACGGCCTTGCGTTCTGTAACTCACTTTTCGAACTCACACAACGGTTTTCGCAGCGGCGGTCGCGCTCAAATCAGTCGTGATGCAGTCATTTTATGATTTGGCATTCTGATAAGGAGGGAGCTTGTACTTTATTGTTTATCAGAATGCCAAATCGCAATGCAGCACACAGCCGAATCAGGTATGTATTACGTATTTAATATTTTTTCCTTTCGTAATTGTTTGAACCTTTTTGTATATATTATGTATTCCATCCTTGGCTATATGTTTAGTATAATTGGATTTTTGCCTATAATTTATGTTAGCTATATTACGAAATAAATAAGTATTAGTTAAAGTGACTTTTTCTAAGAATAACCTTGAGCAAGCCAACGAACTGTTAATAGCAATCACTTTCGTGCAATTGCAAGATGGTGATCATTAATTATTTATCATTTTCCCTTTAATCGATGTTAGTTTGTAATACACAGCCGTAAGATATAATTCTGTTTGTACTTGTATGCGCTTTCTCGAACCCCTCGTTAGTGGCGCGTAAAAATGTCAAGGCTTTGTATGTGGTTACGTAATTTATTATTTACGTATTTTTATATTCGCCACATGCTAGCATATAAGTATTTATTCAGTTTCAGTTCAGTTTGGTGTTTTTTATTACTTTAAAATTTATGCTTAGAGAATGGCCGTACCAACGACAGTCCCAAAAATAAGTTTAATATTGAACCATAGAAATACTTAAAAAAAAAAAATTCTACAGTCAAAACCGTTTACGACGACATCGTTTAGAACCAGATACCGGTTATATTGACCAAAATCAAAGGTCCCGGCTGAATTCTATTGTATTAGGCACTTAATAACAACGTCATCGGTTGTTACGACTATCGGTTTTTACGACCAAATATGAGAATTCCCTTCGATGTCCTTATAACAGATTTTAACTCTAATTATAAATAAGTAATTTAATATTATTATACGAACGAGCCATCAGACATCCGTCCTAATTTCAACCTTTTAGGTCTGTGTATCTTTAATGCCCTTTTAAATTGATTAAACACAATAATATTTCGAATTTAGACTGAAATAATTTGTACGCGGTTTCGGCGAGATAAGCAAGCTCGCTCGACTAGTTTTGCTAATAATAATTGTCAAATACTTTTTAGCGCAGAACCTCCAAAAAGCACAAAGCAGGGCCGGATGGAGTTTCTTGTACCAAGCCAAGACTAGCGCTTAATAAATCATTAATTTAGAAAAATGAGAATTATAATCTTAGGTGACCGCTAGAGACAAGACTTGCTAAGTACGACTGTCCTATGTCAAATAATAATAAAGCCTTTTTTATTTCCATATCCTCAATTTCCATTTCAAATGTTGTTAGTATTTATATATAGCTAAATGTTAGTTGCCTGTGGGTATACCCCTCTTTAGTGAAGCCCCGAATTAATCTACTCGATGTCAAATACGTTTAGGTAAATCTCGAATATGAAGGGGGTTAGTTTTGCTCGTAATTATTGCAGTCTCTTAAATAAATTTCACATATATAAGACATAATATATAACAGTATTTAATAAGCCCCAAATTTTTCTTATAAGGTTTTCGTTGCTACCAAACGGAAACAAATTATAATATCAATTGTTCAATCAGATATGACATGGCATGTTTGTAAATATTCCGTAATGCTAAATTCTCCATTTCTAATTCACTAACAATAGCCATTGATCGTTCGAATCAAATACTTTTCTGAAAGTTCAAGAATTGTTCGTAGAAAGTAACTGTGCTAAAATTAGATGAAGATTGCTTTTAAGTCAAATGTCATAGCTTTTAATCGAGCAATTTAATTCGCTTGATTTAGGCATGCAAAAGCAATGAAGACTTGTTTTAATATTTAATTATTTCCATAAATTCAATTTAATTGTATTTTGAAACTTATGTTTTAAAAGTAATAAGTTTAAATTAATTACTTCATTTATTCAGTCAAAATTAAACACAACGTATCTTTTTTCTGTTGTATAAAGAAAGATATGGAGCCAGTTGGAGGAGGCCTATACTCTATAGAAAGCTTTAAAAATCATTCAATATAATTCAAAATGAATTTATTCGTATAGTTATTTGAACGTCAAAAAATAAATAAATGTGAAATGCTTCTAATTTTACATTTACTGCCAGTTCTCATTTCAAGGGCGTAGAATGGAAGAGTAGAACTTTCAATAAACTCTCCGCCCATCTTGTTAATCGCCAAGGTTTTTTTCATGTTCCACATGGCATCTTAATTAATAATAATAAAATAAATTAAAAACAAAGATTTGTCCTCTATCAGCTGGAGGCATGGTGAAACAGGAGCACGCACTTACATTCTCGTGGGAACAACAAGCAAATATCGTTTCAAGGTATAAATAAGGCTAAATTTTTATTATTTTGAGATTTCAGTGATATAAAATACATAACGTTACTATTATTATGAGATTGGCGTAAAACTGTTACCACTGGTGAGAGGTCTTGGCACGCGTGACAGTATTGAGTCATTTGCGATAGTTAGCATACCAAATGTGCGGCTTATATGTTTGCATTGTTTGGCTTGTTTTAGACATTGATTTAACCACAAATATTTGAGCATGACTTCATCAAATGGGTTTTCATTACTGGCAGCCGGTGGTTTCGACTTTTATTATTTTCCTACACAATATGTCATGCAATATCTGTGGCGAATTTTATATAGACATTATCTGTCACTTTGGTGTGTATATATTAAATTATTAAATATTAGTTAAATGTAAATATGTACACTGGTGCATTGAATGAAACATTTACGAGAAATAAGGCTAAATAATAATTAAATAAAAATTACTCAAAATGTTTATATAACGACATTATATAATTAAGTTTGTATTTAAATACTGCCTACTAATAATTAAAAAATAATTGCATATGTATATGTTTTAGAAATGAGTTATCTTCTTTGCCGGTAAAAAAGAGGAAAAAGGTCATAAACCTGACACATCATGACGCGTCACTATTTTTGTGGCACCAGACATGTCGGTTTCTGTTTTCTTTTACCAGCAAGATTGATTCTAAGTGGCGTTTGTGATCAAGTTATTTATTTATTTATTAGAGTTAATTATAAGTTAGATTAGATTCTTTCATTCATTTCACAAATTATGTTTTAATTAATTTTATATTATTGCATGGTAAATGGTGGAGCCGTGATTCGTCAAATTGAATGTAATTTTATTTAAGAATTTGATTAATTATCTCGATTAATACATTAAATTTGGTAAGTATATGTAACATTCAAAGTGATTTCCTCTTAAAACCAAGAGTTGACCTTATTAGGAGCTTGAGAAATGCCTTATCGTATAGTATAGACATTATAGCAGCACAGTTTCCGTGAGAATTGCTTTTTACGAGTAAAACAAAAATTATCATTTTATTATGGAGTTAAGTTTTTAAAACAATGAAATATCAAAGAATAGATAATTTTTGTGTGGCAAGGTTTTGAATTTACATTTTTTTATCCATCTGCAATCAGCCTCTTGGCTTTTATCAGATTTTATTAATAAAAATTGTATTTTTTGCATTGTATGTAATGCCTATTTTAAATAGACCAGAGAAGTTCAAGCCCCAGGTTCGAGGTCAAGTAATACTTGATGAACATAGTTTTTTTTACAAAAAGCCTTTAATTATTTATTTTTAATATCATGCAATTGTTGTCTAAAGCGGGCCATAGACGGACCGCATGTTGCAGTCAAGACCGACTGCAATATGCCCGCTTATGATAAATAATTCATCACCGGACGTCAAGGCAGAATAGAAAATACCATCCGTATCACCTCGGCGTCGAATTTTTGCCGCGCACCACCACTGTGTGGAGCCAGGTTCCCACTGAAGTATTTCCGAACCAATTCGACTTAGGGTCCTTTAAGAAAAGAGCGTACCAATTCTTAAAAAGGCCGGCAACGTCCTTGCGACCTTTCTGGTAATGTGAGTGTCAATAGACGGCGGTATCACTTAACATCAGATGAGCCTCCAGGCCGTTTGCCATTATTACTAGTTTTTTTTGTTATTATACAAATATGTATAATAACAAAAATAAATAGATGTCCTATTTATATTATTACAGTTCATTTACATTTGCGTCGCCTAACGATAAATACCCTCGAATATTTTAAACAACTTCCTAACCTAACCTAGGGTTTCTAGAAGATTTTGTATTTAAAATAAAACGTACCAATAAACGCCACGAGATCCTGTACCTCGATCTCGCCATTTTTTAAAATGGTCCTCACATCCAGCCAATGGCTTTGTTGTAACGCGTCCACATACTTCACTTTATCTATGGGCTTCACTATCTCTTGGTCATTAACACTATAGAACGGACACTTTTCGTTTGTTTTAATATACACTTTTGTTGGTGACGATACAGATACTGAAAATTAAGGCGCTTTAGACTTCATTTGGCTCATTTCTGTATAGTTGATCAAGTAAAAGAGTTTAAATATACTTTTTATTGAAGTTACACTTCTTTTGGCGCGTTAGGGAAAAATGATGAGTAAATTTTTACGATGCGCGCACACTGTTAAAATAACCGACACCCTGAAGTTAGCTATAGTCAACATTTTAGTTTTTTCTATTATTAGTGTCGTTTTTTCTACAAACGTAGAATAAAATTTTTGAAAAGATTTTTATCTTGTTACGCCATAGAAGTATAACTTCTAACGCGCGTTTTTTTATTGTTCTAAATAATAAAAAATTTCCTTAGATTTTTTTTTCTTTAAAACGTTTTACTTGTAATGAAACATGTCTTTCTGTAGTCTTTGGTATGTGCAAACTTATTCACAGTAGGTATGAATAGTCAAAAATTAAGCAATTCGTTTCTCAACTGTTGAGTCAGAAATATCGCGTCACTGGCCAAATAAGATAAGTCTAAAGCACCTTGATCGCCACAATTCCTTCGAAAAGTCCGCGGCCTCGGTGGACTGATTCCACCATTCACTGGAGGCCTCTCTTCTACCATTTTGCACCATTTTCACTTCACATTATATCACATACTGTAATCAGAAAATCGTCATGTTCGATAACCTAATCTTCGACTCTATTCATGTATTTCTTAACTTTACAAATGTCTTGGAACGAATCGGATTTACTATTTGATATATAAAATTCTCGTGTCACGGTATTTGTAATTAAAGTCCTCCGAAATGGCTCGACCGATTTACGTGATAGTTATAGTAGATAGTTATTTTTATTGAACTAGACACATGTTTCCTAGAAATCACATACGTAGGAAAACAATGTTTCCGAAGCAGCTAGTTTTATTATATAATATGTATTCAGTATCACAAATCTTTGACAAACAAATTTATTTACATTTTATATATCACAGTAAGGCGGAGGAAAACGTGTCGGTCCGGCTCAGGGTCAACGGGTAATTGTGGTGTTAAGTTCTCATTTTTTCTCGGTTTCAATGCTACGTTATTGTAAACTATTATAGACATTCGATATTATTAACGATTGGTAAAATTTTGCTCCTAGGGCCGTTTTTAACGTATGGTTAACCAACGAACCGTTACATTGTGAAATGGAAGCTATGAATGGTGATGGCATTGCAATCAGAGCATTTCGAGTTGCAACACAATAGGTGCAGTTGTTCCGCGAATTTCTATATACTGTATCCATTTTTATATAACAAAAGTAGAATATAAAACGTTTAAATACGCTATTATTTACTTGACAGACTGGAAACGATGTAAGAAATTGTGTATGCAAATCTTGCATGCAAAAGTGTGCAATGATTTCGTATCAGCGGTTCCGGTTGGTCAAGGGCTAGTGGGTTGAAACGGCTAGTGGGTTGAAACTGTGGGATGGTACACGCTTAGATACTATTTACTTACTACATAAGAAATCTTATGTTCCTATCTGAAAATTGATATCACTTGAAAAGGTCCAATTGGAATGTTTTAAGTGGCAATATGACTATTAAATAGTTTAATTCAAATATATTCATAACATTTTTAATCGCGTAAATAACAAGTCTTGTTTAAATTAATAATGTTTTTTTAATCATTTAAAGTATCAAAAATCTATTCTAATTGCCTCATGGTTATTAAAATTAACCGGTTTTAAAGCCATTATTAATGGTTCAATGTTGATCTTTTGCAAGAGTCATGTTGCAAATATTATGTTTGTAAGTCAAGTACATTTTCAAAACGCCGGTAGATAAAGGATGAGGCAACACATCGTAACTTTAATGGACCGAACTGAGCCGTGACGAAATGATCTTATACGTGTGAAAGTAAATAGGGTTAAACGCACTGCATCACAGTTAACACATCAGGTTTTCGAGACACAGACGACTTTCTGAAAACGGATTTCGTGTTTGAGGAATTTTTGTATCACTTTCACTCTCGGAGCACCGACGACGCGTCCGTTCGCTAGCGCAGCGCAGGGCCTACTTGCGTTGACGTTCTCTCCCTCCGTATGCGCCTGCGTGGGCGCACCTGAATTGTCCATTTAGGTATCACCCCTAACTTGTCTTGCAAGGAAACAAACTCGTGCGTTGTTAGAGTCGCCATGTTTGTTATCTTAAATCATGGCCACTCACGCACGGTAAGTTTCTAGATAATGACTTTATTTTCGATGTAGTAATTTTACTGGTAAAAAACTATTGTTTACTTTGTGAGAGTTTCGTTTCGTTTATATGGTCATTGAAATACGTATACAACTAAAATGGCAAGCTTAACATCCATACATGGTGTATGTTGTGGAATATAATACATTCTAAGTTGTTTATAAAGAAATATGATTAAATATTAATCATTTTCAAGTGAAATTTTTCACTTTAATAGTGATAGTGGAAAAAGTTTTGTATAACGAAAGACTTCAGCGTACGTCACAGATATGACTTTTTTTTATAATTTATTACGACATCTTACAGATAAAAGGAAAAGTATCAACGATTTATTGCTGCCAATACATCAAAATCTCCTTTAAATGCATACTGATTGTCTATAAAGGTGACAATTAACTTTAATACAGTACAATTAAAACAGTTAAATAAAAAGGACCTGGCGACCTTATCGCTTTCGAGCTATCTTCCACGCAACAAAGTTATAAGCAAGAAGTGCAAAACTACATAAGAGATAAACAAATGGAACAAAGCAATTAAATACATAATGGACTCTACCACCAATTTCTTCATTCATCTAATTTTACAGCAAAAAAAGTTACTAGCGTCAAGAATATCTTGTTCCCAAAAGCGTATACAGACGTAAGTTGAGGTTCGAGGTTCTATTTTATTATGTAACAGGAGGCAAACGGGTAGGAGGCTCACCTGATGTTTAGTGATACCGGACACTCATTGCTAGAAGCCTCGCAAGAGCGTTGCCGGCCTTTTAAGTCTCGTTAAATACTTCTATAACCAGCTTTCCCTTAGAAGCATTGTAAAATGAATTAATATTAGCCAATTGGTCTGATTGTCTGCAGCCGGCGACTGGCATCGGAGTCGCATTTCAGAAAACAGGTTTATTTCTATTCTTAGTACCTATTGAGATGTAAATGTTAGGATTTACGTAACAAGTAAACGAATACTGTCTGAGTTATTGGAACATGAATAATTACAGAAATGCATTACATCTGTGGCGTAATGAACAGATAAGATTTTTATTTCCAACTTCGATTTTGCTCCCTATGGAGTAGGCTCTTGGGCCGTGGGGTTCACAGCGCTAATTAAAGATTTAAGTTGGCGCCTGGTTGATTGTATCGGTATCCAGAGCTGGTGCTTTCCTCGCTCAACGAATAATGATTGCAATACAGCGAAGAAAAACTGCCAGCGTTAAAGATACACTGCCACAGGAACCAAACTTTTTAAATTTGTTTTACTTTTCTTTTTATTATTTGCCTATTAGATTGACAAATGATTTTTAAACAGACAGTAATCTGAAGCCCAGACCTAAAAAACTTGTAGTGTCACTTTTTTATGAGGACTGATAATCTATATCGTCAATATACAAGATACCGGGTGACTGTACATTTCTGTCTGTTAGACTTTTCATTAGCAGGTAATAAGTTTTATTTGCCCAGTCCTCACGATATTTTCCTTCATCAAAAAATATATTTGTCTCGACAAAGCTCGCGTTTCTAAAATCGTACGGTTAACTAAAATCTGCTGTACAAAAAAATAACAATATTAAAATTCAGGGCGTGCAGATTGCATCGTGCATCAGGCAATTTCCGGCTCCGTGTATCTAGATTTTGCAATAAGCGGCCATGTTAATAGATCGATTGCACTGTTGCAAATTGTCCTACATGATATTTAAAATGAGATTGTACTTGTACTTGAATTTAATTCAGAATTCTTTTACTGCTATAATTACTTCCTTTAATCGGTCGTTAACTAATTGGGCATTAGATTTCGCTGCTAAGTTGCTCTTATGATTCAGATTTAATTATTCTATATTTAGAGAAAGTTTTATCTAGAAAATTAGCTTTTAAAACCAAATAAAAATAGATTTCTTTTATTATTATTAATCTACTTATAGTTTGTATTTACAATTTTCTTATCCTACAAAGTAATAATAAAAAAAAATCAAAAGGGAATTAAAACAAATCTAAAAAGTTTGGTCCCTGTGGCAGCGTTTTCTTGCTTATTTCGATAGTTATTCGTTGAGAGAGGAATGCACCAGCTCTGGTCACCGGTACTATAACTTAAATCTTTAATAAGCGCCAGTGTTTGGCGAAGGATAAGCATTAAGCCATCAACTTAGCTTGTCTGTTATTGATGTTAAACAAATCAAAATTGTTTTATTTCGGTTAGATGGTTTTTAATATATTAAATACCTACTAAAAAAATAATCATAGCCTGTATTCGATGTCTATAATCAGGATTACATTAATATTATAAGTCCATGTCATTGTTTAAAATCAGTACACGTCCTTCGACGGAATAAATGCCTCCTCCAAATTCTTCCACTTGTCCATCCTCGTGACCTTTTTCCAATTTTTTCCCGCTATCCCATTTATTCCAGAAGAGGGTTTTTAATATAGTAAATACCTACTATATATTAAAGTGGAATTGGGACGGACTATTGGTTAAATATAGTTAGATTATTTAGAAGCATATGTTACATGATGCTATATGATATATGACAATCTATATATATAAAAATGAAACCCGTTTTCCGTTTTCACGACATAACATGAAAACGGCTTGACCGATTTGCCTGATTCCTTTTTTATAATATTCCTTGAAGTACGAGGATGGTTCTTACGGAGAGAAAAATTAAAAAAATTGAGTGAAAAAGTCTAAAAAAACACTTTTCTATATTCCCATACAAAATATTCGTAATAATATTTAAAGGCAATTTGAACTTTAATACCATACAATAAAGTTCAAGTGTTCGTGGAGGGGTTCCGGGAAGGTAAATTTTTATTTTTTGACAATGTATTTGTTGTCTTATCAATTTTCTTTTTTTTATCTTACTAGCTAGACCGGTGTCCCGAATAGCAGAATAAGTATTTTAAACAAATAAAGAATCGACTGTTAGGCGGTACGATGTTCGCCAGGCTAGCTAGTATGTAATAAAAAAAGATTTATAAAAATGATAGTTAGATATGTTAGTTATTTCGACTATGTATTTGCGTGTTGTTCTCACGGGAATGTAAGTGCGTGCTCCTATTTCACCATGCTTGCTGCTGATAGAGGACAAACATTTGTTTATAATTTATTTTATTATTATTAATTAACTATTGATTACTAAGATGTCACGTGGAACATGGTGTAATGGTAAAAAACTTGGCGATTAAAAAGAGTGGCGGAGAGTTTATTGCCAGTTCTTCTCTTCTGTTCTACGCCCTTGATTTTGAAACTGGCATTAAATGTAAAATTCGAAGCATTTAATATGTTTTTTTGACGTTCATAAGTGTACATTAGGCTATGTTCACATGTAACGCGCGTTAACGCGCGTCAACGCGCGATCAAATTTGAAGAGCGTTCAGATGATGAGCGCTAACGCGCGTTGCGAGAGTACTCGTCAGTCTAGTTCGGTAGAATGTAGAAAATGGACGTGGAAGAGGCTATTATTTTGTGGTTATATTATAAAGAAAAATATAGAAAAAGAAAACGTACACATTGGGTTCATCCAATTTTGAAAAAAAATACAAATTATATTATATTTTTTATACAAATTTGCTATATTCCAACTTGCTGGCCTTTTTTCTACTTCATCGATCAGTAAGTCGATGTCAATATCTTCAATTTCACTCATTTTAGATGCGAGAACAAAATATAATTACGAAAATTAACAAAATTACATGCGATCGCGATGAAAGCGCGCGCTCATCTGAACAGCAAACGGACATTACATTAATATCAAAGCGCGCGTCAACGCGCGATCACCTGCGTCTAGAGACTTTTTCTCTGAGCGCCGCGTTGACGCGCGCTCATGTGAACAGTTGTATGAAAATACCACAATCTCTAGTCGCGCGATTTGAAAACGCGCGTCAAGTTTTTGCCATCTGAACATAGCCTCATGCTACCTAAATGAATACATGATTTTGATTTGATATGTATATTAATACGTCAAAAGTTTGCCTTTCATGTAATTTCGATAACGAAAACTGAGCACTAACATGAAATCAATAGCGTTTGTTACATAATGTTATAGAATTATAAGGAGCTGGTTCAGATTATATTGACTCTAGACAAAATCCATACGATAATGTTTATTATTGTATAAAAGTTCATTGACAAGAAATAATACATTTAACCTTCGTAATAAATTTGTCATTTAGTATGAAATGGAAGTAATATAGATAAAGCGATATTATTTGTATGATTCCCTAATTCATAAAGTATCTGTATCTTTTATCACAGCGTAAGTACAATTTGCTGGAGAGAGATGAAAGAATTATGTTAGTTATTTCCTTAGTAGCTCATGTCTGAGCGTCGTGGTGAGCAAGGAAACATCCGGAGCGGATAGCGCCTCTCTTATGCCCTCAAAACAGTGCACAGTTTTGAGAGCGATGAATCACTTGATCGGTCGAACTGGTTGGTGAACGGCCACGTAATCTTGCCATATTGCCTTCTATGCATTATGGGAAATATCTTCAGCGGATGTATCAATTTTCCTTTACAAAATTGTACCTTTGATAGGGTTATATACATATACTAGTGGACCCCACAGATGTTGTCCTGCATGATATTTCAACCGATTAAGATATTAAACAAAGTTTGAAAGTACCGACTGCAGCGCCATCTGTCGGGCTGATTTGTGAATCTAAACCATTCCCAGATCCCCTTGAAGACACACAAAAAATTTCCGGGCTGATTTGTGAATCTAAGCCATTCCCAGATCCCCTTGAAGACACACACAAAATTTCATCAAAATTGGTCCAGTCGTTTAGGAGGAGTTCAGTCACATACACACGCACACAAGAAATATATATATTAAGATGTTGACGGCGAATCTAGGGCTTATAAATGTTCATAGCATATAGTATGAGTAAATCTATCAATAGATTGTTTTCCCACAACGCATACGATATTAGAAACTACGATGAAGCAAAAAATAAGTGAATGTGAGAATCACGCGAAGAGAATGCTTAAATCTATCATACTTCTTAGTAAATTTATAGGAATAGTATTTTTTTTATTAAACCTGGCAACAATATTTGCCAACTTGGATATTAAAAAGAATGGCGGAGTCTTCTTGCCAGTTATTTTTGTCTTTTTGATTGATTTTGATAATTTAAAAGTTCAAAAGCATTGGTGGCCTAATAGTTACAGTGTACGAATTTTATCCTCGAGATCGTACAATGGACTATATATGTGCGCATTTCATATTCGCTCGAACGGTGAAGGAAAACATCGTGAGGAAGCCGGCTTGCATTAGATCCAAAAAAGTCGACAAGCACAGGAGGCTTGCCTTAGATTGACAAATGATCATGAAACAGATACAGAAATCGGAGGCCCAAACCTTAAAGGTCAACGTGATATTATCTCTAGGGGATAAAAGTTTGATAGTTTCAACTCTCAGTAACCCGATTTTAATTCCGGTTTAAAACGGACGTCCGCTAATTTCCGGCGAAATAGTAATTGTTTCAAATCAAAATTTAAAAGTTATACATGCGTTTTACATGTTAAATACATCGTTTATGTGAAAAGAAAGTGGTTCATTCAGTTTGATTTATTTTAATCTGCACAATCAGCCATATAAGAATTGACATGCAAATGTCTTATTAATTATCATAATGTCATAATAATAAGAACTGTTAAGGTCCTATCTCAGCACGAATTGCTGTGTCAGTGTCTCGGGGTGGACTGCGGTGCGCAGTGGAGAGATGGAGCACTGAGGAGCGCCGCGCCGCGCCGGCCCGTAATAACATTTAGATATGTAAAATATTAAATTAATGTAATTTTATCATTTTTTTTTTAATGGATTGGCTTGCGATAAAATATATCGTGTAAATTTCAAAATCTATGTTCTATATTTTGCTCATAAAATGAATTCAAAGTGTCAAATATTGGCTATGTTTGGATTTTTTTCTCTCGAGCGAAGTTATTTAAATCGTGTATCGACTTTCAAAATGGATACATAAACTACTCAACCATATATTTTTTCCATTTGCCCTACTTCAAGAAACGATGACGAAAGACGAAAGAAACAATGTACTTTTTTGGAGTTTGGCGATCAGATCCTTAAGTTATAATTTCCCATAGTATAAAGGCGCCTTGCATTTAAAAATTTTATTCACATTCCTCTTATAAGCATTACACCGCAGTGATCTATTGCTTCTGGGAAGGTGATTCTAAGAGTTTGATAGTCATAGATAGCTTAACAATTTTTGGATACATCATGGTTCTACATGTTCTACAGCCGTGTTGGATACCTATGTTTCCTCGCGTTCATAAATAAATAACATATATAGAAAAGAAACAATGAACAGTGAACTAACGTATACTATATGTTTTTGTGAGAAGTAAATTGGTAAACTTAAACTGGTCAAGCACTAAATAGCAGAATTATGAAACTCCACTTAACGAAATGGTACATCATTATTTGCAATTGTTGCGTACGAGTTGCGCTGTCAGATGATCAATTGAATGATATTTATGGTTATAAAAATAAATAAATCAGTTGCGCTACAACTTTTTTAGGTCGGGCTCAAATCTGTATCTGTTTCATGTTTATTTGAACTAATAGACAAGTTGGTGATCATCCTGTGCCTAACACGCCTTCGACTCTTTGGGTCTAAAGCAAGCCGGTTTCCTCACGATGTTTTCCTTTACCGAGCGAATGTTAAATAAGCACATAGACAGTCGATTGATGAAAAGCTGGGGATCGAACCTACGACCTAAGCGATGAGAGTCGCACACTGAAGCCACTAGGCCAACAATGCTCTTGTATTGTCATTCGAACTGTTTTTGCATCTAGCAACTTCAGCTTATGAAACATAATATAACTACGGGGCTAAACCTACGTTTACAAGAATTAACGCATTTTATTGTATATGTCAAGGATGTCTTAACTTAAATCGTGAGAGAACTTTTTTGTGTGACAATATTTCTCATGACAAACATTGTGAAGACAAATGAAATGCACATTTAATATTTTAGTAAAAGTTAGCTATATTTATTTGATACTCCTACAGCTACCTTAAACTATATCATAAGAAACAATTATACTAGATGTATAGCCATAATGGTTTAAAATATATATATCGCAGTAAAGTAGTTAAATCAGAGAGTTAATTGAATCTCTATTAACTCTCTGATTTAATTAAATATCGATATTCAATCCAGTCGATAGCGTTTTGATTTAAATAAAGCAGAGTTGAAAACGTTTAACTATCTGTCTGACCGAAAGCCAGCTTGTTGATTAATAATGTAAAACAACAGCTGATTACTTTTGTAGTCTTTAATATATGTACGTATAAAGGTTCAAACAGTTACGAATCATACGCAAATTAAAATTAAATACATTTAACTAAGTATACTTAATGCGGGTGTGTTGTGTGATGGTGTGTTAGCTAGGGTATGTAGTACCCTATGAGGGTGTGTTTGTGTGATTACATTTCGCTCAAGATTTTAATTTTTGACATTTGTATATATACATACAAGTAGGCGTACGAGACCCTAGGATTATTGTCTATCCGTGTAAGTCAGGTTACCATTTCGAAATTTAAGAAACCAAAGATAGTTTTTATACAAGCCTAAGCACGCCTTTAATATAAAGCTAGATACTACTACACTAAAAATAATTAATTATAAAAAAACGTTTATAATATCGTGTGTTGCTAGGTAACAATATTTTTCTAGGGCAAGTAATGTGACCTGTTAATCGAAATCAATATCATACAGCTCACGGCATGTTGGGTGTAATTATGCAGATAATAAATATATCTTTTGTAAGTCAAAATCCACATACGATAAACAGAATATGGTGTTTGAATAAATTTAATGATAAATTATCTATGACACTATAAATATTCATAGGATTATATTAATAAAGAAATTAAGCAGACCTTCAAAAAACCTACCTCCTTAAGGTATTGAAGTAGGCTTAAAATTTTATTGAAAAATTACTACGACCATTTGATAGGTGAGATTTCTGTCTCCTCAGACAATGCGAATAATATTTTTAAGTTTTAATAATTTTTGTGGTGAAAAATAATTGATATGCGGTTTTAAGTAGGTGTTGGAGCAAATAAACAAATTCCTGCGCCCACGCGTTCACAATTTACACATATTATAGGTATACTGTCAAATCCAAGTTTCCCGAAAGGGGAAAGTTACATTCGAATACACGAAAAGTTCTAAGAGATATAAACAAGAAGTACAAAGTTATGAATGGTCCGTTTGGCAATTCGTGTTTCGAGATATATTTGACAAACTTTCTATAGAATAACGTTTAGCAAATGGCGACTCTTGAAAATATATTAAGGGCCATTAATGGTCTACAAAGCTTCTAAAATATTTTTAAGTAACCAACATATAACCCGATATAAGCAATTACCAAATACAAATCAACCCACCAAACACAATTCTCGTAAATCAATAATTATTTTGCATTATTGTTATGAATATTCATACACAGGCAAGCTGTCTACAATTGAAAGTTATTTTGAATATGTAATTACCATTATTATAGTTGTTAGGTGACGTGTAATTTGCTAGGAAATATATAATATTAATTCATTTGGTTTCATAATAATTAAAAATAATTTTACTTAGAGCAGCGCCCTCTATTTATATCCTATGTAATTACATTGGCGTAATCGAATACAGTACTTTGAACGCTCCATAGATGGCGTTGTAAAGTAAAAAGACAAATTCAGAACTCATACAATATGTCAGAGTATTTTTAGTGCATAGTTAGGACAGCAACTATTCGGTTTAAGTAAATATGATTTGTTGCTTTCCAAACCGAACAATCAAGTCGAACATTTAAAAGTAACACATACCTTTGTTTTCGCTTTGTTTAGGAGAATTTTGCCATTGGTGTCTCACTTTCTGAGACCATGCGAGGCCCTTCCTACGGCTCCTTTCTTGGACACTGCAAGACATAACGCTAATTGTATTAGGTACGAATATGTAGTATCCATATCCCTGCTTTTGACACACTGAATGTTATGAAAGCTTTTATCAAGATAAGAATGTTTGCTATGCATTCAGTGAAATACAGGATTTTATTGGGTCATAAGATTACAGCCATTCATACTGTAAAAAAACTAGTGTATTGACTTTGTTACTTCTTATTAATGCAGTTTTTTATTGGTATTTTAGTTCTAAAATTCAACGATGTAAAAAGGCCAATAATATAAGAAATAATGTTAAAAAGAATATTAAAAAAAACATACATGATAATCTTCTTTTCTTCAGTCTTTTCTTCATCAGATATGTCTACCCAGTCATCACTCCTGTCGCTTCGATCACTAACGCTGGTCTCGCTACTGGGTACTTGGAAGAGTACCTCCTGTCCATTATAACTTAAGACAGATCTTTGGCCATAAATACTGTTTGTCTTTTGCTCACTTGATACAGTGGATTGGCTTATGTTTGATACGTTATCAAAAGAAAGACGTTTCTGAACAGCTGAAGGCAATTGCTTTTTCACGGTATTCAGTTTAATCATGCTTGGGCTATTGGGTATGCTCTCGTAGCAATGCGATAAAGATACACCATCTGGATGCTTGATGGAGTCGTAAATATTTTCAGTTTCATTGTAATCTGATATTATTGAATCTCTTTTATTTTTTGGACTGCTTTCCTTTGATTTTGGAGGACGAGGCGGTATCCGCTCATAGATTCTATCGGAACCTATTTTCTCGTAACTAACTGTTGAAGCGCCACTGACAGATTTCGTTATGGAATAGTTCTTATTGTTAGATGCATATGGGTTATAATTTTCGGCGATTTGAATTCCAGAACTAGACGCATGGCAATATGGTTTAACAGGAGACTTACAATACTCGTATCCATCATCACTATCACCATCTCCCCTAGTTCTTTCCTCAAGTTGACTACCACATGTTTCATAATTATGAAGACTGCTTTCGTCGCCTTCTGGATGTGACCTCATTTCTAAAAGGCATTGATAAATATTTTCTACGGGCGGACTTTCTTCAACTTTTGGAATTTCTGGAAGGGGACAATTTATTTTTGAAACTCTATCGCTCTTGACTGTGACAACTACAACGTTATCGTCTCGAGGTTCTAAAATTTCATAGTCATCTTCAACTTCATCTTTTGGAGGTTTTGAAGTAAAACCGACTAACACTTCTCTGTTATAAGCCTCTATTAAATTACTTTCGAAGTCAGAAGCGTTCTGAGACTGATTAATTTCAATTATTTGAGATTCAGAATTATCACTCGGTTGAGATTCATCTTTTTGCAAAGTGTTATTTGGATGTTCATCAGTACATGATCCAGACGAATCATTCATTATAATACTTACAAATCCATAAGAATTTTCAGAATTTGGTTTATCACAATCTGAATACATTTGGATACTTTTCCGCCTCCAGAGAAATGACTCATTAGGCGTTATTGAATTTTCAATGTCTTGTGCAATTAGTTTTTCTTCTTTGTTTTTAAGAGATTCACATACATTATCATTATTTGAAGTAGCAAGGGATGGTCCACTGCCTTCTTCCTGTATAATTTCAACTACATGTAATGGTAACTTCTCCGAATGAATATAATTAGTTTTAAATTTCTTCTTATCATATATTGGTTCTTTCTTTTTAAAAGATTCAGATTGAGTAATATTAACCACTTGTTTAGTTGATAAGTCGACTAGAACAGGTTTAATTGTTTTTATTTTAGGTACACCATCTTTAAGTACAAGATTTTTTGTTACTACAAGTGATGATTTCTTTTCAGGTACTTTTGGTTTTTCTTTATTTGTTATAACATTGTCAACCCCTCGACTTCTTTGCAACGTATTGGTTTGATTAGATTGAGCAGTTATTTCACATTCAAACTTTTTAATAGCGCTTTTGACAACATTACTCTGTTTTTGGCTCTCTGTTTTACTAATTATTTTACTTGGACTGCCATCAACAGAGTCTGATCCACTCTGACCATTTGAATCAGGATATTTTAAACGCTTTTTGGGTGATTTTGGAATTCTATTCCCATCAGATTTCGAACGTATCACGCGAATTTTGCTATTGGAATTGTCGGAAAGGACTAATTTATCGATAGAATCCATACTAGAACATCGTTTTCTACTGTTACGTTTTCTTGAACCTCTCCTGTGTCTTTGTACAACAATTTTAATGTTTGGACTGGAACTTAGTGTTGATGATGGTGTTGAGCTGTTACTAGCGGAATATGCCGTCTGTAAGTCTTCAAATGTTTTAACTAATTTTGATTGTTTGAATATTCCGGATGAACTATTGTTAACTAAATCATTAAACTTCTTAGTTAATTCTGAAACTTTGTTACTTGTTATAGTCATTGTTGTTACAATAGGCGGGCGACGATGTAAGGTAGATGCATTCTTGATTTTAAAACTAACTTTTCTGTGTTGCTGTTCAATTCTTTTCTTCATCGAAGCTGGAATGTCTATTGGATTAGATTTATCTTTAGGATTAGGCTTTACATTAATGTCTTTTCCCCCTCCTGTACTTCGAGTGTCATCACTAGTAGTAATCGCTATTTGTGCATAATGCAGTGTTGGTTCTTGTCTGGCTTGTCCATGTCCTTTTGATTGTTTTAGAGTGGAATTTAAAAATGCTTGCTTAGCTTCATTCACTGTTTTCCGTTGATATGAAGGTGACATTGGTGGTTTCATTGGGACTGTGTAAACACATTTTTCGCTTAGACTATGTTTATGTTTGATAGCCATATCTGTTTCTGGTAAAATAAAATTCTTTAAAAGCGCTTTAATAGTGCCACGATCTTTTCCATCTGTGTTAAGGTTTTTTATGGATGATATGATTGTATTTGCTGCAATTGCTTCACCTTCCATTAGGTTGTTAAAAAGCATTTGTGTTGAATCTCTCCGACCGGTTTTCTACGCCATCTGAAACAATTAACGAGACGTGAGTGTAGGAAGTATTTAGCATTCGTAATTGAATGTGGTACCATTTTGGTTCATTCGTTTAGTGATTATGTCACTTAAATATGAGCTAATTTCTCGGTAGATAGTGAAACTTTATAATGAACGTGTGTAATATTTTTTTATAAAGAGCGTATTGTTAGGTGTACTCTCACGTTATTGCATTAAACAGGAGAGTGCTGTAAGATATCAAAGAAATTATTTCCTTCTATTGGACCAAAGAATAATTAAAAAGAATAGGTCAAATTTATACAATATACATAATAGAATTTGCGTTGCAATACATCGCGTTTTTTTTCAATACATATATATACGAGTATACAGTCAAACGTGAGTAAGTGACAACTGAGTAACCGAAAGAACTCTATTAATGAGAGTATTTACCGGGACCCGTCATTATACCCTCCTAAAATCTCTAAAAGTGAGAAACATGAAACCTGCATAAGTGACAGTCATTTTTGACGCGTGAACCTCTATAAGTGACATTGATACTTGCCTATAAGTGACAGTTAAACGCAGATTCTTTCTTAAATTTCGAAGTCTTATTTAATTCAAACAAAATTGTGCGTCTGTTATTGTTTTCTATAGTTTTATAGACCTCTTATGTGACAGAACCCTTCTGTAATTATTGTAAACTAGAAACTCGGGTTAGTGAGAAACCTCTAGTACAAGAGGTCGCGGTCCATCGAGCTCTTACTTATCCAGGTTTGACTGTATATATAAATGTAAACGTAACATTTATTATTACTTAATTAATTACAGAAATTACGACGCCAAATGATTTACGTCCTATGTGGACATGGAATGTTACCGGTGGCCATGAAGTGCGTAGTAATTACTAAACTATACACGATCTAGTTGATAGTCTGTATGGATGACAGACCCAAAAAAGCAAAAAGTGTTTGTTTAGTTTAGAGTGATTTAGCACCCACGTGACATAAGGCCTCTTAAGGTTTTATAGAAATTTAGAGGTTGTTGACACGAGTATTATTTGGCAGGTAACAGCCGGTTGTCTGTGACCTTGACAGATAACTTTTTGTTAACGCTATTCATACAATATTGACCCGTGTCGATTTCGCACTGGTGCCTTATTAGTTATATTTATTACTATAAATAATACTCCAAGCAAAAATACAGTGGAACTACAAAAAACAATTGAAAATCGCTTTGCAATTATCGATTTCATATTATTTATTCGCAGCCATGTTGGATCTTATAAACGTGGTAAACTAAATACTTATTTGCAAATAAACTGCAATTTTTAATCAGCTACAAAACTTATATTCTCTTCGATTCGACTATATTAATTAGGAAGGAAAATGTCTGTAAGTAGAATTTTAGACCGCCATTTAGAGATGCATGCCTAATCGAACACCTGTGTAAAATCCGCATAGACAATATGTTTTTTCATGTCAAAGAGCCAGTATTCTATGCTGAGTATCGCATGCGGATAACACATTTTAACATAAATAACCAAAGAGAATTTAATTGTCTTTGCATACTTTTCTTTATTTCTTTCTGCCTACTCTCACAGTCGTACAAGTAAAAAAACAATCCTACAAAGCCTATTGCTAAATTTGTGGAAGAAAATAAATTAACTTAAATTTTTACTAAAATATAATTTCATGGGATATTTCAGGAGTGACTTAAAAACGATCAATTGGACTGTCATTGCGCAAATTCGATTCACTTGTCTAGATCCACGGACGGAGCTATACAGACCAAATATTACACGTCAAATTAATAATCTCCTCCTCTTTCTTGGAGTCGGTTAAAAGAAAGTACAAAATAATATTTAATAAAAATTATACTCGTGCCGTCATGCATTTTATTAACGCCATATTCATGCATTCGTCTTGTTAATCAATTTTTTCCCCTTTTAAAAAGGTTCAAATGTTAAATCACTTAACTTTCATGTTTAGGTAATTGCTTTTACTAACATTATAATTTGATGTTTAAATAAAAATACATAAATATGATGTCTGCGAACTCGAACGCAACAACTCACTTGGATATTCCATTCGCTATTTGACAAGAATTTAAAAACAATTTCAGATTATACAATAGTGACTACAGACATTGCCATAGACGTAACATTTATTACTAACAAAACACACACAGAAACATACAAAATAATAATAATAATCATTTTTATTATTTTGGGTGTTTTGGTATGATACTCATTTGGCTATTCCAAGAATGAGTAAGAATTAATTAATAATGACATAATTGACAATAATTATTAATAAGTTTTTCTTATGTGTGAACCTTTATTTAAGATTCCATTAAAAATCTATTCAACTTTGTTCGCGTGTTTTCCTGACCTTGTATCATTATAACGGAACGTCTCATTTCTAACGCATTCTTGACCAGTATCGTGCGATTTAAAAATAAGTATTTTATCATAATTCAGAAAAACTTTTAATATGAAACAGTATACGCCGAGAATTGACCCCAGTTGTACACCATCTCTGGTTTACTCATTGCCTGTTATATTATTATTATTTTAAATAAACATAAAAATACTTAGAGTTATTGATTCTTCCTAATCCATTAAGAATATTAATGCTCAGTAAGATTTCAATCTTTCCTTTTTAAATAATTGTATATAATTAGTTATTTTAATGACACTGTTGTTATTATATTTTTTGTTAAATGCTGTAAATGAATTAATAAATTGAGATATTTCAATAAAAATAAATGTAAACAATAAACATTTAAATAATATAACTGTTAAATGCATGTTAGTAATTGAAACATAATTTCTATTGAAGGCGAGAGTTAGACATTATGCGTTCAAAACCTTATTTTTTACATTCCATTTGATAATGGAAAACATTGAAGTATTACGTCTTAGAACCAAAAATCAACATAACCGGTTCAGAAGACTAACCTACATAGAAAAGTCCTCTTCTTTATATAGAGAAACATATACAGAAATGTAAGACCAATGAAGGGTTGTGGCATCAATGTATGTATTTAATAAGTGTTATTTGTGTAATTCAATGTAAATAACCCCACGCTCTGATAAATAAAGCAAGTGAGTCGCTATATACATTCCATTACCTTGAGAACAATATATTGCATGTAATTATTAAATAAGTAGACAAATTGACGATTCGAAAGTATGTAGTAATTAGAAAAAAATCATTAATAGACAAGAAATTTAGACAACGATTATAGAAGAGAGTAAATACTTTAACCCAATATAATAAAATTGTCATGCAGAGATTATTTAACTTTCAATTCACTAACAAAGATTTTTTAAAGCTTCCTTTTAGCTTCCTTTTTTATCAATTTCCTTTTAGCCTAAGACAGCAATACTCTTATGTCAATGTTTTAGGTTTTAAGTTAATCAAATAGCATATTAATAAAACACCACGTATTGAATAATGGACTCATTTGATTTAGTTAGACATTAATGTATTCGATTGTTTACCACAGATAACATCACAACTAATTTTTTGACATTTGACACCATTATGGCTCAATCATATCGATAAAAATAAAAGTTTTCTCGCTAAAACACGCGATGACGTCTATAAATTGTTGACGTGGGAAATGTCAAATGCCATCCGTGCTTATTGGACGTATGCTAGTTGCTTAAGTATTACTATAACAATCACATTATAACAGGTTTATAATACAATAAATAAGAGATTCGATCTGTATTATTTATGTATTTTTCATACTCAAAATGATTTCGTATTAAATAATAAAATAAATAAAAAATAAAAAAAAAAAAAATAAAAAAAAAAAAAAATAAAAAAGCCTTTTTATTTCTTGCAAAAGAACAGAGTTAACTTAATACTATTTTTACAGATATATTTTAAGAAAGTAAATTAGACAATTATTATTATTATTTTTTCCTAATATTTGTATATATTTCTCAATTATTATTTTGCAAGAACCCTTCCGCAGGTGTAGGCCTCCTCCAGGGATCTCCATGTATCTCGATTTTGGGTGAGCTGCATCCAGCTCGGGCCAGCCGTTTGAGCAATGTCGTCCGCCCATCTCGTGAGCGGTCTTCCTCTGTTTCGTTTCCCAATAGGGCCACCCCACCTGGTCACCCTTATGGTCCATCGATCGTCAGAGAGTCTTGCTACATGACCTGCCCATCTCCATTTAAGCTTTAGAGCATAGTTTAGGGCATCAGTAGCTTTAGTAACGCTTCTTATTTTTGAGTGTCTTATTTTATTAATTTTTCTAATGTTAAGCATGCTCCGTTCTAGGCCCCTTTGACAAGTTCTGATTTTTCTTTTTATCTTCTCTGTATATTTCCAAGTCTGGCAAGCATATGTTAGACATGGCAAGAGACAGCTCGACATGGCTTTGGTTTTAAGTAATACTGGCATATTGCTTTTAAAAATTTCCTTTAGACTCCAGAACTTGTTCCAAGTGTGTTGAATTCGCCTTTCAATTTCTAAATAGTTGTTGTCCTTTTCAAAGCTGATTTGTTTTCCTAGGTAAACATAATTGTTTGTATATTTCAGAATTTCTCTATCGACCGATACTGTCATTTCTATACTGTTTGTCATTAACATTGTCTTTGTGAGGTTCATCTCTAGACCTACCTTCTTGCTAGCCGCATTTAATGATTGAATCATGACTTGTAATTGTGAGCTTGATTCGGATACAAGCACTAAGTCATCAGCAAAGCGCAGGTGACTCAGGTATTTTCCGTTAATATTAAGGCCGCTTGTGCCCCAGTCTAGATTTCTTATTATCGACTCGAGGATGGCAATAAACAGCATAGGTGATGTCGGGTCGCCTTGTCTCACACCTCTTTTTATGGGAAAGCTTGGGCCGACTTTCTCTAGTTTGACTCTGCCCGTGTTGTTACTATATATACTCTTTAATATTTGTATATACTCCGTCGCTACCCCTTGCTCCGTTAGTGCTTTCCAGATGCTTGCATGTGAGACGGTGTCGAATGCTTTTTTGTAGTCAATGTAAGCGATATAAAGTGCTCGGTGTCTCTCTTGGTATTTTTCAATGAGAAGTTCCAGAGTGTGGATGTGGTCAACAGTTGAGAAACTCTTTCTGAATCCCGCTTGCTCCATTGGTTGTTCTGCATCTAGTATGATACTTATTCTTCGGTTTATAAGAGATGAGAATAGTTTGTATAAGCACGGTAGTAAGCTTATTGGTCTATAATTAGCAACATCACATGGGTCGCCCTTTTTATAAATCAGTATTATATCTGACTCTGACCATTGTGTCGGTGTTTTAGCATTTTCCAAAATACGGTTGAACAATTGAGTTAGCGGTACTGCCAGTAATGACTGCACTGATTTTATAGACTCGTTTGTGATGTGGTCTGAGCCAGGACTTTTGTTTGTTTTTAGTCTATTAATTGCTTGCATAACTTCTGGTACGGTGAATTCTATACATCGAGTTGAGATTAGGTCGGACTGTAGTATATTATGGTCAGTGGCATTTTCGCACAAATCTACGCTGTAGAGTGTTTTATAGAAGTTAGTTGCTATTCCTATGATATCGTTGCGATTGCTTAGGATTGTTCCTTTACTTTTTAAACCGTCTATCCATGTTTTGTTTGTCCTCAACTGTTTGTATGCTTTTTTTGAGCTTCCTGATCGCATTAGATGTTTTTCCAGCGCTTCCGATCTATACTTTGTATAGTCGTTTTTTATACGCCTGCTTACTAGCTTGTATAACGCTGAAAGTTCGTTTTTCATAGACCTAGACTTATTCTTGGTATTTTGCAGAAGCTTTCTTCTCTTCAAAAGTGCTAAAGTACGCTGTGATAAAATCGTATGTCTTGTGTCTTTATTACTTATTCTAGCTTCTTGGAGGCTGTGTGTGATTGCTCTTAGTATGTTGTCGTGTAAATTTTGTACCGATAAACTATTTTCTTCTAGTATGTTTGCTAGATGGGCTGTGATGCATTCCTTATATTTGTTTATTTCTTCTTCGCTTTGTAGGGTGGCATTAGGAGTGCTATTAAATCTAGTCCGGTTCTTTTTTATTTTTGACAATGTTATTGTTGCTCTTACTGGTCTATGGTCCGACGAAAAATTGAGATTCAAAACATCCATGTTGTGTACAATGCTAGGTCTGTTTGATAGAATATAATCTATTTCGTTTTTGTACTCTCCGTTAGGTGAGCGCCATGTCCATCTACGTTCCGGTTTTTTCTTGAAGAACGTATTTAGGATCGCAAGTTTATTTTCGACGGCGAAGTCAATGAGTCTTTGTCCTCTTAAGTTCCTTTTGCCATAACCATGTGATTTCATTATCATATACTCGTCTGCCCTAGGTTGGCCTATTTTTGCATTTAGGTCGCCCATAACTATATATGTATTATGTGCAAGATCCAAGGCTCGATACAAGTTTGCATAAAACGCTTCGAGCTCGTCTTCTTTTGCTGCTTCTGTGGGGGCGTACACTTGTATAAACGAGATTTTGGTGCCCTGCACATTCATGTTTAGTAGTGCTACTCTGTCAGAAATTCCAGTGAAGCTTTCAATGTTTTTTCTCTGGTGTAAGTTAATTAAAAAGCCGACTCCATATTGACCTTGCGTGAATCCTACACAACAGAGTATACAATTATTATATTCTTCAATTTTTGTTCCTAGACGTCGAGTTTCCGATAAACCAATTATATCGTAATTTATATTTTTGAGTGCCTCTGTTAATTCTAAGAGTCGCCCATAAGATGACAGGGTTCTGACATTGTATGTCAGTATGTAGAGGTTGTTTGTTGCTCTTACAATATAGTTACGTTTTTGAACACTTTTGCTTGCATTGTGCGTACAGATAATTTGAGAGTGGAGTGGAGGGTTGTGGTCTGGCTCTCCCGCGGGGACCAGCCGTGGTGGGAGAGGTGGAGGGGGCGCTGGTAGTTGTTATTTAGCGATGTTTGTAGATGTTGTAGCTTTATCTAAAGCGGGGCGTTTTGAATTTATTGCTTTTGTCAGGTAGTTATCAATATGGTTGTTTTTATTTATTATTTTCGCGACTTTGCGAAGTTTATTGGTGTCGCGGTTGGCTTCTATCGGCTTTGGTGACGACGACTGGTTTCTCTTCTTTTTTTCTGGTCTTGACCTTTCAGTGTCAGTACTTTTATTCTTTAAGAAAATAATTTTATCGTACTTTAGAATCGCTAGTCTTCCTTTTTCTCGTTCAGTATTAACAACTATTTGCAATTCCTTGCGTTTGTTAAGAATTTCTAAAGGAAAATCTTCTTTAACATAGTACGGTGTTGATTCAAATTTTTTCTTTTGTTTAAGGATGTTTATTTTTAACCCCATCGTTGCTAGTGTGATAACTATGGGTCTGGTATTCTCTCCCTTTTTTCCTAGTCTTCTCATGTATTCAATGCTGTTTTTGTCGAATTTTATACCTAAACATTTATCGAAAATGTCCACAACGCTTTTTTCTAAGTCCCAGTAGCTTTGTTCATTTTCCTCTACTCCAAAAATAAGCAGGTTTTTTCGACGCGAGTTTCTCTCTAGTGTGTTTATTTTACTTGTTTGGATTTCGAGTTTTTCTTCTAATATTTTGTTTTGGTTTTCCAGCTCTCTAAACTTTTCATTTATGCTTCTATTAATTGTCTCTTTAATATCTTCCTTCATATCCTGCATGTCGCGTTTTTGTTGGTTTATTGCCTCCTGCATTGATTTTAATATACTTTTAATTTCTTCCATTGTACCCGTTCTTTTACTCAGAATGGAATAGAATATAAAACAAAATAAAAAATAAAAAATAAAATAAAATAAAAGATACACTATAAATTGAACAAGAATAAGTAACTAGATTTGATCTTTGATCCGTTGATAAAGCGTCGTCGTCGTACTGAGGCGGCCAGCTACAGGTTTGACGAAGTGGTTGAATTTCTTCTATATATATTTTGGTTTGGTAGTGACATTTAATGTGATAACTAATAATTATAAATGTTATCAGTCACGTATGCACTTTCACTGTGAAATATATTAATTAACGTTCCACTCCACAATAGATAGTAGCTTTTGACTCCTTTTTTCCACTTCCAACATCACATGTCATTAAAAATGTTAATATTTGCAGGTCGGTCCGTGCTGAGTCACTTTTTCAATGCGTCGCAGATAATTTTGTTATTTCAAGCATTTGTTCGAAGTTTCTGCATTGAACAATTTTTTAAATCTTTAGTTTGTATCGAATTTGTGACTTTTGAAGTATATTTGCACTATATTTTTCACTGGATATATTTTTAATAACAACGGCAAGACGGAGCTTGTGTTTACAGTTGGTGCACGCACTACCCTCCTCGTATTAAATACCAACAAATAATAAATATGTAAGTACATGTATTATATCATGGTTTAGCTGAAGATGAAATGATTTACGGATTACTGCACAATGATCGGAACATTGCATTTCGAGTCAATGACCGGAGTGCATCTGGACTGAAATTAGGTTATAACAAAATTAGCTTCTAAATCTTTATGTACAAATATTAATACTAATAAATAGGATTATTAAGTCAGATGTGTTTCTTCTAAATCGAAATAATTTGCAATTATTAATGTTTTTCGATTATGAAACGCAGGCAATCTAATTTGTGTTCTTGGAATTAGCATAATTTTTGTATACATGTAGAAAATGTGTTATATATTTACAGATTCAAGGTGGCACTGGTCGAGGGAGTCTCTCAGCAGATTCCAACAAGGTTTACAAAAAAGTATTTATGGTGGGTAAATAGCTGGCTGATAACACAAAACAAGTATAAAGTATAAAAATAAAACGGGCGTTATAATCTGACGCAGATGCTATCGTCCTCACAAACAATGTGCGCATTGTTCTCTACTTGGATCTCCACATGTGACACACACATATATGTAATGTAATTTTCTATATCTATAGGTCGGTGCTTTGGGACGCCAGCGGAGTGCATAAGTTTTATATGTATAATTGTATACTCTTAATGAGATATCATCATCCTTTTTATTTCCTATTTTTGTTGTTCGGATTAATACCTGCAGCTGAGTTTCATCATCGGACGTCGAGGCAAAATACGAAATTCCACCCGTATCACCTCGACGTCCGCCGTTCCACAACTGAGCGTTTTTCAAGGCAGTTTTTGCCGCGCACCACCACTATGTGGAACCAGCTGCCCACAGAAGTATTTACAAACCAATTCGACTTAGGGTCCTTCAAGAAAAGAGCGTACCAATTCTTAAAAGGCCGCGCACTCGCGAGCCCTCTGGCATTGAGTGTGTAGAGTGCCACCCATGGGTGGCACTCTACATGCCTCCTGCCCGTTTGCCCCCCGTTCTATAAGAAAAAAAATCCTCCAGTGGCGCTACAACTCTATGTGGGTCTTACTTAGCCTCTTCCACTCGATCCTTGGTGACTCACTTCTAGTTCGTATTCTTCCAGCACTCTTAAGTCATCTTCGCTGTAATCCATCTCTTGTTAGACCTGCCTCTTTCCTTCCACTGTTTGTGGTGCCATAGCTTCAGGCATTCACTTCCAAGTGGCCTGCCCATCTCAGTATCTGGGTTTTGCAGAATTTATAATTTTCGTGATATATGACACTATTCAAAGAAATGAAAATATTTTTTTTTTATTGGTTCGGATTTTCAAGAACGTGGATAAGTTTCATTCAAATATTTTGCATGCCTTTGTATCGCTCATTAACGAAAATTAAAACACTTAAAGACATGAAAGGCCGGCAACGCACTTTGCAGTTTTGTTTGTTTCATTTGTTTTTGTTATTTAGAAACAGTTAGAATTAATAAATGTAACAGGACATATCGTCTCCCCGTTCCACTCAATCCCATAGATAAATATGGGAAGGAAAATGGTGATGTTAGTTATTTCGACTATGTGTTTGCGTGTTGTTCCCACAAGAATGTGCGTGCTCCTATTTCACCATGCCTCCTGCTGATAGAGGACAAGTCTTTGTTTTTAATTTATGTTATTATTATTAATTACTTAAGATGTCATGTGGAACATGGTGTAATGGTTGCAGCTCCTTACAAATGCTGTGTAAAAAATACATGGCGATTAAAAAGAGTGGCGGGGAGTTTATTGCCAGTTCTTCTCTTCCGTTCTACGCCCTTGATTTGAGAACTGGCAGTAAATGTAAAATTAGAATCATTTCATATTTATATTTATTTTTGGACGATCATAAGTGTACAATGTGTTACCTATATGATTAAATGTTTTTTAAATTTTTTTTTAATAATATCACACAATATCAGTTATAAATACTAAATTTGTTTGAAATTAGCGTTCTGAATTATGCTACGAAACAAATTATCTATTGCGTGTAAGACAAATATTAAGGTCGTATAAAGCCGTTGTATTGAGATTTTTCGTGAAATAATTGATGCAATAGCTAGAATGTTACTGTAATTATCCGGTTTAGAAATGTTTGATCACAGATAAGCTTGAAGGATATATCCGATTATAATAATTGATACTAAAATATATTAATATAACAGTATACATTTTGTTTAAGTTTTTATTTAACTTTTCTATGCTAATCTTAAAGCCTAAATATAAAAAATACGAATAAATTTTTAACATAAATGATTATAAAGAATGTAGCTTTAAATTATTTTTTAAATATTATATTCATATTATAGTCTTCGAAAGATGCTTAAATTTCGATGAGATCAAAATCGCTCTATGGCCGTAAAATAATGTGACCGCGCATTAGATAGAAAATTCGAGTAAAACCTTACTCGAATTTTCTATTAATATTAAGCCAAAACAGCATCCCCCCCCCCAAATTTAAGGGGAATGAAGATGTCCTTGTGTAGGAGGTAAACTTCAAGCGTGAAACTGAAATATCAAAAAGCTATAACACTCCAAGATCGAAATTTAATACTTCTTCAATGTATTTTTGATGCATACTTGAAATTACCTCTTAAACCAAGCCGAGAATAAAAAAATTAGGGGGATTTTAATCGATATTCATATTTGAAGTTGGTCCTTGAACAGGTACCCGTAGAATGCGAGAGCGACCCCGGAGCTTCTGTAACGCTGCTATAGGAACTACTTGAGGTGGTTTAAATGGGCATTGCTCACCCAGACTCTGAATAGCAGAGATTCTGTTCTGAGTCCCACATACCCCTGCAACTTTTGAGGGCATCCGCAAATAGATTTCCACCTCGGATATCAAAGAAAAGGGGGAATGTTCTGCAGGAGGTGGCATCACTGTGCTTATGGTGACATATCCATTCTTATTTCTGATTTATCAAGTAGCGTATCATAATAAGACATATATATTATGTATGTTGTAATATAATTGGAATTGAATGATGTTATATCAATAACGAGGTGTTTGTCTGTCGTAACATCCTTCGTATTGTTTGCTTGTACAATGCGTATTATACGCGATTGTCTGACCGGTTTAGCCTTGGAGCACCTTACCTTCAGTACCTATGTTAGTAGAACCTTATTCAGAAGTTAATTATTTTGTGTATGATCAAGTATAGCTCCTCTGTCCGTGGACGATCGAGGTATCTTTGGATTTGCAGCGATTTTTGAGGTTTATCATCAGATGATTTAAATGAAGTGTTTCAATATGACTAATTAGCTTGTTGTGCTCCTGGTAATGAATATTGTAAATAATAAAGGTCCCGGGATAGTCATGTGATTTTTTTTTACTATACACTCCAGGATTCCTTACAAATTGAGCGTCAGAGAGTGTTCATAGTTGTTTTAAATTTTTTTTTAATAAAGATTGTATAATCTATTAACAAAAAAAGTAGTGAGTAAATAATTTATATAATTCCCGGGATGTACTGTCTGGCGAGATACGGAAGCTGATTTTATGTACATACCTACAACTACTTTTTTTTTGTATCTGGGCGTTTGCCCTGGCAAGAGGCTCACCTAAACTTAAGTGATACCGCCGCCCATAGACACTCACAATGCCAGAGGGTTCGCGAGTGCTTTGCCAACCTTATTTAGTAAAAAGCATGTATGTACGAAAAAGTCCCTGCACATGGAGGAATAGACCGCTAGGATTTATTCCCAACATATAATATATGTATTCTAGTTTCAGGTTAACAAAATCCATTGTAAGAGACAATTAAACCTATATTTTAAATCGACATTTGATGTGAAATACTAAAAAGTCCTGAAAGGAGAACATCTCAGAGAACAAAAACTATGCATTTGTAACTATTAATAAAATTGGATTTAATATTTAGTCATAGACTATGCGGTATTTCCGCTGCACATGTTAAGATTAATTATAAATAGTCATGTGAAAAATTTAAAATTTTAGGCGAAAAATATGTCATGGATTTTTTTATATATTTTTACTATATACCCCAAATTGCCTTACAAAATGTTCGAAGTTGCTTAAAATTGTTTAATAATAATTTATTATCTTGTTTTTTTCCCCTCGTTTCTCAAGTCTGTCATACAAACATTTCTCTCTATAACGTTAACTCTATTCCGAGTTAAATCAAATCGGGTGTCATTTTTAGCGTTAAGTCTCAATGCTGAATATGACAATTACCTTTACATTTTTTTTTTTTTTTATGGCTCTGGCACGGTTTGTGCATTAGCCAGCGTCAAGTATAAGATCTTTTTAATTCGTGCTTTTTGCCTTAGAAATTCGACCATGTACGGTTTAGGCACTCGCCCGGTACCGCACAACCCTCCCAAAGGCCGAGAACAAATTTAAATTAAATTAAAACTTGCCCTCGAACCGGGAATCGAACCCGGTACCCCTCACCTACCTTTACATTTTACCAGATTAGTTTTAACAGTACAACATCAGGCCGAGTTTCGATCCTCTATTGTCTATAGTGAAAAAGGTAAAAATATTTGAACTTGCTTCATTTACATTAATTATATATATAGTGGCTTTAGCGTGAGATTTTCACGACTGAGGTAGTAGGTTCGATCCTCGGCTCAAACGGTGAAGGAAAATATCGTGAGGAAGCCGGCTTGCATTGCCCAAAAAATTTGGCGGCGTGTGTCAGGCACAGGAGGCTGATCACCTACTTGACCGTTTAAAGTGACATAAATCTGAGGCCCAAACCTAAAAAGGTTGTAGCGCCACAATTTTTATTTATATAAAACATTCTAAAGGAGAGGACAGTTAATGCTCTCAAAACTACATTAGTAACGGTTTTTAAGTTATAGTATCTCACGTGGGCGTAAAACCGGTTTATGAACGGCCGATAAAGTTAAAAAATGCTAGGTTTAAAGAATACAATAGGGGAAGATCGTTACCCTTCGTACGCGGGGCACACTCATACAGTCAAAATAAAACTTGAACGAAACAAAGTACAGTCTAACTATACATCAACGAAGTTTCGCGAAATTCGCACCGATGAGAGTGAAGTTACAGGCGTGGACGTGTTTTCGCGCTCGGTAAGTAATTTTTTGATCAATGTTTTTGTCTCTTGTTTCCGTAGATAAAATAAGTTTTCGAGTAGAGTATTCTATCAGAACTTGCGAAATATACTTAAGATACGTCTCCAATACTTAATTTATGACGTTTTCCTATTACTATTTAAATAAGTTATATTTTGTTGTTATTCATTTAGTGGGGTACTTTCGGACAGCACTAGATGGGGCACATTTGAACGAATTGTACTACTAAATTTGTATGAAAATTTGTCGACACGAACTGTCATTTTCATACAAATTAAGTTTTTGACTTTCTACATACTACTGTTAAGGCATCTTGACTAAACCCTCTGGTAGGTAGGTACGATTGTGTTAGTGTGCTAATTGCTAATTTTTGCATTTACTTTGTCCTGTGTTGCTATTTATTTTTATTTTATTTTTGTTCAATAGAAATTAAATCTTTATATTTCTGTTTAATTTCATAGCTAATAAATGAATTTTGATTTATGTGTGTCGTTTTAATAGCACGTACGGAACTACCCCACAGCGTACGAAGGTACCCCCAACACTGTACGAAGGTGCCCCGTTGATGGGGCAGATTCGTACGTTTTCCAGATTTAGTTTAAATCATAATTATGGTTGAACCATCAGATGAAATCATTTGTAATTTTTTTATATGAATCTCAGATAGTTAGATTATAAATTTAAGCTATCAGGTGATTAATTCATGGAAAAAGAAAAAAATAAAATGTGAAAACCGTACGAAGGGTCCCGACCTTCCCCTACATAATACAGTAGAACCTCGATAAGATAAAGTCCAAGGGAAACACAAAATATTTTATGTTATAGAGGTTTTAAGTTATCAAGGTTCTATGTCAGGTAAAGGCTAATATAGAGGTATGTACATGTTTCTATGTACCCTTCCTCCCATTTTTACTTGAATGCATCAGAAGGATGGAAAATTAAATATGTAATCATATTTATTCACATTACTTACATTTCATAAAAATAAAACAACAACTAAAGGTTTAGTCTACTTAAAAAAATCTGTGATTTTCTTTTGTTTTAAAAAATTCACTGTTTCTAAATCGATTTGATTTTCAATGACAAATAGAGAGGAGAATACATTAACACATTAACTTATGATGCAAGTAAGTCGTTGTCACAAAGCTAACCGCCGCAAAGCTTTGAAGAATTTAGATAAAGCAAACAATAAATACCGAAACCATTTGTTTTGCCACTCTTATAAAATGACTCATTCACAAACAATTTTATGTTATAGAGGTTGTGGAAACATTTCTTTTAGTTACTGAGGGCCTATACAGAGATTATTTATTTACGTTATAGAGGTTGCGTATTTTAAGTTATAGAGGTTTTGGGCTCTGATGGGAAGGGAACATAGTATTTTTTGAAGTAACAGAGGTTTTTATGTTACCGAGGTTTACGTTATCGAGGTTCTACTGTATAAACATTGCTTCTCGCTCTGTGGTCTTTCAGAATAAATATTTAACATACAGGAGTCAGAATCATACCAAAGTATGACCAGTAAGTCATATCCAATACGTTTATGACTTTATAGTTCTTGTTTATGGTGAACAAAGTTGCATGGTTCTATAAAACTTTGTTTTTAATCTATGGAACACAGGCTGACATGTTAAACAATTAAGTACATAAATTAATTTCCTAGTATCATTAACTAATATGTATTTGATAATGTTGCAGATAATTACAAAGTTTTAATTGTAATAATGTGTTTAAAAAATACTATGTTTATGGTGAGAAATTGGTATATGAGAAGTTCATTGGTGCACAAGCCACAACATTGGTCAATTCTTTATTCAATTGTAAGTAAGCTAGACTTATTAATTTAGAAAATCTAAATCAAATTGTAATGTTCAATCACGATAATATGATTTCGAAAATAACTCAAAAAATTCTATTTTCTCTTAGAGAGCGTATTATGTGAGAAATCGTATTAAGCGAATATAAATCTATTGTAAATAAAGGATCGCGACGTAACAGGAAAACCCTGTAAGGTTTCCTGTCTAAAATAACGGCCTTAGATATTGAATATCGTCTGTATTATATATCCGTCCTACGTGTGGATAAAATTTATTTTAAATTGCCAAGTTCACTTATTTATTTGATTAGAAATTAGTCCGGTTATTCGAATATTTATATTGAATTATTACGAACTAAATTTTACTAATACTATTGAACATTATATACTTACTTACATTTGACACATTATTATATATTTACATTTGACATAGTATTATATATTTAGTAAAAAAGCATGATATAAACAAAGAGCGTACGTAATAAGGTGGAAAGGACAACCAGGGAATATAAAGAGAGGTCGCCTTCTTGCACGGTGGCTTGACGAGCTTGATGAAGTTGCTGGAGAAGATTGGGAGAAAATACTCAAGATAGAGAGAGATGGAACCAGTTAGGGGAAGCCTATACTCTATAATAGGTCCTTGGATGAAAAGTGTGTGTATCTTTTGTAAAGATGGATCAATTATATATCAATCGCAAAAGTATTTCAAACTGAATAGAGTACATGACCTTACTCAACGTATCGATCATAATTATCGGAATTAATTATACAGTATTTATTAGGTTTTTATAACTCAGCCTACAAATGTTACTAAGCGGTCAAAGTCTATAACTATTTGTGCCCCACAGTTTCATTTTCTTTTTCTTAACTCGGTCCTAGCGTGTTCTATAGTCTATAGATTTCGTCAATAAATTACCTATCGAACACTAAAAGAATTTTCGTATTTACGTGTTAAACACATATTATAATACAGTAAATATAATAAAGTATATATAGTATATAACTGTACCTGAGTGAAATCCAAAACAATCCACAATTCGCACACTCACTAATAATACACTTATAACTTCTTTGCGGGAGACATCACGTGCATTCCGCGCGGAGGTCGACACACTTATGAAATAGTGTTTCCAGCTCACGGAACTAACTACTGTGCGGTTAAATTACAGTAGATTTCTTTTAAAGTTTTTTTTAAACCTTATTGGAAGCTCAACCTTAAAATATTTGCGGATTATATGCATTTAATTTGGACTTAGCACCTATATAGTTACGCCCTTTTTCGTAAAAACATCTATCATTAACTAATTTACCTGTCTCTTTTCAATACAGCGTAAACATAATTTGACAGAACGAGATGAAGAGCTTTCATAAACGGTGCTGTTTTTATGAATAGGGCTTTAAGATTATTTTAGATCATTATATCTTACATCTGACATGTAAGTCGTGAGAAATTCTAAAAATTCTAAAAAATTAAACTTCACTACGGTATGGTAGCCCCGAGATGTGAAAAGATAAAGAGGTCAGGTCAGATGATGGATAAATCTGTAAATCACGGTGGGGGCTGTGTGTACTAGAATTGTCCGAGATAGACATAAGTGGAACTAGAAGAGGCCTACGTGTTCCAGGATAGACTGTATTGTTGGTCACAGGACAAAAGGCTTTAAAAAAATATCTTGTATCTGGGCCTTTCTCCACTAACAGGAAAATCATGGTCCAAGCATTTTTTTTTACTTTAGCTATATAAATGCATAGTTTTATTTATTGAAACTCATAACATATAACCTGTTAGTTTAGTAGCCAAGCTTAATCAATAATTTAGAATCATAATCATTTCATAAATTTGGTCTAAAAGCCACTAAAAACAGTCCTCTGTCATGTCCTAATTCCGGATTGAGTATGATTCGGTTCGGTTATTATAAGTAGTATTTACGGATGTAAAATCTTATAACTCTATGAACATAAAGAATATTGAATGCATGTTAACAAAAACAATTATAATTTTAGATAATTTTTAAGTACTAAAAACTAGTGTTCGAATTTTGTCCAAACATTTTTTGAACAGTCCTCTGTCACAATTTCAATATCGCGCCACAAAAATATTAAATACTATTGTGGCTACATTTCGAGTGAAACGGAACGTTAACAGTGTGAAGTTTACTCGGTCGCCTTGCTAAACAAGTCGCCGCCATTTTACGGAGTAACAACTCCTCTTCTGTGTGGCAGCCACGTCTCTGTAGCGTTGAGAGAACATTCCTCTGGTAAGTATTTTTTACGGTGTTTTATGTGTTATAATTATATTTATTTAACAAGAAAATTGCTTATTGTGATCATTTGTAGCTGTTTCTTTGTTATGAAGTAATATGAAAAACTGATACGTAATATGCCATTTTTACGTAAAAATAACAGTCCTCTGTACAACAGTCCTCTGGAAATTTATAACACAGAGGACTGTTCAATGTGACAGAGGACTGTTTTATTTGACGTCCGTGTATTTTATTAATATTCTTTATAGTCTGCACTAACCTACTGATTGCCTATAGCCTCTTTCTTTCTTACATTGGCTTGTCATGCTAATTCAGGTCTTTTGTTTTCTAATATTATGGGTTTTGGAAGTTTTTAAACCCTTACGGTTTTTTTTTTTAAATATTGAAAGTATGCTTTATTGTTTTAGTATAGCCGCAATGCCACCAAAGAAGAAACCTAAAACCAAAGAAGAAATAAAAGAGCAGAAACGAATTGCAGAAAGATTAAGATATCAGATATCAAAAAATGGATATCTGAGAAACAAACTTACAACGACCCCAAGACCAAGAATGCTCGAACACTTACCAAATACGTAAAGAAAACGTTCACGGTTCGCCCTCGAGAACTAATAGAAGAGCTGCACGAGGATTTGGAAGCCTATTATCAACACGAGACAAACATTACCCATCAATACAATGCTATCAAGAAATACAAAGAAAACCTTACCGACGAAGACGCAGTCATACATATGGATTTTGCAGAAAATTATTGTTCTAAATACGGTCAAGAAATACAAGCATTTCATTTTGGAGGGTCGAGACTTCAGCTAAGTCTTCATTACTGTGGTAGTGTCATACCAAAAATTCTATCAAGTCTTATTGTACCGTTTCCAAAAATCTCACACACTCACCAGCTGCTATATGGGCACATTATGTTTCATTTTCAGAGTCTGTGTACATATTGACAACTCACAGGATTCCACAATGGAGACCAACGACGACGCTACACTGGCTGGACCTAGTTCAATCAACCAACAGAATTACCACCGATGCATCGGTGATTACGTCTTGGTTAAATTTCTAGTAAGAAACACTGAATACTGTTATGCTGCAGTAATCAATAAGATAGACACGGAAGAAGGCGAACTAACAGTGACCTTCTTAAAAATTTGTGATGACATAGGGGACACTTTCAGAGTCGATGAAAATGATGTTTCTGATGTGCCCTTTGAGCAAGTATAAAATAAGTTGCCAAACCCAGATACTGCCCTAAAAGGGAAACGAATATTTTAATATACCTGTACCTGTTTTTGAGAAATAAGTCTGCATTGATAAGTAAACAAGGCTGATTCTTAGTAATACCTAAGCTTAATTTTGATTATAATTATTTTAATTCTTTACTTAGAGAGCTAAGCTCGCAATTTGTTCCTGATAAATATAAATCTTTAAATTCTGTATGTGATACAGTATTCGATAAAGGAGAGAATATATTTGATTACATATATTAATTAATATTGTGTTTTTCTTCATATAAACTTTGATATAAACTGTTCTCTGGGTGAAAAAAACAGTCCTCTGGGTGGCAAAACAGTCCTCTGCCGCATTTTTTTACTAAATTGCGTATAATTCGAAAAATAAGGGAAAATTACAATGGTTTCTTGTTTATATGTATTTATATCATAACTATCTATCGACTAAACGTATTATATTTTTAATTTTCTAGAAGAATAGGGTTGGGACAACTTTCAATAGACAAGTTTCCAGTTAGTAGAGAAAGGCCCATCTACTGTATTTGCATCTGGAAACACTTCTAAAAGTAAATATGTTCTGTTGTGACCTACCGAACTGTGAGAAACCTGAACAAATCCTAAACCGCTCTTCAAGGACAAAAGGTTTAGTGAAAGCCTTCTGAGAATTCTTTGAGTAATTAGCTAATGAGGTATTTAAACTAGTGATAACGTTAGCAGGTAACAAAATATAAATTAATTTGCAGGAATTTAATTGTTTGGTGTAATCTTAAAGATAATATTTTATGATGCTTCTCAGAAATTATTTATTTAAAAATGACTAAAAACATTCCTTTAGTCTACACATTGGTATTAGAGTTTGCTTGTATTTAATAAGAATAATTCAAAGCGATCTCTGTAGACTGATACAGGAGTGTTAATAATAATAATAAATCGTTTAATTGCCAAGATATTGGTACAATTAGATCGTCATACTAATTTTTGATATCATATAATTAGATAAGTTATTTATAATTGGTGAGAAACTGATGGTCTAAATATTCGCCCGCTATAAAGGCACCTTGCCTTGAAAAATTGGCCCATTGATTTGGTTCGTACATACAAATACACCACCTCATTCCCAATAACGCTTACTCACGAAGGTAAACGTCTAGGAAACCGGTCGAAGACTAAAATCGAGGACGTGTGAGACGTGACGCTTACACACACACACAAAAACACAAACAAACAAATGCAAGCCTAGTATATTCGCGGACCACGCTGGGAGGACCCGTGCGAATTCTTCGATACAAAAAGTTCCCTTTGGCGATTGGCGATTTGTGTGCCACGATATCACAACTCTTTTGCGAGGAAGTTGCATAGATCTGGTGAACGCTGTCTTATTTCTTAAATATTTCATATGTATTATTTTTTATTTATTTTGTAATTATACAGCTAACATAAATAATATGCAACAAAAATCAATTATACTAAATATTTAGCCAAAGATGGAATACACAATATACAAAAAGGTCTAAATATTTATTAAAGGAAAAAATCAATGTAAGTTCAATTCAAATCAATTAAATACGTAATACCTAATTCGGCTGTGTGGAGTGTTTTTTTCTAAATATGTTACATGAGGCAATCGGCCAGGAGGCTCACCCGATGTTGAGTGACATCGCCGCCCATGGACACTCGCACTGCCAGAAGGCTCGCAAGCGCGCTGCCGGCCTCTTAAGAATTGGTAAAAAATTGGTGTGCTCATGATCCAGTTGATTTAGCGCTATGAATATTCTTAATATACCTTTAAGGCAAAATACAAAATACTATCAGTATCACCTCGACGTCCATCGTTCCAGAACTGAGCGTTTCTTAAGGCAATTTAGCGTAAGGTAATTTAGGCCGGGCACCACCACTATGTGGAACCAACTGCCCACTGAAGTATTTCTGAACCAATTCCACTTAGGGTCCTTCAAGAAAATAGCGTACCATTTCTTAAAAGGCCGTCAACCCACTTGCGAGTCTTCTGTCCATGGGCGGTGGTACCACTTAACATCAGGTTTGCCTCCTGTTACATAAAAAAAAGCATCTTCCATATATATAGCTTAGATAGCTTAAACTAATGGCTTAAATATTGGTATTTGATTGTTTTAGAAAATAAAGAGCGGTTTTCCATTGCTATGAAGCCTTCTAGATCGTATAGTACGTGGATTATCGTATTACAAGCGAACATAGCAATTACCAGCGGAATGCAGGTCAGTGGTAGGTCATCGATCTATATCCCTTCTAAAGTGTTTTTTACATTACGGTTGACATTTAGAAAATGTTGGCACACTGTAATGAGTTTTTAGTGCCTTAATAAGTTATGCACGAGTTTTTCTAGACAGTTAAATTGTGTTAATGACGTTCTGTAGTCAATCAACTAATCATTAGAGGCTTTAGAAGAAGTTTAAGGTTTCAAAACTTAGCTTCCAGACTTAATAAAAAATAGCGCAGTACTATTTTCATTTTTTTTAAATATAGGAAAAGAACCTTCCGTTTGGGCAGGAGGTACTGATAAGTGTTAGATGTTAAGTATGCCCATGGACACATGTATGTTTTGAAGATGACGTCTATGGTTTGAAGATTAGAACTTCATTTTAGTAACTGAGCTTTATGTTGCACACATATTTTTTTGTAAAATTCAATTGTTATACTTAGTGGCACGGCTACTTAATTATACGAAATTAATGTATCTACTGATGTAGCGTTCTTATGGTGATATAATTTTTTGCCGTTGGATTTCTTCTTCTTTCGTCGCGTTCTCCATTACTAAAGGATGTGTTGGTGTTGCATATTGTCAATTTCAACGACCGCAGCAATCGCGCCTGTGGTCTAAGGCCTGCAAGGGTCTCGTATCTTCTACTCTACAGGTCACAAGGTTCTCGAAGTTTTCGGGATCTCTGCGTGCTGTGATCAGGATCCTTTGATACTTTGAAGAAAGACGGGTCGTGACTTGTTGTCTGAGAATTGACAAATTCTTTGAATTGAATCATCTTAACAAAATCCATTCTTATTACTATAGATATTCTTCCTGTTATGATAGCAATATCCAAATGTATAAAAACGTTCGATAAAATGCGGATAAATGATTCGCATTCCGATAAATTCAGTCAAGCGTACACGATGACTCCATCTTTACTGCATTGCTGTCGTGACTTTATGTAAAGAACCGTTAATACTGATAAGTCAGGTTCGAAGATAACTTCACAATACAGGAATGGAAATCTTAACTGTCCCACAAAAACTTACTACAAAGTAAATAACAATACACTCTTTGACAGTGACTTTGTTATTATGAGTTATATATACACAAAACGGTACAGATTAGGTTAGTCCAATCGACGATAACAGCATGATTGTCTTCACCTGTTTTATTCTACTACTTGGAGTTTAAGTTCGTTGAGCCAGTTATCAATTGATTGAATATATGTGTAATTTATGAATGATATTAAAAAAACGTAAATAAATGTGTGCAATTCACACGTGGTAGAAGTGAAACCTTCAAAAATCTTGGTTTCAGGATAAGACGAATGCAATTTTAATTTTTATGTTTAATATCAATTATTTATTTTGATAAAATTACAATGATTAAAAAGTTTTTATAATAATGTAAATTAGACTTTTTTGACTATATAAATGTAGTATTAGACTTTTCTTTAAATTTATTACTTTTTAAGTTTAATATCAATTAAAGTTTGAATGTCGATGAAACGAAAAAGCGACAGTAAAACAAGACAGACACAAAAATTCATAAGTTTTAACGTGGGAGAAAATGAGATAGAAAGCATTATACAGTGTATAAACATTAAATTAGTGTATTTAATCATTTTCTGAATTAAAAAAATAACATTTTAGCCTAAGCCATATACCCTGTTTGTAAGAGATAAAAAATACTTCGGCTTATGAATTTCTTATTGACTGTGTATGTATGTACGAGGAAAAAAGTTTATTATGTGCGACAAACTAACGATGACGCATGCAACGAATGTAAATTACGTTTCCCTCCTTATATATATGTATAATTAACTAAACGATAGTTTATTTTAAATAAACTTGACCAATCCAAAATCTAAATCGTATAGAACAGCATCAGTTTCGTAACTAAGCTAGGACATTTATTAAGAAATTGTAGAAATAAATAAAGGCAGTGTGCGACGGGAACGTGGCCAGATGACGTCTATGAGAACATTCATCACGAACACGTACTTAGATTTTTTAATAAGGCACACGGGAAAAGCTAAGTCTTTACTGTAATATAATAATTATTTGGAATTAAATAATAAATACTTAATATTGCTTTTATTTCGGACCGGAACTGAAAGAATTCGTTCCCCAAGCATTTGTTCATTATACACGCAAGCGTAAAAAATATTGGTTTATATTTAACACCATCCACACCTAATATTTTTTTATAGTACAAGGGGACAGATGGTCTCATCTGATGTAAAGTGATACAGCCGCCCATGGACAGTCACACTGCCAAAAGGCAACAACATTTGCCGGCATTTTAGGAATTGGTACGCGCTTATCTGTATGTAAAGTCGAATTAGTTCCGAAATACTACAGTGGGCTGGTTTCACATTTGCGCGGAAATTGCTTTAAAAAACTCTCAGTTATGGAACGACGGACGTCGAGGTGATATGGGTTGAATCTCATATTGGATCGTTTCGTTTCGCCTCGACGTCCGAACTCAGCTGCAGGTATTAATCTGAACAACTCCAACATCCATTATATTTAGTAAAAGGAATTGCTCAAGACCAAATTATTATAATAATTGACTCCGATCCAACGTTACCACAGCTGTATCTGTGACACAAGCTATAGCACAGAATATATAAAATATATTCGGAGCACATTGACGTCAATAATCACAGGAAACTTAATTACGCATTAACTTGTTCTGATGACGTAATTAGTACTGTAATAGTAGGAGTGCAAGTGTAACTTAGACGTATCAAGTTCCCGTTTAGGAAGTCCGAAGGCTTCACTTCTTCATGCTTTAGTTGTCAAACGGTTTCAATACGATTTATATATAATATGTACTTATACCTAATCTATAAATAAGTCGCATTTTTTATGTTCCATAATCACAACTGGTATGTTTTATCATGACAGATAATAATTTATAGACTGACAAGTCGATGACAATTGGATCTACAGATTATACTCATTTTACCAACTAAATACGAAAGAGAGATTAGAAGATATCAAAATTGTCCGCGCCTACTATAAACTTCTTAGCAAATCGAACAAAGATTGGTAATACAATTAAGGCTTAGTAAATTTTAACCCCTAATTACATAATGTATACAAATAAAACAATAATTCATATTATTTAAACTATTAGAGAACATAAACAAGTAAGGTTCTTGCCGGTTTGCCTCTTGTTCTATGACATGGCTAATAAGCCAGTAATAATACTAATACTAGATACTTCACATGTCACGTGGTTAACTGAATATGGAAGATCTTGGAGCCAGGTCATGGCCCTTCAAAATAAGAAGTTGATTATTTTGGTTGATTTTTTGAATATAGAATTGCTACTATATTTTTTTAATAAAAAAGTTTTGCAGTGCTCTGTGGCAGCAGAAGCACAGATACACTTTACGAATATTAAAAAAGAAAGCTATTACTAGATACTCCACATAGCACAAACGTAATTACTTAATACTTCATAGATAACACAATTGCAACATTGCAAGGCCCTCCCGTATTTTCTTACGCGACTAAAACCATACCATGTATAAATCATACCATACAAATACATATATCTGTACCATTTTATGTATATGTCGCAGTAAAGTAGTTAAATCAGAGAGTTAATTGAATCTCTAGATTCTATAAGGAAGTAAATGAAACTCTATGCTTAAATGCATTTAGCCAATGAAATATCATCTTGTTTACGAAAGTTGTTATGTAATCAACATGCAGCAAAGCTAAAAATTACATACTTACATAAAACCTTTACGTGAGGTATTAATTACATTTTCGTACAGGAGATATTATAAGGAAAACATGAGAAATAATTGAGTATTTAATTAAACTTATAGCAAAGTTTTTAAGTCGTTAATTTTAAATTAGTATAGGATAGTCTTGTCGAGATGAGCCACTAATAAGTACAGAGTGTAGGCTTTATGACTAAATACAGACTTGTATGTGTTTGAAAATTTTAAGACGATTTAATATCTGGAGATCTTGCAATTTTTAAATAGAGCACTGTGCTGAAGATTTCTTAGCACAAAATTTTCGATACATTTATCAAAGTATTAGTTAATCGTGTTTACTCCACGATTATCCAACGAAAGCCAGTTAGTGCCAGATTAAATTCCAGATTTCATGAGTTTTCTATAGTAAATATTGGTTCACAATACCATTTTAAAGCAGTGTTTTATTGGCTTCGTCATGTGACGCTCAAAATCGTGGAGGAGGCTGCTCACCTACTTGCCTATTAGTTTGATCATGAAACAGATACAGAAATCTGAAGCCCAGACCTAAAAAGGTTGTAGCGCCACTGGCTCATGGGCAACCGAACAAAAATAATTATATTTCCCTGTCATCAACGTGATTGGAATGTGAGTGGGCGGCCTCGGTCATGACTGCGGTGGAATTTTCGCTTCGGACTTGAGGATAAATACATATTTTGCTTGATTTAACAACCTAGTGACCATGCAAGTACAATGTACAAACGGTAAGTAAAGATAAGTTCTACTTCAAAACTTAAAATAGAAATATTAGGTAAGTTTTTTAACAAAATATTCCACCATAAGAGTCGGGGGCTGATTGGCATTATTATATATATTATGATTTGGCATTCTGATAAACAATAAACTACAAGCTCCCACCTTTTCAGAATGTCAAATCATAAAATGAATGCTTCACGACTGATTTGAGAGCGACCGCCGATGCGAAAACCGCTGTGTGAGTTCGAAAAGTGAGTTACAGAATCGCAGGGCAGGTCTATATTTAGAAATTTATAATTTAATGATTTGCAGCTTATTCATAATAGACTTAATAGAATTTGGGAAATATCTATATATACGTTGTAAGTAAAAAACCTTCAACTAGTGAAAAATTAATAAGCGCGTAAAATGTCAAATACGCTTTCTATATTATTTTCATAGTTGTTTGACATTTGTCACGTAAACCAATTAAACTATAATTTATTGTGAGCAAGTTAACCAGTTACCATCTTGGCAAGACCAGTTAAAGTTTAAGGTTAGCCAGGAAAAGGGGAAAGTGAGGGGTCGTTGCACTGACCGCACCTGTAGACTCCAGACCGTTTCGTAAATCAACCCAGCCTCTGAATGCCGTGACTTGTTTTGTGAACGCGTTTTCACTTTCTTTGAAATATTTGCTGTTTTTGCTCACGCGGTATGTCAATTAGTATAATAAATACGTGTCCATCCATTATTCTTGTATCTGAATTTTGAAGTTATACTTGTGTTGGCGCGTTAGGGAAAAATATGAGAGTAAATTTTTACGATGCGCGCGCACACCCAAAAAACCGACACCCTGAAGTTAGCTATAGACAGCATTTTAGTTTTCTATTGTTAGTGTCGTTTTGGGGTCTTTTAATTTTTTTTTTCTTAGCTGATTCTGCTCTAGCCTCGGTTAGCCTGCTCCGCAGACCACCTGCCCATCTTTTTACTAGACGTCCTCTCTTCCTTTTGCCTACTCTGTAATATGTTTTTATCATAAAAACTCTTTTCTAAAAATCTAGTTGGAGATTAACACCATTGATAAATTACCAAAAGTTGAAAGTATATAATTATTTTAATAACATTAAAATTAATCACAAGTTAATGCTAAGGAATGATATTACAATCGTAAACATCTTCTCAACCTGTCCTACGCTGAAACAAGGAAGAGACTGACTGCCCATGACACAGGGGTCCTAGTGCAGTCTTTTAACTAAACACCACTTTTTATTATATTATGTAATAAAGTGTTTTCTTTCTTTCTTACAAAACATTATTGATTTGTTCCAACTTAAATTCAATTTTTTTTCGACTTTCCGACCTCTGATTTCTGTATGTTTTTCTGTCACCATTATGTGCCGTTCTGGGTCTTAGATTCTCTACAGAGTCGACACGTATCGCTGTCTATGATTCCAGCACGTCATATCCAATTCAGACTGAATTTTACTCTAACGTGCTGATGTGTTTGGTTCTGGGTTATCTTCTACCGCCCAAATCGCAGTTTGGTGCAGCGGACGACGAGGACTAAACTAATAATTTTAAGGCCCTTACTCAAGCGGAAACGTGACTTAGCAATTTTCCCAGAAAACTCGTTAGAAAGCCAGATCAATATTGATATTAACCATTTATGTCTTCAGGTTTCACTGCTGTTACAATAGATGGCTTGACCCTCCATTCGCTAACCTAGCCTTCCTCATAAAAACTGAGCCTTTTTTGTCTCTATCTATCTTGTATTTAGGCTTGATGAAAAGATACTTGTATACTTTAGTTCAAGCGGTGTAATGGGCTATTTGATAGTATGAAATAGCTTTTATTGATATAAAATATGACTTTAAAAAGCGTTATGGTATAATAACTTGTAAGTAATCATTAATTTAAAAACATCGCGCTTTTTGTCTGCTCTTGTTTCTTTGTCCTTTTGGGCCAATCCATTCGTTTACCGTTTTTGACCATCTGGCATCTGTATAACGGGCTACGTGACCCGCCTATTTCATTTAGCATATAGAGATATATTAATCATAACATATTATGTATTATTTTTGAAGTATACTTCTTTAGGCGGGTTATGAAAAATTGATGAGAGTGAAATTTTGCGATGCGCGCGCACCGTGACACAAAATTAACAGAATGAAGTTGCCCACAGAAGATGCTACGGAATTGGACATAATTTAAAAACGAATAATAAAAGAATGTTACACTTAATGTAAGAGAATAATAATAAATATTTATTTATTTAATTTTTCAAATGTAAAATGAACTTAATAAAGTTCTTAATAAAATTATAGTCAATAGACTATAATGATTTCTTATCCAGTCTTTGATTATTTCATTGCAATTAATTATTTGCATGCAATCCAAAACTATTTTTAATAATGCCAAAGAAGTTAACTTCTTACGCGCGTACATAAGTACACGCACCCTTCTTTGTATCTGTATTTATCTTGGCATGCGGATTTAATGCCCTATAACTTATGATGTCATCAGTTGCATTACATACTATAATTATATCTGACATTAAGTTATGTGTTTCAGAAAGTTCACGTAGAGATCTTATCGCCAAGTGAAAATTCAAAATTTACCTCACGAGACGTGAATGGTTATGATAATGTTACGAGTGTTATAAACTTGATTAAAAATTGCCAGCTCGGAAAAATGAAGTTTTAGCAAGTACTGTAGTTTTTGGTTATATCCGCGTGTTTCAAGTCTATGGTTTTGTTAAGTCTGAACGACAGCTATTGTGGGTGAGCTGAATTTTATTTATTTGGCAGAATTTGATTTGATTATTCAATATATGAGAGCGATGCAACCTCAAAAAGCACATTAAAAGGAAAATCCATTGGTTCATGGATGGAATACATGCAGAGATGCTAATCTTATAATCTGAGAAGTAAAATTGAACTGACCTGATGTGGGAACAACCTGAAACAAAAAAAGGTTTTATTATCATTCTGGTAACAATTGACTTATGTAATGCAATTCGCACATCACAACACTTAATTGGAGATTAAACTTTAATTAAAATTTATAGACAAATGATTGTTTCACTCAACGAAGTGTTTAATAATAATAATAATTTATTTATTGCAAGAATATGGTACAAAATGTTAAGGTGATACAATCGTAAATCGTTCGCATACTCTGCCACACACGATGGCGCGCAATTTTGTCTTAAGGAATTTAACATTATTAGTCAAAGTCAATTCTTATATTATCTAGTCTATTATACTATATATGTAGTTATATACGTATACATTACATCATTAATTTTATATTAATTACGGTGTTTCACGCAAATAATCATCATTTTTCTAAAAGTAATACACTAAGTCGCTTTTTAAAGACTCTAGACAGAAGATCTTTTAATTTTTTTGGTAATTTATTGTAAACTTTAATTGCCATACAAAAGGTGTTTGTCCAATTTCTTCCCATGTCTACTTCTTACTTCAACTTCTACATTTGACTTAAAAATATGTATGTTTCTGTGCACGAATTTTAAGCTTCTTAAATAAAGGTACTTACGCAACTATCAAGACAGTTTGCTTACGAAGATATACTAGTGTAAATTATAAGTAAAATAAAAATAGAACAGATATTATTTTTTAAATAATACGAAATGAATTCCTAAAAATTATAACCATTATTTAGATTTTCTGTGGCGAAATATTGAATTGTTAATTGAAATTCATTGTGGTAAAAGAATACTATGATATGTTTAAAGGTTTTCAGCGACGACTTTTTAGACTACTTTAAGGAGCCCAGTATTTATACAAGTTAATCGCAATTAAGTAATAAATATATCGGTTAATATTTTGCGGTGTCATTCGACAGTGTTATCAAGATCTAATATAATAAATTCTCGTGTCACAATGTTCGTTCCCATACTCCTGCGAAACGGCTCCACCGATTTTTATGATTTTTTTTATTTTTTCATCCCCCTAAATGTTAAGGGTACACCCCAAATTTTTTTTATTTTATTTTTTAGACAAAATTTTTTGTTTTTATTTTCTTATTACAGCATACAAAAATACATACAACCCTTAATTATCACCCCTCTACGATGTATTTTCTATTATTTTTATTGAACTAAAAAAATGTTTCCTAGAAATAATATACATGGCATAACAACGTTTGCCGGTTCAGCCTAGTTTTATAATAATTTTGATTGAATCCAAAACAGCACATGCATGTTCACAGAAAAGTAAATATTTGAAATCTCTTTGATCTTTATAAAACACTGGCCAGTTCAGATGAAGAAGTTCCACCAGTGTATTAGTTTTTAAAAAAGTAAAAAAGATTGACATACCGAGTAACTTGTCTATTGAATAAGCAATAAGCTAAACATTTTGTTTTCGTTTTAGACCAGCCTGGCCTAAAACGAATAATTTATTTTTTAAAAGCTTCTAATAAGGAAGCGATACAAATAAAGAAAGCAATGTTTTGCCGTTAAAGGAAGTCACCATTGTTCGATGTTCCTCTTTGAGATAATTATTGCAATTGACTAAGACAAATGATTGCGCACCGATTGTGTGAAACTAATTATAATATTCATGACAAGGTATGGTTATGCGTGTGTACGATTCAGTGAAATAATTTATACATAGTACTTTATAGGGATTGATATATAACAGTTTACGACAGTTAAAAGTTATAATTAAACAATCTAGCTAATATCTTGACTAAATGTCTTATGACCCCTAGGGGTTGAGGGTACCCACAGTGAGTCCAAGTCTTTCTGGCTCTCTTAGCCTCATCTGTACGACGCCAGGTTTGGTTGGGACGGCTACGCTTCTGCTTTTCTTTGGGGGTTCCAATAGCCAATATCACTAATATTCATAATGATTGTGTCTTTTGACAGAATTTTATATACCAAAGTTTATTTGATATGAAGCAGAAAACTAATAACAATTAAGTCATCATCAAATATTCTTTTCTGCATACTCTTCTTTTACAGTACGCTGGGTATAATCTACAAAATTAAATAACAAAGCAACCGTATGGCTGGAATTATGTCCCTCTTTCCAGTGTATTTGTGTTAACGCCAGATACATTGCCAGAAGGCTCGCAAGTGCGGTGCCTTTTAAGAATTGCTACGCTCTTTTCTTGAAGGACCCTAAGTCGAAAGTGGGTTTTGGTGATCAACCTCTTATGCCTGAGACAATTTAGTCTCTAAAACAACTAATATTCACCGAAGGAAGTAAAATCAATTCAGAGATGTGAACGCAATGAGTTTAAGTCGCAAGTGTTACCCTTTTATTTAAATAATTATAATGATACTATTGGACCCGACAGACGTTGTCCTGCATGATATTTCAAGCAATTAGTAAAGCAAAGTATGAAAGTACCGACTGCAGCGCCATCTGGCGGGCTGATTTGTGAATATAAACCATTCCCAGATCCCCTTGAACACACACAAAAAATTTCATCAAAATCGGTCCAGTCGTTCCAGTCCAGAAGTTCAGTGACATACACACTCACAGAAGAATTATATATATAAAGATAAGCCTTTATTCAGACAGAAAATTTTACATAGTTTTAATCTTAAACTATTGTCTCTAGTGAGTCGACACCGACAACCCATCTGTTTGCCCAACTTTGCCAAAGTGCTCCTCCATTTCTTTCCACTCTGCTCTGTTCTGAGCTTTCCTTGTCCATATTTTCCCAGTGACGGTTTTTATTTCGTCTTCCCACCTTCAAAACTGTCTAGCTCGTTTTCTTTTCTTATTTATTGGGTACCAATATAATGATCTTTTTGTTCCACTTTTCTATACCTCTTATTATATGACCATTTCAATCTTCGTATTCTCGTTGTGAAGTCTTCAATTTTCGTGTGGTTTCTTATGATTTTATTATTCATTCTATCGGACTTGCTGAGATCGCCCTTTTATTTACTATAAATCAAATTATTACGGTGTATAAAATACGCTTTGCTTGTCACATAAAAAGTAATCACTATAAACTAGTGCAATTAATGTCAAAATGCCATTAATCATACATGTTGCACTAGTCTCAGATGCAATCATGGTAATGGTTGGATAAATTGTCGGTCCAAAGTCCATCAAAATAAAACAACTCAATTAATAAGGTTTGTGATAAGATAAACGGTTACGTCGAGGATTATTTTCTATTTTAAATATTTATAAGTATAAGAAAAATCTAAATAATAAATAATCAACGAGGAAATGCTGTCGAAAGTCTTATTACTTCTAATTCTGATTAAGTAATACATTTGTTATTTAAATTGTCTCTGCACTTATACATTTAACACTAAGATCTAGCCCAACTTAAGACTAATATAAGTAGCGGCACGAAACTCTAGCGCTGACCGTTATTGCGCAGAAGTAAAAAATAAGGTACCTGAGGGGGGCTAGCGGAATGAAGAGCGTCGATTGGCTCTCCAGTCGCATTTTGTCCCCGCGCGACAGTACACATGCGCAGCAATCCCCTCCACGTATCGGCCAGCGCTAGACTTACGTGCCGCTGGTTATAAGTAATTGAAGTATTGTCTTTGATTGACATACCTTTACAAATTTAAAGAAAAAACTTTTTAACCGGATTAAAGTTATGTATTATTATAAATTTACAATTATTTAACATAATTTTAAATTTATCCGACGTTTCGCGTGGTCACGGTGACGCACGCTGTAAAGCAGTTTTTTCTTTAAGTAATTTAAGTCTAAGCTAATTAACTAAAAAGCATTTTTTTGTAAATTAGCTTTGTCCAATAAACTATTGCCATAAAAAAGTTACCAATATCACTTATTAAAAAAAATAAAATTCAGTGGCGCTACCTTTTTAGGTCTGGGCCTCAGATTTCTGCATCTGTTACATGATCTTCTATTAATCTAATAACCAAGTAGGTGATCAGCCTCCTGTGCCTGACGCACGCCGGCGACTTTTCAGGTCTAAGGCAAACCGGTTTCCTCATGATGTTTTCCTTCACCGTTCGAGCGAATGTTAAATGCGCACAGCCGAGGATCGAACCTACAACTTCAGGGATGAAAGTCGCAAGCTGAAGCCACGAGGCCAACATTGCAGCCTCTATTAAGGGGAAGACTCTCTGTTCTTGTGTAAGCAATACATCTTATCGCTAACAAGCGATTTCTTCCAGGCAACCCTTAAGTGGAACAATGAAAAAGAAACACCTACAGAGTACAAGTAATGCAGAAATTATTAACAAAAAAAGTTCAGAAGGATCAAAAGAATTATGAAAATTGTGGACGTCTTATTATAGTTCTCCTGTTTCGTTCTACTTTTGGGTTCGTTGCTGCTACGAATCGTAGATTTTAGGCATTTAAAACGCTTTCTATAAATCGTATCAGTTACGTATTTTGCGTAATGATATCGTGCGTAAAATATTTACTAACGCATATTGGGAAGTTTCATGATTCATTCATTTCTCTTGTCAATGAGATAACATTTCTCAAGCGATTCAAAACCTTATGTTTTTAATCTTAAACATCACTTTTGTTTATATAACACACATACAGTCAGCAAAATGAATCACGTAAATTGCTCAAGTATCACATTTCTAGGTCAAAAATATAATGAAATCCGCATATTTAAAATATATGTATAAGTTCCGATAATAATATTAGCTTTTTTGAAGTGAAACTTCTTTAGGTGCATGAGGGTAAATTTTTTACGGATGAAACGCAATAATAATAATATTAGCGTCACGAAGATGTGCAGCGATTATATCGAAGAAAGGGAAGACAAATTATGATAAGGGCAAATTAACTTATAGAAATTCTATTTTAAAAATTAAAATTTCGTCAAAGAATTTATGAAATATTAGTATTTTATGCAAATTAATTTATTGAAATCTCAAATGACGAATTGTAAATTAAAATGCCACGTGTTTTTATTTTCGAAGAAATAAATTTAAAAACTAAATTTATAATTTTTATTAATTTTCGATACTTTTAATATTTTAATGACAATTAAATTCATTATATTCTTAACATATCTTCCTTTTTCTTTCCCAGTCTCGGAAATCTAAAGTTTTAGATTTGTATAAGAACAAGACTTAAATATTTTCATTAAAAATGCAACCAAATACGATACAAGACGTAAGTAAGTAATAAAAAATGTGTTAATATGGACCCCTCCCGTGTAAAAGCCTCCAAGACATTCAACAATACTTTCGCCGGCCGTCATCAAAGTTTTCCATCTGGCACAAGGCCGGCTTCTCGATCGTGTTATCATGGGATACTTGCGGTTGTAAATAACGCTAATCAATTACCAATTAAGTAAGGGAAGTGGAATTATAAGTTTAATAAATAAGAAATATACCAATAGATTGTACCGCCTCTCTAAAGGCCGCTCCAGCCAATCTAACTACTGGGGAATTGAGCTGATATTTTTTTATTGAACAGGGGGCAAACGGGCAGGAGGCTCATCTGATGTTAAGTGATACGGCTGCCCATGGACATTCAATGATGCCAGAGGGCTCGCGACTGTCTTGCCGGTCTTATGAAATAAGTACGTTTTATATACGTGGGCAGCTGGTTTCACATAGTGGTGGTGGGCGCCAAAAATACCTTAGCTAAACGCACAGTTGTGGAGCGACGGACGTGGAGGTGATAAGGGTGGAACTCTCTACCCTCCTCCACTCCTCTGAACACTCTCCGTGGTAAATGCGGTAAACGATTCAGAGAGAAATTCTACATAAAGCTTAGAGATCAAGCCGTTTGGAAAAGGATTGGTCGTCGACAATTCGAACCGCTCTTCGTTGAATACGGAATTAATAACTTTTTTGACCTAATACTGAAATATACAATGTTAGAAGATTGACTGTTCGGTCTGGTCCTTACCCGTCAAAGGTAGGTAAGGTAGGTAAAGATAATTGCTTGCTTAATTATGATTTTTTAAAATTTAAATATAGCTACAGATTCCACTGGAGTTAGTTACTTTTAAAACAAACTCCAAAAAATCCGGAGAGGTTGAAATTTTCGATTGTCTTCAATAATAAGACTGATTGCCTATTCTTCTAAAAAAATTGTTACATTTGCGTTCACTTAAATCTTTAAAATCAATTAATAATTATGACAGATAACACACGTCGATGTTATCAGCGCGCGCATGTTATCAATCAAATCGATTTCGTAATGCTAGAAAGTGAATGGTCGAAAAAAGTTAAAGAAATGAATGGATGAATTATCGACTATTGAAAGTATTGATTACATAGTTATATTATAAATTACAAACTGTATGCGATGGACGTTTTATGATTAACTAGTTTTTTTTAATAGGCCCCACCTAACAGGCACGCGATCAGATAGTTCTGTGGCGAGAAGATAGGCAGCAGGGAGTGTCAGATCTCCCCTTTCCTAAAAAGGGATTTTATTTGCTTAAGCTCTAGTGGGCTTGGCGTCTCCATACGGGCGACAATTACTCCGGAAATATCCTATCCTCTTGTGCTATTCATTTTATTGACATATTTGACAACTCTGAATGAAAAAGTTATCCAATAAACGACAAAAACAGAACAGAAGTATGAATACATGCATTCATACTTCTATACTAATATTATAGAGAGGAATGATTAAAGTAACGAATTAATTTAAAAGCTAATGGCCCGAATCCAGAAATTCACTGTTGTAACTCTACATTATCCTTGAGTAACAGGCAATATTTATTTCTGATTTGCTCCCGCGAATTTCGATACGTTACTGGAATTGGTACAGCCGTCGTCGACTTTTGAGCTTAGCAACATAGCGATTTATTTTTATTTAAAAATAAATATCCGTGCGATTGACGCTGAAGACGTTACCACATGTCAATGTATCTGCCCTCTAACATTACATTTATAATACATGATGTGCTTTGCTTCATGAATAAAAATCGTAAATTAAAAACCCATGTTATTGGTATTAAGAGTGGTTCATAACATGAATCTTCAAAAGTGGAGCAACTGCGTGCCACACCTTTAATTGAAAGCTCTCTTTGTCTTGACCGAGATAAATAACAAACGCAACTACTCAAAATGTTATTACATTATTATTAATAACCGAGTTTAGTAGAGGATTTTTGGTAATCGCCTAATACGCCAACACTTCTGCTGCATAAATAATGCATAGATGATGAGCTTTCTGACTTCTGTGCTGGCCATGTAATAATTAAGGTTTTAATTTATATTGCATGTACGTTACCGAGCCGGTAATGTATTGCTTGTGTTGAGATAACGGGGGGCAAACGGACAGGAGGCTCACTTGATGTTAATGCACACTCTTAGCATCGATGCAGTATCACTTAACATCAGATCTCCTCCTGCCCATTTGCCCTCAGTTCTATGAAGGAAAGAGGGCTCCCGAGTATCTTTCGGGCCTTTTAGAAATTGCTGTGCTCTTTTCTTGAAGGAACCTAAGTCGAATTGGAAATACTTCAGTGGGCAGCTGGTTCCACATAGCGCTGGTGCGCTGCAACTTCCTTAAGTAACGCTCAGTTGTGGAACGATGGACGTCGAGGTGATATGGGTGGAATTTCGTTCTCGATGAACGATGAAACTCAGCTGCAGATAATCTGAACAACTCTGAACTCTCCATGGTAAATGCGGTAGAGCTTCGTTGAACACGGGCAAGTGTAAGGAGCTGGTACTGGGAAGCTCTCGCCCAGAGGTGAGAACAGTAATCCGAACAACTCCTCTGAACTCTCCATGGTAAATACGGTATAGGAACTAAACTAACAATAGTACAATACATGGTATCGAAAAGTTTCATACTGAATGAAACGATTTTGAAATAGAAGCTCAGTCACCATAACCCTATTATAAGTTTATTTCAAAATAATCGTTCCCTAGTTCATCTACCCTACACCGGTAAATCGTGACCAGCATTTCAAGTGACTTGCAATAGGTATTCAAATGCACCACATTCCTACATCTCTGGTCGTTTACCTATACAAACCTACTACAGTATCATTGGTACTTTTACATACAGAGCACAACATTACCCAAACTATATTTTAATGACGCAACGTCGCGTAGTGTCACGATAACATGTAGTTAATAATATATTTGTGTAGTTTTATTTTTTATTTATTTACATTGACATTAACAAGAATGCATAACCACAAAAAAAAAATCACACACGATGTAATCAAACAAGAAATTAATAGCGAAAAACAAGAAAAATTACATAATAAAAACTAACGGTAACAGTAGAACTTTTGACTTCACTCAACGGACAGTAAAAAACCCCGTTAACCTATCTAATTCGTTAAGTAAGTTTTAGATGCCCCTAGCTCGAAGGATGAGTTACAGCTGGAATTAAACAGTGGAAGCGAAACCGCTGCAGGGTCTGCTCCAGGTCACGGAGCGGAGTAAGTATAGATTTGCTTGATTTATAAGTCTTACTATTAGCAATTAAGTTTAATTTTAATTAAATTCGAAAACTGATAATACAGTCAAAATCTGTCATAACGACATCGAAGGGACATCATAATATTTGGTCCTAAAAACCGATAGTCGTAACAGCCGGATGACGTTGTTAATATAGTTCAGCCGGGACCTTTGATTTTGGTCAATATAACCGGTATGTTGTTCTCAACGATACCGTCGTAAACGGTTTGACTGAAGTATTATTTCTTTAGGCTTCTCAGGCAATATTCTAAAAGCGTACGTAATCGATTTCCGATTTCATGATTTACATTGGCACACATAAAATAGCATTGCTAAAGGAAAATTCGCAAAGGACAAAACCTTCACATGGAAATGTAAAGAATTCTGATTGTTCAATTTGTTTTGTTGCATATTCCGTCACTTCAAGCGATTTTAATATTAACTATTTTTACGTCTGGAAACAAACGTGTATAAGACGGCAGGTACTAGGTAAAAAATCGTCTTTCGACGCATCCTGACTACACACAGAGATCCAGAAAATTTAGTAAAACTTGTCGTGTCTGGCAGATTGGAGGGCATCAGATCTCGAGGCCGATCTCCTACCCGCTGGACCGATCAAGTAAAGGCACATACAAGTCTTACCATCACCCAGGCGCAGAGGCTTGCCGAAGACAGGGGAGAGTAGAGTTTTTTTTTATACAACAGGGGGCAAACGAGTCATCGATACCGCCTCCCATGGTCACTCTCAATGCTGAACGCACGCTAGTGCGTTGGCTGCCTTTCAAGAATTGGTGCGCTATTTTCTTGTAGGACAATAAGTAAGTTGTGCGGCTGAACACGGCCTTCAGAAAGAAGAGACTGAAGAAGAATGCGTTCGTTATCGTATATTCGTATCGTTTTATACACCAGAGTATGGAAGAAATATCAAAATTGTTCTGTACCGTTTGTTTATTTTAATCTTATTGGAATCTTAATAGAATCCAGCCCATTCTCCTTCAAGACCATAGGTATAATGGTGAAAATCAATAAAGCATATTTTATGTATCGGACATATGCCGATCATGTAATGCGAACGAAATACTTAACATACTCATCACATAACTAACGGATTAGATAGTAATGGGAACAGCGTTAGCTAAGTTCTAGATCTGGCCATAGACCTTAGGTGGATTAATTTGATAATGGATTATCTGCACATCCTGTGTGTCCATGGGTCCACTTCACTGAATGGAAGCTAATATGTTCTATAAAACTAACTCTATTTATCCAAATGTTTGATTCTCATAAATAAAATAATATATTTTAAGCGATCTTCAACCCAGAGTTCGTGCGTTTAACTCTATTTAATGTTTTTTTTTTCCAATCGAAGTCTAGTCATAGAATGCTTGCCTATATGAAAACAGATAAAGAGGACAAGTAGCAGAGTGTTGTAGCGTTACTGGATTATTTTATTTTATAGCCCCACCAAGAAGGCCCCACATAACAAAAAAACAAATGAAGGGAAGAAACAAGTTTTACAAAATGCAACCAATGGGTGGCTTTGATAATAGGTGAAGACGGCATACAGAAACATAATGCCATAATTAATAAATTATGCTATTTATATTTATTTCCAACACACAAATATTCCGTATTTACAATATTCTTAACTTACAAGGTAATAAAAATTAATACTAATTAATAAAAAAGAAAAAAACTAATTTAAAAAGTTTGTTCCCTGTGGCAGTGTACCTATAATGCTGGCAGCTTTTCCTCGCTGTTCGAAACTTATTCGTTGAGCAAGGAAAGCACCAGCTCTGCGGTACTATCTACCAGGCAACAACTTAAATCTCTAATTAGCGCCTGTGCACTTGAACCCCAAGAGTCTACTCCAAAGGGAACAAAATCAAAGTTGGAGGAAAGACTAATATTTGAACCTTTTATAATTTTCCGCCTACTCAAGTGGTGATACGGGGCTGAAGTGTCCACACAAGTAGCCCATTATTAAATTATTATATTAAATAGCAAATTAAACAACTCCTAAACCCCTTTTAAATACTGTAACTGGGGTAAATGATAAAGCACATCCGGGCACGTATAGACTGCATTTAATATCAACGGAAATAGCTAATCTAAACACTTGTTCTTGTGATTCCAGTTTTTAAATATTTAAATATGTGGTTATACAGGTTTGATAAGTCATCATTTACGTTTGGTTATGAGTGTTAGTTATGTTTCGACAGATGGGATAATTGCTGAAAGTCGTGGTGCATAATATTTTATATTATATTAGTCAAGCTGGCGATACACAAATATAATACTTTCGTAAAGTTCTTGTTCATTCCGAACCAACTATGCCAGGTGATTTCAACTCATACCTATTTCTTATTAACATAGATTGTTAACAAATTTAGATTATTACGTTTAATATGAATATCATTTATTTATTCATGTTGGTAATACAAGGTACACTTATGAACGTAAAAAAAGAAATAGACATTTAATGCTTCTAATTTTAAATTTACTGCCAGTCCTCAAATTAAGGGCGTAGACCGGAAGAAAAGAACTGGCAATAAACTGTCCGCCACTCTTTTTAAGTTTTTTGTTTTACACAGCCATTGAGTGGCCACAAGGGTCCTAAATAGTGATGTGTTTCGGGTTGTTAAGCAAAAGGAATAAGTCAATGTTTTTAAAAGTATTAGACTTTTTACGCTATATATATTTTTTTGTATCATAACGCACATTCTGAAATTATCGGTATAATTGAAAAAAGCTGCGTTCTAAATATTAAATACAATTATCTTTTTTCTTCTATCTCGGTTTCTGTGGAGGACTATTGAACGAGTTTAATACGAAAGATGCCTATTTTACTTAAAAAGAAAGTTAAACTGTGTACACAAAAATTTGACGTTATATACGACGTAAAACATATTGTTTGCACTCAAACGTTTCACCGGATGTGAATGAGCTTCGCGAATTTCCATATCCGTTCGTAACACGTAGGTAATCATATATTGACATATTGTACATGACTACCATTTAACGGTTATAAAGACTCAACAAATGTTTTGTCCTTATCACTCTCGCGTCACTTTACAATTGAATAAAGTGGACAAAACATTATTTAACTAATTGAGGCTTATAGTACACATTTTGCGGAACTTTAATATCGCCTTCAGATGATAATAAGCATTGTTGCATTGTAGTAAGAAAAATAAAAGTTATGGACGAATATATTGTGCATGTGAGGGCGGGGCTCAAAGCCTCAAATCTTAGGGCAAGTACTGCCTTTTGTACAAACAATGTCAGTCTATGCATATTTTATCCTACCCACAAAAGTGAAAGTTTGTTTACAAGCTCTATAGCTTTATTACCTATGTAATAGGAATATTGGCTACATTGGTTAATTGTTAATAAAGCGTTAAATTTAGTTAAACAATTTAAAGCACGACACTAGGTGCTCCGGGCAATCGCTTGCAACTCTATGAAGCGAAAATCCAGACCATATAGGACTATGTATGGTCCTTAATACCAACTCCTTTCTTTTCACCACCTCCACACTTGTTCGTTCTGATCGGATCTGATCTTTACGTGGAGATGGCTCTCTCTGCATATTCTATCATGCATGGGGAGAACTCTGAATCCAAAGAGCTGTGCGACTAAATTTCATTATCGGATATCAAAACAGAAAGCAAAATTCCACCCGATCTAGCTTGAAGTCTGGGATTCTACGATAGAGCGCCTTGTTGAACAGAACCTACTGTCCGAATTAAAATGTTGAAGACTCATTGATGATATGATGATTTTAGCAAGCAAATTTAATTTCTTTATTAAATGTATTACATAGTTGATTTAGCTAAAGGAGCTCGGGTAGTTAATTATTTTTCAATTTTATTTCTTTTATTATTTCTTTTCTAATAACACTACATAACATTGTAATTTGTGTGCAAAATTAGAGCTTATGTGGTCAAAGACTGATGAGGCGATTAAATAAATAATTTAAAAACACCAGCAATTAAGTTCGGTGTCGGTTGATGCACATGAATATGTTGAGATATATGTTAAATGAAACACTTTGTTTGAAGCTGGGTAACAACTGGCTTGTATTGTTTAAAACGTGAGCTTATAACTAAGATAACATTAGGGGTAGTGGGGTTGCGACGTTGGATTAACAAAAAACTTGACTTATTAAAGAGTTCATAAATCTAAGTGAAAATTATGTTATTGGACATTATCGGAAACGAGAATGTTAAATTACAATTTATGAGTGTGGTAAAAACTAAAGGGCTAATTTTGGCTTCTAGCGAAGATTGTTTACATTTTGTTTACGCTTCTACTTATTTACTAAAATATATACATATATGTAACATAACTAATGTAAGGTTACATAACTTGGGGCTTAACAAAAACATTTAAACGTCAAAGCACTATGAAAAGCGAGCGTCGAGAAAAAGATCTTTAAAGAAATGGCCGAATTATGTAACCGACACCTTTTTTAACTGTTATAGCATTGCACGTAACAGAATTCACAAATTGTGCAAAAAAGATGGAAATCCGGCAGAGAACGCAAATCAGAAGGGAAGAGACTGTAACTTCCTACAGCGTATGTAAATTTTAAATGCGGTATTTATGAGTACCTGTGGCTAAATTGTAATATTGTCTTTAATCCGGAAATTATGTACCAATGTAGTAGAACCAATTCCGATTTTACCATAAACAACAAACTCTACGTCAAAAAATCTATTATTGTGTATTATTAAGCCACAGTCCGCGGATCGATCAAGGTATCAAATGATACGGAGTTGTAGAAAATAGACTTTTAAAAATTTTACGAATAGGATCTTCACATATTAAGACATTAATTATCTTGCAAGATGAATCAATAAAAAAAAACAATGACGCTTTTTTTAGGTGTGGGCCTCTAATGTCTATACAGACATCACGAAACACATACGTGTTTCATGATGATTTGTCGGTATAGGCAAGTGGTGAGTGATGTGATCAGCATCCTGTGCCATACACACGCCGCGGCCGTCGACTTTTGGGTCTAAAGCAAGCCGGTTTCGTCAAGATGTGTTTCTTGACCGATCCAGCTTGTTAAATGCGCACATAGAAAGAAAGACCTTTGCTGCACAGCCGGTTACCGAACCTACGACCACAGGGATGAGGGTCGCACGCTGAAGCCACCAATACAAATATTATGTAATACTTTTTGTGCATTTTGAAGTCGTTTCTACCATAGTGATTATGAGTTCAGATTTTACTATATTTGGTCAAATAATACAACAAATAAACTTAGTTATGTGTAAAAATATAATCTCACATATGCAATACCATATTTCAAAGACAAAGGAACATGATTTGGTTAAATACAATAGTGAAAACCCATTCCAAAATGCTCGTGCGTCGACAGAATATGAATGTAGTCTTACCTGTATGTAGCAAATATTTATTACGATTTTTGTATACCTAGTTTCTTGGGGAATCGGGATTTTCGTAAATCTAAGTTTGGAAACTAAATACTTACATTATTATTTCCGGGTAATACAAACTAAAACAGTGTTTCCCAACGTGGGGAATGCCCCACAGGGAAAATTTATTAAAATTACTTGGAATTTGAATTTTTCATTATGTTTTAAAAATTTACTTACTGTGTTTCGTTAACAATTTTAAATAGTAATTTATTTCTAAAACCTATCTTTAAGTGAACAATTCAATTTTTTAATATCACTATAAAATGTAACATATTGGGATCATAAGAATTTTAGAAAGACGAATGTGGGGCATGGGACAAAAAAGGTGGTTGAATTAGAGACATAAATTCAAAATAGAGTTATTATTATTATTATGTATATTAAGAGTAACACACTGGCAGCTTTTAATAAGCTGATGCGCGTGTATTTTGAGATTTGTAGAAACTATCCAATCTATTTTTAAAGGTGTTCAAAGATGGTGCACTGTTACATTACATTACACTTTTACATTAGGTATAGTTACATTGAATTACATCTCCGTTTTGAATTATTTCATTTGTGAGATAGCCACGTAATTACAATATTAATATAAAGTTATCATAAGTATCGACCTGAATAATTCAGCTGTGTAAACCACACATATTTTTAAACATATGTCATTTTCTATACTTTGTACTTAACGTATGATGAGTCCCACATAGTAAATTATTCGGTACTATAATGACAGCGTCCTGTCCTGTTTTATTCCCACATACATTCGTAGAGGGAGGTTCATTCCGCGTGTTTTTTTTCATATTTAATACTATTGTGGCTATTAGAAGCTGAATAGTTCATACAATTTCAAGAATTACGAGTTGATTGTATTGTGGATAGTTCATTTATCGAGGCTAACATTACGCTACTAGTCCGGTCAATTTAGACCTAAAAATGAGAGTGAAGTTACATAAAGGGTAACAGTTTTGAATACCACCGCACTTTTTTGACGATACTAATTATCTAGGAGTGTCCGGGGGACCTTCATTGGAACACCTCCAAGTGAGTTTTGCTCCGGAAACGCGTCTAAATATTTTTATAAAAAATTTAAAGTTTTGTGTAATGTATTAAAATTTGTAAACAATCCGCCATTTTCTACTTTTCTATTGGTTATAAGTGATGTGACGTTCACTTAAAAAAATTGTGTTTTTAATTTATCGATTGTTAATAATCGTTTTATTTATTTATCGATTATTTCCTCATTTTTGAAATTTAAAGTTATAGAATAATCAACATTGAAATTAAACTAATTTCGTGTTGATAGATTATAGGGTTCCGAATTTTTTTGAAATTGTCCATTTATCACAGAGAGCGCACTGTGTATGCGCACTTATTTACTATTTTCCGTTAATGGCCCAATGGCCAGTCTTAACGATTAGCCGCTGGCTACATCGGTCTGAAGAATATTAACGTCGAACCGCTATTGAATAATCCTTATCACTTATTTTGAATAAACGTGACAAAAAAAATATTTAGGTTTATGAATAAGTCCGATAATGTACAAATAATTACAGTAATTACTATTGTAAAGCATATGTATTGCATAGTTAATTTGCCAATAAAACCGATAATTTTTAAAAGTAGTACATAAAAATATTCTGAAAGTATTTGGTTACATTACTACTTTATTCAGATGATATGAATTTTTGTAATAAAGGAGTAATGTAGGCGAACGTAATTTTAAAAATGTCTGAATTTAGCAGTTTGTCTATGAGGCCCTCAAACTTTTAAGTAAAAAATGTTTTTTAAGAATAAAACCTATGAAGAATATCTATTTGAACATATAACTTAATGCATGACTTCTTAACGCACCGTATGGTATATCAGGCAAGTATCGTTGACAAACAATTTGTTATTTCATTTGTGTAGGATGTTGTTTCGTTTTAACCGTCCGCGTTTGGGACCTTGACAGAGCCTTAACCGATAAAAATTTAGTTTCTAGTACTTAAAAATGTCAAGATAAGTAATTTTACGCAATCTATTGCCTCATTACATGCCAATGGCATTGAATTCACATAAAACATAAAAAAATGCCACCGCTTGACGTAATGGCGCACCTTAGTACATACCTTGGAAATCCAAGATGAAAACCATAAGAAACATCCAACAATACACACACTATCTATCTCTTTATTATATATAAAGGGAAGATAGTCACGATCACATTTTCATAAAACACTGTCAATAAAACGCGTACGCATCTGCGCACTGATTGTTAGGTACTGAATTGCGCCGGCGCAGCGCTTGTCAGTTGTCGCCCGTTATGGCGGACGCTTGGCAGCATAAAACAGCTTTAGCGTCAGACTGCAATATACAGTAGTTTCATATTGTTTTGTTTTTTTTTATTTTTTAATACAGACAAACATTATGTCTCGATTTAATTATCCTTTTCGATTACTACCACAACTATTGTAAACGTTATCGCTACATGCAATACATCGTAATAAATTTTAATGTACAGTGAAAAAGGTTTTTTTTAAATATGAAATATTATTCATAATAAGGATACCTACTGTATTATTTGATGTAGCTACAATTTGATATTTATATCTCTATCTATCTTGAAATTTTTCATCACAGGCGCGCGACTACCTTGAGGAGTCGTTCGTCACTATGCACCATTGGAGCTAGAAACTGGGAAAAAAAACTTGCTCGTATGACAAAGGATTACAGCATCAGCTCGTCTTGATCCCGAAAAGTAAACGGTGGTAAATATAGAAGGCTGATCTGTTGAAAGAAAATTTATCATAGAAACTAATACAGGAATGAGATCAATATATTTTATTTACTTTTATAAACTGAAGGGTTTTTATAAGTGCCAGTGGAAATATATTGATACAAGAAGACGTATTGCGTGTAGGGCTATGGACATTGCTAAAAGAGAAAGTACATGTTAAACAATTGACACACCGCATAAATAGATGTAAGGTTGAATATTAATGAGATTTGAAACGTTTATCAGCTTATGGGGACGTAACTGGGCGTGACACGATTTTAAAAATCTAAGGTCATTTGAAGTACACATTAAACACTACAGACATACAATTAACACGTTTCGACTGGTTTTCCGCAATCGTGGTCAGACACCACACAATATTTGTCAAAGGAGAATAATCAGAGACAACCCTTTATGGCATGAGAAAGGTTTTTCCGCATCTATTGGATCGTGTTTTATTAAAACACGATCCAATAGATGCAAGTAAGTTATTTTTTCCAACGCCTCGGTTCGTCGACGACTCTGCTCTGTCTTACCGGTTTGATCCTTTGACTATTTGTAGAGTGGCTGGTTCCGTCTCCTACCGAATATAACACGGGGAGTACTCTAAAGTTTTGTTCGGATCTGCGCCGGAATTCAATAATCGGACATCGAGGCAGAATATAAAATTCCATCTTTATTATCTCGACGACTGGCACTCCACAACAAAGCGCTTTTTGAAGCACTTTCTGCCAGTACCTTGTAGAACCAGATGTCAGTAGATTTATTTTCAAACCGATTTTCATTTTCAAGAAAGTGCTCCTCCATTAAAGACAGGCTACATACAGGTAGCACCCAGGCATCACATGGGTGGTTATTAGCACTTGATTCAATGTCTATGAATAAAGTGATCGATTGCTTGTCCGATAGAAAAATATTTACCTTATGTTATGTGATAGCCAACCATGCACACCCAATGCCAGAAATCTTGCACTAGAAGCTCGCCGAGTCGAGCCGAGCTTATCATATTAAGGTATATTACATATAGAACATCCTCACAAAATTTATCACAGATAAAGAAAACTTCGAGTTTATCTGTAGTTACTAAAGTTTCGTCTTAACTCTTCTTAAAAATTAACTGGTCAGAAAAAGAGAGAAAGCATAGATTACATAATAGAGATTATAAAATTATCGACATTACCGCCAACTAATCTATCGACAATCAAATTTCTCTGACAAATGGCGTTAAATATTAAAAAGACATCACAATAGATTACGTAGAAACTGAAAGTTTATTCCCATCGTTGACATGGTAAATGTTATCTAATTTTGGGTGTAACAATGAATGATGTAACTTATATGTAACACCTGAGATCAACGGGAAACGGAACAATGCTAATAGTGGTTAAAAGGCATAACAAGGCTTATGAATTGTTATTACAATATTAACCTAGATAGTGATAATAATAAAAAACAAAATTGATAAAATAGAAAATTGAAACACATTTAAAAATGTTGGTCCCTGTGGCAGTGCACCTTTAACGCTGGCAGCATTTCCTCGCTGTATTGCAATACTTATTCGTTGAGCGAGGAAGACATCACCTGTAGTGCTTGTCTTTTAGATTTAAATCTGCTAGAAACCTAGGAATAGATGTAGGCATCCACGAATTGCTACATATTTATAAAATATGTACATAATAAATTACTAGCTTTTTAAAGTTCGGTTTTTTAATTACTTTTATTGCATTATAAAAATATTGTTGAGACCATCCTTTTTGATTTGATCAGCTATATACCAACATCCAGACATCCACGCATTGTTACTCATGTTTAATATAAGTACATATTAAAAAGACTAGCTTTTTAATTTAATTATATTACGTAATAAAAATTGTGATCCATGGAGCATTACCAGTATTGAGTAGAAACGGAGGCGAAGTTGAAGAGAGTATTGAACTTGGTAATGTTCATAGTTCGCGTTCCACTGGGAGCTGATACCACAATTTGTTATTCAAGAAATTGTAAAGAAGTCTTTATCATTACTGAGGTGGTGATGCTTACACCATTATATTTGTCATGGTTATGCCTTCGTAACTTTGGATTTTACGTTGTCATAAGTTCGTTCTCTTTTTTATTTAATGTTATGTTCATGTGTTTTGAATAGTTGTGGTTCTAATAAGAAAATTAATCCTAGTAGTAATACGAAAATATGATGTTAAATATATTTTTATTTACTTTAATTTAACTATAATTATTACACAAAATATTACAAAATATATTGAACTAATTTCACGTAAATCTACCAAAAAATAACTTTTTGTGAATGAAGTCGATATTTAAGTCTCTCAGTTAATATCTGCTCGATAATTAAGCTATTTAAACTGACCTTTAAAAATAGTAGAAATGTAAACAAGTTGAGATGGTGATTCATTTGTAACGGTTCGACCGTCAATTTGAGAGTATGGCACTCTCGCGAAACGTGTGTAGATTTCTAAGATACAATTATCGTGAGGTTTAGGTAAACAACTTTTGAAGGTATAACAATTTTTGACACACGCTTTTAGTCGTTATATATATACTAGGTCCTAGTATGTATGACGCAGGTGCTGGCTTTGATCTAACTAAGAAGAATCGGTAAATTTGTTGAATCACGGCTTCACCTTAAGGTTTTAAAATAGCTCGATTTTTGAAGTGAAACTTCTTTATCGGGGTTGGAATAAATTTTTTATCGATGTATGGGAGAAATTTTGTAGCAAATCGTCACGTTTTTCGGTTACGCGCCATCTTTTTCTTGTCCCTACCACGGTTGATCCGCAGACATTTGAAGCCATTAATAACAAAAATATATAATAACGATAACAATATCATTGTTTTAATTGTAATAATTCTATTACAATTAATTAAATTCTGTAATAATCTTAGTAGTAATAAGGTAAAATGAAATATTTGTATTTGTATTCATGTCTATGATAATAAAAGCCTTTTGTTAAACTTTATTTAACCAATTTCGTTAAGTTGCATATAGTAGATCATTTTTCGAAAAATAAGGTCATAAAGAAGTTTCACTTCTTACGTGTGTACACCTAGTACACGCACACATTTTTTTTTTATTAGGGCTTTGTATGAGCTTATAAGCTAAATAATAATGTTACACAGAAGGATAGACACAAGGGGTTAGGTTAAAGTCAAAAAATTGTACATACAATGTCATTCATTTCACAAATCAAGTTTTAACTCATTTCTATGGGGTTGAGAGAGAATACGGCACCACATTATTGCATGGTACACCATTCCGAGTGATGAAAATACTCGTATGTAGAAAAAAATTTGGAGCTGTTAAGGTGGAGCCGTGATTCGACAAATTGACCAAAGAATCTTTTATAAAGATGGTTAGGTCGAGCTCAAACTTAACTCATAATCTTCTGTTTTTATAAATAATTTACTTTTATACCATGCTCTTTAATGATAATATACCTAAGTTTTTACCTAAATTTTGTGCCCTTAAGGCTATGTTCAGATGGCAAAAACTTGACGCGCGTTTTCAAATCGCGTGACTAGAGATTATGGTATTTTCATACAACTGTTCACATGAGCGCGCGTTAACGCGCGTCAACGCGGCGCTCAGAGAAAAAGTCTCTAGACGCAGGTGATCGCGCGTTGACGCGCGCTTTGATATTAATGTAATGTCCGTTTGCTGTTTAGATGAGCGCGCGCTTTCATCGCGATCGCATGTAATTTTGTTAATTTTCGTAATTATATTTTGTTCTCGCTTT